>CM037781.1:50561051-50611051 GCA_021229015.1 Solen grandis
GGAGCAAAGTACTAGTCCAACCCAAAAAGTATTGAGAGGGAGTATTATAAGCTATAAGATGTAATAACTTGTTTCTAAATCAACATAAAGTAAATAAGTTTAAACAAATCTTAAAGCAATCTTACCTCTGTTGAAGTATGGCAAACTTTTTCTCCCATGTTTTATGTATCCGTTCTATTTCTCTCTTCAGCCTAGGATATAATGAACAGAAAAATAATTCAATTTTGAATTTAATTACAGCTGATACTTCCATCAATTATATTACTGCTAAAAACAATGGTTTACAATCTTCACAGAATATCTAAAATGTTCAAAATAAACACAAGTGGGGAGAGTAAATATAATATTAAACAAAACTTCAAGTTGTCATTGCTGCATTGAGGCCATTGTTCACTTGCATGGCAAAAAGATTTTTGCTTGATAAAATTTTGTGTAGTTTCATTCAAAATGTAAAATGGACTGGTTGCATCTCGATATTGACGGAAAATTTTTATTTCTACTTCAAAATCATTCATTTTCATTGACATTATGTTCAAAAGGGAATTTTGTGGTTACACGTATTCATGGATCTTTTTTCTAGAAAAAGTGAGGTCTTTATAAAAGACAAGTTTTTGTGGGGATTAATATTTGTGGATAAAACCGGCCATGAAATCAATGAAAATAAGTGTCCCACGAAAATTAATGATGATTTCACAGGATGTTGGCAGTTTTAGCCAAAATAAATCTATCGTCATTACAAGTTACATCTAACTCAGGGATACTCAACAAAGACATGGCTACCATGACCCATCTTTCTGCACTTTTATCAATAATTACACAAATTTAAAAGGAATTAAGATATACGTACTGTATTACATTTAAGAAATAATCAATGTCTGCCTTTGTTGTGAATTAACCATAGTTTTAAGTTCAGATGCATATCATTTTATTATGAGGCCAAAGCCCCAGTGATAAAATTACTGGCACCTGAACGAGAGACCCCTGGTTAAATACACAACAAAACACAGGAAGACATTGATTATTTTGATTCTAACCCAATATATATCATTTTTCATCCATACTATTTTCTTGAAACCAGAACCTACAAACCAAATTACTTGTATTTTCTATTCTCCCTAAATATAACATTACAGCTGTCAGAGGACAGCACGCTAGACTATTAAAAATGCTTGTTGGTAAATCAAATGAAATCTATTTCAATTCTTGCCCTTCACATACCCTGTACACAATAATAGTCAAAAATGGTATACCTTGATAGTCTGATACCCCTTAATAGTTTTATGATGTCTAAAATCAATCCCATGCCTAGTTACTGAGACATAAGCACAATAACACTGTGCATGCAAAACTTTAACTAAAAATCCAAGTTAGAAAAGGGCCATAATTTGCATAAAATTCAGTCCAAAAGTTATCCTCCTTAGTTTTCTGATGCCCCTGAAGACACTCCTAAAACTTGCAAAAATTAACCAAAATGGGGTCATAATTTTTAATATATTCCATCAAGCATTATCTTCCTTTATAGTATGATACCCCTAAACATATTAAAGATGTTTCAAATCAATCCCTTGCCTGGACTTTGAGATATAAACATGAAAGTACCTTGCATGCAAAACTTTTACCAAAATTTCTAAGTTAAAAAGGGGGCAATAATTTGTAACATATTCTATCAAGAGTTATCTACCATGAAAGTATGATACCTCTAAACATATTAATGATGTTTCAAATCAATCACATGCCTGGATACTGAGATATAAGCATGATAGTATCTTGCATGCAAAACTTTAACCAAAATTTCTAAGTTAAAAAGGGGCCATAATTTGTAATATATTCCATAAGAGTTTCTACCTTGGTTGCTGAATGGTTATTGAGATACAAACTGCATAGTAGCTTGCACGCAAAACTTTAACCATATTTTCTATTGCATGCAAAACTTTAACCAAAATTTCTGAGTTAAAAAGGGGCCATAATTCATATCAAATTTAGTCAAGAGTTATCTACCTTGGTTGTCTGATGCCCCTGAACATATTTATAAACTTTCAAGTCAATACCATAAATGGTTATTGAGATATAAGGTTGATAGTAACTTGCATGCAAAACTTTAACCAAAAGCTGCAACGCCAACGCCAACACCGACGCCGACGCAAGGGCGACTACAATAGCTCTCATATTCTTCGAATAGTCCAGCTAAAAATGACAATGATAATTAAAGAAATACATATTAACTTTATATGTATTGATTACATTCTCTAATTACATTTTTCTTAATTTTCCTAAGCTTTTTTATATTTTTATCTCTTACCCTATGACTTGCAAAATGAACATTAAGTGGTATCTCAACTATTTTATGTAAATCTTGTAAATTACGTCATTTTGTTGCGACATCAATGTGAGTGTGGGCGTGCTGCAACCAGTGTTTTGTTGTGAATTCACACATACCTTTTTTTTCTTCTTTCTGTATAGACAGAAAGATGCGAGTCACGTTAGAATATTTCATACAGTACAGTGGTATTATGCATGTATGTTTAACTGACCTGTTAAATAACTCTCAGCATCTACTCTTCCGCCAATTAACCTTTAATTAATTTCCTTTTCCTGCAGAGGATGTTCAAATAAAACTAAACTCTCTTTCTTTGAATGCTAAGAAACAAACAAAAAACACACAAAAGACTCACTCATATAACGCAATTAAACTGTCTAAAAGAAGCCTCTCCAGTGTTCACAGATTTATTCATATTGAATATAAGCAATTAAACTAGGACATCAAAAAGCTACACTGGCATAATAGGGAGTCAATGGTTGACCTGGGTAACACAAAAGAACACTTTCTATTGTTTGTGATATAGATTTTGTGGAGTTGACTTAATCATGGATGGCACATGAATAAAGACTGGAAAAGTATATTAGTCAGGTAAGTCAAATCAGATGAAAATCTGTACCATTTGTCTTACAGGGCATGTCCAAAAAGTATCTTAACCATACCTCTACATTCTGTGTATACCTGTCAAGCATACATTATTTTTATTTTCTACCAAAATTAACGGCCTTCCTTGCTGCCATGACCATTTCCAAAAAGTATAAGAACATACATTTTAGAATGGATTTTTCTAATGCCGTTTTATTTATTTATTTTTAATTTCAAATTTTAAAGACACTCCTCCCTTATAAATAAATGATGGTACAAATATAATATGTACTTATAAACTTATGCTCATCAGGCCAAAAAAAAAATAGTTCCATTTCTGGTCTCAAACAAATAAAAAAGAGTGTCGGTTGGTTGGGATTTTTTTATTTTTTTATTTTCACATGAATCGCAAGGTAAAAAAAAAGGAAATATTTTTTTAAAGACGGAAAGGTTAAGAAAACGTTGAGGGTAGGTCGTTAAAAAAGAGGGTCAGAGGGGAGACCAAAAACGGAACTTTTTTTTTATTTTGGCCGAAAAGAGTCTTGGAAAGCATTGTCAGGGACACACACCCCCCCTTCTTTATGCAATATTTACATACCAGTAATTATACATTTAAATTAAACTGACCACATGATTCAATAGCTACACTGGACAAGAATGTTTCAAGACCTTCCCTAGTGCAAAGTGCTGCTTCAATTCAGGCAGGAACCATTAAAAAGTGTTATATAATATCCCATGTAAAACTTGCTTAATAAAATGTTTGAAATTACAAGGCAGTCCAAATGACAGCTATATCCCCCGCCGCTGGCTAAATATTAGAATTTGTTTGGTCATAGGATTATGTTCACCTTAACCTGGCATGGTTGTAGCAGACATAGAAGATCAGTTTAAGACAATTTAACTTTCCGGAGTTATGTATGTAGGAGGCACATATATTAAAAGTTTACTGACAAGTTTAACATGGGAAACAGTACAAAAAGTGAACATCAATGAAGTATAGGATGTGTTAGGTAACCACAAAATACATGTGTAACTCAATTAAAAACTTTATGTATCATGACATAATTTGTATGATTGTGAACATGACACGAGATATCGAGATGACATGAAAAAGTGGAGGCTTAAACATTTGACCTTCAAGGATGACCTTGACCTTGAGCCAGTGTGACCGCCTCATGCTTCCTGCACATCAGCTCAATGAGGTTAACATGTTAGCCGAGTTTGAAGAAAATGTGTCCAAGCGTTCATGAGATATGGAGCGGACACGAAAATAACATTTGACCTTCAAGTATGACCTTGACCTTGAGCCAGCGTGACCGCCTCATGCCTTCTGCACATCAGCTCAATGAGGTTAACATTTTAGCCGAGTTTGAAGAAAATGTGTCCAAGCGTTCATGAGATATGGAGCGGACATGAAAATAACATTTGACCTTCAAGTATGACCTTGACCTTGAGCCAGCGTGACCGCCTCATGCCTTCTGCACATCAGCTCAATGAGGTTAACATTTTAGCCAAGTTTGAAGAAAATGTGTCCAAGCGTTCATGAGATATAGAGCGGACACGAAAATAACATTTGACCTTCAAGTATGACCTTGACCTTGAGCCAGCGTGACCGCCTCATGCCTTCTGCACATCAGCTCAATGAGGTTAACATTTTAGCCGAGTTTGAAGAAAATGTGTCCAAGCGTTCATGAGATATGGAGCAGACACGAAAATAACATTTGACCTTCAAGTATGACCTTGACCTTGAGCCAGCATGACTGCCTCATGCCTTCTGCACATCAGCTCAATGAGGTTAACATTTTAGCCGAGTTTGAAGAAAATGTGTCCAAGCGTTCATGAGATATGGAGCGGACACGAAAATGTTTCGGACACACTGACGGACTGACGGACGGACGAAGGGCATTCCTATAACCCCCCTCCCGCTTCGCGGCGGGGGATTAAAAACCATGTGACCAATCATAAAGGGAAACCAACTTGGTGTTTAATATCTGAGATAGTGAGAGCATGATACCAATCTATAACATGTGCTTTGCAATCTTTTTCCTTTTGAATAAAGGTGAATAACAAGAGATGGAAATTAACAGTCTTCGATGAAAATATTTCCTAGAGGGCTTGAAAGATTTATAATCTAGGTACTTTTAATATTTTTAGGGATCAATCAAGCTTTAATATTTACACAAATATTTTATTTCAAGAAACATTACAACTAACAGCTAGCATTTCGCAATGAGTGAAACACAGTTGCCATAGCAACCAGATGACTGTTAATTTCTTTCCCTGGTGTGACAGAACCAAACTACATTCATCCAAGATACATCACTTCAAAATGTAAAATGTCCCAATAACCATGCTTTATTTCTATGCATAAACTTTTACTTTTTTACAATATAGAGAATTTGATAAATTTTCATCATCATCATCATCATCATCATCATCATCATCGTCGTCGTCGTCGTGTTTGATATATACTGTACAAATGTAAGTAAAAAATCAAGGGTTGACAGCAAAACTGTCCTATCTCTTTCTATATCTCTGCATGCACTTAGGATAGTTTTGCAGTCAGACTGCAAATTATGCAAACTATGTGTAATCTTTAACAGTATAATTGGGATAATCCAGTGACTGGTACAGAAGAATGAGGTACGGAAAAGTTTAAATTTTCCAGGTTAGTCCATAACTGGGAGCAGACCCTGAAATAGGCAAGGTCCTTAAAAAAATGGCTTCTTGGAATATTGCTATCTAACTGCATATCCACTTATAGTGATGGGTTCTCTGATGATGATGATGACGACGACGACGACGACGACGACGACGACGACGACGACGACGACGACGACGACGACGACGACGACGACGACTATGATGATGAAAATTTATCAAATTTCTTGTTTTAATGAAACAACAAATTACACAATAATTGTTCTAGTAATTGGGGTATAAGTAACAGCAATGTACTGGGTTCAGGTTTTATGGAATTGGCATATCACACGGATAGCAATTTGTTTTGAATAAGGTAAATGGTTGTAATGTTAAATTTCTACAGTCCAAAATTGGTTGGCTTAAAAAATTGTGATAAATAAAATCTCAGATTTTTATTCATACTGGTGATATTGTTCTTTAGTAATTTATCACTCCAAATCATTTTTTTTTTTTTTTTTTTTTCAAAATGGCTAAAAAATAAAATTTATATCTATGATACACTGTAATGAAGCTGAAACCAATTTTGGACATGCTATATATTGATGAAATGGCCTGAAAAGTGTGCCACCATGCCAGTATATCAACCACCACAACTTCAAAATGCCTGGTTTCTATGGAAACATACAGCATGCAATATGATAGGACAATGTGACATTGGCTCACCTCCTCCAAAAGTTCCTCTAATTCCTAAATATATCATGAACATTCCAAAATATAAGTGAAATATTCAATGTTATCTTTTCACTGTAGCTAGTTTATCCTTCACAAAAACATTCTTCCTCTTTCATCCAAAAGATACTCCATTCCATATTAGCTTGGTTAAAACAATTTCTTTCTTCTTCCTCTCTTTAGACTAATAGTACATGCATTTTGTAAATTACGTAGAGGATTATTGTTGGTTTAAGAGGAATATCATTTTTAATTCATTGAGTGAAGAGGAAAATATTGATTTTCCTCCTCACAAAATATATTAAAAATAATATTCCACTGTACACATTGTTACAGTTCATCATAACTTTACCCTGTGGGGAGCCCCAAATTCCCCAAGTAGCATGAATCGTTATTCAGTCTAAAAATAGTCCATTAAATGAACACAAAGAAAGCATATAATCAACATTTCTTTCAGGTATTTCTTTAAGAAGATTTATTTCAAAGTAGAAATTAATACTGAAATGTCTTAAAAAAATATGATAGTGTCTTTTATAAGTTCTATAACAAAACAGTGAAAATTATAACAAGAGGGCCATGATGGCCCTGAATCGCTCACCTGAGTACCATTGCTTCAACTGATGTCAAGGTTTTTAAACAGACAAGGATTCTGATATAACTTAATCTAAAACATTTTACCCCTGACAATACTACACACCAAATATCTAAGCAATGGGCCATATGGTTTCAGAGAAGACTTGGGCGCAGGGTCATTTATCAACATTGGGCTATGATTTGTACAATCTTGGTAGTGGCCCATAAGATGATGCTACATACCAAATATCTAAGCTCTAGGCCTTATGGATTCATAGAAGAAGATTTTTTAAGATTTTCCTATATAACTCTGTGTAAAACAAGTGACCCCTGGTGCGGGGTCATTTATCACCATAGGGCTATGATTTGTACAATCTTGGTAGTGGCCCATAAGATGATGCTTCATACCAAATATCTAAGCTCTAGGCCTTATGGATTCATAGAAGAAGATTTTTTAAGATTTTCCTATATAACTCTATATAAAACAAGAGGGCCAGGCGGGGTCATTTATCACCATAGGGCTATGATTTGTACAATCTTGGTAGTGGCCCATAAGATGATGCTACATACCAAATATCTAAGCTCTAGGCCTTATGGATTCATAGAAGAAGATTTTTTAAGATTTTCCTATATAACTCTATATAAAACAAGAGGGCCAAGATGGCCCTAAAGACGCTCACCTGAGGACATTTGTGCTGATCAAGTTTGAGGAAGATTGAATCAAAATTGTGGCCTCCAGTGTGTAAACAAGGTTTTTCTAAGATTTGACCTACTGACCTACTTTTCAATCGCTTTTTAGGTCTGTTAGATTAATGATCTTCGATAATTCGTTGAAATTTCTGAAGAGAATCGTATACCTACCAAACTGAAACCGGAAATGGAGGGCTGAATAGTTTCCTAATTTTTCATTGGTTAATAATATTATAACCTAAAACGACCGAATGTGTTTTTATTACCAACAATACGATTATCTGTACTTTCATATCTTTCTTAAAGAAAACCTTTATTTAATATACAATTGACACAATATATTCTCTTAGTCTTTTTATCATTTTATTTAATCGTAGATACTGATTTTAATATAAAACATATATCAAGTATGTAATTTAAAGTAAAAAGTGATTCAATCAAGGGCCAAATTTTAACCATTATCTAGTCATAATCTCTCAAACTAGTAATATTGCAAAATATTTTTTTATGATTGGTCTATAATTATGAATTATGTGGGTACGGACCACTAGACAATATTTCACATCAAATCTATAGATTAAGCTCTAGGTCTTTTCCTATGTAACTCTATGTGAAACAAGTGACCACTGGTGCGGGGTCATTTATCACCGTAAGGCTATGATTTGAACAATCTTGGTAATGAACCATTAGATGATGCTACATACCAAATATCTAAGCTCTGGGCCTTATGGATTTACAGAAGAAGATTTTTTAAGATTTTCCTATATAACTCTATGTAAAACAAGTGACCCCTGGTGCGGGGGCATTTATCACCATAGGGCTATGATTTGAACAATCTTGGTAATGAACCATTAGATGATGCTACATACCAAATATCTAAGCTCTGGGCCTTATGGATTTACAGAAGAAGATCTTTTAAGATTTTCCTATATAACTCTATGTAAAACAAGTGACCCCTGGTGCGGGGGCATTTATCACCAAAGGGCTATGATTTGAACAATCTTGGTAATGGCCCATAAGATGATGCTACATACCAAATATCTAAGCTCTAGGCCTTGCAGTTTTGCAGAAGAAGATTTTCAAAGTTTGAGTTTTTAAAATCTATTTTTAGCTCCTGTGACCTACTTTTTCAACCAATCTGAATAATTTGTACAACTTTGATAGAGGGCATCATAAGGTTGATTCCTGTGAAGTTTGGTCAAAATCCCTTCAGCGGTTCAGGAGGAGATGTTCTTTAAAGCAAATTGTTGACGACGGACGGACGCACGCACGCACGCACGGACGACGGACGACGGACAAAAGGTGATCACAATAGCTCACCTTGAGCACTTCGTGCTCAGGTGAGCTAACAAGTGACCCCTGGTGCGGGGTCATTTATCACCATAGGGCTATGATTTGTACAATCTTGGTAGTGGCCCATAAGATGATGCTACATACCAAATATCTAAGCTCTAGGCCTTATGGATTCATAGAAGAAGATTTTTTAAGATTTTTCTATATAACTCTATGTAAAACAAGTGACCCCTGGTGCGGGGTCATTTATCATCATAGGGCTATGATTTGTACAATCTTGGTAGTGGCCCATAAGATGATGCTACATACCAAATATCTAAACTCTAGGCCTTGCAGTTTTGCAGAAGAAGATTTTCAAAGTTTGCATTTTTAAAATCTATTTTTAGCTCCTGTGACCTAATTATGCAATGGACCAGAACCATTTATACAACTTTAGTAGAGCTTCATCCAAGGAACATTCCTGCAAAATATTTTTCAAATTGGCCAAGCCGTTTAGGAGGAGATGTTGTTTGAAGCAATTGTTGACGCCGGACGCACGGACGCACGGACGCACGGACGACGGACGCCGGACAAAAGGCGATCAGAAAAGCTCACCTTGAGCACGTTGTGCTCATGTGAGCTAAAAATGGTAATATTCACTGTTTGAAACAGTGAAATTACCATTTTTAATTCATGGATATTTCCCTATAATCCACCAAAAAGCATTAAATAAATTCCAATACTTTATGGAAACATGTTCTAACGGAGTATATAGCAAATATTGAAGTTTCTTCTGTTTACTTTAATTTCAAAAACCCTTTAGATTGAACATACATGTATTTAATTTGCCTTCAGTAAGAATCAGAAAATATAAAACATATAATCATCCTACTTTCAAGCCTCCATGTTGAAGAGTGTTGTATTTATAAGTTGCGTTTCATGCTCAATAATTTAACCAATAATAACTGTATTATGACGGTCTGCTTGACTATTTCCCCATGGCATGTCATGTATTGAAACAGATAAGTCAGCCGCGGGTATTAGACGAGATTCATGAGATATAGGGTGAATAATTTTTCTTTAACCCTTTCCCTCATTAGACTCATTTGATGCCCACAATAGGTATCACATAAAGCCTGACCTGCAGAAAACCACAGTTAAACCTTATCAAATTTAATTACATAATCCTCATTTCCAGACCACTGAGGAGCAGCGAACAGCATAAAACCTGATCAGCCTGCGAGTTACTCGCAGGCTGATCTGGTTTTATGCTGTTCGCATAGGTCTTTTCATGGTGTCTCTATGAGGGAAAGGGTTAATAAAGAAATTAAAATAAACTCACATCAAACACAATCCTATTTAAACTTATGTACATGTACACATAGTTGATTTCTTATGATTATATTATCTAGAACGAAGGTGAAATCTTCAGCATCCTGATCTAGAAAACTAAACTTGGTAGACAGTCAGAAACATGGGTGAAAGAAATGGGAAGGAATTAAAGAGTAAATGATGGGAAATTAGTGTCTATCCTGCATCTAACTAAAAATTATTCTTGTACCAGACAGTACCAGACTCTTAGAAAAAGTTAGAAACGTCAAGAAGATCTCAAATTTTTATTAATAATAATTTTATGGCAGAGCTAATGAGTGATTTCATTACATTCAAACACTAAATTTCTTTTTAATTTTATCTTAATAAGTTCATACAAACATGAATAGTGCACCTCCATTATAACACAATAATTGTGATCCAAGTCTAGATACTGCCCTATATTGGACCTATCCTGCCCTATTTATTAACTATATAACATTACCTTTCATTTAAATAAATCACAATATTATTAGAATTGGACAAGGCTATATAAAGGCTTTTGCAGTATAATAATCTAGACTGTATTTAAATTAGTCTCACTATGACAAGCAGAGTATACAAACTTGACTGATATCATAATTATTGTTGAACTGGATAAAAAATATAAGTAACATATCCTATGAAGAAAAAGAAAACTATTCTAAGGAAATAAATTAAGTGCAAAATATAAACAGGATTTTCAATGTCAGTATCTTTCTTTTCCCAAATTTCTTTTAAATCTGTGATGTAATTTTAATTACTTTAGAGATTTAAATCTAGTTTTAGAGATGCCGGTTAACAATTCAAATTTGAATTTCAGTCTTGCTTTTATCCTATACAGATCAATAACAAGATTTTGTATCTCCTGATATAAATTACACATCTTTATTCATTCACCAGTATCAAAATTACCAAGGGCCCGTTTCACTAAACTTTGTACGAAAAAGCCTTCATAAGCGTATATTCAGTATGTTAGATAGTAATTTTTAATTTTAAAAAAAAATGCAGTAAATTGGATCTCATTCTTTATGTATTATTGTGCAAATAAGAAATTGGTTAACACTATTAGAACAACTCTCATATGACTAAGATCAGATTTTTTCATACAAAGTTTCATGAAACAGGACCATGGACCCAATTTATCAAAATGAATAAATAAGAAAAAAATGACTGATTCAAAGTTAATTTAAATCAGTTCCTTACAATGCATTGCAACCAGGTATAGATTATTGCAGCCATAATAACTGGTATTACATTTGTAAATCAGGCCATATTGTAAAGCCAAATACTGCCTATAAATGTGTAACTTTTAAAGCTGATAATTTGTAGTTAATACTAAATACAGCTAATATCCTAACTCTCTATGACTTTTAAATGTTTTTTTCTGTAGTTTTTCTATCCATTTCTGACAAGAATAAATTGACAGCAATTGATGAAATTTAAGTAAACATTATTTCCTGCAAGTCTCACCATTTTCAGAGCTTTCTCCTGCGTATTAAGAACATAATAAAACATTACAAACTATTATACAGAAACATATTCAGAAACATATCATTCATATATGTTAATCCTTTACCTCATAAAAATGTCTTACACACCTTGACAAACACAGCAAACCAAGATCAGACAACTCCTTCCTAGAGCTGTCTGATCAGAGCCTTGCTTTTTGATTATCTTCCCTGGATATTTTTGTTTGTTTTCATTTGTTATCTCTCCTGAATAATACTTAAAAAAAAAAAATGTTGCTTTCTCCATAATTTTTTTTTTTTTTTGGAGGGGGGGGGAGGGGTTAAGAAATCTGGAACAGAATCATATAATGCATCCTTCTACCATGAGTTTTTCATGAAATCAAATTCTGTATTTCTTATTCACAGAACTTGGATATTTCCCACCTGAATACAAACTATCTTACCCTTTTAATAATACTTGAAAAAATACTTGGGGAAACATTTTTATTTTTTAATGTCTTCAAAGTGACAAAATTTAATAGAAATATTAACCTCCAGTGGCAAGTTATGGGAATGGCTACCTTCAGTCATAAAATTATAAATATTCATGAGGTAAAGGGTTAAACATCATATTTGACAAATGACACACAAAATTATGCCAAACCTTTGTGTTAGTTCTTGACAATTGAAAAAAAAATAAACAAAAAGGTAGGTTTGGAAAATAAACATTCAACATGAAATTAGATCAGAGAAAAGCACATCTCAAACATTTGATAAAACAACAACAAAATATTAATTATCTTTCGTATAACACTCAAAATATAACTAACCCGTGAATGATCTATTAGAAAACACAGACAGACAAAGATGGAAGAGGGGGTCTCCTACCTTGGCCAGTTGTTCTCGTAGCAACCGTTCCTGCTCCTGAAACTTGTTCATCTTATCTCTCTCTGCTTGCTGTTTTGCCTTGGCATCAGCCTCTGCTGCCTGGCTCGTCTACAAACACAGATGATGAATATGGTACATAACTTAACTTAATTATGCAAGTGTATAAGCAAATTAAGCTATTATATAATATCTAAATGGTAAATAATGCATGAAAAATATTTATACTATCCCTTTTTTTACAATAAAATTACGTAATTTCCTACATAAGTTTTCTCCAAGGGCCTTTATCAGAATAAATGTGCTGTTGTTAGCATGGCAACAACTTTGATAAACCTTTGAAGGTACTCATAATACTTTTTTTTTTCAACATTATGTTTTGTTATTATATTTAGAAACATAAAAATAATGTATTATGACCATAAGTAAGGCATGTTCTCCCAGATACTTAAGTACAATTTCAGCCTCAAATCTGGGTATCATACTCAAATCCATTGAAACTAATGGGCATAGTTTGTGTCTGAGGATGAAAATCATACTAAAGTACCATCTTTATTTTCAAAAGCACAGGACCAGATTTGTTAAAATGAAAATAAAGACTTGAGTTACTTACGGCCATTTGAGCCTGCTTTAGTCTCTCCTCCATCATCCTCTCCATTTCCTGCTTCTGTTTCTCCATCTATATAAATCATACAACAATCTTAATTACATGCAATTAATGACTACCTCAAATCTTATTACCTTCATGTATTTCATTGTTATAGATCTTTCAGGTTCTTTTTTGTATGCTTTTGTTTTTGTTTATCTGTTGTTTTTTCTTTTGTGTTTTGTATTAAATACATATAACTTTTGAACATTAAAAGGCAAAACCTGTGTAATATACAAAAAAAGTGACTACAACTTTGAACAATTATCACAATTTTCTATCACTCACATTCTATATGTTGTCTATGTCAAAGACAACTGATAGATACCGAGGTTATTACAATGCTTTTTGAAGCAGCAATCACTACATGTTAAGCTGACTTAAACTCATTTTCAATGATAATGCATTATGCATATATATTTTACAGCATACATTTACTGTTACGTTATTTTAATGACAGCTATGAGAAAGTATGAACCAAATAAAAAAAGAATTAAAAATTCAGAAATTGAGAATCACATACTCAGGAGTTCTAACAAGTAAAGCAAACTGTGTAAAAGATTAAATAATAAAAAATGAAGCATAACCACTCAAAGTCACTGATATTAAATTTCTTCTTAGTACATCAGCAATTAGTGGGTTATTCATATCAAATGTTATGAAAATATCAAAATAAATAAACACAAATATTGTTAAAAAAACAAAATGAATTAATTTGGTTAATAATATAAATAATGTAGTTGAAAAATCAGCATTAAAAATTACTTGCACAAAATATATTCATTTGAAAAATCTTCTTTAGTTTAAGAGGAAAAAAGATTCATATTGTAAATTTGTATAGAAACATATTTAGAATCATTCTTTTTTGTAACAGAAAATACACTTGTTCTATTAAGACAAACCCCTCTAAGTGATCTCCCTTGTGTGTGTACTTATAAATATAGGGGGAGGTAACCCTGGCAGAAGAGTTTGAGTGTTCCCTGAGTGTTCCCTAACTACCAGTATGTGGTTTTCTGTAAATCAAATCACCGGGAATGAAAACTAAGTCTTGTGTGTGGGGCTCCGGTGCTGTCTACCACCAAAAGTCAGCTAAATGTTACAACCTATTCCTTGTAACTACCAGACGACCATGCTTAAGGTTAGGTTAATATTAGAAACTTTCCTTAATCAAAATACAAATGTGTGTCCTGTGAAACATACCCATGGCTTACTAAGATATTGATTCGCTCTCAAAATAAACATTTTTTTTTTATGCAGAGCACTATATCTACTTCCATTATTTTTCCATCATTTCTGTTAAATTTTGAGTACACGCACAGTTATATCTTATTTCATAACTTATTCATAGATTATATGAAAAATATGTTTTTGCCAATGAGATCACTGTTTCACAAGACAGTTTCTGACATACAATTTCCATCAATACACTCTGAATCTTTCTATTGTGAAAACTTGACTCTTCAACCCTTGTTTCATATTAATTATTCACCTTAATATAACTTCCTTTTACCTATATGAACTGAATGGAGATAAACAATTACTTGTAGATGTATGACTTAAGGTTAAGTCCCTGTAATGGTTCCACTATGTCTTGGACCACTTAACTTCTGTCAAGATAACCAAGGTACCCTAATGAAACATTAAGAAACCTTGGTTTTCTCCGTGAAAGGCAATGAGGTCCAAAATGTAGCGGAACCATTACAGAGACTTTACCTTAACAGTAACTGAGCAGTATTTTATGGTTTTCATAATAAAACACAGACACTCTTATACCATATGCAGAAATAAACATATCTTACTTCTTATTTTGAAAGATATATGCATGGATAGTAATGATAGATCTTTATTCATTGGCCTAGATATAGAATTCCTGCATACATGTTATTATTAAACCTGTCCTTTCATAATATGGCTTCCAATTTCCTAAAAAACTCAAAATTGTAATGATAAAGAATAAATGATTTTTAGTTGAGGAAAATCTTTATCCTTGATATTTTGTCTAGCACAGGTTTTTTTTTGACCCATACAATCTCACTTGTTATGATAATAATGCAAGGGTAAAGGTTGGAAATTTAGAAAAAAAAGCTGAAAATCCTGATTTTAGCATTTTTTATATAGTATTATATAGACTAAGAAGTCATTTGGCAATCAGAAAAACCTGAAGTTCAGGAAAACTTGTACCAATTATAATATTGAAATGATGAGGCATTAAATCTAAGTTAGAAATAAAGACTGTTCTTAACCCTTTCCCTCATAGAGGAAACCATGAAAAGACCTATGCGAACAGCATAAAACCAGATCAGCCTGCGAGTAACTCGCAGGCTGATCAGGTTTTATGCTGTTCGCTGCTCCTCAGTGGTCTGGAAATGAGGATTTTGTAATTAAATTTGGTAAGGTTTAACTGTGGTTTTCTGCAGATCAGGCTTTATGTGGTACCTATTGAGTGCGTCAAAATGAGTCTATATGAGGGAAAGGGTTAAATAGTTTCTTATTAACTGAGTCTTAACCCTTTCGCTCATATAGATGCCTTTTGGCACCTTGATCAACAGGTAAAATCCGGATCAGACATATTCCAAGAGCAGTCTGATCAGGGTTTCCTTTAATTGATCATTCAAAGTTGAAGCTCAGACAACAGATTTTTCTATGCCATGCAGACTGTGTAAAATCTGTTGTTTCAAAAGTTTAGTTCTTAATATTCATAAAATCATATATTTGTACATGAATATTCATGAGGTAAAGGGTTAATCCAGCTGAATAAGTGATTGTTTTCAGGCCAGAGTGTATTGATGGTGGGGATCCATGCAACCATATATTAGATAGTTATATATAGATCATCACATGACCACCGACTGACGACGAAGCAAGCAAAATAAGAAAGCCGTGAAATGACTTACTCCAGCACTCTGTAACAGTAGTAACACAAAGATGTACAGTTATTAACAGTTATTTACTGATTACATATTTATACTACTACATGTATATATATACACTAATGTCATGGTAACTGAAAGTGTCACATGATACATGAATTAACAAAACAACAGTTTCAATAGATATATATGTAATTAAACAATAGAAGCTGAAATTGAAGATCTGTTTATTAATTATAGTGTGTATAATTTGGTGGTTAAGCTGAATCCAATGTACACATATAAACACTTACCTATTAAGTATTGTTAACTAATACTTTAATCAACAATAAACCCATTTAGAGGTGGAATGACAATTAGAACATTCTTGACTTCTGCGATGCTTATAACCATATCACCTAATTTATGCTCATGACAAAACTACCCTGCCATTAACACATGTGTAAAGTTATACTGCATCTGTTTAAAGTGATTATATCAAAGATGAAGTTTTTGAGGCTAAATGGTGCAATTCCATCTTATTCAGACAATAACAATGAAAAAAAATGACACGAAGATACCCTGTAATATAAAATTTACATACAATTACATATAAAGTATTTGTATCACATAGAATACGCCATCAAAGTAACAATTGCACTTATTACAATGGAGTCCCTGGGGTTGATGATAGCAATCCCATTGAATAAAATAAGATTTCAAATTCTAAATATTGTAAGCCGTTACTAGTATAAAGCTTGGCGTGAGGTTAAAAAGTTTACTGCAGAAGCCATGATGTTTATACGTGTATATTCATTAGACAACACATGCTATAATTATCTGAAGCAGGAGATGTTTTGCATGATATAAATTATTATAATGTATGTATTTGCAATTCAATGATTTCCACTATGGTGAAAAAAAGCTAAGATTCCATTTTAAATATAATGTTTAAAAAATGCAAATAATCTTATTTATATGCAGAAAACAACCAACTAACAACAATCCATTATGTCTAATCTGAAAATTTATCCATAAAAACCTAATGGCCATTCTATGAGTTTGAGCATGGAAGCTATGCTTAAGCACAGTATTTATTTTTGAGACCTTAAAACCAGTGTGATATCATCTCAACCAATTTTATCATGTCCTGTATCAGGGAAATGTAAGTCTGCTTTTAATTTATTATTACTTTATTTAAATTATTTTACTTTTTCACAAATAAGCATATCTTTGTTTATTTGCTTCCTTGCTTGCTTGAGTTTAACGTCCCACCAACAATATTTCAGTCATTCAAGGATTTTGTCTACATGAGACAGATATAGTGCTACCTCACTGCCATATCACAATTTATCACACTATCCTAATAGCGGGCCAACCTGTTCTTGAACTTTACCCTTATGCTGAGCACCAAGCAAGAGAGGTATACTTTGCATATGGCACTCAAATTCAAAACTTCCTGTTTACAGGATGGACCCTCTAACCATTCAGCCCCTGGGACTGGTTAACATACTTCAATATACATCAATCTGAGCTAAAAGGAAATACAAACTCAAGCCAAAGTTTTGTTTTCATGCAAGTACCAAGTGTATGCATTATATCACTCTTATATGACTTAATGGTTAGTTTGCAATCAAGTTTAGCAAACTCTACTCATAAAATTATACAGAATTTAATAATACAGGCATCAGGGAAACTGTTAGTTGGGTGAACTACTATTATTTAAAAAAAATACCCCTGCATACTGCTTTGACACATAAACAAGGCTATAATTCTTACAAGATTCTTGACACAGTTATCTGCCCTTGTCTGCCAATTAGTTGTTCTTTCATGTGTGAAGGCATTATCAACGACAGTTTTTAAATTTTATATAATGTGAGTCTAGTCCAGGACAGGACAGGACAGATGTGATTCCTATACACGACCCCACTTCACTAGGTAAAGCAGGGGTAAAAACACTTTGTTAAGACATTTGTCTGTTTGAATGCCATTTAAGACAAATCAATCCAGGGAAGGTCAGTTTTGGTAAAATTTTAAAAATAACACAAAACCAATATGCAAATTGCATTATATTTTCATTTTTTAACATTATAAGAAATTCTATTTCTAGATATTTAAAGAGAGTAAAGATATTTATATTTTTCTGTTTTTCTTTTGTTGTTGTTCTCGGTTTTTTTTCCTCATTTTGCTCAACATTAAAATGGTATCATTTTTTTTCTACAGAGAACATTAAAGATATCTGACACATAACACACACTGTGCTTCTCCTTCTAAAAACAAATGTCTGCAAGCATGTTGAAAAAATGTGTATATCTCTTGCAACACTTACAAGTGTGAAGCAAATCATTCGCAGCAATGTGAAATTATTTCATCATCAAAAAAGCATACAGAATTCACTGGAAAGCTTTAAATTTATTCACTGCCTTATATATCTTATGGATGCCTGGATAGCGTAGTGGTAATGCACTTTGCTTCTCACCAATGTGTCCCGGGTTCGATCCCGGGTGACCTACATGAGAGGGTA
Organism: Solen grandis; assembly: GCA_021229015.1. Classification (NCBI taxonomy): domain Eukaryota; kingdom Metazoa; phylum Mollusca; class Bivalvia; order Adapedonta; family Solenidae; genus Solen; species Solen grandis. The sequence continues at coordinate 50,579,566 of CM037781.1, forward strand.
TGGTGGTTGCCCATCCAGACACATGGGTTTTCTCGTTGCTACAGTTTCCTCCCACAATAATGACCACATATGCCATCATCCGAGCCATCAAGAATGATTTACTTCAGTTGTAAAAACTTGTTTCATAATCAACATAAAAAAAGTTGTTTTTTTATTGTTTTGTTTTTTTGTTAAGAGGTTGTTATACAACTCGGGAACATGTTAGACAAGATTACTCAGTGCAGTGTAGACTCTATCAGCTGTTACAATGTTGTGTCTGTTATAACCAACTACTTGTGTGAGGCATCTTTATGTAGAAGGACTCCATGATGAAGTGACAGTGGAGTAAAAGTAAGCCACAATTATAACATTGCGTGTAACATTGCTTAATTCATATTTTTATTGCATGCAACATTGCTCGATTTTCCTTGGCATTCAAAATTGCTTAATTCATTCTTCTTTTTTCCTTTACAAAGAGGCTTCGAATTTGTCTCTATTATACAGGTCTTTGAATATTTTTACTCCTATAGTGCCATTTCTATATGACAACATTATTGGTGAGTATCACTTATGGCTAAGAATTTGACACAGTCTCAAGATAATGAAGCACTGTCACTCCAACAGCTAGTCCCTCTATAAAGGTGCCTGGTCACAGACATCTTGACCTACCATCTCCTCGTGCTGTTAAAAATATTGACAGATAGCTATCAATATAATTTGTAACATAAATAAATATATATATCTATACAGGATATCTGATGATAAAGGCATATGATCACATTTTATTTCACACATGTGGAAACATTTAGATATGAATTGGGCTATATGATGATAAAGGGAGAAGATAAAATTTTATTTCACTGAGTAAAATCAGATATACAAACTATCTTTTTTCATATATATTGTACTACAAAGTCACAAATAAACTTTGACTTTGGTATATGATCAAAGTTTAAAAAAAATGATAATGCATCTTAATCTGAAATTTGCAACACATTTAATTATTTATATTGTTATTACATTCTAATCAAACAATCAAAATGAAGCATAACAATGCCCTCTTGCAAATAATGCCACTTTTAAATACATGTGCAGGTCAGAAACAACTTACATATACTGGTACACATGTAGACACTTTACCTCATATGTTTTGATACATTGACAAACACAGCAGACCCTGATCAGACAGCTCCCTCTAGGAGCTGTCAGATCAAAGTCTCCTCTATTTGCTCATACAACATTGTAACTTGACTATTTGAGTTTACCGTCGCTTCGACAGTATTTCAGTCATATAGCGACGTCCAGCTAATCACAGGTGGAGGAAGAGCCCGAATGCACGGAGGCATCAAGGTAGAACCACCGACCTACTGCAAACCAGCTGGAAGGCTTCCTCACATGAATATCCGAATGACCCTGCCGGGATTCCAACCCACGCGGTGAGGGGCTGAGTGAGTGTTAAAGTCAGCGACTTTACCCTCTCAGCCACGGAGGCCCCACTACAACATGGTAGCTCAGATTCTACATAGTATACATGGAAAAAAAAGCCATTGTTTCATAAACCATTTAAAGTTCAGTAAATTGATATTCATCAAGTCATAAATTTGTTCATGAATATTCATGAGGTAAAGGATTAAATTTGCATACCAGTATTACTATGTTTGGAGGTTTAACCCTTACCACTGTAGTTACTCTGCCTGTAACACCATGGTAAACCACTGAAAAGCTAGGCAAAAAAAACTGAAAACAATATTCATGTTGAGAATATTTTACAGTGTGATCATCTAGTCCTGAGGCCACAGAGGCAAGCGGTATAAAACCAGATCAGCATGCATCTAACTCTCCAACTGATCTGGTTTTATACTGATAGCATAGGTCAGGTATGTGACCTGGGAACATGGGAACAAAGCAAGACAATGACACAACATACCAGTCTCTGGGTGGCCGCCTTGTCTTGCTCCTGGGCCGAGGACAGGGACTGCATCTCAATCTTCAGCTGAAACAGACAGACAGACAGACATGAACAACAATACCTCACATTAGTGTGTCTAGTGGTGTCTGGCTGGTAGTGGTAAATGAGCTCATCCCTAACTAATGCATCTCTGGTTCAATCCCCGGTCAAAGATGTGAGAGTGATGAGTGTGCATCATTCAAGGCATGTAGGTATCCTACAGACAACACAAATGTACATCAACAATAACGATGCCATTTTCTCCTATCTCAGCTTGAAAATGATTCATATAACCAAGCATATTTCTGAGTGTTCAATTTTATAAACTATAAGGTCTATTCAGTTTAATACAACCAAGTTACCTTTTCTCTCTCCATTCTTTCCTTCATCAGTTCATCATTAAGTTTGCTGATTTCTGTATCTGAAATGTAAAACATAAATCAAGTTTAATTGTTTTATTGAACAATCAAAATATGAAGATTATACACATCTTTCAGGTGTTTCTGGTATGGACAGGAACATCCGTATCCAGGAAACAAGGTTATGCTGAAATCCTGCCAATAAGCAGGTGCCCTACTGCCTATTAAAGCAGAAAATTCTGATATCATAGCCCATAGCCTGTCTGAAATAGAGGTGTCATAATTATAATAGTATCTAGAGCACCTAAAATTGCAGGAAAATCTTGTCTCTCATACAAAGGTACCAATTACCGGTAGGCAAAACATGAAATTTAAGTTGTACATAACGCTTTGTTTGCTCCTTTTCGACCTATCATTGAAGATTCCCTTAATAAACCCTCTCAGGAAATATGCTGACATCCACTGTACACATGGGTATGAAAAAAGTGTATCACAGGGTTGGATCAAAGATTGAGCACCCTGCCTAGCACAGCAAAACAAATCAATTTTACTTTGTGTGGTGAAATCTCAACTCAAACTTTCCATTTTTAAAAGCTCCATGTTACTGGTACGTGTTGTTATAGGGCCAGACAAAAAATGAAAACTTTGTGGCAAAATTTTGTTGCACCATGCGTATTATTGATTTGTGTTGCATTTGGTAGGGTGCTGTTGGGGCAAAACTATGAGGTGAAGTTCCAAGATGAGAAGATGCAACTTCATAGCAAAGTGTGGTTTTGTAATCTTTTTGCCACAAATTTTTACCCCATATTCTAACACTTGGCACCCTACCAATACAAACATGACAACAATATTTTCTTTCCCTTTTGAGTTTGACTTTCATACCACATGACATAACAGAAATCAGCTACCATAGTAGGCCTGCTGTGATTAAGAAATATGCTGTTAGTCTAATCTGACTTTTCAGTGCAATAATGCTTTTTTTATCATCGATTTAAAGATTGGATACCAAGGGGAGGTAACTCACTAAGTTCCTTATTCTCATCTTCCTTGTTTTGAAGGTTGTCCTTCAGAAGATCAACTTTCTTATTGACCTCTTCCAACTCCTCTCGCAATTCTTCCGCCTCATGGTTCACACTCGGCGTCTTTGAATGGAGCGACTCTTCTACCTGTAAAACCAGAAAAGACACTTGTTATGTTTTTAAATATGATTTCATTAACGTATCTTCAAACATTTTATTTTCAAAAGATTTCCACCAATATAAAATTAAATTACATTGGTTTTTTTTTTTTTTCAGAAGGGTCGCTTTCTCAGCCTCAGAAATAACATAAATCTTCAGACTTTGATATACACTGTGCCTGGAAACAAAGCAAGGTAAAATGAATACTGACGATGTAAGCAAAAATAATCCAAGCATTATAACACTTAACACCCGCAGTTTTCATACACATTAATCATAGCTGGAAAATGTAAATGCATAGCTAGCAACCATTAGTTAAATAACTCATACATACACGCAGCAAGACACAGAGGTAGATCACTGACAAATTATACAAACAGGGGACAATACTGATACAAACACTTATACAGACATTATCTATTAATATTTACTTAAAATAAACAAAATAAGAAAATCAATTACAAAATGAACTTATGAATGGCAAATATATGTACACAACAAACTGTAATTGAAACCATACAAATAAATAATTATGGGGATCAGAGAAATGAAGAAATAAGATCAATTTAACAGACAGTGAAGTCAGCATCAAACCAAATCAGTATGCAATATAGCGATATACAATTATACATGTCATTAATTATCATAAATGGCAATATAGCACACACGTTAAAGTTAGGTTACATTATTAATGTAAGGCCATTAATTTTTAGTCTTTCATTTTTTTGTGAGGTCCCTACATGAGTAAGTCTATTTATTTTCCCCTGAAATAGGTGGAACCATCCACAGCTGACCTTACAATAAACATGAATCTTTGTTTTATGGACAGTCAGGATGCATCTCACTAGTAGAAATAGGGGAAAATTATAAATAAAGATATCCACAGTCAATCACTGAATATTAAATGTTTCCATTTTTGAAACAAAATGGAATTTTAACATTGGTTTTATGAATGATAGCATTGATGGAAATTCATTATTTATCATTCATGTACAGCGTATATTTTTAGGACATTACTTATTTTGTTCTATCAAATCCTCTTAATTAACTCTGGAAACTTAACATCTGAACTTAAAGGTAGAATCCTACTACTCATTTTCTTAGCTGCCTTAAAATAAGAGCAGAGGAAAGAAAATATTTGATTTTTTTTTTTTTCGGTTGGAAGGTCTTAAAATGAAAAATTAAAAAAATTATGGCCTGAGCAAAGAAACAACAAAGAGCTGAGATTCTGTCAATCTGAAAAAAAAGACAACTAAACAAAACCAGTAAGACAAGTTAAATCACAACAAAATCATTATTATTACATATGATATATACATGTACATGCACAGTCATTAATTCCCCACATGGTTAATTTAGTAGCAGAGAGAATGGTCAGTTGAGAGTTTCAAGAAGCTAACACTGTTACTGTTACCTGCACTTCTTTGGACTTCATCTGCATCAGGTGAAATACACACAATAGTATCATCATATATAACATTTTATCATATTTCATAAATAATAACCATCATAATACTAAAAAGAAATGAAGACATTAATGGTACTTATAATTAACTTCACCTAAAACTTAATCTCAAACATACTGCCCTTTAAGTGATTTGTTTAAAAAAAAAAAAAAAAAAAAAAAAAAAAAAATAAATAATATTTCATAATTATCATAAAACAAAAATAAAAAAAAATTTAAAAAAATGAACTGATAAAAACTTTTGATCTGCAATTACAAAAAGTTGTAATAAAAAAAAATTGTTTTACATAATTAGGTCAATAAGGACTGACTGGTTTACGATGTTTAAGACATTAATGACAAGACAGAGAGACGCGAGATGCTTACCGTGGGCTTGAGGGATGCCTGCACAGCCTACGTCACAGAGAAAGAGAAACTACAATTAAATCTGTACATACATTGCAAAGTTATAAATTCTCCTTAAGGACAAGTTCAGCATTTCCACTGAGGATGTGAACTTAAGCTACAGTCAGAATCAAGTTGTTTTTTTATTTATTGTTGTTTTGTATTTTCACTCTGAAAGCAAAATAACTCATGAATATGTATTTCAAAATTATCTGTAATAAAATACCTCTCACACTCAAACATATTCCCTCTTTTATTTTTATTCTTTATGAAACAAGAGGGCCATGATGGCCCTGAATCGCTCACCTGAGTACCATTGCTTCAACTGATGTCAAGGTTTTTAAACAGACAAGGATTCTGATATAACTTAATCTAAAACATTTTACCCCTGACAATACTACACACCAAATATCTAAGCAATGGGCCATATGGTTTCAGAGAAGACTTGGGCGCAGGGTCATTTATCACCGTAGGGCCAAGACTTTGAAAATCTTTGTAATGAACCATAAGATGCTACTACATACCAAAAATCTTAGCTCTAGGCCTTATTGATTCATAGAAGAAGATTTTTTAAGATTTTCCTATTTAACTCTATGTAAAACAAGTGACCCCTGGTGGGGGGTCATTTATCACCATAGGGCTATGATTTGTACAATCTTGGTAGTGGCCCATAAGATGATGCTTCATACCAAATATCTAAGCTCTAGGCCTTATGCATTCATGGAAGAAGATTTTTTAAGATTTTCCTATATAACTCTGTGTAAAACAAGTGACCCCTGGCGCGGGGTCATTTATCACCATAGGGCTATGATTTGTACAATCTTGGTAGTGGCCCATAAGATGATGCTTCATACCAAATATCTAAGCTCTAGGCCTTATGCATTCATGGAAGAAGATTTTTTAAGATTTTCCTATATAACTCTATGTAAAACAAGTGACCCCTGGTGCGGGGTCATTTATCACCATAGGGCTATGATTTGTACAATCTTGGTAGTGGCCCATAAGATGATGCTACATACCAAATATCTAAGCTCTAGGCCTTATGGATTCATAGAAGAAGATTTTTTAAGATTTTTCTATATAACTCTATGTAAAACAAGTGACCCCTGGTGCGGGGTCATTTATCACCATAGGGCTATGATTTGTACAATCTTGGTAGTGGCCCATAAGATGATGCTACATACCAAAAATCAAAAGGCTAGGCCTTGTGGTTTCGGAGAAGAAGATTTTTTCAAGTTTTTCCTATATTAGCCTATGTGAAATCAAGTGACCCCTGGGGCGGGGCCAATTTTGACCCCAGGGTCATAATTTGTACAATCCTGGTAGACAGTCATAAGATCATGCTACATACCAAAAATCAAAAGGCTAGGCCTTGTGGTTTCAGAGAAGAAGATTTTTTAAATTTTCATTTTTAAAATCTATTTTTAGCTCCTGTGACCTAATTATGCGATGGACCAGAACCATTTATACAACTTTAGTAGAGCTTCATCCAAGGAACATTCCTGCAAAATATTTTTCAAATTGGCCAAGCCGTTTAGGAGGAGATGTTGTTTGAAGCAATTGTTGACGCCGGACGCACGCACGGACGCACGCACGGACGCACGGACGCACGGACGACGGACGACGGACGCCGGACAAAAGGCGATCAGAAAAGCTCACCTTGAGCACGTTGTGCTCATGTGAGCTAAAAAAAGAGTAAATATCCATATAATTATATACTATCTAATAGTTATAAGGAAGATGATAATATCCGGTAAACAAGCTGTACATATAAATCTTCAATTACAGCCATATAAAGCATTTAAAATAATCATTTCACACAGTATTTCAACATATAAAATATGGCCTTGAAATATGTATTCAAAAAGGTGATCTATTGCTAAGATCTGAAATACATTATGAAGAATATTTCAAATTTGATTATGCAAAAGTAAAATGTTTTCCAAATATTAGGAAAACTTTTATTGTGTCTGTTAACAATACACAGCTACATGTAAATACTAGACAAGTTTAGTTCATATTATACACATAAACTAATTAAACATAAAGAATACTTTATTTTCTACAGCAAATGTTAAAAGCAACATTTCATTATACACTAAATTTTTAAATAAATTTCACAATAACATTGATAATCTGAAAGCAATCCATCATCAGAAACCCAAGGCATATTGATCTTCATTGCTCTGTATTTACAAAGAACAACTACATGTAATTGGAAAAACAAAATGTTCATGAGATGGCACATTTCTGTAGTCATCCAAAAATTGGGGCTAGCAATTCAAATACTTATTCAATCTGAAGATTTATACAAATTAATTTGATTGGTTAAAAAAATCAGCAGCTCAGGATAAGGACCCAATCAGATTACTGCATTCAATTTCATACAATAAAGGAGTTACAAAATAAATAAGCATGGATGTCTCGATACAATAAATCAGTCTAACATCCTCTGTAACCCAAGGTCTTGTTCAGAAAACAAAAAGGCCTTGGGCAAATACACTGTAAAATCTTTGTAATGGCTAATATCTGATTTCCTATGAACAGCCAATGAATCTGGGTGTCTTATCAGCACAACAACATGCAGCAGCCAATCAGATGGGAGGGTTTATGACACACCTCTACAATCTTCTCAGGATATTCAATGGAAGCGAATGCATAGCCTTGGTTAATGAGAAGGATCATTCTATCAATACAGTAAAAAGTATAATTAATTTGAGAGGAGAAACACCACAAACCTATTTTAGATATACACATACAGACAATAACTCAAACACTAAAAATCACTCCCAAAGCGTTACAAGAAAAAGATCAAATTTCATACAAATTGACATGATAAAAAAATCATACATTTGTTTTTTAACTTACCTAAAATTTTAGTATCAATATTGCTTTTCTTATTTTCCAATAAAATATATGTATACATAGTGTATTATTTTATACTCTATTATTTACTATTACTGATAATGGCAGAATTATATAGGTAATCATGCAATACAAATAAACCATTGTTCTTTTCAAAATAATTCAGGATAATCATTAAATATATTCATTGTCATTCATACTCATTGTCTTCTGATCCATGACAAGAAAACAGTGTTCTTTCTATATACCTTCATTTGTCATTTGTTTAAAAATAAGGGGAGTTAACTAATGCCAAGACAGATAAAACAAACTTTACTATTAAACTTTCAGTGATCCTAAAAAAAAAATTTTTCATATTAAATTCTACATTATTTCTATAGACAGATAAGTTCTTACATGTATATATTATCTGCTATAAATGACAGGAAAGGAGATTTATCACAATAATCCCACTATTTCAATGTTAGGAAAACAATACCATAGAAGACAAAACACAAAAACTCTACTCCATCTTACCCTTTCTCTGACACTCTGGATTTACAAAGTTTACAATTCATTAATACATGTCCTTGAAGTGTAGCAATCATGTTTTTTATGGACTGGTAATTAATATGAAATAAGTAATATTTTTTAAAGTAAAATAATTGTTTCAAACAGAACAGAATTTTATTGACATGATGTAGCATAAGATACTGATAAAAACCAGACTTTAATGTCAATAACAACATAATATACAAAAATCTAGGACCAGCCATGCTAGCCTTGTGGCGCCATCAGCCTCTGAAGATCCTAAGTTTGATCTACAGTTAGGGATCAAACACAACCTCCAGCCCTGCGTTCAGTTAAAGGAACAGTCCCTAATGTTAGCATTATAAAAGGGTACAGAATGTTAGCAGAAAACCAACTTGCAAACAGTTCTGAGTATTATCCTAAATGCAGGGCGGGTAACAACGAAGGCTGCTTTCAACCACAGGGAACTGGTATGAACCAGTATTGGTAATTAAATACTGGAATTTAATCAAGCAACATACACCTTTCTCAATAAAGTATGAAAACTCATGGATCTTGCGAATCATCTTAAGCAGAAGTATAGTAACTTATTGTAACAGATGATTAAAACTGTAGGAAAGACACATCACAACTTAATATGGGCAATGGTACAAGTTTGAACATATCCTTCATCCAAGACTTACCGGTGGTCTGGTGGATTCAACAGCAGTTGTTGGGGTGGTGGTTACAAAACTCTGAGTACAAGACAATCAAATCAAATGTATCTCCAAGGGCTATGTAATCAATTCAAATGTAACTATAGGGCCAAAAAGAAAACAATTCCGTTTCTGGTCTCCAGCAAATAAAAAAGAGGGTCGGTAGGTTGGGATTTTTTTTTTTTTTTTTTTTTTCGGTCGGAAGAGACGAAACTTCTTTTTTTTTTGGCCTAGGTACAATTTAGCTTAAACAAATGTCAATGCTGTGTACATTGTAATTTAATGAAAAATGTCATTAATTAAAAATATTCATATTGGGTTAAAAAAAAAAAAAAAAAAATATGTGCTGTATGTGGCCACAATCACCTGATTTTTTTTCTCCACTTTTTAAAAAAAAAAAAAATTTTTTAAATACATGTACACACTTGAACACACAAAATACTCATACCAAACTGTTAATGTAAAATAATGGATATTTGTTAGCAGAAACCTACAGAAAAGTTAACTTCTTAATGCCATTCAAAACACCTGCCTACAAAAGCATCTTTAAACATGTTTTTTTATATCAATCAAAAATCACAGTTTTAAACCCTTTTGATAGTTCCTGGAATGCACCAATACCATGAGCCTTGGAGGGTCTTGAAAAATCAAACTTGCAGCCTCAAATACTTAGGGACATTAGAAATGTTAAAAAAAGTTTATAACTGCAGCGAAAATGGATACAACATAAAAGTTACATTTTTGAAAGTCCCAAAGTAAAGATATTGCATGATTAGTTGAAGCTCAGATTTAAGGATAGGTATTCCTTTATAAGTCTAGACATCATGCCCTAAGGATATTGACATATATACTGTCTTCAAATTCAGCTGAAAGTCTAGACATAATGTTCTACTGTCAATATAAATATAATGTTCCCCTATACATCCACTGTCAATATAAACATAATGTTCTACTGTCAATATAAACATAATGTTCCCCTATACATCCACTGTCAATATAAATATAATGTTCCCCTATACATCCACTGTCAATATAAACATAATGTCACCCTATACATCCACTGTCAATATAAACATAATGTCCCCCTATACATCCACTGTCAATATAAACATAATGTCCCCCTAAACATCCACTGTCAATATAAACATAATGTTCCTATACATCCACTGTCAATATAAACATAATGTTCCCCTTTACATCCACTGTCAATTAATATGTCCTTACATCACTGTCAATATAAAATAATGTTCCTATACACCACTGTCAATATAAACATAATGTTCCTATACATCCACTGTCAATATAAACATAATGTTCCTATACATCCACTGTCAATATAAATATAATGTTCCTATACATCCACTGTCAATATAAACATAATGTTCCTATACATCCACTGTCAATATAAACATAATGTTCCTATACATCCACTGTCAATATAAACATAATGTTCCTATACATCCACTGTCAATATAAACATAATGTTCCCCTATACATCCACTGTCAATATAAACATAATGTTCCCTATACATCCACTGTCAATATAAACATAATGTTGCTATACATCCACTGTCAATATAAACATAATGTTGCTATACATCCACTGTCAATATAAACATAATGTTGCTATACATCCACTGTCAATATAAACATAATGTCCCCTATACATCCACTGTCAATATAAACATAATGTTCCTATACATCCACTGTCAATATAAAAATAACATCAATTGTTCCCCTATACATCCACTTTTCAATATAAACATAATGTTCCTTACATCCACTGTCAATATAAACATAATGTCCCCACTAATATTATATCCACTGTCAATATAAACATAATGTTCCCCTATACATCCACTGTCAATATAAACATAATGTCCACCCTTATATAACTACACCACTGTCAATATAAACATAATGTTCCCCTAAACATCCACTGTCAATATAAACATAATGTTGCCCTATACATCCACTGTCAATATAAACATAATGGTGCCTTATACATCCACTGTCAATATAAACATAATGTTCCCCTAAACATCCACTGTCAATATAAACATAATGTTGCCCTATACATCCACTGTCAATATAAACATAATGTCCCCCTATACATCCACTGTCAATATAAACATAATGTTGCCCTATACATCCACTGTCAATATAAACATAATGGTGCCTTATACATCCACTGTCAATATAAACATAAAGTTGCCATATACATCCACTATAAATATAATATGGTTTCCTCCTGGAGTTTAACATCACTGCAACAGTATTTCAGTCAAATTCCAGATAATTACAGATGAAGGACAACCCTAAGTGTACAGACACACCAGTGAGTAGAACCCCCTTGACTTACTGCAAGCCAACTGGAGAGCTACCTGGGTGCCTAGACTGGTGTTCGAACCCACAACGGGGAGGGGCTAGGTGGTAGTAAGTCAGCAGCTATGAAAACATTTCTACTGATTAGTAGGACAGATAGAAAACCTTAAATAAGACATTTAAAAAAAACACAAAAAAAACAACAAAAAAAATTTTAAAAAAAACTAAACCAAATAATATACAAATGTATACTATAGCACTAGCAGAGCCTCATTATTGTCAATAAGCAATAATACGCTACCTAGATCGATAAACTTATTTCAATACCTGTAGTACAAACACATGACAGAAATAATGAACCATTTACCTCACACAGATATGATTTAACCCTTTCCCTCATAGAGGAAACCATGAAAAGACCTATGCGAACAGCATAAAACCAGATCAGCCTGCGAGTAACTCGCAGGCTGATCAGGTTTTATGCTGTTCGCTGCTCCTCAATGGTCTGGAAATGAGGATTTTGTAAATAAATTTGGTAAGGTTTAACTGTGGTTTTCTGCAGATCAGGCTTTATGTGATACCTATTGAGGGCGTCAAAATGAGTATATATGAGGGAAAGGGTTAATGCCTTGACAAATAGAGCAGACCCAGTTCAGACAGTCTCTGATCAGGGTCTCCTCTGTTTGTTGATACAGTACAGTGCTTTTTAGGGCTGATTTGGGGCTGAAATTTGTCCCATTTCCTCCTTCCTAAAAAGTATATATTTTTCCCTATTTCTGAAAAAAAATCCCTTTCATCCATCAAAAATATTTTTATTTAAGATCCATTTTTCCAATCACAAGCAGTGGGAATGCAAACAAATGAAAGGGACATAACTTTGTAGTCTGAAATAATAATGGCATTGTTTAACAATGTAATATAAAATTGACTGTTTACTCCGCTTCTAAATTTTTCCTTCCAAGATGCATTTTCCCCTTCAAGGCCTTGCACCATTCCCCTAAAAGTGAAAAAGCACTGCAGTATTGAAGAAAAATCTTTTGTTTCATATACCTTTAAAGGCTCAGTAAATTAATACATATTCATCAAGTTATATAAATCTATACATAAATATTTATGAGGTAAAAGGATAAAGTTATATCTGGACCACTGAGATGTATCGTAAGTCATGAGAATTTACATCAGGCTTGTTGAAAACACATAAAAATGAACACACACAATGTCATGTTCAAAAGTGCTCATAATAAGTATGAAAATAATCTAATCCTGTGAAAGTTGAAAAAAAAAACTGGCTGTTTTTGTTTGTTATCTTTTTAACATTTTATTATATTCAAGCAGGTAATTTTGAAATATTTTTCAACTTTAGTAATAACTTATATCTCTCACTATGGAAAAAAATCAACTCAAAGACCTAAAAAAAATTGAGTACGGGCCATTTTGTTCGGTAGGTAGGAGCACTACAAACAAAAACATTTTTAATTGTGGACTAATATATTTCGTTTTTATTTTTCATATTTTACTTTAAATGTACTTCACCAGATGGTCCAAATACAACATTAATCAAACAGGCCTATTGCCCTCTTTATTAGACAACCACACACCTGTCCTATAAACCATGTGTTAATCTCCTTCGAATATGAACGGAACAAAATTCACCTCAAATATAGGAAACACCAGACCTATATTAATCTGCAACATGAATGTACACTCTAACCCTTTAACATACAGACACATAAGCATTTTTGTCTACAAGATGGCAGATAATCCTGATCAGTAAGTCATTTTCATACAGAGTTATCTCCCCATCTCCATGGCACTAAAAAGAAGCAAACAGATAACAAAAAAAAAAAAAATTAATCAGCCTGCAGGTTACTTGTGGAGCTAATCAGGCATGTGTCATTTTCCTGATAGCTTCAACATGCTAAAGGGTTAGAGGGAGACAACGCATATCTGTACTCATTACACATGCAGTAAATCTACACTTATCTCCCATTTCTGCTCACCATTGCTTTGCCTGCTGAACTCTGAAAGTGAGGTTACAAAACAGTAACTTATAGTAAGACATTCAAGGCTACATCGCTAACAAAAGTTCATAAGAATATAAGAAAGTACATGATATTGATATTACATAATACCTTTATAAAGTGTATATATGATTTACAGTATGAAATATAATACATGTGTATATCTTATAACATACAACCCAACATTATGCAACATGCCTCCTATAATTTTTGATATACCACAAACCAACTGATTCAATGAATCATCTGTCATATTTATCTAATGTTATTTACATAGTTCATTAATTGCACTTATTTCTAATTACCTGATAAAATAATTATTACTAAGCTATTATCAGAAATTACAATGACTTCAATGAACTAAACTGTACTTCTACGTTGTGTACAACTGAACAAAACAAATTCAATCAAGTTCAAAGAAATTAGGACAAAACAAAAGACACAAAAAAGCTGGCATGTAATGGGAGCCACCATTTATGGTCATCATTAACTGAAAATATTAAACTTTTTGGCTGAAAAGATATTATTTTTCTTCTTTGTATCCCTATATAAAAATATAAATACATGTATCAGATAATTGCTAGAGCAATTAACCCCCTTCCCCGCCCACCCACACATAACACATAAAGTATATTCACAAAAATAAGATTATTTTAATAAGCATGATAATATTTTTTATCTTTCCCAAGACAAACTACCTGAATAACAGAAAAAAGTAATAAAAAAACAAACAAACTACACACCATCACTCTTACAAGTTTGTTAAATGAGGAGATAATACAATACAAAATCAACTCAATAATATAATAAAACCAACACAATTATTAAACAAGAGACATGTCACATTACTTCAGGAAAACAAACAACACTGTTTTAGATATTAAAAAGTATACTTTTCATACTTTTTCTCTGGCAGAAAAAAGAGACAACTGAAAGATTCCTCATACAGACATTATGACAGAGAAAGGCTGAAGATTTATCTCTTAAGTCTACTAAAGGGTTAGGGACAGTTTTGGAATAATTTGCACAAAACAGATTGTGAAACGTCTGTATGGTGTGAAATGTAAAATGGATCTTTCCAAATTTAACATATTCAAGTTAAATATCAGATCATCCAGTAGCTACACTGGGATATCATGTGACCTTCCAATTTACAGAAATATTCTAATTAAGTTATCAGATTATCCAATAGCTACACTGGGATATCATGTGATCTTCCAATTTCAACTTCCAAGTTTACAGAAATTTAAGAGTTATCAGATTATCCAATAGCTACACTGGGATATCATGTGACCTTCCAATGTTTACAGAAATATTCTAATTGAGTTATCAGATTATCCAATAGCTACACTGGGATATCATGTGACCTACTATTGTTTACAGAAATATTAAATTGAGTTACCAGATTATCATGTCATCAGTGGTTGACACTGTTTACACTAAAGGACACATGGGTTTGCGTGACATACAGTTTGTGAACAGTTACAATCATGAATGGAAAATAATCCCTTAATTATTGGTAAAAGCGGGACTTGAATTTTCACTTAAACTGGAAGGATCCATTATCTACAATATAGCAATTATATACAAGGAGCTTGATTCATAATTGTGTAAACATGTCATGACTTGAGTGATCAAACGTGATAAGATTTATTTCTTCTTAACAGAAGGCGGTATAGTCAAACAAGAAACATGAAAATCTAAAGCTCTAAGACACAGAGAGAGAATGAGAGAGAGATCTCAACAACCTAACAGTCCTCAAAGAGTTCTGTTTCTGGAAAGTCAAAGAAATAAAAAAAAATAGTCAATGATCATGTTATTCTTTAATAGCCATAATTATTTAAACAAGAGTTGTCGGAACGACACTTATGTCCCCTACACTCCCCCACCCCCATCCCCAAAATCAATAGGGGTCATCTACTAGTCATGACCAATTACCCTATGAAGTTTGAGGAATTTTAGCGTTCTCCAGTTATTGATCAGAAACAATTTTCACATTTGAGGTCACTGTGACCTTAACCTTTGACCAAGTGACCCCAAAATCAATAGGGGTCATCTACTAGTCATGACAAATCACCCTATTTAGTTTGAGGAATGTGGACCCAAGTGTTCTCCAGTTATTGATCGGAAACTATTTTTTCATTCGAGGTCACTGTGACCTTGACCTTTCCCCAAGTGATCCCAAAATCATTAGGGGCCATTTACTAGTCATGAACAATCACTCTATAAAGTTTAAAGAACTGTGGGCCCAAGCGTTCTCCAGTCACTGATCAGAAATGAAGTGGTCTACTGATGTACTGACCGACCGACAGACAGACTGACCGACATTTGCAAAACAATATGCCCCCTCTGCTTTGAAGGGGGCAAAAAAACAAAAATTTTACTCACTCAAGTAAAGCAATAAACACATTAAAAAGGGATGCTACAGTTGAGATACCTTTGAAATATTGGGCATAATTATAACGAAACAAGAAAGTCAGTAGAACTGACAGATGCTCCCCGAAGAACGTCATTGTTACAAATAAGGCCTTGGTCAATGGGTGGGAGGATATGTTGAAATCCCCATTCCTAAATCATATCTATTCTCCTCATCAGATGAGATGTTTTACCAACTCTAATTTGGAGACTTAGTAACAGTTTACTATTTAATATGATAATACGTGTTAATGGGTGGGAGGATATGTTGAAATCCCCATTCCTAAATCATATCTATTCTCCTCATCAGATGAGATGTTTTACCAACTCTAATTTGGAGACTTAGTAACAGTTTACTATTTAATATGATAATACGTGTTAATGGGTGGGAGGATATGTTGAAATCCCCATTCCTAAATCATATCTATTCTCCTCATCAGATGAGATGTTTTACCAACTCTAATTTGGAGACTTAGTAACAGTTTACTATTTAATATGATAATACGTGTTACTCATCAGATCTTTCATTGATTTTTTTTAAGTTTTTATACTACTAAAAATTAAGTCATACATTTCAATGTGTGCTCATATCAAGGAGGTTAACCAACACTCTTGACATATGACTGGATATTTGAAATAGTGTATAATGGCCTAAACAACAATTAGCTGACATGATTATGATTGACATTACTAGCATATTGAATTTTGTGGGGTTTTGTTTAAATGATATCTCCTGTTAAATTAGGCAAATGACATGAATATTAGTCAACAACATGGCAGTAGGGGCCATAACTCTCTTAAAAATTGAGGAACCAGGTCATGTTGACGATATGCATATCTATTCTTGGTAATAAAGCTTCCCATAAAGTTTCATTGAATTCAAGCCATTAGTTCCTGAGAAATAGCCCGGACAAGAATCATGCAATATGTACTATAGGCCAAAAAGTCAAGGGGCCTTAACTCTTTGAAAAATTTAGGAATCGGGTCATGCTGACGATATGCGCATCTCCTCTTGGTAATAAAGCTTCCCATAAAGTTTCGTTGAATTCAAGCCATTAGTTCCTGAGAAATAGCCCGGACAAGAATCATGCAATATGTACTATAGGCCAAAAAGTCAATGGGCCATAACTCTGTGAAAAATTTAGGAACCAGGTCACGCCGACGATATGCGTATCTACTCTTGGTGATAAAGCTTCCCATAAAGTTTCGTTGAATTCAAGCCATTAATTCCTGAGAAATAGCCCGGACAAGAAAAGTGTGACGGACGAACGGACGGACGAACGGACGGACGGACGGACGAAGCGGCGACTATATGCGTCACCTTCGGTGAGCATAAAAAAAAAATGTGCTTTAAAAACTACATGTATACTCCAAAGTTATCAACAGAAATATAGGTTGATTAAATGAGTACAATAAACATGTCTTTAACCATAACATATAAGATAAAGATTGACACAATGTCAGAATTTCTGAAGATATGTTCAGAGAAGACAGAATTTTCTAAGTGAGAAATAATATTTAGGTATCAGATATACAGTGAGGTCAAAATCTCATGCCTGGTTCAGGTATCTTTGGCATATTCTTGAATGTGCTTGATATGTATACATCATTTGATATTTCTGCCACCCAGCTATATTTAAATTTAAGAATTATCCAAAATGATCCTGATTACACACATAATTCATGCTACATATGGATTTAGGGGTGGGAAACAGATCTGTATGTTAATTTTTTATGTTTTAAATAATGAAATATATTTTATATTATTTTTGCACAAAAACTAATGAAAACTGCTGATCAGTGTTAAACTGAACCCAGATGGAAATTATCATATTACATCACCATTTATTACCCAAAGCAGCATGATGACATCATCAGAACTCAAGCGCTGCTGGCATTTGTACTTTTATTTCTTATATATAAAAGTTGACCTTATCACAATTGAGTTTAATCAAAAGCTTTTGGCAATTTTTTGCTCAAAAGGAAGTAAATGAGGCTTACATACAATGTATAGAAAAAAGAACATGCCTTTTAGAGGACATAATGACATAGGAAATACAGACAAACAGCTGAACCTGTATTAGCAATTACCTGTATTAGCAATTACCTGTATTAAGCAGTCAACCTGCATTTGGCAGTCAGTTTTGATATTACCAAACTAGGATTTTGTTATATGATTAACCTTCATTTAGCGACCACCTCTGTTAAGCAGTCTCTTTTTCTTGTTCCTCTGATCGACCACTTAAGGCAGGTTTGACTGTATATCTTTTTTGGCAAATTCAGAAATTATCATGAGATATCGGACAACTTAAATTACTGAAAGTTTTCACATGATAAGAAATGTTAACTGACTCTACTGAAATATAATGCCTGTATTTACAGATCAATATCTGTTTCTCGCAAAGAATTTTCACTCTTGGCCATATAAACATCCCCATTCAAAATTTAAGTGTAACACAAATGTATAATGATGTAATATAGAATAAGTAATGGTTGAACTGTGTTCCTGTGATTCTGTAATGAAAGTGACTGAAACAAATCATACAATGTCAGTGAAAAATCATGCCTGAAGGTCATCTACACAGGAAGGGAGTGTACAGGTATCTAGGTCAGATTTGAAACACAAGGAAAGAGAGACGGAACGTTAGCACTACAGTACCAATAATTAGTGTAAGTACGCCATTGTTATGGAAACATTACCGGAGTCTGCGGTGTTACAGCTGACGGCCTTTCCGAACCTAGGGACGGCTATAATCAAAGTACCAAAATCACATAGTGTGCAATGTTTTGTCATAAAATCAAAGTGCTGGAATATAATGTGTAAATAATAAAGATAAGTACTGAATGTACATAGGCTGTAATACATTGATAAGAGTTGAAAAAATATTAACCCTTTCCCTCATAGAGGACACCATGAAAAGACCTATGGGAACAGCATAAAACCAGATCAGCCTGCGAGTAACTCGCAGGCTGCTCAGGTTTTATGCTGTTCACTGCTCCTCAGTGGTCTGGAAATGCGAATTTTGTAATTAAATTTGGTAAGGTTTAACTGTGGTTTTCTGAAGATCAGACTTTATGTGATACCTATTGAGGGCGTCAAAATGAGTATATATGAGGGAAAGGGTTAAAGTAACATACTATGTGACTTTAACAAGGTACTTCTGAATGGTATATTCTAAGTAAAAGAATGTTCATCTGAAACTGAAAATGAACTAAGAATGTGCAAAATCATTCTCAATGAAAGACTTGAATTTACAACATTTAGAACAAAAACTGACTCAATCAAAGTACTGCCGATTCACTTAACCAGGTTCACAGTGACATCCATTCAATATATTAGAGCAAACATACTAAATGCCACAAATTGCCTTAATTTGGTATGTCACTGTTAACATTGTTAAAAAAAAAAAAAAAAAAAAGCACACTCAACTATTCAAAATGCTTGTTGGTAAATGAAATGAAATCTATTTCAATTCTTGCCCTTCACATACCCTGTATATAATAATAGTCAAAAATGATATACCTTGATAGTCTGATACCCTTAAATTATTATGAAGTCTAAAATCATTCCCATGCTTAGTAACTGCGACATAAGCATAATAACATTGTGCATGCAAACCTTTAACCAAAAGTCCAAGTTAGAAAAGGGACATAAAAAATTTATCCAAATTCTAAGTTAAAAGGGGGCCATAATTTTTAGTTTAAGTGTTATCTTCCTTTACAGTATGATACCCCTTAACATATTAAAGAAGTTTCAAATCAATCCCATGCCTGGTCTCTGAGATATAAGCATAAAAGTACCTAGCATGCAAAACTTTAACCAAAATTTCTAAGTTAAAAAAGGGGCCAAAGTTATCTACCTTGATAGTATGATACCCCTAAATGTGTTAAAGATGTTTCAAATCAATCACATGCCTGGATACTGAGATATTAGCATGAAAGTACCCTGCATGCAAAACTTTAACCAAAATTTCTAAGTTAAAAAGGGGCCATAATTTGTAACATATTCCATCAAAAGTTATCTACCATGAAAATATGATACCCCTAAACATATTAAAGATGTTTCAAATCTATTGCATGCCTGGATACTGAGATACTAGCATGAAAGTACATTGCATGCAAAACTTTAACCAAACTTTCTAAGTTAAAAAAAGGGCCATAATTTGAAACATATTATATCAAGAGTTATCTACTATGAAAGTATGATACCCCTAAACATATTAAAGATGTTTAAAATCTATTGCATGCCTGGATACTGAGATATAAGCATGAAAGTATCTTGCATTCAAAACTTTAACCAAAATTTCTAAGTTAAAAAGGGGCCATAATTTAAATTAAATTCAGTCAAGAGTTATCTACCTTGGTTGTCTGATGCCCCTGAACATATCTATAAACTTTCAAGTCAATACCATAAATGGTTATTGAGATATAAGTTTGATAGTCACTTGCATGCAGAACTTTAACCAACGCCAATACCGACGCCAACGCAAGAACAACTACAATAGCTCTCATATTCTTCGAATAGTCAAGCTAAAAACAGTTTACATTGTGTTGCTATTATCTCATATCTGACATGAAATATGCAAGGGGATGCAAGGAAAAGGTTAAGTAGTTCTATCTATAAGCCACAAACTAGACATCTATAGGCTGGATCCTTTCTGCATGTTAACAGATTCATTAAAACTGAACCTTTAAGTCTGCTAAGTTCAATTAAGTTAACAACAAGTGATTCACTGCAGCATTTCTGTTCTTAGATGTGAGTCATGTGAGTATACATGTATAATTATGATGAAATGAATGTAGACATTTTGCTAATGTATGATAATAATTTGAGACTTTTCAGTTTAATATTGATTTTAAATCATTAAATTATTGAGGAGTATGGTAAATTGCCAATAAAAGAGTATATTTATATTTTCTTTGAATTACTTTTTTGCCTTCCATATCAAGTATTTTCAAAGGCTTTTGTATTTTAGTTGTTTTTTATTTAAGAATTTGATTTAATTTAAAAGTGTGTAATTTTTCATTTAATCAATCTAATTTTTATATAAAAAAGCCAACTACTTTTCAAATTAGTTACCTCAGAAAACTTTAAAAAAAGAAGATATACACAAATAATTTTCTGGAAATTTAGGCTACTGTAGAATCACTAATTTTCATGGGGGACTAATTTTCGTCGATTTCATGGACAGCTATATACACAAATATTAATCCCCAAAGTTCATCTAAAAGACCTCACATTTCCTAGAACATAAATCCACGAATATATGTACCAACAAATTTGCCTATAACAGAATCCATGAAATTTAATACCAATGAAAATTAATGATTTTTACAGTAACTTGTGCAAATGTTCATGACCATTCATATATTATTATCAGGTTTTTATCCAGGTTATCATCAGATGGTCCAACCAATGGATGGTCCTTGCCAACTACAACGCTTTTGAAAAGGACAGGCAATACATTTACAACAAGAGCTGTCAGAGGACAGCACGCTCGACTATTCATAGTCAAAAATGATATACCTTGATAGTCTGATACCCCTTAATTTTTTTATGAAGCTTAAAATCAATCTCATGCCTAGTTACTAGACATAAGCATAATAACACTGTGCATGCAAAACTTTAACCAAAAATCTAATCAAGAAAAGGGCCATATTTGCATAAAATTCGGTCCAAAAGTTATCCTCCTTGGTTTTCTGATGCCCCTGAAGACACTCCTTAACTTTCTAGTCAATTCCACAAGCAATTTCTGAGATATAAGCTGGATAGTAGCTTGAATGCAAAAATTTAACCAAAATTCTAAGTTAAAAGGGGGCCATAATTTGTAATATATTCCATCAAGTGTTATCTTCCTTTAAAGTATGATACCCCTAAACACATTAAAGATGTTTCAAATATCCCATCCGGGCATGCAAAACTTTAACCAAAATTTCTAAGTTAAAAAGGGGCCATAATTTGTAACATATTCTATCAAGAGTTATCTACCATGAAAGTATGATACCCCTAAACACATTAAAGAAGTTTCAAATCAATCCCATGCCTGGACTCTGAGATATAAGCATGAAAGTACCTTGCATGCAAAACTTTAACCAAAATTTCTAAGTTAAAAAGGGGCCATAATTTGCAATATATTCCATCAAGAGTTATCTACCTTGGTTGTCTGATGCCCCTGAACATATTCATAAACTTTCAAGTCAATACCATGAATGGTTATTGAGATGCAAACTGGATAGCAGCTTGCACGCAAAACTTTAACCAAATTTTCTATTGCATGCAAAACTTTAACCAAATTTTCTAAGTTAAAAAGGGGACATAATTTACATCAAATTCAGTCAAGAGTTATCTACCTTGGTTGTCTGATGCCCCTGAACATATTTATAAACTTTCAAGTCAATACCATAAATGGTTATTGAGATAAAAGGTTGATAGTAACTTGCATGCAAAGCTTTAACCAAAAGCTGCAACGCCAACGCCGACGCCAGGGCGACTACAATAGCTCTCATATTCTTCAAATAGTTGAGCTAAAAATATCTCAAATCAAGCTCACCCTTAGCGTAAATATATACATTCATGTACATTTACTCATCTCTTAGTTCTGCTATTTCTTTTAAATTTTTAAATTCATTTTAAAAAGGAATTGCCTTAAAAATATTTTAAAAAAGTATATGAAAGAAAAAAATCTAAGTATTTAATAGGAAAAAAACACTGGCATGATTACATAGAATTGAGCATTGACATATTAAAACGAAAAAGAATACCTAAGTATCTTATTGTAAAAGAGCACTCAAGTATTAAATGGGAAAAGCCTTGAAAAGGGAAAAGGGAAAAATATGAGAATGGGTACTTTAGCATTTAAAAGGAAATTAAATGAGAATTGGCACTTAAGCACTTAATGGGAAAAGAGCACTTTGGAGTATTTTCATGATTACAGGGCTTAGAACTACAATGATTATATCATGACGGCATGACACACTTACGCTGTCTGCAATGCTGGGCTCCTTGTTCTGCAGCTGCTGTATCTGCATCTTCAGCATGTGGATGACGGACTCGTTACGCTGGATCGTCATCTGCATCTCCTTGTATTTCTCCTCCAGCTTGTCTGCATCCCCCTCGTGCTTCGACTTCTCCTGACGCACCTTACGCTGGAGATTTTTCTGCCATTGTAAAGTAAATATGAAAATTTATTATCATGATGTGATTTTTGTACCTGTTGTTTTTTTCAACAATCTTAGTTCATTTAACAATGATAAGCTATCATATTCCTCTGTTCTGGTCAATAAGGTACTTTTAATAATGTTCAATTACAGGGACTAGCGTTTGACAACTTTTTCAATCAATTCAAAGATGAGATATTTTGAAAACTTGCAGATGTCATGATGGGTTCAGAACCAACATCAATCTGGTAAATGACCAAGCCCTTTGACCAAAAGCACCACTGGAAGTAGCATTCATTGGACTGACCCCTTATATATCTCAGACTGCTACTGACATTTTTTTTTTTTGGATAGAAATATATACTTAAACTTAAAGAGGTACTACCACTGAAGGCCTCTCTATGAAACTTCTTGACTTTTCCTGGGCAAAAGCAGTACTTTGTATTGATGTCAAAAAAGATATAATAAAAGAAACTCATTCACTACTAGCTGTTTATTCACAAGCTTTGGTCTTTGACTATTTACCCCATGAATATTCAAGTACATATTTATGACTAACAGGTACTGAATACTAATTTACTGAACTTTAAATGATAATTTTATGAAACCATGTTTATTTCTTTGCCATGCTGACTGTGTAGAATCTGAGCTACAATATAGTATGCATATACATGAGCAAACAGAGGAGACCCTGATCAGACAGTTCCTGGAAGGAGCTATCAATCTGGGTCTATTCTTTTTGCCAAGGCCTCAAACATGTCTATATGAGGTAAAGGGTTACAGTTATTTTTAGCTTGTCTTTTTCAAAGAAAAAGTAGAGCTACTATGATCGCTGAGTCGTCGTTGTCGTCATTGTTGTCATCGTGCAAAAACTTTAATGAAGCCCACTACTCAAACACTTTTAACAGACGAGCGTTGGCATCTGCATGCGGTGCTCTTGTTTTACATTTTGAAATTCTTTATATTGGTCATATTCAAGCAATGCTTCTAGGACTGCCTGTGTATAGATATATTGACTCTTGACTCACATTGTATAGAACGGCTACCCTGGCGATGGCATCTGACAGCTGCTGTCTGAAGGCTCGTCGCACAGTCCCCACACGCTGGAATGGTCAACATGTGTTGTAGCTTAACCTCCATCATAGAGAGGATATTTGCTGACTTTATTATAAGATACTATTGTCTTTCACACATGGTCATAGAAACAATATTATTACAAGTGGCAGAGCCATGTGTGTAAGGTAGGTAAGAATTTTATTCAATCATAAGAGAAAGAAAATAATTATGAACTTACAATTAAAACATGTTCTCTTTATTTCATGCTATTCTTACCTGTCTCTGAAATTCCCCATGGGGTGCATTTGGCTTTGCCACTTGTGAAAATATCACTTATTATTTTCACTCAGTGAAATTATTAATCAATCTTACACCGAAACAAACAATTATCCTCTATATCATTCATGAATATTTCTCAATCTTTTTACTGGAGGTCGGGAATAAAATATCTTTCATGTTAGTGAACATACAGAATTATAATGAAGACCTATTTACCATCAATAGACCAATCTAAATGGATTGCAGGGTTCAGGAAACCAATTTAACCATTTTTCCATACATATTAAGATTCATAAAGTGTACTGTACCAGATAAAAAGCTGTTGTGTTGGAGTTTACTGTACTGAAATAGGATTTCAGTCATATGACAACATCCAGCTAATTAAAGGTGAGGTAATACCCAAAGTGCACCGAGGCTCACGGGTGGAACCACTGACCATCTTACTGTAAATCAGCTGGAACCCAGATATGTGTGCTTGTATCAGTACATTTAAGGTAAAGTCCCTGTAATGGTTCCACTACATTTCAGACCTCATGGCCTTTCACGGAGATAACCAAAGTTTCCTAATGTTTCATTAGGGTACCTTGGTTATCTTGGTAGAAGTTAAGTGGTCCAAGATGTAGTGAAATCATTACAGGGACTTTACCTTAAGTCATACATCTACAAGTACCTAACCTTGGTTATCTTGGTAGAGGTAAAGTGGTCCAAGACATAGCGGAACTATTACAGAGACTTTACCTTAAATTACAACAGTACCGATAGTCGCGCATGCATGTTTGATACTACCTCATCTGAAAATGTATATCGTATTTGACACAGTCATAAAAACACTCATCTATGACTCAGCATGTTTCTTATATAATCGTTGCATTCATTTTCAAAACAACCTTACCTCTTCATGCATTTTTTCCAAGTCAGAAACTCTTTCATTGATGCGACAATATCTGAAAGAGAACATACAAACAAATTAAATTTAGGCAGATTCAATCTCTTTATATACATATTCTTTCTGTTTCATTTTTTAACAATTTCTTCTCTAACTTACGAAGGGCCACAAGTACCTGCAAGGTCATTCTCCACACTAATTAGTATGCTTTATGCCATTTATCTCATTCAGTCTTTTTACCATTCTTCCCTTTTAATTACAGACATGTTACACATGCATTATATCTGACCTATGATCATAGTTTTAATCATTTTTCTTCTTTCCACACTGTGAGTCTAGATATAAACTGATTGTCCAAGGAGAACTCTGACTTGACCATTCCCCTGATAGGTTTTTTCCTTTTGAGTCACATCTTTCTGTGTAATATTTTGATATCATAACACATTTGAGATAATATAGATATATACGTGTCTGGTGGAAAATTATATGGCACGTCAAAACTTTAGAACTTTAAAACATGAAATATCTTTTAAAAAGATATTTTGTTTAAGAAAAAAAAAAAAAAAAAGTAAAAGTGTTACAATATATACATTATAATTACACTGGCAAGTCTGAAATGGTCTTTTTAAAATAATGATAGAAAGCGTATTTGTTGCTTAATTTAGAAGATGTAATATACTAGCCAAAGAAAAAAATGAAAGAATGGGACAATAAGGGCAATTTATGCAAAACATTAAAAAAATCTGTCCGTAGGATTCTATCTCAGGCCCTTAGTTTAGCAGACAAACACTTAACTGTGCCATTAAGGCTGTTACTATAAATAACTTGTTAGCAAACTTATATATGAGTTTTTAAGGGACGAGTCCACTACCAAGGTAACAAGAAAGTTTTTCAATTGACAATCACGCAGAAAAATATGCACCTTGAAACTCTCATTCTATAATGAAATATTCTAAAATAATTTATGCGAACCAATAAATAGGGGTTCTTTTCTGAACTATTTATTTGTTAATCAAGATTAGATTGGTCAAGAAATTTTATACACCTTACACTGAAAAAGAAATCATTTTTTCCAGATTTGGAGGAAAGAAAATACTGCTTGGAGGAACTAAACTGCATGTTCAGTGAAGAGCATGTAGGAATTAAAGCCCCTGATAAAGAAGAGTGGGAAAAAAAAGGATAAATAGGAAATTATCCTGAGGATAACTTACAGTTCTAGTGATTTCTGTTGGAGTTTGGACTCATAGTCGGCCTGCATGACATGTTTGGCAAAGTTTATGTCCCGTTTCAAAGTTGCAACATCCTACAAGAGAATTCATGCACGATTAAGTTAAACCAATCTTTTGTTAAACTTGGGTTTTATAATCTAGGCATGAGATATTAAAACATAAATATATTTTGCTATAGAGCATAAAGCCATTACAAGTAAGATATATGCTAATTTGCAAAAGTTTAGCATTTAGCATGGATCTTCATCTTCATCACTTTATCATCATCAAGAATGATACATGAAACATCTATCATCATCATCACCATCATCACCATCATCATCATCATCATTTAAACTAAATTTATATGATTTATTTCAATGACTACTAAAACTGAAATAAAGGTATTGATAAACTCACATGAAGAAGTATTTGCAAAACTTCTGTCATCTCCTTGAGGTCAACAATTTCTGTCACCTCTGTCTGAGATGGTCGATCCAGACCGAAGAAACCAACTTTGTGTTGGTCTGCAAGGTCCGGCCTGATGAAAAAAAGCATAAAACATATGCTTAGATATTAGTGTCTCTGAATATATAAGCAATCTGATAAAAATATTATTATATTCTACCATGTCGTCATTAAAGCAAGTTCTTTGGCAAAGAAGTAAAAGTGTCAGCTAGTTTATATCTCTACTACATATACCCTCTTTTAAATAATATGTCCCCAAATTCTTGGAGTATACATGTAAATGTCTTTGGGACTTTCTAAGGGAGTCATCATATATACAAATGTAAATCACTTAAGTTGGACG
Organism: Solen grandis; assembly: GCA_021229015.1. Taxonomy (NCBI): domain Eukaryota; kingdom Metazoa; phylum Mollusca; class Bivalvia; order Adapedonta; family Solenidae; genus Solen; species Solen grandis. Next base: position 50,607,108 of record CM037781.1, read on the forward strand.
CCAAACGTAACAGAGAAAGATCCTACAGCAATAGCTGAGCTGAAACCAAACTCAGAACCTTCAGTATGCAAGTTGAGCACTCTACCACATTGCTATAAAAGCAGCTCTAAGGCAGGTACAAGTGACATCTCTACTACAGGCCAAAAAGTATATTTTTTACCCTATTTCTGAAGTTCCTTATCTGAGATTCAGAACAAAAAAAAAATCACTTCAAACTTATGAAAAATGTATTTTTTGTAATCCTGAAGAAACCATTATGGTCAAAACTAGTTGATTAATAAAATCTGTCTACTTATCCGATGTTCCACTTACTGTATTTCTCTTATGAAAATCAAGAAAGATGTCAAATGATGTGAAAACAGATTTTCAAGTGTTGTTCTATGCAAGCAAAGCAAACTATTTTTAGTAACAGTGACCTTGACCTTATTGACCTGAAAATCAATAACAATCTACCTCTTCCCATAAGGTATCTATCTACTAAATCTGACTATCATATCTCACTCCTAAATGAAGTTAATTGACAGAAATAAAAAATCTGTTTTAGTACCTGTGACCTTGACCTTTTCATCCAGAAAATCAGTCTCATGCAATCTCCCTCTTCCCATAAGATATCTACCTACCAAGTATGAAAACTTTATCTCTAACAGGAATTATTCAACGGAAACCAAATGTTTGACACCTGCCTAAAAACATGCACCATTCTAATAACCAGCATTTTCATTAAAAACCTGGGTAAAAAACAGATACTTTGCTCTGTTTGGCTTCTAAGTTATCAAGTTTGGTATATTATTGTGTAATGTGCAGACAAAAAAATGTCCAAACTGTTATGAAATAATTATTCATGTAAAATTCAAAAATTTACAGGGGCCTCCGTGGCTGTAGACTCACTCAGCCCCTCACTGCGTGGGTTCGAACCCCGGCAGGGTCATTCGGATTTTCATGTGAGGAAACCTTCTAGCTGGCTTGCGGTAGGTCGGTGGTTCTACCCGGATGCCTCCGTGCATTTGGGGTCTTCCTCCACCTGTAATAAGCTGGATGTTGCTATATGACTAAAATATTGTCGAAGCGACAGTAAACTCAAATAGTCAAGTCAAGTCAAAAATTTGCAAATAAGAAAAAGATGTGAAAATTCCCAATTTCAGAGGTACAGATCATGTTTCCAAAATACTGAGAGAAAAATTCCCAGACTTAATGATGCAGACCTATGAAAAATGCAATGCCTTTTCTTGCAGTAAATACCTAAAGTGCAGTTTCATATGGGCATTAATAATTTTATTCCAAAACACAACTTTAAACACTCACTTTTAGAAAACTTTATCAATTGCTGTATAAATGTCATTAGTAAAACTTTTGTACATGCCCTACGTTCAGTTACGTGAAGGTTCACACCGAGAATGAAAGTCATAATGGTTGTGCTTATTTAACACACCGTTCATTTTACCAAACATTTTCAAGATGGCTGCCAAAAGCATTCTGTGGAAGATTAACTGATGACGATGGTTATTAGCAAGTTGAAAGCAGACAAAATGTTGTGCTTGCAGCAGTATATGTCAAAAGAATGTTTATGATTGGCCTGAAAGTTTGTGACATACAAATCATTCAGTAATGTGAATTCTCAAAAATTTCCAAAATGTCTGCTTTTGTTTGCCTAACTATGGTGGCATATTTCTGCCAGACACTTATCCACTCAGCTATGTCAAAACTTTTCTGAAAACTTGTCACATATTCAGTTAGTATCTGGCAAGTAAAAAACTTTCTTGTTATCATCTTAAGTATCATAACAGGAAAAAACTGCCTGTTTGTGCCCACTACTGCCAGCTATATATTCACTTAAGATATGTAGATATCTCGCCTTTTTTCGTGTTATTCAGTTAAATTATGTGGATAACAGACACAATTTGCATAATTATCTTGAAAAAAGCATGATATCAAGTTAATCTAAGTGAATATGTGATTGCCAGTAGTGGGCACTAACAGAGAGTTTATTCCTGTTAAGATACCTAATGGATAACTTGAAAATTTTCTACTTGCCAGATACTAACTGAATATGTGACCATTTTTCAGAAAAGATTGGACATAGCTATAGGTGGATAAGTGGCTGGCAGAAATATGACACCATACAAAAACTTTATCAATCGCTGTATAAATGTCATTAATAAAACTTTTGTGCATGCCCTGTGTTCAGTTACGTGAAGGTTCACACCGAGAATGAACGTTATCATGGTTGTGCTTATTTAACACACCGTTCATTTTACCAAACATTTTCAAGATGGCTGCCAAAAGCATTCTGTGGAAGATTAACTGATGACGATGGTTATTAGCAAGTTGAAAGCAGACAAAATGTTGTGCTTGCAGCAGTATATGTCAAAAGAATGTTTATGATTGGCCTGAAAGTTTGTGACATACAAATCATTCAGTAATGTGAATTCTCAAAAATTTCCAAAATGTCTGCTTTTGTTTGCCTAACTATGGTGGCATATTTCTGCCAGACACTTATCCACTCAGCTATGTCAAAACTTTTCTGAAAACTTGTCACATATTCAGTTAGTATCTGGCAAGTAAAAAACTTTCCTGTTATCATCTTAAGTATCATAACAGGACAAAACTGCCTGTTTGTGCCCACTACTGCCAGCTATATATTCACTTAAGATATGTAGATATCTCGCCTTTTTTCGTGTTATTCAGTTAAATTATGTGGAAAACAGGCACAATTTGCATAAATTATCTTGAAAAAAGCATGATATCAAGTTAATCTAAGAGAATATGTGATTGCCAGTAGTGGGCACTAACAGAGAGTTTATTCCTGTTAAGATACCTAATGGATAACTTGAAAATTTTCTACTTGCCAGATACTAACTGAATATGTGACCATTTTTCAGAAAAGATTGGACATAGCTAGGTGGATAAGTGGCTGGCAGAAATATGACACCATACAAAATACACCATCAATCGCTGTATAAATGTCATTAGTAAAACTTTTGTGCATGCCCTGTGTTCAGTTACGTGAAGGTTCACACCGAGAATGAACGTTATCATGGTTGTGCTTATTTAACACACCGTTCATTTTACCAAACATTTTCAAGATGGCTGCCAAAAGCATTCTGTGGAAGAGTTAGCTGATGATGATGGTTATCAAGAAGTTGTAAGCAGACAGAATGTTGTGCTTGCAGCAGGTATATGTCAAAAGTATGTTCACGATTGGCCTGAAAGTTTGTGACATACAAATCATTCAGTAATGTGAATTCTCAAAAATTTCCCAAATGTCTGCTTTTGTTTGCCTAACTTAACTTTAAACAATTACTTTTATTAAACTGGCAATTTTGCTACCAGTGTATGTTTTATCTGTCTGTATGTTATGCAAAGGAGAAATATTTAATATTCCTTCTATACAGGATACCGCGATAAACATAATATCGGGAATGCCCATATAATAACAATACAATATGCATGGCAAATGTCCCAAGTTCTTTTTTTTTTAACGTTGCATACTGGCAAAAAAAAAATATGTCTTCTTACTAGACATGCGTGCATTTTTAGGTGTGCATCCTAAAACAATCGATTTGAACGAAGCTTTTATATAAGGCCTGGGTAGAGATCCAGCAGAGGCCAGAACGAAAAATATAACCGGAGCGGATCTCAGTAGAGATTATGTACTACTCAGCCTCACTGAATTATACAGACATGCATACTAGTGATGTCAACCACTTGAAAACAATGTAAGACTATTAATAAATGACTTAGTTTTACCATACAAAGGGAAATTATTATTTTTTTCATGTTAAATTAAAAAAGACCACGATTTTTTCTTAGATGTGTCAGAACTTTGTACTCGAGGATATGTAACCAGCATTGAGTTGCAACAACTTGATAAACTTACCCACATGCTTTTGAATGATAACGGGGAGTAGATCCAAGAATTTCATAGACAGTATTCATTTTATATT
>CM037781.1:50611151-50658278 GCA_021229015.1 Solen grandis
TGAGAAAAAAGGGTTAAGGGCCCAAAATAAAAAATGGGCTTTTAAATGGGGGGTTAATTGAGGCTGTTTATAAAGGTTGGGTTATCCCAAATTGTTGCTTATTTAAGAGGGGCTAACCCTTTGATGCTTGATAAAAAGGGAAATTTATAGGGGTGTTACAGGCCACTGGTTGATTTAAATTAAATTGCTTTTAAATAACTTTGCTAATGAGGTTGGCTGAAAGAAAGGTGATAGTAGCGGTTGCTGTTTGGGTTCGGTTTGGTTGTTCTTAGAAAAGGTGGTTAGACCGGTTTGGGTGCTTGGTTGGTTTGGGCGTTACTTGAAAAGGGTTATGATCAGGGTTGATGTTGTATAGGTGATAGCAAAGGTTGATGCTTGGTTGGTTGGTGCTTATTAAAACGGGTGGTTATGATCAGGGTTTGATGTTTTGGATAGGTGATAGAAAGGTTGAGTTGGTTCAGGGGTGTTTTAAAAAAGGGGTTATGTAACTGGTTGACTGCTTGGTATAGGTGATAGCTAAAGGTTGGTGTTTGGTTTTCGTTGGAATTAATTAGGACAGGAGTTTGTACAGGGTTTTGTTCTTTAATAATAAAGAGGGGGTTTAAAAGCAGGTTGCGCACAGGTTTAATCCTAGAAAAAAAAAAAAAAAACTTTAACGATGTGCTGATGACATAATAAAGTGAAAAAAAAATTCAAATGTGAAAAGTGTAAAAAATGTTGGTTGTCATCATTGATAGGCCGCCCCCCGTTTTTAAGTGATTTTAATGTTTTTTTTTGGCTCTTTTATTTTTGTAAGTTTCATACCTTTTTTGGCGTGGTATTTGGGTATGTATAAATTATCTTTTTTTGGCCCTGAGTGGGGTAGTTTCAAAAAAAATTGTATGAATTTTAAAGTGAAGTAAACCCCCTGATTTTAAATGGTGTCTTTTAGGAGTTTTTTTTGCCTTTTTATAGGTGTATAAATTGCTTTTTTTGTAAGAGGGTGGGGAATACTAAAAAAAAACCAGAGGGCTGTAAATTGACAAGTGAACTGCAGGGGCATTCTAGCTAGATACCACCATTAGATATTTGATTGGTTTATTTTTACTGACTGTAATTGAAATGTTTTTAGGAGCCAAAAAAAGACTTGGTCCAAGTGGCTAATGCTCCCCTTTTTTATAAGCCCCGTGGTTTACATTTTTGTGGGGGGAAAATGAAAGGAATGGATTAGCTTCAGGGGGTGCAGGCCAGAGATTTTTTCCTGGAAGTGATTTATAATGCAAGCAAAACGTTTTGCTTTTTTCAAATGAAAATGATCGGTGGTTCCCTACATAGTTCTGAAGGATCTATCGTGGTTTGTGTTTTAACAGTTTTTTAGTGTTTTGGAAGTTGACAATTATAGTTGTTTGGAAAAAAATCAGTGTTAGAAAGTAAGAAAGACTGAATGTTTTTCTTTAATTGGGTGTTTGTTTTTTAAAAAAGCATTTTGAGTTATTAAATTTTAGTGGCCAATTTTTACCCCTGAACTTTTAAGGGGTGAACTGAAAAAAAAAATTTCCCAAAAGTTTTACTGATGTATGTATTTTAGTGGGGTTCTGCAATAGGTGTACAATATTATTTGTAAGTAAAAAAGCTAAATACTATTCAATTATGGTATTTTTGTGTCAATACAAGGAACAGATTAACATTTTCTATTTGAAATAAGTTTGTAAATTGGTGGACAGAAGTTCATTGATGAAGGCTGAATGATTGTGTTTCCGCCAAATGTTGTAAATTTCATACCAACAATTTGCCTATATTTTTACAAGTGAGGAAGTACATTGTGTTTCCTTGAAGGAATATAAATTATCATGGTAAAATTTAATTAAAGATGTTGAGCTGAAAGGAGGCATTGATGCAGTTGCTAAACATTATATGCAAGTTTGTGAAATGTATGGAGAAAATTAACACATGAAATGTTTTCATGGATTAATATATATATGGTATGGAGTGATATAAATGATTGATAGTGGATATTGCTTTGAATCATCATGATTTGCAAATTATGCAGGATGTTAACACATTAAATGTGTTATCATCAGAGATAATGTCAATTTGTGATTCATAAGTGTCTCGGCATGTGATAATGTTTACAAACTGATGGATCTAGAGATTATAAGCGAGGTAAGTCCAGATCTAGAACTATACTTCAGCCTGTCTTATTAGTGACCACTTGTGTTAATCCTTTCCTTCATAGAGGAAACCATGAAAAGACCTATGCGAACAACATAAAACCAGATCAGCCTGCGAGTAACTCGCAGGCTGATCAGGTTTTATGCTGTTCGCTGCTCCTCAGTGGTCTGGAAATGAGGACTTTATAATTAAATTTGGTAAGGTTTAACTGTGGTTTTCTGCAGATCAGGCTTTATGTGATACCTATTGAGTGCGTCAAAATGAGTCTATATGAGGGAAAGGGTTAAGCAGCCAATAGACAACCCATATTATTTCACAACAGGGGCTTTCGTGGCCGAGAGGGTAAAGTCGCTGGCTTTAACACTCACTCAGCCCCACACCGCATGGGTTTGAATTCCGGCAGGATAATTTGGATTTTCAAGGGAGGAAGCTTTAATTCTAGCTGTCTTGAAGTAGGTTGGTGGTTCTACCCCGATCTTCCTCCATCTGTAATTAGCTGGACGTCAATATATGACTGAAATACTATCAAAGCGATGGTAAACTCTTATAGTCAAGTCAAGTCACATACAACAGCTATCAGACTAACCTGGGATGGAACCAAGGTTGCATTGTTGAAAAGCCAGTGTGTTAACCACTATGTTGTTGGGATAACCCAGTAATGCCAAAAAGAAGTGATCCAACAATTGGCTCTAAATATTTTTTTTATAACTTGTTAATTTGACCTGTGGTGAATTTAGTCTTGTAAATTTAAGAATTGACAAATTTTAATCATCTAAAGGCTCACTGGCTACATACTTCCTCAAAAACTAGGTGAAAAAAGTCATATGAAAACATGATATCATCTCTGAACAGCCCAGCCTGTTTGATTGATTACAAGGAAGACATTTGCCAGTTAAGTCATTGGTCAACTTGTTTTTTTTCCTTCTTTCCAAAACCTTTTAAGGATGTAAGCAATGTTTAATTAATTACCACAATTGAAAAATAGACTGCGATGAAAATTGTATGTTTGTGCTACAATCTTTTGTTTGATTACAGTAGATTTGTTTTAATAAAATCAAGCCTGATGATTTTTTAACAACAAAAGTTATTTGATATGCAGCGAAATCTCAAAACAATTAAACTCCATTATAATGCTACGTTATACATCATCTAGGGACCCAAGTATATACTATACCACACTATATTGGACCTTCTTATAATTCTGTGACAATAACAGATTTTACATCATTTAATAATTTTACAGAAGGGGAATGACAACTTCTTCCTAAGTTAAACATACAATGCACTTTACTCTTTGGGTTCCAAGATTGATATACACCATAAAAAGGGCTGGCAGCCATCGGATTCTCATATGTTTGGCATGCCGGGTTTGGGAGGTGGGACAGAAGTAACAGAATTTGAAAGAATGATATATTTGAGGCTCCCATTTGAATAACAGAAAATGTTATACTCATATCTTAAGATGATGTCTTAGGCTTATACTGCATTTGAAGATGTGTTGTTGGTTGTCATTGTTTTTTACCTTGAACAATAACTTTTTAAACTGGACTGTGACATATTGACCATTAATGGTAATGACGTTGACCATTACTATTCAGATAAACTTATCAGATAAACTGACAACATACATTTAAACAATTACATTGCAACCATTTGAGTTTAAATACTTATCAGATAAACTGACAACATAATAATTGTCCTTCTCTCTATCCACATGTCCTCTCTTTTTATCTATTCTGTCCCCTTTATCTATGTTTTCCTCTTTTCTCTGTCTTGTCCTTCTCTCTATCTACTATGTCCTCTCTATAATTCATTTATGCTGTCAAGTTCAGTCTGTCTCTCTATTTGAATCTGCCCCAGATTGAAGTGTTGAGTACCTTGACAAAGTCATGATCATAGGCCCTTCTCAATATTTTGCTACCCGAGTTCTTTTTTCAGAACGAGGTTTAGATGGGTAGGTATACACACCAGTACAGCTGATTTAAAACACTTGTATAGTTTTGGCGACCATGGGGGAAGCGACCACAAGTAAACGTTGAAATAAAATTTTTTCATTTCATTTTAGTGTTCCCCGTTTGAATTCTAATAAAAAATAGATGCGTAATTAACCCTCATCACATTCCTATCTGGCTATCCGAAACACTGTAAATGTTTTTAAAATCACTATGTTTAAGAAACAAGGGTATTGGTTGATTGTACAAAAATAAAAACAAAACAACCTTCCCCCCGGTCTTGGGTTTCTTAAATTTTATTTAAAAACAAAGTGTATGACACTGAAACAATCATTAGGTTTAAATATCACAGCTTAAGTTACATATATAACATTTACTGAGTGTATGTCAGATGTATTACAAAATTCTCCGGTTAAACACCTGAAAAAAGACCAGAATTATAGTCAAAATAAACAATATATGGGAAAAACTATGTCCAACTTGCTTTTATAAAATTACAAAAACTCTATTGAAAAAAGCGTTTCTAATGAGAATAACAGCAACAGCGTTAAGACTTGATGCAGTAGAATTTAGTGTTTCTTTATCTTGAAATCTTCAAAGATAGTTCCATGACCCTTGAGAATTCAAAAAGTCCAAATGGTGATTTTTTGATGGGTGATATATACCTTATTGTTATGGTTATATGCAATGTAGGGACACCAGAACTCCCAAAACAATTCCACAAGGATACATATCCCAAGAAAGCGTTGCATTCAAAAAACTAATCCCCGTTAATTGGCATCATTTTTTTCATGTCTTTAATTCTTTAGTTGCAGGTAGAGATAATCACAATCTTTTCCGCATTTAGCTATCTTATCGATTTTTTAGATGCTGTATGTCTGTGCTTGCTGACTTTGTGCCGGAGTGACCATTTTTTTTTTTTGTTGTTGTTTCATTATTATTTCTTCAAATTTCTTTCTCAGATATATTAAGTTTAATATTATCGACTGAGTCCGAAATTAACTGACTTATTTGTGAATCATGTACAGTCAAACATGTTTAAATAGTCAGTCAAGGGAATAAGAGAAAGTCGCTTCTTAACAGAGGTGACCTTTAAATTAAGTACAAATATAAGATAAAATGCTACATTTTGGTAATACATTTTAAATTGACTGCTTAATGAAATTGGCCGCTTAGTACAGGTGGTTGCTAATACGGTTTTGGAACTGTAATTTCTTATGGCAGGCCAGGAAAACACACACTTCTGCTTAAATACTATTTTTATGCAACGTTTTTGGAAATTTAAAAATGGAGTCATTCAAAGTGGTCCAATCTTGGTGGGAGCTAGTTAGTAACGGTAGTACCATTTGTGACTATGTTTTATACTGGATCTGGTCTCTCACTGAACAGGTTACTAGTATAAAACCCTGGAATGAATGGATCTGGATTCTATGGCTGGGGTTACGGCTCGAATAACCCCCAAACTTAAGGCCCTGAGGTTCCTTCCCTCTTAAATATGCAATGTCTGTGTAAAGATGTGTTAATATTTCTGGACCTCTTATTTTTAACCCAGCAATCTGTTAGAGTAAGCCCGTAATATGCTTGCAACATACACATTTGCTAATTTGACAGTCACATTTTGCAACTAGTATTATATGAAATGAAATAAAGCATTTATTTTACATTTATACAAATTACTAAAAATTCAAGCTGCCTGAAAAGAAAAAAACTTTCATACAATGAACTAAATATGTATGCTATCCCCTGAAAATATTCTTATAAAAGTTTATTTCACCCATAATGTATTGTTATTTTTCTATTCGAGTCTCGAGAAATGAGGAAAATGTATGTCATAATCTTTAAATTAAATACTATATTACAAAGAAATGTGTGATTTAATTCTATTCATGATTAAAATGGCTTAAACATTTAATATGTGATATTTTATTCTTTCTTTGAGATTTGTGGCATTTGCTGCATACTCAGTATTATCATGAACTGAAATACTGTTTAGCTAGGTTGCCCCAAAAGAAAACTGGTAATTTATGTTATTGTCTAAAAGGTTATCTTATCTACAATGGAATGTAAGCTTAATGGCTTTATTGTTGGTGTTGAGAATTAGTTTAACCATGTGTTTACATCTGGTCAGCGGTTGTGTTTTTTGAAATTTACATGGCTGGGCTTATTAGGTTTCTGTGTTTATATAGTGGATTAATGGAAAATGTTTAAGCAGATAGTTTCACTGTAAAAATTGGTTTTTTGTTCAAGGACTCTTCTATGATGAAAATGTAAATTATTAATAATTTTCTAGGCCTCAGCAAAGCTTAAACCTGTGTAAATATGTCACCCCTGATGTCTTTAGCGCGTAAGCTGCTTGGGTTTTTTTACAAAATGAGTCTGAACTGACCCCTCTAACCCCCTTTGGTTTCCTTACTGAATATGCATGAGATAATATTAAGAAAGGGGTTTTTTACCCTTTTAAACATGGTGACCCACCCCAAACAAATTTTTTTTGCTCTTATTAGGTAGATACGCTTTTGGGTTTTATGGCAATAAAAATGTAGAAATTTTTTTTTGGGGCTTACCTTTTTGGGGCATTTCAAGCGATTTTCTTTGTTTTTGTTGAGTTTCTTAAGCTTTTTAAAACTAAAAAAAAACCCGAAAAGGTAAAGGTTAAAAAAGATGCCTTAGGTTTGGTGTTGTAGGTGAGATAATATTGAATGATGTAAGATTTGACATTTTTTTCAAAACAGTGTGTAATAATGTCCTTTCGTTTAGAAGTTCATTAATCAGGTAGTAAATTGGTATGACCATTTTTTTATTCCCTTTAAACCCCTTTCTATTAGACTCATTTTGACGCACTCAATAGGAACCCCATAAAGCTGATTGCGAAAAACCCCAGTTAAATCTTACCAAATTTAAATAAAAATCCTCATTTCCCGACCACTGAGGAGCAGTGAACAGCATAAAACCCGATCAGCCTGCGAGTTCTCGCGGGTGATTTGGTTTTTTTGTTTTTCGCATAGGTTTTTATGGTTTCCCCTATGGGGAAAGGGTTAAGTGACCAGGATGTCAAGGGGCTTTTAAAACCAAAAATTAAAATCTGAACAATTGAATAACTTTATGATGTCCCCCGTGGTTATATATTTCAAGTAGGTGCCCAAAATTTCAAGCTTGGGTTTAATCAGTGGTGTTAAATGCGGTTTCTCAAAATGTTTTAGTTTAAATTCATTCTTAAACACAAATTGGGAAACATTTTTGAAGCTACTACTAGTAACCCCCTTTGGGTGGGCCCCATCCCAGTGGTATATGACTCATTTTCAGCTATCGAAATAGTAAAAATTGCTCGATTCGAAAAAGAAAATGATGAAAGTTTTTATTTCTTCCCCAAAATTTTTAAAAGGGTTTTGCGCATGAAAAGAGAAAATTTTTGGGCATACACAAAAAACCCAATGACTCTTTGTCGATATTTCCCAAAACTTTCCCGGAAAATATGAGCGATGTGCTTTAGGTGTTAGCAAACAAAATTTCAAATAGGGGGTTTTTCCAGAATTTTTGAAACAATTGAAATTTGATTAAAGAATAATTGGGCCCTAGGGGTTTAGGGCAAAATTTTTCGCTTCGCATGCGTTTAAAAAATTAAAATTCATAAGGAAATAAAATTTTACAGCAGTTTTTCACTCAAAATCTGGCAGATTATGCTTTTTGCATTAGTTTAAATTGATGTTTTCCATGGGTTGGGCCCATCTGTGATGGTTCTACTTCGGGGGAAAAGTAATAAAAAATAAAAGGTTTAAACCAAAACTTTGGTCTGCAGTAAGATAAGTTTTGAGATGTTACAAGTCATTTTAACGTAAGTCTGAGAATTATACGTTAATTGACACAAAGTCTGAAACTGTTTAAACCACCCCAAACACAGAGGCCCCTTTTTCTTTCTTTGAATTGTGGTCTTGTGGCTTTTCATGGTTATAATGAGTGGTGAATAGGAGAAAGAAAATGTGGTCAGTGTTGAAAATTTTTTGGGCGTTTGTATGACTCAGAGATTGATGGTGGAATGTGGGTTTTGTTTAAAATATAGCTTTTAAGTACTGTCTTCAATTTCTGGTGAAGGTCAAGGTAAACCACAGGAATGAGGGGGGCCCTGTACAACCCTTAAAATATAGACATTTTTTTACACCGGGAAAAACAGAGCAGACCAGATCAGATAGCCACTGTTTGATCAGGGTCTTTGTTTGTCATACAATTTGTAGTTAGATTCTAATAGTCACATTGGTTTGAATCCCGGGGGGTCATTGGATTTTATGTAAGGGGGAACCTTCCAGCTGGGTTGGTTGGTCTGTGGTTCTACGCAGTGCTTGTGCATTCGAGGTTTCCCCACCCGTTTAGGAAGTCGCTATATGGGGTGAAATATGTCAAGGACGGTACAGTCAAAATAATATCTCTTTGCAATTTAAAATTGCTGATATTTAGATATTTACACTTTCAAATGTTAAAAAATATCTGTTCTTTTTTTTTGTTTAAATTTTGCCCTTTTTTTTTATAATTAAAAAAAAATTGTAAATAACTTTTTTAAATATGTTTTTTGGGCCTTTCATACATTAAGAAACACATGGAGCTAAATTTATTATGCACACTTGGAAGCCCTGTTCCAGGTTTATTTACTTTGGGACATGTTTAAAAAGGACATAAACTGACATGACATATTTGTTCTTTCTATAAATTTAATTTACCCTTTTTTTAGGGAATTATTTTAAAATTTTAGTTATTATATGGGGAGATTTTTAGTTGAAGCTGGCAAGAAATTTTTTGGGAAAGTTTGCATTGATTTTCATGTTTAATTGTTTATTTGAGATACACCAGTCTTTGAGCAAAAATTAAAGCAAAGGGGTCTGTGTATCTGTATAAACTATTTTCCCTGCAAATAACTAACTTGCCAATTTTGGCAGGGCAAAGTTATTTTTTTGGGTTTTTTCATATTTTCATATTCAAACTCAGACTGTGTCTTTTTAAAAAAGTTTTGATGGGGGTTTTGAGTAGAAAACTCATGTTGAACTGATATCATCTTTTTTTTCTTTTGTCCCAAACCCCTTTAAATTTTTTTTTGTTGCATTTGGGTTTTTTTACAGATTAAAATCTGTTTTTTGTAAATTCCCTAAAAAATTTAAAATTTTTGAAAAGGGAAAAAAAAAGGTTGAAAAAAAAAAAAATTTAAACCCAACCTACCAACCCTTTTTTTTTTGGAAGCGGGGGAAAACAAACATTTTTTCTTTTTTTTTACCTAAGTTTTTTTTGAAAAACCAATATTTTTGGGGCCCTGGTGTTCTCAGGTATGATCTTCAATCTCCAGTTCAAAGTAGGGGATATCGGCAGCGTTCAGTTTCACAAACCGTTGAACCACGAAAGCTATGGAGTTGTCTTAGGACCATTTAGATGCTGTTCACGTGCTCCTTATGCTGTACATGGATATACGTCAACATCGTGGTTTATTGACATTGAGATAGTTTCTAAATGACTGTAAGTGTAGGGTTTAAACATAGGGTTTTTTGTCATACTGAAGCATGCCAGTTTTTATGGGTTACATTTGAGTATGATACTTGGGTTTTGGGGTCTGAGATAGTCCCAAAAGTATTCTTTGTGTTGAAATTTTTTCTAATTGGTTGTTTTTTTATGCAGTTCAGGGGACAATTTACATTTGGGGGGTTGGGTTTTTTTAAAACACTTAAGTCCCAAAGTTTTTTAAAATTTCAGGAGTCAACCCAGCAAAACCCTGTTCAGACTAAAATTTAAAGCTTTTAGAGGGCCAGGTTTTTTCTTTAAAACCCATTATATGTAAAAGGGGGGAAATTTTAAAAGGTTTTAAAAATTTTTTTAACTTTTTTTTTTTTAAAAAAAAAAAAAAAAAAAAAAAAAAAAAAAAAAAAAAAAAAAATAAAAATTTTTTTTTTTTTTTTTTTGTAGCGACTCAAACACATAATTAATCAAGGGAAATCCCGCCCATTGTTGGGGAGAAAAACTGCCAAATTCCCGGTAGACTTGCTTTCTAGAAATATTATTTTGACATTTTGCCCTTGTGTTTTTTAAAACACAAGTGAAAAGCTTGTTAACTTTTGTCACAAAGGTATAATACCCTTCCCTTTTGGGAGAAAAAAGGGTATTTAAAAACCAGTTGTTTTATTTGGTTTCTTTTTTTTTTTCTCTGTCAGTTTAAGAAAAATGAGTTTTGTATGTTACGGGGCCTTTTATTACTGTACCTTATCAAGTATCCCCAGGTTGTCCCAAAAGCCAATATTTGCAAGTGAAATTTTAAAAGAATTAATACATGTTTAGGGGAAGGGGAATATCGAAAAATAAGGGGAAAAGTAAATAAAAAAATCAAAATGTGGCTTGATGCTTATATTATTTAATGTTGGGGTTATGATAAAGTAATTTCATAATACGGGTTAAGCTTTTTATCCTAGTATGGTTAGCCCCTTTTTTGAATTTTAATGTCAAGGGGGACACATGACGTGTAGGATCAATGTCAGATGACTGCAATTAAAATTTGCTTGCAGTGTTTTAATTTTTTAAACAAGGGTTTTTGTGGTGCGTTGTATTGAAAAAAAGGATTAGTTCAATTCATTGTGGTTTAAATTTTTGGCCCCGGGCAATCCCCCAGGACCCTATCATTTCTACACTGACCTGCTTTAATTTTTTTTACAGGTGACCAACATGTTTAAAAAGGGTTTGATCATAAAAAAAGGAGAAAAAGGTCCCCAGAGTTAAATTGATAAATTATTGGAAATCATTTTGTTTTGTTTATAAACAAACAGAATGTTTTTGTCTTTAATAGTTTGAGGGACTAAATTAAATTGTTGTGAAATTTGGAAATTTTGCTTTGGAAGATAAAAAAAGTAAAAGTGATTTATAGGGAATTGAATTGTTTTGTGTCATGGTCCAGGTAAGGTGGATATTTTTATAAATAGAATAATTTTTTGGGAAAAAGGGATTTAAAGACAGAGTGCAATGATAAAACCTTAGAAAGACGAATAAAAGGGAGGATATTTTGGTTAGGCAGTGGATAAAATTGGGGGGATTTTGGGTGTTGAGGGAGAGGAGGGGGGGGGAGTGCTAAATGAGAGAGGGGTTTTTTTTTTAAAATACAAATTTTGCATTTCCCAAAACAAAAAAAAACTTTTTCCCCCCTTTCACTTTATTTTTTTGCTTTACCCCTTTTTTTAGCCCCACCTGAGCATTTGTGCTCGGGTGGCTTTTGTGTTTCCCCTTTTGTCCGTCGTGCGTCTTTGCGTGGGTCCGTCGCCCAACAATTGTTTGTGAACACTCAAAGAGGCCCCCATTTTTTGGCCCCAATCTTCTTTAAAATTTGGTCAGGATGTTTGTCTAAAAGATATCTCGGTGAGTTCCCGAAATTGGGTCATTTTGGGGCCAAAAACTAGGTCACTGGGTTTCAAATCTTAGAAAAACCTTGGGGAACACTCAAAGAGGCCAAAAAATTTTGGGCCCCCAATTTATGAAACTTAATCAGGATTTTTGTCAAACATGATATCTGGGAAATGAGTTCAAAATTTGGGGCATGGGGGGTAAAAAAACGGGGTCACTGGGCCCAAATCTTGAAAAACCTTTTGAACACTCTAGAGGCCACAGTTTTAGCCAATCTTCTTTAAAATTTGGTCAGGATATTTGTCTACATGATATCCAGATGAGTTGGGTTATTGGGTCATGTGGGGTCAAAAACTAGGTAAACCGGGGGCAAATCTTAAAAAAAACCTTGTAAACACTCTACAGGCCAAAATTTGGGCCCCAAATTTTTCATAAAAATTTGGTCAGGATATTTGTCACATGATTTTCTCAGATGAGTTCGAAATTGGGTCTTTGGGGGGTTTCAAAAACTGGGTCCCCCGGGCCCAAATCTTAGAAAAAGTTTTGTGAACATTTAAAAGGCCAAAATTTTTGGGCCCCAAATCTTCATGAAACTTGGTCAGGTTTTTTGTCTACATGTATCTTGCGGGTTTTAAAATTTGGGGGTTTTTTTTGGGGGGTTTAAAAAAACTAGGCCCCCAAAGGAAAAAATTTAAAAAGGGAAAAAAACCTTGTGAACTTTCTAGGGCCACATTTTTAAACCCAAAATTTCAATGTTTTTGGTTTGGGATTTTTTTTCAAATTTAAAATTTTGGGGTTTGATTTTAAAAAGGGGGTCCCGGGGGGTAAAAAACTAGGCCCCCGGGGGGGTTTTAAAATCAAAAAAAAAACCTTGTAAAACACTCTAGAGGCCTACATTTTTGTCCCGTTTTTTTTTAAAAATTAATAGAATGATGACTGGGGGGTTTTTCCCAGTTGAGTGAAAATTTGGGGGTTTTAGGTTCAATATGTAGGTACTTAGTCAAAGGTTAGAAAAAACTTTTTAGAGGCCGATTTTTTGTCTTTTGCCTAATTTTTCCAAAATCTTACTAAGGTGAGGGGAACAGGGCCATTTTGGGCCCTCTTTTTTTTTTTTTCCCCCCCTTTTAAAAAGTTTTTTTTGTATGATAGTCCCTAGCGGGACTTTTTAAACCCTTTTTCCTCTTAGGGGAAAACCTTTTAAAGGGGGACCTATGCGAAAGCAAAAAAAACCAGTTCACCCTGCATCTTTTTTTTGGGGTTTTTTCGTGCCCCTCGGGGTTGGAAATGAGGTTTTTTTTAAATTTTTTTTGAAAAGGGTTTTAAAACTTTTGGTTTTCTGAAAGATCGGGCTTTAGTGGTCCCTATTTTTGGGGGGAAAAAATGAGTCTTTTGGGGGGAAAAAGGGGTTTAAGGGGATGAAAAATTTTTTGGGGATTTTTTAAATCGGGGGAAAAACCCCCTTAAATTATTTTTTCAGGTTTATTTGTCCCCCAATTTAAAAAAAAAGGGGAAAAGTTTGGGGTGTGAAAGCCCCCCCTTTTTTTTAAGTTTTTTGTTGGCATTTGTTTATAAACTTTTGTTTGAAAAAACAGTCGGTCCCCCCATGTTTTTCTTCAAAAAATTGATGTTTGAATTAAAAATTTTAATGCAATATTTCTTATTTTAAAAAAAAGTATCGGCCACACGGTAAACTTTACGGGGGAAACTTTGGTCAGACTAATGGGGGGACAAGTAGATAGGGGGGGGGTTTTTTTTGGGTTGGGGGAGTTTCTCCTTTGTTTTCTGTATGCATTTTTTGGGGGGTTTCTTGGGTATAGTTTTTTAAAACCCTGGTTTTTTTGGGGTTTTTTCTCTTTGCTTTAAAAAATTTTTTTTCCGGGGTTTTTTTTTCCCCTGGTTTTTTAATGGGGGGTACAATTGTTCCCTTTTGGGGGAAATGTGGGTTTTCTGGGGGTTTTCCCCGGTTTTTCCCCCCAAAATTTTAAAAAAACTGTTTTGCCCCCAACCAAAACCCATAGGAAAAAAAAATTTGTGATAATTTTTTAAAAAATCAATGAAAAAAAATTTTAAATTTTTTAAAAATTTTTTAAAAACAGGTTACTCAAAACCCTTTTTTTTGGGGAAGACATTGTAAAGTCGGGTTTTTTTTGGGTGTCAGATATTATATACCATTTTTTAAAGGGAATTTAATACTGCAGTGTATTGGTTTTTATAAAATTTTCTTTGAGAAATGCCTTTTTAAAAAGGGGGGGAAAAGTACTGTTAGTGCCCCCAAAAATTTTTCCCAAAAAAAAAAAAAATCTTTTTTATGTCTTCTTTTTTTTTTACAATGCCTGTTTTTTGTTTTGCAGGAAAAAACCCCCCCCCCAGCCGCATGACCCCCCAAAAAACCCCCTTTTAAAAGGGAGGGGGGGGCCCCAAAAGGGAAAAAGGGAAAAACCCCCCCCTTTTAGCAGGTTTGGGGCGGGGAAAACCCCGGCACAGCCCCGGGGGAAAACCCCCCCGGGCATGTTCAAAGTGGCTTGAAGCCAGGAATTTAGGGGGGACGATAAAAGGGAAAAGGGAGCCATCAAAAACCCCCCCGAGGGTTTTATTTTTTCCCTTTAGACCCAAAAATTTTGGTTTTTAAACCCCCTTTTTTCTAGGGGACACCATGAAAAAAAACCCATGCAAAAAAGCAAAAAAACCAGATCACCCCGGAAAATTTTTTACAGGTGATCGGGGTTTTTGCTTTTTGCTGCTCCCAGTGGTGGGGGAATGAGGATTTTACAATTAAATTGGGGAAGGGTTTGAGTTTGGCTTTCTGCAGATTCAGGCTTTATGTGGTACCTATTGGTGCATCAAAATGGTTTTTATGAGGGAAAGGGTTAATAACTTTTTTTGAAAATAAAAGGGGGGAGAATTGGAATTAATTGTATTTCTTGGGGGAAAGATTTCAGTATTTTAAAATTTTAATTTTGGAAAAAAAGGAAAGAATAAATTTAAGTGTAGGGTTGTCATTGGCCCCAATGCTGTGGGGTTTTTCAGATTCCCCCTTGCTGGGGTCTTTGTGTGGTGTTAACAAATTTGTTTGTGAAACCTAAAAGCTAAGGTTTTCCCAAAATTTGACAAAATTGGCCCCGAAGAGTGTCTCTAAAATTTTGGGTGAGTTTGAAAATTGGTGATGGACCCTGAAAAAAAAATTTTAAAACCCCCTAGATGCCATTTTTGGAAAATCCAAAAAAATTTGGTAAAAAAATTTTTTTTTAAAGAATCTTTGATGAGATTTCAAGGGATATTAGGGTCTAAAGCGGTCAGGGGTCAAATCCTTGAAAAACCTTTGAACACCTTAAAACCCAATTTTTAATTTTCTTCAATAAAAAATTTTCGAATGTTTTATGAAAAATTGGATGAGTTTGAATAGGGTTTGTGGGGGGCATAAAAAAAAATCATGAGTATTTCCCTTTAAAAAAACCCTTTTGAATGCCCCCAAAGGCCAAATTTTTGGCTTTTTGGGGTTAAGGCTGGGCCCCGGAATGATCTAGTGCCTTGTGGGGCCCCTTTTTTTATTAATTTTGTTTGAAAGTTTATTTTTTAAGAAAAATTTTTGCTTGCAGCAGACGGGAAAAAAGGGGCCTGTGGTGGGGCCACCGCCCCAAACAAAAGGGGGGAGCACTGACAGCCCCCAACCCCTATCCTCCCCCCTTAAACCCAAATGATTTAGACTAAGTTTATTTTAATTTTGTTTTCCCTTTTTGCAGCAATTTTAGATTTTTTAAATTTTTGCTACCCGGAAAATTGTCGGTGAGCTTTTTGGTCGGGAAAGCCGTTTTGTCCGTCCGTTCCGTGTCCCAATTTTTCGTTTGCCCCCTGCATCTTATTTTATGAGCAAATTTTCTTCAAAATTTTAAAAAAAAGTTTAAACCATAAAATTTTGGCCATTCGATTATGGGATATCGGCTTAGGTCAGGAGTTTGCCCCCTTTTAAAATTAAAAAAAACCCCTTTCACATTGTTTGCACTCCCGTTTTTATTTTTGAGCAATTTCTTCAAACTTTATATTCAAGTTTTAACCCCAAAAACACTGCCCAAATTGATTATGGTGATATCGTACCTTTAGGGGAGTTAGCCCCTTTTAAATTAAAAATGCCAAAATTTTAAGTTGTTTACCTCTAGAATTTTTCTTTTGGCAATCCCCTTAAACTTTATGGGGGTGCTTGACCTAAGGTTGATTTTGGGTTGTTATGGCTGAGATTACAATTGGTCAGGGTTTTGCCCCCTTTTTAAAATTCAAAAAAAGCCATATTTCCTTTGTTTAATTAGCATCTTCTCTTTTGGAACTCTTCAAACTTTTTTGGCAAGTTATGACCTAATGTCTCGATTGGTTTGATTTGACTGAGATCAGTTGATTAGGTCAGGAGTTGCCCCCTTTTAAAAAAACAAAAAATGCCCGATTTCACCTTGTTTACACCTGCATTTTCTTTTGAGCAATATCTTCAAACTTTATTCAAAGTTTTTGCTCAAGGGCTCGATTTAGTTCGATTAATGTGAGACCCTAATTTTGTTAGATGTTTTCCCCTTTTAATATTAAAAAAATGCCCGAAATCATTTGTTTCACTCTAGCTCTTTCTTTTGAGATTTTCTTCAAATTTTGACAATCTTTTGCCATAAAAACTGGCCAATTGTTATGCTGAGATCCCTCAAATTGGTCAGGGGGTTTGCCCCCCTTTTAAAAAAAAAAAACCAATTTCACGTTGTTTACCACTAGCTTTCCTTTTTTTTTTGCAATATCTTCAAACTTTATGCATTGTTAAGACCATAATGTCTCGTTAGTTCAATTGTGGTGAGATGGGTATTTAGGTAGGAGTTATCCCCTTTTAAACAAAAAAAACGATTTTACTTTTTTATTCTCTACCAAAATTCATTTTTTTCAATATTTTTAAAATTTTTGACAAGTTTTCCCCTTTAACTCACAACGGGTTCAATTATAATGTTTGACTTGTAAATTTGGGTTTGCCCATTTCACCAAAAAAAAAAGCCGATTTTACTTTTCATAAGAAAATTTTTCTTAAGCAATCATCTTTTCAGGTGAGCGACCAAGGGCCATTTTGGGCCCCTTTTTTTTTATATTTAATCCCAAAAATTGTGTTGACCAGTTTTTGTCCCCGAAAAAGGATTCATGTACATGTGTATGTGTTAAGTTTTTAAAAACCCAAGGAAATTTTTTTACTTTTATTTTTTCCCTGAAAACTGTAGTTCCCAAAAATCTTTTTACAAATTGGCTGGAATGAACACACTGGGAAAAAAATAGGAAAATAAAAATTTTAAAAATATTACCCACCTTTAAGGGAAAAATTTTAATGATAATGGAATGTTTTTTTTGGGGAAATTGTACTATTGGAAAGAGGAACGACATTGGGATATTAAAATATAAATCACCAAAAAAGTGTAATTAATAAGAAGTATCTAATAAACAAATCAAGTATATTGCAATAAAAAATTTTATCAAGTAGAAAATATCCCAAAAAGAAGAAAGAAAAAAAAAATATCTGTGTGTTTTTTTGAGGGAAGAGGTCAGTTACATTATTCAAGTTTTAAAATGGCATATGGTCATTATTTCTGTATAGGTCTTTTTATTCTATTTAATTTTTCGATTTAAAATTACTATTTTAAATTACCAGAACTTCATGATTATAGATGAGTTACACACATTTAAGGCCCATAGAATGATAATAAAAACTCCACACACAAAGTATCTGTGAAATCAGATGTGTATTGAGGGTTTTAAAAAAATATTTTAAATGCAAAAAAGAAAGAAGAAAGAATAGCTTTATGGTCAGCCCTTTGGTATTTTTTCAGCAAGTTTTCATGTAATCTTTGCAATATTTTAAACCGTTGACTACAATTATCTTTTCCAAATGTGTATGTTTTGTATGGACACTGATGAAAACATTGTGATGTTTACAGGGAGGTGG
The DNA here is from genome assembly GCA_021229015.1 of Solen grandis. Lineage (NCBI taxonomy): Eukaryota > Metazoa > Mollusca > Bivalvia > Adapedonta > Solenidae > Solen > Solen grandis. The sequence goes on from CM037781.1 coordinate 50,628,564, forward strand.
GTATCCTCATCTGTCTGCCCAATGATGGCACTCCCCTGGGGTCCATGCGGCCTGACTTCAGCGAGGATGGCAGGTGGGTACTGGGGAATCTTTCAGGGTTCTCACTTGCTCCTTATTTGGGGTCCTGGATATGGGTCCGGGGACCCCCCGTTTACAGCAAAAGAAACTTTAGACCTTTTTCCTGATTTCTCCTTTGAATAGATCCCAGGTGATGACTTTTTAATCATTTTTCAACAGGACTTCCCCAAAAAACATTGCCTTATGGACTATTGTTAGATTCTTGTTTGTGGTGAAAATATAAACTGTAAGTCTTTGTCTGAAAATGCAAATAAAAAGACCATGGATCTATTCTTTTTAAAAAGAGGACCTAAAGTTTTTGGTATAGCATTATCAAAGACTCAAGTTTCAGAATCCTAGCAAGAAGCCTACCCTTGGAATCCTTGTTGATATTTAATTTTAACAAGATATGCCAAAACAGACGTAGATATTATAATCAATATTTGCTGTTTCAGAGTTTTAAGACAGTTTAATAGTCATATCTTAAGTTTAATCCATACAGATGAGATTTATGGGAAATTAAGACATTAAATAAAAACATGTGTTCAGGATCATTCGTTTTAAAGTATTAAATTTTTATGCAGCATTAATTTATTGTTTTCATCAGTTTAAAAACTGTTGTGTGCATATTTGTGTGGTTTCTGGATGAACAAAAGGTTCAAATTTTATTTCGTTACCCGGGAGAAGGGGCCTGTTAGTTCAGGGTATTGAGCAGGGTGGGCGAATATTCCGAGACGGTCGTCTTAAAGTGCAGGATCGGGTTATTGAGATCAACTCGCAGGTCTGCATGATGTCACCTTTGCCAAGTATGTCCTCCTCTCCCCTCTCTACAGTCACAATGGTATAATTTTTCAGAGCAGCCAACCTGCCTTTTTATTCCCCTACTGTCTTTACAGTTACACCTGTGTTAGAGGTCACCCGTACTCGGAGCCAACACATTTTTAAACAGCCTTCTCTGCTCTTGTCTATATAAGTCCCTATTAAGTCTGTGTTAGCTGTACCCTAAGAGGCAGCCAGTCTACCATAACAGATGGTTATTGTAACTCAAATTTTAGACTCCCTTCTTTTCTCCACATTTCAAAATTAGTTTATAGTCACCTGTATTAAAATATGTTTCGTATCCCGATTTTTGTTTGAATTTTTATTTTTTAGTTTCCGTAATTTTCCCTTTAAAAGAAATAGTGAAACCGAAAATTTTGGTTTTTGGATTTTGGGCCCCTTTTCAGGGGAGTGGGAAAAGATGGGAGTTGCATCCTTTTTTTTCAAGCGACTTGTTAAAAAAGATCTGTTTATTCCCTTCCTTTAGGGACTCTTTTTATGCCTGTATCTAGAACAACAGGACCAGAAACTAGATTTGCATACGCAAAAAGCACCGGTTTTCGTGATGATCAACGTTTCAAAACCCGATCAGCCAAGTTAAAATCCCGAAAAACAACAAAAAGCAAAATGCTTTTTATTCTTGTGATTTTCTTCTTGGTGAATTCAGCTGGCCAAAACTTAAATTAAAGGTCCCAAAGGAATGTGGTCCACTGACCGGCCCCCCCTCTGCTGTGATCGACCTGTTAATATCTGGTCATCACTGCGGGAGTCTTTAACCCAAAACAGTAGCTATGTGTGTTTTAAAAACCCGATGGGTTGATGCATAATAAATTCTGCTACAATGGAAATGAGATAGTGGCTAGTTTTACACATAATTCTTTACCTGTTACATCCCAACTTTTAAAAAGAAAGATGCAGAGCAGAGTTTAAATTTTGAAAATAGGATCCAGTGAAGCCCTTCTGTCAAATTTTCTAGTTTTTTTTTTGGGTCTGTATTTTAAAATTTTTTAAATTATCATTCTCGACGTTTTCAAAATTCTTTTTTTTGTTGACGAGGGAAGGGCTTCTTTTTTCCACTGATGACAAAATTATCAAACATTTTAAAATTTTAAAGGTTTTGAAATCATTTTTCAAAGTATGACCAAACTTCAATCTGCCACCAAACAACCAAATCAACCCGATTTTGAAAAATCTAAATTTCTTCAAAAAGTTACTCTTTAGGGGGCTTTTGATTTACCCAAAATTCTTTCGATAAATATTTTTAGTTTTTGGGAGATATTTAAGGTCAAAGAAAAACCAATATCGAATATGACCTTGCCCTTTTTGCTTTTTTTGAAAATTTTGAAACTGCAAAGGGGCCCTTTTGGAAACAACAAACAATAAAAACTGTGAAAATTTCATAAAGATTGTTAAAAAATAATGGCGAATCATCAAAAAAAAAAAAAAAGCCTTTTTCTCAAAAAAAAAATTCCCCCTATTTTAGTGCACTTTGCCCGCTTTTGAAAGACTTTTTATGCTTTTTCTGAAAATCGCCCCCCCATATATTTTGTGCGCAAAGATCTTGGGAAAATCAATTTCAAAAAACAAAATTTGAGCGTATTAATCTTAACAAAAATGGGCATGTTTTTCGGGGGGACAAAACCCTAATTTGCCGTTTTTTTAAAAAAGATTCAAACATTCAACCTCTACTAGCTAAAAAATTTCAAAGATATGGATATTGCCACTCATCATATTTAAAGGGGCAGTTGACAGAGAACAGAAGGGGCAAAAAACTGCTTTAAAAAAATAAAATGTCAAATGACAGAGTTATCGGCAATTATATGTTTTGATGCTAAACGCCACCTAGCGGAAAAATTTAGTACTAAATTAAAAAAACAAACTTAATGGTGCAAAAACTTCAGATAATGTGTTTTTTTTTCCAATTGGAAAATTTTCATATTTGTAGCACTTTAATCATGCCGCAACAGCGGCCACAAAAAAGTGCAAAGAATATATAATAATGGAAAAAAAAAAAAGGGAAAAAAAAACACAAGAGAACAGTAGGTTTTCGCGGTCGTTGCGGGCCCTCGAAAACCTAATTAATAATTTTAGGCTGTTAACGGGGTCCTTTTTGTTATTTATACCATCAATAAAATATTGTGTTTTTTTTTATCTTTTTTTAGAGTTCGGGGATATATTGCGTAAGGCCAATTGAAAAACTAAAAGAATTTTTCAGCTGAAATTTTGTCAAACATTCCATACCCCCCCTCCCCAAAGAAGCCACCCACTGCCTGTGTTACCAAAGCCCCGGGGTCACTCCCAGTCAAACCCAGTCCCTGACCTTGCCTCACAATTTCTGGACTTAATTTTTCCCCCCCCTCAAGTCCAGGGCCAGAAACCAAGCCTCCCCTGGATTTCCCCCGGCCTTCCAAACCATCCCCTACAGAAACGCATTCTAAAACACAGTTTTTCCAACGCTACAAAAAAGACCTGGTAACAAGTTCTCCCATTAAGCCCGCCTCTCCCACCAAGCGCCCCCCCCCCCAGTCCCCTACCAGGGAAACCCATCAACCCAACTTTGTCATCAAGTGTGGAGGATAATAAGATGAAAATGGCAAGGAGGGAAGACAAAGGTTTCCAAGTTTCCCCCACCAAAACCCGGGACCCTCACGAGAATCGTAGAGAACATCATCGGCCCCAAAAAACACAAAGAAGATAGGGGAAAAAAAGGGGGAAAAAGATCTAGTCAAAGGTCCCCTTGGGTGGGGTTCAGTATTTTTTACGCGGGACCCAACCCCGGGGCTGGCGGGCCCTCCCCCATTTATTAAGAATATCTTGCCAAAAGGGGCCGCAGTGACGGATGGCAGATTGAAGGCAGGAGAAAAAGGCTTCTTGAGGTAATTTAAAAAAGGAAAATGTTTTGTTTTCCCTTTTTGTTTGACATTTATTGTCATCCATATTTTACCTTGGTAAGGTTATATAAAGTGATGAAAATTGTTCTTAAGGAGACCTTTTTGAGCAAATATAATGTATATCACTTTATTTGATCACATTAGTTAAAAATCAAGATTTAAAAATTTAAAAAAATTAAAGATAAAAAAAGATTCATTCTAGTGTCTAACATTGTATATTTTTTGTGTGTTGTGTTTGTTTTGAATATGAACTATTGGGAAAGCATTGTAACCAAAAGTGATTGCACTCCACGTAATGTTAATAAATGCCCCTTTTTATGCAATTTAATTGGCCATTTAAAAGGGGAAATAAATATTTATATTTTTTTTTGTTTCATTGGGCTGTTTTCATTGTCAATAGTTTTAATGCAGTCCAGTAAAATACAGTTTATTCTAAGATAGTTTAATTTTTATGAAAAACATAACTAGGTAACGTGAAGAGATGACGGGGAAAGCGCAGTCGGGAAACTGTGTCGATACTCCGAAACATGGGCTTGGGACTAGGTTAACATCGTAGTCTTTTCGGCAAGAAGCAGAGGAAGATGAAAGATTCAAAGTCCCGCGGAACTGGTAGTATGTTTGAATAAAGGGTTTATTAAGTTTCATGTTGATTTCCTATCTATCAAGTTTGGAGAAATATTAAAAAAAGCAATTATTGCGAGGCATCTTTCATTTTCATACTGGTTCTATAAATTTGATTGCTTGCTTACAGATTCTGCATTTTTAAATGACATCCAGTTGACTCATGCATTTGATTCTTATTCTTTAATAAAGTTCACATTTTTGAAGTATTCCGACATCATAGAGGATCTGTTTTAATTTCTCCTAATGGGCTTTTTGGACTTATTTTCTGAAGCAGTATCCTGGTTTTGTCCTGGGCAATTTCATGATTGTGCAATCTTATGCTTTTTATTTGCAAACATGTGGATTTTCCTTGGGATGTGTTTCTTACTTAATGAGAGGAAATAGGAAATCTAGTTGATATACAGATTTTTTTTTTTTTAATTTATGTGAGTTTTTGTTTTCTTTGAATATCATTTCAGAAACATTTTAAACAGAAACTTATTAATAAAATGCAAACAACTCGTACCTTATAAGCCCATTATTGAGTTACATGAAAAGTGTACAAATGCTAGATCGTTAAGTATTTGACTTTTAAGTATTTTTAGAGATGTGTAGAATTGTTTAGGTTTCCATCATACGTCCATTTCACTGAGTGACATGGTGTCTATGAAGGAATTTCAATTAGTTCATTGTTTATTTAATTACTATTTATATTTATTGAGTAAAAGTGGTGTCAAGGCATTATTCATCAGATATTTTCAGAGATAACTTTTAGTTGAAAATAACATTGTTATTAGATAATTCTTTTCATCTAAAAACTTCTTTGTTGATTAGGAAAGTAAATTAACATTTCTGGATTTTATGATAATAGGGATATTTTGTACAGAGTATATTTTGGCTCTTTTGTATGCTAACGATATGCTTAGCTGTATCTCTGTAAGACAAGGTATTGTGTGTGGTTGAGTTTCATGTTGGTATATAAAGTGTGTAATATCAATATTCTTCATCTTCTTCTGACATAGACTGAATACACTAAATTGCTCCCAGTACTGGGGACTGGAGTAGTTAGAAAGTCAGCTCTTTTAACTGAGGATGTAGGTTGATCCCAAACAGCAAACTTAAGTCCTTTTGGGTAATAATTTCCTTCCACTAGGCCTTAGTTTATAAAGAAAGTTCCAGGACTGGTTGCCCAGTGGTTGGATAATGTCGACCAGGTGTGGTATCATGCCACATGTCTACAAAGTGATATTGTCATTAGGCAGCACTTGTCCCTCTCTTATAAGCAAAAAAGTCCCTGAATCATTAGAAAAATAAATCCTTGCAAACAATCAAGTTATTGCCTAGATTTCATTTGATTCAGTCTTAACCCTTTCCCTTATATAGACTCATTTTGACGCACTCAGTAGGTACCACATAAGCCTGATCTGCAGATAACCACAGTTTAACCGTACCAATTTAATTACAAAATCCTCATTTTTTCCGACACTGAGGAGCTGCGAACAGCAAAACCTGATCAGCCTGCGGAGTTACTCGCAGGCTGATCTGGTTTATGCTGTTGCTTAGGTCTTTTTCATGGTATCCTCTATTGAGGGAAGGGTTAATAATTTTGTGAGAGGATTTCTTTCAAGGACATTGTCAGTGAGATGGTTATAAACCCAACAATTGAATAAGACATGGAGTTATGACTTATGGATGCTAGAAACATTAGTGAAAGGATCCTGAATAAAACACCAGTGTGAATTAATCATGCCTTTGATATGTCACACAGTCATATTGTATATTCTGATGTGAATATTACACAATACGTCCTTGTGACATACTTTTGTACTACTCCATTTTCATCTTCGCAGTCTCTCTGTTTATATAGTAACCTATTGTTTATTATGCTCAATTTTTAGGTGTACCATGACTTCTCATTAATGATACCTTAACTGCTAAATTACTTGTGTGTTTGCCCTCACATTTTATAATTGTGAAAGAACTACTAACATGCAGCACTTTCAAAGATAGATTCATCTGTTTGTATCATTAATATGTCAGAACTCCATCATGTAGCATGTTTTGCTCATATTTTGCTTCATTTGGCAGATCGCTCTGCTGTTTTGGAGCAATAATAAAACTAACACAATGTGTTGCTGCAGTGTGAAATGCATGAGAAACAGTGGCTTATGCTTCAGGGTTGAACATTACGTAGGTTAGTGTTAAAGCGAATTTAGTTAGGCAATAAACTAAGCTTGTCCGGCATTTACTAATTAGACAAGATGCATCATCAGCAGTTTGAATTTGGCATTCTTCACCGTGTCCTTATTTGTCAAGGGAGATATTAGGATTCTTGGTTTAATGGGGGAGCCGTCTTACTGGAAAATCATTTTTGCTTTGATGTATTTATGATTTTGTAAAAAAGGATTTAAGGTAATTTGCTGCGTAAAGTTTTATTCAAGTTGTTATACAGGGTATTCAGATATTTATTTTCCAGGTGTGTGTGTTGTTTGCCAGGGTATTAGTGTATTAGACTTATAACACACCCATGCCACATTAAACCAACTTACGTATTCCTGGTGATATCAAATCTATTCCATCAGCAGTGATTTTCTCTACTCACTGTTTATTTTTTAACACAAAAAAATCCAACTCTTGGTTAATCAAAGACAATCCATGAATATACTTTATATGCCCCTGCCATTTATGGCAATTGAGAGAAGCCTGTTTTTCTATAAACCATTCTTTAAAAATAAATCTAATTAATATAAACATTAAGGGTTTTCATGTTACTTAACTTACTGATTTATGGTATATTAATGTTTTGATGTGGGGATTTGTGATATTTAAGCAATACATAGATGGTTTTCCAGATTTAACTCGAAACATCATTCTTAAAACATAAATTAAAAAATGCAAGAAAACTAACAAATTTCTGAGAACTTGGATAGATTCTTAAAGTTTTGTATTACTTTGCTAGGCTCAACCATTTTGCCATAGACATTAAACATGGCTGTTATCACATTTGATTTTTTTTTCTTCTAAAAATGTTTTTATAGTAGTACTCCCTACCAGAAGAAACAGTCTCAGACTGGAGGTCTCATTATTTTATCATGTAACTAGACTGTGGACCAGTGTTAGCACATCAGGTAGTGGGTTGGAAAACTTGTGATTTCTGTGGTGTCAGTTGTTGTCACTGTGACAGCCAGCCCAATGTGTGGCTTCCATGAATAATTAATCTCCCAGAGTTCCCCAAAAGTGAATTGCTTGATTAAACGTGTGGAATGTGGAAAATGCACTCTTTAAATTTAAGTTCTTCATTGAAAAGAGGGGCCTTGCAGGGGTGTGGCTTACTGTGCTGTGACTTATACTTTGTTTTTCATAGTGTGATTTCGTATTGATTTCCACTCATTTATAATTTAAAATGAGATATTTCTTTTGAAACTTAAAAGCAATTGTATTCATTGTATTGCATAGATGTCAGATTACTAGCTTACTGGTATCTCTTATATGTTGTCAGGCATGACTTATATGTAAAATAAATGTTAATATATTCTGTTATGTATGTATTGATTTACTTTATTGAAACCAATCTGAAAATCATTTTAGGGATTAGGCTTTTTATTTAGAATTGAGTCTTTATGTGGATTTGGGCAACATACGTTCTTGCGGCTTTTTTACCAACCCCTTCTTGGGCGTTCTGGGTTTGACATTATTTTGTTCCATGGGAAGTTTAGGACATTGTCATCCTCAAAAACTTTGGATCTGTTGTTACATATCACTTTACCACTTAGACCAATTGGTAAAAAGGACCAGAGAATGAATATGAGAAATATTGAATGCTCAGAAGAAAAAGACATAATTTAAGGCGTTGAACTGTATCACTTAAAGAAATAATCAGATAGGAACTGGTTTACAAGATTTTCACAATCACATTATGCTATTGTCAACATGACTTTACACTAAAACTTACAAAATATTATTTGTTTCCTTCTCTCTCTCTCTCTTTATTTTTATATGCGAATGTTGTATTATTGTTATTATATAGATCGTTCAGCTGACTTTGCAGTGTTATATATTGTGTGTGCTATATCATTTCTCAAAATTTTAGTTGGATATAATTGGATAATCGTTTCACTAATTACTCCACATGGTGCTTTCTTACATGTTTTTTTTTGTTAGTGGTGGAAATATATGTCGGTATTTATGGAGGTGCTGTAGTTAGAAAATATGAAACAGACCATTTTTGTAATAAAAAAAGTCGAAGAATATTTTTATTTAGACAATGTCTTCATAAAAAGAATATTTCATTTATGATCACGTTCTATTCCGGCCTACATTACATTACATGGAAGTTTGGGTAACTGTTGTTGATATACCTTAACAAATGGATTAGGATTTTTCTTAGATAAGACCAATCAGCAGACCAGGGCCAGATTACTGTGTCATGGGTTTTGTAAGAGTTATAGCCCTTCTTTCTGTGTCAACTGTTAATTACCTTTAGTGATAGATCAGATTCGCACAATTATTTGCAATCATAAGATGATGAATGGGGTATTTATCTAGGTTTTGCAGTGAAAAAGTGATAATTATGTGCACTGTTCATAGACTGTTTTATATTTTCTTTAATAATATACCAGTTGTTAAATGGGCCTGTCAACTTAAGAATGTAGTACGGGAATTTTAGTTTGAATTATTATGTGTAAGAATTCTTTCTGTCTGCAGTCAAAAATTGTGCCTTTTTTAATTTTTTTTTGGGAAATAGGAAAAATAAGAAATGTCAAATACATAAAATCTCTCACTTCAGGTGAAATAAATCTGTTTATTCGGATATATAAAAAATGTTATTGGTTTGTCTTCAAAAGATGAGATATATATAAACAGATTCATAATGTTTTTTCCATATTGAAAATAAAGAGCACCATTGTCCAAAACTGTTCATATTTAAAGCACTTTTTTGTGGGTCAGCGCATATCAGGAATTTATCTCCAAACCTCTTGTTAGAATGGGATAGAGCAGCTTTAAAATTGTACCTAAATTAAGAGGATTCTTTCATTAAATGAAATTCAAATGTTACAAATGAAATTCGTATCTTTATGCTACTTTAGTTCTTTCAAGTATGGAATGAATATGAATTTATAAATTTTTATGATATTTAACTTTAATAGTACTTCAGATAAAATAAGGTAAAGAATAAATAATTTGGGTATGTTAGAAGGATTTATTGTATATAAAGTTTATATTGGAGGGTCTTTAAGGAGATTATGAAAGCATTTTCTTGATAGTTTTTAGTTTTGTCATCATTAATTACAAAACATGGATGGCTTTATACTTGCCTGTGTGCTTGTGCCTTGCTGTCGTGTGAAGTGTTTGTAGTGCTGCACGCCTTCTCTTGCGCTTTCAGTCTGCAGAGGACTTTGAACTTGGCAATGACCTTCACGATGATTATTGCAGCCGCTGGAAAAGTCAGGGGATGATGGAACGCTGGCCGTGATGAAAAACAAGGAACTTTTGGAGTTCAAACATTCCATTAATTGACACGGGGTCGGCGGCGGCGGATGGGTGTTAGAGTGAATGGGAAACACTGACACAGGAGGAGGGCACACGGGATTTAGGGATATCTTTGTAAAAGCTGTGATACACGGTGGTGCTGCTTCCAAGGTATTGGGTTGCACATTGCTGGCTCGGTAGCATACTTCCTTTTGTCTAGTATTCTTGCCGTTCGTTCTGGAATTTTTTTCTTAACAAAATCCTTTGTTTTTGTTGTTGTTTGTTGTGCAGATTTAGCTGTCTTTTACATTAAATATTAAGTTAGTTAAGGTTTTACTTAATTATTCGCTCGACTTTTGACTGTTAATGGTGTCTGTTTTTCGGGGGTAAGGTAAAAAGGTAAAATTTCTAAACTCACTGTTTATACATCCTTTGGCCAACATTATACAGCTTACATCTGATCTTGTACTCAGCACTGAAGTGCAGAACAGTCTCAGTTTCTTTATATTTTGCTTCTCTAAAAAGCTATAAAACTGATACATGTATTCACTTTAAATACTCAGTAACCAAGACTTAAAAATCTGCAATCTATGAGCCCTTTCTTTTTATGGTTTTACACTTGTATTTTTTATGACCTTTAGGGTCCCTTATATCTACACACAAGTTCATAATCCTTCTTTTTGTATCAGCTGCTTATACTAGTACATATATATTATGTGAGCTTACAGACAATGAGCTTCTTTAAATATCATCGAACCATTGTGTTAAAGCTTCCAAGATTTTGTGCTTTTTATAATGCAATAAGTATAGGAATAGGATTCCATGTTGTTATTTAAGGTTGTGATGGGATGTTTTTAGAGCATGGTGCACTCGGTGTGGTGACATTTGTATATAGTTCATGTGACTTAGTTACAGTGATTGATTATGACACTGGTATATGCTTATGATGGAAGAAATTATAGTTATTTAAAGTTATCTCAGAAATTTAAATATCAATGTAATTTTTAATTACACACAAAAATGATTATTTCTTGTCAGATATATTGTCAGGTGACTCTGTCATGGTGAACGGAGACTAAAAACCAACCATTAACAGTCAGTCAGATAACATGGTCATTGTGACAGTCATGTGATTTTGGGGACATCACAAATAAACAACATTCAACAAGTCAGGTAAAACAGTCATGTGACATGATCATGTGACTTGGGGGACAATCACAAAATTATGATAAACAACATAACACTGGCAGAATACTGGTCATGTGACATTGTCATGTGACTGTACAAGAGGGTTAGGGCTTGGCATGGTGCTTTCCCCCACCCATGCTTCTGTTTCAGTTGATACCATGGTTTTCATTTCAGTTTTAGTTAGTATTGCAGTAATGCTTTATGATCATGGTTTGGGACCTTTCATTGCCCCTTGCATCATTTCTAGTAACACACTGGCCATGTCTGCATTTTATATTTATTCATCATTTTCACTTCATTTGTCAGTCAGTTTGTTAGTTAACCAGTTGGTCGTTCGGTAGACCAAAACAGGTCCTGAGTGATATCTTATTGTAAGATACACGGTAAGTTATGAATAATAGGAGGCCAGTGTATAGTATTATAGACTTTTGGGATACACTGTAGTGATTTTAACCAATGATATCTTGTGGGTCTTAACATTTTTTTGCAGACATAACTTAAAAACCTTGCTTGGGCAATCAAAATTAAAGCATTAAGATGGGCTTTGGATTTACCCTTGGTTTTTTTTTTCCACATCACTTGAATATAGATGTCCTCAGTAGGTTTTTTAACATGTCATGCTAAAAAAATCCAAGGATTCCTAAAGAAAAGAAAAATTATAAGCTTGTTTTGATCATGTTTTAAAAGATTTGTTCATTATTCACCTCATAACTATGTTTTTATTCCTTGTTACTCCTGTCAGGTTTTATGAGATTTAGATTAACACATATTATTTTTTTTTCTGAAAATGTTTTCTTCATGCATTTTGGTTTCCATCGGCAAACCAGGTCGGGGACTGCAGGTCAATGACCAGCTACTGGAGGTCACAGTGTTGCCCCTTGGTAAACCAACCAACACCGAGGGCTATGGATCTGCTTCGGGAGCTCATTGCAGGAAGAAGAACCTTCCAGGATGCATCAATATCATGGTCGCTCGGCGAATCGGTTGCTCATATCGAACACCATTCATCAGTGTCTTGTGAATGAATTTTAAAGACAAATCCTTTGAAGAAATAACAATATTGATTAGAATGATCAGTTTGACTAATTCAAATTCTGATTCAGGTTATGGACACTCCTGCAATGGATAAAAATGGTTTGACTATATGAGTAACTTTAAGGTCTCCAAATGTGTTTCTGGATCGGTAATGGCGGTAATGGTTTGCGGAATGTGTCCTACCACACGGGGCAACACATGATATTACATGGGAGACGCTGTGAAACCAAAAAGGAATATAATGGAACCCTTCCATAGCAGGTGAGGCTCGAAGGCTGTGTGAGATTCTCATTTGAATTTTAACTCTGTTACCTCATGAATATTCATGTACAAAATTTAGGACTTCTGATGATATATAACTTTACTGAACTGAACTTTGATGGTTATTTGAATAAATGGATTTTGTTTGCTGTACTGCAGAATAAGGGGCCTCCGTGGTCGAGGAGGACTTTAACACTCACTAAGCCCCTCACCGTGTTGGGTTCGAATCCCGGCAGGGTCATTTCGGATTTTCATGTGAGGATGCCTTCGCTGGCTTGTGGTGAGGTCGGTGGTTCTTACTCAGATTGTTTGTGCATTCGAGGTCTTCCTCCACTTAATTAGCTGGACGCGCTATTTGACGGGAATACTGTCAAAGTGACGGTAACTCCAAATAGTCAGTAGTTCAAAACAGACTGAGTTAGTATTTTGTCTGACTAACAATATACTGAGCAAAACAGAGAAGTACCTGATCAGGACAAGTCTGGAAGGTGCTGTCTGATCTGGATCTGCATTGTTTGCCTGAATGTGTCAAAATGAGTCTATATATGGAGTAATGGTTGAAGTCCTTCAGATAAAATCTGATTATGATGTTTTAATAAGCAGTTTGTATAGCACATTGGCACCAGTTTCCAAGTCCAGGTGAAAACTAATTGTTTTTACTTTTAGACCTCATGGTATACATGAGCCCTGCAATATTCAAGACCATTTCATATCTCTGTGAGTCTCTGATGGTGCTGAGAGATTTTACAGAATCAAGAAAGTTCAGTGAGCCATTGCGTAGTCTTATTTTGGGTCAGTCAGAATGACATGCTGTTCTTCGTATCTTATGGAGACTAAAATGCTCTGTAATAATTATTTTTCCTCAGCATCAGAGATTTAACAAAGTAAAAGTTCATAGTGATATTCATTTCTACTTGTAATGTATTATCATTGTAAAAATTCAATATTTTTCAAGTATAGATATATATCATTGTATAATTATTATGTGTTGAATGGTGTTGTACTTATTGTATAAATTCAAAAATGGTAATAAACTGATAAGCATGGTATCATTTCCATTTATAATATTATTCAACATGTTCACCAGTTGGTATCAGATCTGATAAAATTGATTAACATTGGTTACACATTTTTCTTAGTATCTCCCTTCACAGAGGCCTAGACCTCATTCTACGCTGGGATAGAACGTGGCTCACCAAACCACAGTTCTGGACTCAGAACGTTGGAAACATGGGAAACCCGCCTGGCTTCATGGACCAGAATGGACCGGCCTTTGCCTGTTCAGACCAGTGAGGAAACGCGAAAGTTCAGTAGTAACCAGTTTTTTATTTTTTTCTTTCATTTCCTTGTCTTTTTCTTTTTCTTCTCTTTTATCTTTTTTTTTTTCTAAAAGGGTTCCTAGTAATCTGAGGTGATGTGTTGTGTTTTGTGGACCTTACTAGATAACAATAGATTATTTCCTATTCATGACTCGGTCAACTTCTCACAGACAGTAATACAAATATTTGGATCTAATTGAAACACTAAAATATACCATATATATAAGTATTTAAGTGTTTCGTGACCATTTTTTATTGTATATTTAGCATTTCCTGAAATCAAAAATCTGAAATTTCTACATCATGCAATCACACTTGTATTGCATTTCAATCAAATCCCATGGCTGCACTCAAATTACATGGAGACATGGTGGGTAGGGGGGTGTTTATCAACCTCTTGAGTTAAGTTCTTATCTATATAATGTACTGTAATATCTGAATGTTAATCTTGATTTCCAGGAGCCGGGTATAGGGGATGGGTTTCATCGAGATGGGTTTGGGCGCCCTCTGAGCATGTTGAAAAACGTTAAAGTCATGTGACCCAAGGGTAGTGAGATACTTCCAGGAAAGTCGAAGGACTTAAGGAGTTGAAACATAGGTATGTTAATAGTGCTGTATGTTGCTACACAACTTAAATTCTTGTGTGTGTTTGACTATGCAAACTGTGTGCTACTGGAAGATTGTTTGTTGCTAGAATTTTTTTCTTGGGTCAATCATGTTTTTCCAAGTAAATGCATATAGAAACTGCATTTTGCTTGGCAACTATATACATGTATTGCAATGCAAATATTGTTCTGGTATGGTTCAGCAACTACAGGATACCCAGGATACCATGTGTTGCCAGGCAACTGCAGATTACTTGGTTTTAATTTATTTGGCTAGGTATATATAAGGTTCATTTCTATGTTTCTAAGGTACTGATTAATGCTAGAACAGTGACACAATGTGAAGGTCAGACTGGTTGCTATGGGTACCCTTATATTTACATTCACTCAAACACAAATCCTATGTATTCTTACAATGTATTTATTCTCCCTTGTATTTCTTGATACTCAGCAGTAAAAGGAAATATTTCCTTTTTTTTATCATTTACTTAAAAGATTGTAATATGTACTAACTTATTGAAAACCTATGGAGTTATTTTGTGTATATCAAAATATTTTCCCTATCCAGCTTTTTGTTCTCTTCCTTTTTACCTTTGTTTTCATTTGCTATATATCTTGAATAGTTTATCTTGTTTCCGTTTCTAATATTATGTCTTTCTTTATTGTATGATTTCCTATATCAGTCATATTCTTGATAGTGTATATGAGATTTTTTTTTATTATCTGTAATACATCCATTGCATTAAAGAATAACATCAAATATCAGCATAAAATTGTGTGATGTTTTTCATCATATGGTACACTCAGTACTTCGAATATTAGTTCCTAATGGTTTTTCTCTTCAATGTATGCCAAAAAGATCCAAAACTTCAGGTTTATAAACTACATGGACTGGAAATTTGTTCTCACAGATGATATACTTGAGATCCAGGTCTCGGCGTGCAGCATCGTTTTCATTTCGGCAGGTAGTTTTGGGAGGCATTACCTCCTTGGTTAACATAACGTGTTCTTGAGAAAATTATCTGATTGTTTTTATTTTATTTTTGTTGGTTTGTTTTTTTCTTTTTTACAAAAATTTAGTTCTGTAGTTAACAGACTGTTTGAGATAATTTCAGATTAAGTGTAAGATGTAGAGAGAATTTAAAAGTTTGTAATGTTATCATTGAAAAAATTATCTTTCTTTATACAAGTTATTATGTCTTTGAAATTTATTTATTATAATTAAAAATGGGGAAAATGAAGAAATAAGTAAAATTTTAGGCATATACTTTAAAACTTTAACTTTCAGCAAAAGGAATTATAAAAAAAAAGTAGATTCGCATTATAATTTAAACATATCATTTAGGAAAAATATGTATTGTGATAACAAATGGTCTGTTTATGAGAGTTTCTGCCAATAACATATATCTCTGACAAATGACCACGCCCCTCCTGACTTAGTGACTTCCCTGAATAGATTGTCTTCCCCTGGGCCTCTCTGTCATAGTGGCTTTGCAGAGCTTTTTTCTTGGACTGAGTTACTTCTTGACTTAGTGAACTTCTCTAATAGAGTGGTCTTACTGGCTCAAGACAGTAACTTCCTTGACTGAGTTACTCCTGAGATATGGCTCCAAACAGGTTACTTCCCTTGATGAGTCATTCCCATATGACTTCCCTGACTTAGTTACTGGCTCGACAGAGTTACTTCGACCGAGTGTGATTTCCCACTTGACTAGTTCCTGGCTCTGACAGAGTGAATTCCCCTGACCTAAGTGACTTCCCCTGCTTCGTGTGATAGCTTAGACTGTTGTGGTACTTTCAGTGTCTGACCCAGTAGTTGATAGTTCACACATTGGTTGTATAGTCTCCAAAAAATCCAGCATACTTGAACCCTGTTATCCAGTGCATTGTCTTACTGCATCAGTGTGGTTTGATTGATGTATGTGTTCTTAGAAATCTTAATTAAAAATTAATCATCAATTCACTTATACTTGTGTATAATTATTGTGGCTATATTAAGGCTTTGTAATAAGCTGTGGTTGGAAATGCATGAATATGATCAGTCAAATACATTGGATAGTGATGAATGGATAAAAGAAAAAAATATAAAAATGGAATGTTGTTATTTAATGAATATACTTTATGTTTCCCATATCTTAGATATCATGATACTGTCTTGCTTTTTGAATCAGTCAAGGCTTAAAAAAAAACTGTTTGGTTGTTTGCTGTTTTAGTGATTTTGATATCAGTTCCTGACCAATTAGTCACAGCAAGGTTTACTTTTCAAGGAAATTGATGTGAGTCTTTGAAGTTTACTTGTCATATTCGGAAACATTATATCAAAAGTAAATTCCGACAATAAAGTAATGCCAAACTTTATGTGACTAAATGGGTTTTTATAGCAATATATGATCAAATGCACTGAAAGGAATAGATCAAAAAATCATATTCTACTTCACATATTATACTGTATTCTAAATTTAATCCCCAACTTGTTAATCAGACATACTCAGAAACTCATCTCAGAAACTATAATCCTTTATAGCAGGCTTTCACCATGTTTCATTTCGTCACATTTCTTGTAGGTCTGGCTTGTAGTAATAGTTTGCATCAGATTATAATTTAGAGATGTTCAATGTTTCAGAAATTGTATATGTTTATACATTGAGATATAAACAAAACAGAAAACAAAATACAATTCTATTTTTATGTTGCTCGTCTCTGACTACATGCATAGTTAAGTTACTACATGCATGTAAAGGATAGAGACAGTTAATTAAAGAACAAGGATGTTATGTTGAAATAAAAATTTTGTCCTTGGCTTAAATTCTTCCTGTATGTACCGAAAGATGATTGCATTTGTCCAGGATAATAGAAGGATATTAAGATCAAAAGGTTACGTTTTTGTGTATGTTACTGTTAAAATGTATCACAAATCTTGTTTATCCATGGACTGACAGCAATATATGGTATCCTATCAAATTAATAAAGAAGGAAAATCCTGCATCCAAATTGCTCATTATTTCTTGACCATTTGAGTTTGTTGTAATACTGAATAAAGGTTAATTGTATGATACCATTTTTATCTGTCTCTTCATGCAAACTTTTCTTTGTCATGGCTCCTATAACGCATCATCACTTGAACTATGCCCTTTGAAACAGGTCTACAAAAGGGTCGATACAACAGAGAGTGGGAGTTACGGCGCGATGGTACGGGCGGGCTCTGCGGAGTCACTGCTCAGTCGTTCCAACAGGCAGTATCGTCAGAAAATGTCCGAGATGTGCATTGATTAACTTGTGTATGTATAGGGTTGTCTCCCTTCCTGCATGATTAACTGGTGGTCTTTGTTTCTGTGACATAAATACACATGCTGTTTTTTACCAGTTTAATTCCTCCTTTTTTCTGCATTTTTGAAATTGCTTATTGCACTGTTTGTATTGTTAATATAAACTTTTTACTGTTGGAAATCCTATTTTGAGGTCCTTTTAGATGAAATATTTCAATAGGTATGAATGACAAAACTACCAGGTGATATGACGGTTTAGAAAATTATCTATTAAACAGCTGCCATGGCATTTTTCTTCTTAGTTTGAACCAGCTTTCTTTCTTATACTGTCATCACATATTCAAAACTCATGCTGCCATGTACCAGTTGCATCATTTCGGGGTTAGTCTTGATGCAAAATTCTCAAGTTTGCAGCATTTTGCTAGTAAATATAATGGACTTGTACAAATAATTATGCTTTCACTTCCTTCCTGCTCTATCAGTTCCTGCCCCTAAGTGAATCAGACAGCAATGGAAATATTTTGATCCTTCTTTGCATTTAGGTGTACAATGTACTTGTATTTATGTTTGCTTTTCTCATTTAGTTGATGCTGCATGCTCTTTGTTTTACAAGTTTTTTGCAGATGTTCGTTTTCTTTAGTGTTTTTGAAGTTTATTAAAATGGGTGTCCGTAAGCATGTGTATTTTGTAGTTCACAGTTTCCTTGTTCACATCGTTTAGTTCTCTGATGCATGACCTGATGTTTTAGCAAAAATGTACAGAAAATATCATAAATATATGATGGATCAGGAACATGCTCTTTGAAAAAGGACTAAACTTGGAAAGCATTTATATTGTAAACTTTGTAAATTACTGTTGCAACCAGTGTTTTGGTTCTTTTATTGGAAAAAAAAAGGTTTTTTTTTTTTTATAAAAAGAAAAAGTTGAGGTGTGAAATTTTAATAAGAATTAGGTATCAAGATAATATGACAATGACTTATCAGGTCACATGCTGGGTGTGATAGTAAGCGATGTTACTATGATGGTGCAGGGTACATAATGTAGTATATTCAGGCCAACCTGTCCTCAACAGTCCCTAAGGGTGAGGGACTGACCCTGTATACATGTAGTCACCAGAGTGCGTGGCCATTTTGGGACATAGACAGTCATGGGGTCATTCCATATGCTGTTATAACCTTTGGTCAATAATAAGTGTGTTGATGTAGCCCCCTTGGTATTGTCCAGACTTTGTAAAGTGTTTTCCAGGAATTTGGCAAGTCCAGTATCCAGATAGTGTGACCACCATTTTGTCAACATTAGGTTAACCTTGAGAGGGCCAAAGAAGTAATACCAGTAGTCTAATGATGACTGCTGTTGGCTGTGTTCTCTTGCTTCATTATAGAAAGCTATCACAGCTAGGTCTCCTATACTCCAGTAATAAACTAGAGGTCTCTAAATAACTGAAAAATATTGTGGCAGCAATGGTGACCTCCAAATAAAATATAGAAATTTAACAGATTGATGGTTGCCTAAGGACAGGGGTGGTTGTGTTGATAGGTCAACTATTTATATGTAATGATTAACCTCTGTTGAAGGGACACATAGTGTGTTGGTCTAAAATTTTGTGCATTTGTAAAAAAAAATATTGTATAAATCATGTTGTCAGGAGTGATGCCTTAACTCACACATTTATTTTGGATCAATGTACTATATTGGATGTTATCTACAAGAAATTCATGGGTTTGTGTTTTGTGTTTATTTTCAAGATGGTTGTTATTAAATGTTGTTGACTTTTGTAACAGTCACCTGTAACACCAGATAATATGGTATGTTTAACATTACATGTTGCAATATTATCCTGTTTTGAATACTTATGACATTTACCCTTTCCCTCTAGAGGACACATGAAAATAAACTATACGGACAGCTTAAAACCAGATCAGCTGCGAGTAAACCGCAGGATGATCAGGGTTTTATGCTGTTCGCTGCTTCTCAAGTGGTCCGGAAATGAGGATTTTGTAATTAAATTTGGTAAGATTTAAGTGTGGCTTTCTGCAGATCAGGCTTTATGTGGTACCTACTGAGTGAGTCATAATTAAGTTATATGAGGGAAAGGAGTTTTTTAAACATATCCCTGACCATGATTTTTCTACCAATCGTATCTATGAAAAAGTTGTTATTTACATTAGGTTATATTTAAGCAGTTTTAAGTCAGATTTAACAAGTTTCTGTCATTGTAATTGTTAATGTTTTGAACAAGCATTTGATTTTGAGTCTTTCAAAGTAAAGTAATGAGAACTTCAGTCACCCAGTTCTCTGTGGCCGAGAGGGTTAAAGTACGCTGGCTTTAAAACTCACTTCATGCCCCTCACCGCAGCCACGGGCAGGGTTTTGAAATTTTTCATGGAGGAAGCCTTCCAGCTGGTTAGTAGGTCGGTGCTTTACCTGAAATGCCTCATGCATTCGGGGTCTTCCATTACACCTGTAATTAGCTGGACGTTCGCTATATGACGAAATACTGTCGAAGCGAAGGTGTAAACTCTAATGGTCAAGTCAATGTCAGTCAACGTGCTTAATTCAGGACACATTTTGATGTCTGGCAGTTAGAACAATCCTAGTAAGACAATTCTTGGTAGGAGCTCCCTGATTTACTGTTTGCTAATAAAGTGTTTTAGTCAGATGCTACCAATCGGCATGGCAACAAAAATCGATTGTTTCATATTCAATTCTTAACTTCGTTACATTTGATACATTAAAAGCATGTCATAAATTATACAGTAATTGACAGATTGGTTAATATATAATATTAAAGATGTTGCAAACAAATTTGCTGTTACTGTGTTGGACATAGGTTTTGATTGATTGTAAAACAACTTACATATAATAAGAAGAAAAAAAACCCTTGCATTGGATGACGATATGGCATTTTTGTGAGAAGAAATCAGGCCCTGATCTCAAAAATATCAAGTTACCATTCAGGCTCATATTTTAATATCATACTCAGATTCCTATTGACAGTAGGCATAGTTTGAGTCTGTGTATGAGAAAAACATTCTTGTGCGACCATTTTTACTTGTCTGTTTCAAAGATAATTCAAGACTTTATGATTGCTGGGTTGTTGTTGTGTCGTCTTACAAAAAACTTGAATGGAGCCATTACTCAACACTTTTAAACAGACGAGCATTGGCATATGCATATGGTGCTTTGTTATTTTGGAGTACATGGGTTAGAGTGCCTACAGAAACCCATCTTACCGTGATGGGCGCCATGTCTGTGTCTTTACACTTGTAACTGGGACTTGACCTTGAACACATCAGTGAGAGGCAAAAAAGTTATCTAGAAACTTTAATTGATACTGATAATGGGACCTATATCTGTTAAACTCAGTGCACTTGCTGTGAGCAAAATTGTAGTCTGTAGGTTGCAAAACTTTCCTGTTGTTACTGACGTATCTGTCTTTGGAATGGTTCTATAATTATACATCAGTAGGATACCTTTTAAGTCTAGAGGAAACTGCAAGAGCTAGTTTGTTGGAATCAAGCCTAACTAATTATGTAGTGTAACCAAAAATTAAAAAATATATATTTTAGTAATGAATGACAGTAAAAACCTCATTTTTACATTGTAGTACTTTTTGTGCTAGGTTGTTAAATAATTTAATGTGGATTTGAATCAATCTTGTCCTTACTTTCATCTGAAGGGGTTAACTTAACATAGCACAATATTCACAGTTTTTTACAAACATAACTGTAAATTTTGACTAAAGGTAAAGTATAAGCAAGGATCTGTCATGCACCCATTTATTGCTGTTGATGCTGATGGTAAACTAACTGTACGGATTGATACATTCCTTGTGCTACAATATGGAGAGATATACATTAGTGTATATAAAAAGAAAGGCATGTTAATGAAATTCTACAGAGATTTGAACAAGAACTGTAAGTAACATATTGCCATATACAAAAAGGAAAAGAAAATTTAGTTACATTATTTAACAACCCTTGTTGTTTACAAATGGTTTCTGATCCTGTATGATCGGTTCCTGGGCATTGCATTATTTAGAACCCAGTAGCATTAGTCGCACACGTTAATGTGTTGAGCAACAAAACATTCTGAATCATGATCAGCTTGAATATTTTTTTTAAGCTAAAAATATGATACTTCATACATTTTTATTTGTTGTTTTCAGGTAGAGTTTAATAGCAATTTATAGCTTACATAAGTTTTTTGTAGATTGTTCAGTGGATGTCAGTAATGATGATATCAATATATATATTGTACTCTGTTTAGTAAGCTTCAAGCCACAAGTAGTACAAAACAATAGCCAGTTACATTTTTGCTTGAAAGTTTTTTGTTTTTTTTTGTTGTTTTTTTTTTGACAGCCGTCATCTGATTACAAAGAAGTACCTGTATTAACATTTCGATATTTTATTAATTACAGAGAAAAATATATCTTCTGTTTATTTTGACTGTGTCAAAAATTTGATTTCTCTGAGGCGTAATGATTGTCACATTGATTGATTTGGTTTTTTGTTATATGCTGTAAGACATTTTTATTTGAGATTTATTTTTACAATATTTTAATGATCAGGAAAGTGTTAAATATGTTTTATATATGCTTGAAAATTTAAAAAAGACCAGTTATTAATTGTAGCTTGTACCATAGCCAGTAATTACTAGTCTTTATAAGCTGCTACTTAGAATTAATGTTGACAAGTCTACCAGTGGTACAGGATATGTGCTACATATTTATTTTCTAAGTGTTGTTGTTGAAGTAATCATAATTAGGTTCAAAAAAGGGTTTATTCCGTTCCTTTGATTTGAATTTGGCACTTATTGTCAATTAGCTAATTGTTTTTACAAAGCTTATTTTATTATGGTTTTTGTTTATAAAATGTTCAAATACAATATATATATGTATATATAGATAAAAATTTAGTAGTTTATAGTGCTCACAAAGGAATGGTGATGGTTTGTTTTGCTATAGTTGATCTTTAGTTCTACTATTTCATGTACTTGTTGATTGTATGATTGTAGTTTTTATATTCATTGCATCACTTTGTTTCATTAAAAATTTTTTTTACAAGGCATTTGTCACTGATTGCTTTTGATCATATTTGATTTTGGGACATGATTTGTTTAATAATATCTCTAATTTTATAAGAATGAATTGTTCACCATATTTCCTTTTCACATTTTTTCATCATCAGATATCTCACCTAACGTATCTAATTTAGAAAATATTTATCAATAGATGTGTTCAAAATTATAAAGCAAATTGAAATAAATATTATTTAGTGATAGAAATTTTCCAAAATTATATCAATTAATAAACTGAAGTACTTTAGAAATGCCATCGTGAATCTTAATAGGATATTTTATTTCAAATGATAAACAGCACATGGTAGTATTTAAACAATTAATTACATGTATTCTTGTTCATCCAAACAGGGCTTCAATATCCACATAGGATCTGATTTCACTTGGTTTAATTTCACTAAACATTGCATAAATATTCTTCCCAGAGCAATATCAAATATTGCATCATTAGTGGCATTTCGAAAAATAAATTCAGTTTATTATAAATAGAATGCTTTATTTTGGTATACATAATTACAATATAACCTCTCCATACTAAAGTCATGTGTTTAAATTCATCATTTGCTGGTTGTCCAGCAGGATAGGAAGTCCAGCCCCTCCGTCCATATCTCTAAAAGGTTCAACTCTCTTGAAAAACTTGACAAACGATGCACGATGCTGACGCAGACATGAGTGGTAGTTTTTTGCGACCGAGGAAGTCATCAGCTGCCAAGAATGGAATCGGTACGTGGACGCATCGAAAAAGTTTCGGGCAGCTGTTGATCGATCATATGACCCTGTACCACACCACAATGACATGGATCAGTATGTATTCTTCTCTATGATTGGTCAGATATATGGCCTTTTATTATGGTCAATATTTTTAAAGTCTTCTGTTTGGTATATTTTTCTATTTTTTTAATTGCTTTTATGCTACTTGAAAAATCATTATCTTTAGCTTCGGATTTGGGGAAAGTATTGCAAAATCAACATTCTTATCCTAAGAAAAAAACTAATAGGAAAGTGGCTTAAATCTTATGTGCTTTTTTATTTGAATTTTTCTAAATCATTTTTGCATATAACCTTTTATTTTTAGAATTAAAAAAAATAATTACACTATATATTATTGAATTAATATAACATTAAGATTGGAGGTTTTAACTAAGTAATAATTTATTTTTCTCCTATAAACCTTTTTGTTAACCCCAAAGAAAGCAATTTGCAAATAAGTTGTGCAGAGAACTAGGTTATACTAATACCTGTTTTGTAATCTAGAACTTTTTATTGTTTATAAAAGGAATGTAGATTTATGTATGATAGTTTACAAAAGGGGTTATTCATTCTGCAAAAGTTGTCCATTGCAAAAAAAATGTATACTTAACTCAAAGTAAACGAAATCTTCGTCTTATTACTGCAGGTAAATTAGGTAATAGAGGTATAGAAATAGCAATTTGTTGAGCTCTGTCGTTAGCTTTCTACTTGGAGATTAAAAGCATCACACCAAATAGAAACTCTTAAGTTTTATGAGAAGTCTCTGTCTGCTAGTGTTATGATTGCTAGATTTCACATCCTGTGATGATTAAGTCTTCACTTTGAGATCAGTTGCCATGATATATTCAGGGAGGACACAAATTTGATTAGTGTGATTATTATGTATTTTATAAGGGTTAGGGGAATAGTTTATGTAGACTCCTGATTAAGCTTGAGTAGTATATGTAGAATCTACATTGCTCAGCTTCAGTAGAATCTCATATATAATTATACCCAACTAATACTTTAAATTTTTGTAATTGACAATCAATTTGAAACAAATTCCTACAACTTACATTTATCCTCTTGTGGTTTTTGGATTGGACCAGTACTTCGGTGCCAGGAGGGTCTTGAAGAATCCTTGCTTTCAGTGGGTTTCAACACACAACACTTCTGGTCAACTGTTCTGGTTTGTTTAATACTGGGACCCATGGCTGTGAAATGTGGGCTATACTAGAATGCTGTTCTGTTCTTGTGTAATTAAAATATATTTCCTTAATTGTTTTGTCAAGGCAGTGTAGCAGCGATTTGCATTGGTTTTAGAGATAGCTTTTGTTTTGAAGTCCCTCTGAAGTAATTTTTCAAGAATTTGTATGAGTAACCTTAATTTCCTATTTGCCTCTTCCGAATTATTTCATATATCAGAAAAATATTTTCTATAATGCTTTTAGACTAATTTACATAATATCATTAGCATTCAAACAGATTATTTCAAATACATTAATTTTATCATTATGGTATTAAATGATTAAGTTTCATTTATTTGTGGTTATTTTTCTTATTTTCTTATTTTTATGTAAATCAGTATTTAACGGATAAATGTTTCATGCTGGCTTACAATCAGGGTGTATATAATGGCATATGGAAATGACTGTTGATGTCATAGTGTCATTCCTATGAAGCCTGTTTTCCAATATTTTATACCTTTAACCCTTTCCCTCATATGACTCTTTTTGACGCACTCAGTAAGGTACCACATAAAGCCTGATCTGGCAGAAAACCAGTTTAAACCTTACCAAATTTAATTATTAAAGTCCTCATTTCAAGAACCACTGAGGAGCGCGATCCCCACTGCATAATAACCTGATCAGCCTGCGACGTTACTCGCAGGCTGATCTGGTTTTTGTTGTTCGCATTGGTCTTTTCATGGTTTCCTCTATGAGGGAAGGGTTAACCCTATACCACACAGAAGCTGTCAGGAAAAAAGACTGTGCAAGCTATTTAAAATGAGACCCTTATTTCACCAACAACACTATCTCGAGTAATACTTTTACTTCAGTGTATAGTGATTTAGTTTGTCTGGATTCAGGTACTTGGTGAGAAATCAAGAAAGCTTTGAATCCTGTGCTTGGTTCGCTCTGTGGTTATTATGCTGGCATGTATGCCAGAGGTCCGGGTTTCGAGTCACGGTCAGGCATTGTTCCTGTTACAACAAAATTTGTCCTACTCTTTCATGATAGAATAGAAAAAATATTCAAATATTATTAGACAGTAAAGTAAAACTTTATATCCAACTTGTATTTATTAAATATTGTGTAAAACAAGATAGTTAGAATGTGTTCATATCTAGCATTAAGTTTTGCTTAGCATTAAGTATTGTGGTGGAATTCCATCCAGATAAGCATAATGTGTCTTAATTTGAGGCTGATTTGGATTTATGCTGTCTGTCCTTCTTGATATCTTTGAGAAAATTAATTTGTAAAAGCTGCACAGTCTGAGAAAATTGTTGCAGGTCTGATCTGGTTTTTTTATTATGGTAAACTCGTACTCATGAATA
The DNA here is from genome assembly GCA_021229015.1 of Solen grandis. Taxonomy (NCBI): domain Eukaryota; kingdom Metazoa; phylum Mollusca; class Bivalvia; order Adapedonta; family Solenidae; genus Solen; species Solen grandis. Next base: position 50,654,442 of record CM037781.1, read on the forward strand.
TTTCATAGACATAATTATCCTTGCTGATATTCTTTTACAGAACTTTAAATGGTTTATGAAATGAAAGATATTTATTAACAGGGCAGGTTGTGTTAGAATCTTGAGATACAAGTGTAGGAGCAAACAGAGGAGACCATGATCTGACTGCTCTGTTTGCCAATGCATCAAAATGATTGTATATGAGGTAAAAGGGTTAAACATGGTAACATACTGAGTGGTAAAGTGGTAGCTTTTTGTCCATCACGCACAAAATTATTTGTTCTCTTTATTTAAATTTTCAACGATTTATAAAAACTAAGCAAGAAAACACGACGAGGCCCTGATTTCTGGTGCGTAGAAGTCGCTCTGGAATTTACGATCCATTCTTGAATTATTATACGGCATGGTGTATGCAAGTCACTTGATATTTATCTTTCAACAATCTGGAAGGTTTCTTGTTCTGTTTAGTCTCAGATTCAGTTTTGTTCAGTTTTGTTTGATCAAGTTCAGTTTTGTTTGATCAAGTTGGGTTTTGTTTGACTGTGTTTAGCCCAGTTTGACTATGTTCAGCTTGGTTTGACCAGGGTCATTTTTGTTTGACCATGTTCAGCATAGTTTGACCATGTTCAGTTTGGTTTGACTTAGTTTGACCATGGTCATATTGGGTTGACCATGTTCAACATAATTTGATCAAGGTCAGCTTAGTTTGACCATTATAAGCTGAATTTAGCTGTGTTCAGCTTGGCTTGACCATGTTTGACTTAGTTTGACCACGTTCAGTGATGTTAGTTTGATTATGTTTAAGTTACAGTTGTTGTTTCTGTTGCATTGACACTAACTCACAGAATATCCAAATAAGCGGTGCAGCAGATACATATATAGTTGTCTGCATCATTTAGCATAGAACATTTGCTCAAAATCAGATATTTCGGCTTACACAAGAAATGTTCTGTGTCTGAAGCTACAGTTTTAATAATTTCTGATAAAAGATTTTTTTCCTTAATGATATTTTCCAATAGGATTCTAATAAATGGCATAAATCCTTTTTCCTAAGGGAAAACATAATAAAAGGCCTCAATACCTAACTTGATAGCTAAAGTTGGTTTAGATGCAGGTTGTTTCATTTAAGCAGAATTAGAAGGGAATATTACATTGTCTAAAATGATAAAAGTTTGAATATATATCTTGTAGATAAAATTAATGAAAAAAGAAAAAAAAGTCACAATAATTTATTAATATTTGCACTGTTTTTGCATGGCATGAAATACCTTAGTTGTCTAATAAAAAGGTTTGTTTCATGGATTTTTTACAATTTTGGAAATAATGTTTAAAGAATATATGTTCAGATAAAAGGAAAAAGAATGAAAGCTAATAGTAGTGCAAAGAAAAAGCTGCCATGAATTGTAGAACTAAAATTTTTTTTAGTTAATTGTTGTAAGCTGGAAAAGATGTAATACAGGGGCCTGGAGTGATTTGCAGTCGACCTGGAGGTCACATTGGTTTAATTACCCAGCAGCACCATACCATGATCATTAATAATTGGACTTGTTATCTCCCTTGTGCATGGCACTTATATAAGTACACAAGGGAGCTCTGGATATTATGACTGGGGTTTGTGGTATCAGCCATGCATGATGCCATAGTGGGCAGCTTTTATATGTTAGGTTGGCAAAGATTAAGTACCATAATGACTGAATACTTCTTTGGACACATAAACCAAGCATATATATAAAAGAATGTACTGGTATGTAAATAAGCAACATTTAATCAATGAATTCTTATTAATCCAAGATGAATTTGCTAATAATTTGTAATTAATTGTCTGCTAGAAACCACAAAGATGTCCTGACTAGGACTGAAACGCCTCATTTTGCAATTCTGGATTTTGCATTCCATGTTGTATGGATAGTGATATAGTTCCCAGAAGCTGTGCATGTTACTGTTCGTGTCGACAATTAAACCAAACAGGGATAATCTCTTCTTGTACAAAGTTTAGTTTGGGAAATGAAGCACATAGTGGAGTTAAAATAGTATTGGCTTGTTGTTGGTGAGTTTGTTAAACATGTTTTTCTTTTTGTGATAATTGGTCAGAATTTTCCGAGGGGGCTTTGCACAATATCCAGCCTGTGGTTTTTATTTGCTTGCAGATTGATTTGACCTTTGTTGTGATGTTTGTTCTGTGCATGTTCATGCTTGAAGTTTGTTGTTGATTAAAAAGGTAAGCTGTATTTGAATGAAAAATTGAATATTGATGCATATCGGATGGAATGGAAATAGGATGTTTAAGATAATCATGGTTATAAATTGAGCTCTGGCATTTATGAAAGATATGAAAGATTGGTTAATTAATGCTTTTAGACTCAATGTGTTAAAATTGATATGCTTTGTTATGGGGGATACAGATTTTTGTGTAGCTGTAGCATGGCAGACACATAGGATCACTTTGCCCCTCGTCGTCGGGGCGTCGGGGTCGTGTCGTGGGTGCGGCGTCAACTTTCTTTTTCCGGAGCATAACTCGAAAAGTTTTGGGGTATCCCCTTGAACTTAAAAAATGGAAATCACTTGAGGGGGAGTGCGTGCAAAAAAATGATAATCTGCTTTTGTTTTTTGAGTTATTCCCTTTTTTGATTTGAATTTTATTTTTGCCGGCCATAACTCGAAAAGTTTTGAGGTATCACCTTGAAACTTAAAACATGGAGTCACTTGAGGTGGAGTGCAGTGCACAAAATGAAAACCTGATTTCGTATTTTCTGAGATTACCCTTTGTTGATTTGGATTTTATTTGCCCCGGCCCCAAAAAATCAACGTTTTGAGGTATCACCTTGAAACTTAAAACGGGGTGTAAATTTTAGGCAGAGTGCATGCCAAAAATGATAACCATGACTTTCAATTTTTGATTTTGCCCTTTGTTTATTTTCAGTTTAATTTTTTTTTCCCCGGGCAAAACTCAAAAAGTATTTGAGGGCGACTTAAAAAATTTTTTTGAAAAGATGTTTCCCTTGAAGAGGATTTTCATTCAAAAATGATAAAATCTCATTTCTTTTCCCCTGAAGTTGTGTCCTTTGTTGATTCTAGTCTTTATTTTTGTCAGGGGGGTAAACCCTAAAAAGTTTTTGAGATTTGCTTTTAAATTTTTAAAAGATGGAAAAATTTCTGGATTTGTAGTGCAGTGCTAAAAATGATTAAAAAATCTGTTTTTTTTTGGGTTTTTCCCCTTTTTTTATTTTCAGACTTAAAATTTTTTTCTGGGCTAAATCGAAAAGATTTGAGGGTTGATTTGAAACTTCAAGATCCAATGGTTTTGGTGCAGGGGACATGAATGATAACTTGTTTCTTTTTTTTTCCTTTTTTTATTGCCCCCTTTTTTTATATCGATTCATTTTTTGTTTGGGGATAAAGGGAAAATATTTGAGGGATTACTTTTAAACCCCCAGGTGGAAAAAATTTCCCGGAGTGCATTGTGCAAAAAAGATAAAAAGTTTATTTTTGGATTATTTCCCTTTTTTTAAATTTTTTTTGGGTTTTAAATTTTTTTTTTGGTGATAACTTTTAAAGTATTTGAAGTGTTGCCTTAAAATTTTTAGAGATAGATTCATTGGTTTAGTGCAGTACACAGAATGAAAAATCAATAATGTTTTATGACTAAAAATTGAAAAAATTTAATTTTAATTAAAGTATTTGGCTTTGCGTCAAAATTTTTTTTCTTTTTGGGAATTAAGTCATTTTACCCCCAAGACTGAATCGAAGGTCGGGAAAAAATTTTACATTTGCACTGTTTGAAAATTTTATTTCCCCCCCCCCCCCCCCCCCCCCCCCCCCCCCCCCCCCCCCCCCCCCCCCCCCCCCCCCCCCCCCCCC
>CM037781.1:50658378-50671410 GCA_021229015.1 Solen grandis
AATGCAAAACTTTTTTATTTGAGGTTCGATTCAGTTTGGGGTTTTTTTTGCTTGTTTCCTTGCAAAACCTAACAAATTAGGGGTTTTTAAAAAATTCGTTATAAAATTTTTGACAGGAAAGGGGTTGAAAGTTCAACTTCAAAAAAAACAGTGAAAAAGAGGGGGTCTACAAAAAATCCTTTTTTTATTGAATTGGAAAAAAAATTTTTTTTTTGCAATGATTGCAAGACATATACCACAAAAAAAAAGGGGGGGCGAATTGGGAAATGCAGGTTTGTCCACAGTAGGGGGTCAAATTTAAACCCCAAATTTTAAAAAAACAACATTTTCAAAGCATGACTGTTAAGTTTTTTTTTCATTTTCCTATTTTTTTTTTAGTTCAATTTCTATGAAATTTTCACTTTAAAATTAAAACTATGTTTTAAATTCACCAATATAAAAAGAAAAAAATTTAAAATGGTAAAGGTCAAGGTCAATTAGGAAATTGTTTAATTTTCGGCTTAAATAGCAAAAATCAAAAACAATTCAAAAAAAATATATAAAAAAATTTTAAAAATTTCAAAAGCTTCTAATGATATTTAATTTGAAGGGGGACTTGATTTGGTCTTTTACGGCGTCAAAGTTTGATCCTTTTTGGAAAATTGTAAATCATATTTTGCTTCAAATGGATTTATAAGAATAAATATTCAATAGCGCTTTCTTATACTTGATTGAACTATTAACTGCTTCAATCCCCCTTATGTAAAATGTTAAAAAATTTTTTTTCTCATTTTGACGCTGGGGGGCTTTTTAAAAGCACTAGGGCAAAAAACTCTGTTATTTGAGGTCCTTTTCAAATCGGTTCTTTGCATTGTGTTCCCTTGTCAAAACTAAATAAAATATAAAGGTTTCAAAATTTGCGTAATAAAACTTTCGTGCTACAGGAGGTTGAAATTTCCCGAATCTCGCAAAAATGTGAAATGAAGGTAGGCTACGAAAAACCTCCCATTTTTATTCAGAGATGAGATAGGAAAATTTGTTTTTTCATATTTTCGCAAGACATATACGACAAAAATAGGGTTTTTGCTATTTTGAGAAATCTTTGTTTGTCCACAGATGGCGGTCAAACTTCACCAATATTTTCGAAAAAAATCAACATTTTAAAAACATAACTTTTAAGGTTATTTGCAGCCCTGACTTTATTTTTTTCAATCTTCTCATTTTTCCCTGTTTAAGCATTTTATTAACAAATAAAATCATAGAAAAAAAAAAACAGCAAGATAGCAAATGTCAAGGTCATATACCAATTATTTTATTTTTATCGCATAAAATAGCTTCAAATCTAAAAAAAATTTTAAAAAAGTATATGAACAAAAGTTTAGTTTGTGAAGATCTTTCCATGGTGTTTAGTTTTTGAAGATCGGGGTTAATTGGTTGAGTTATGACAGAAAGGCGAAAAGTGATTTTTTAACAAAAAATGAAACGCTGTAGTTTCATGAACTTGAGCCAAAAATTATGATTTCTTTCAGCATTAACACACTGAAAAGTGAAGTAAATGTATACGCAAGGAATACTTGTTTGGTCACGTATTATGATTCATACATATTTAAAAAAGAAATTATTTAAAAAAATCATATAAAATCGACAATTGATGTTTAATTTTTAAATTGCAAGAATGCCTAGACTAAAAAGTGCAAAAAGTCCTGAAAAATTCAAGTGATTCCGTCAACAAAAGGCAAATTTTTTTTTTTCGGATAAGGGCTTGTATACGAAAATCTGCAATTTGAAGTAAGGGAAGAAGGCGGTTATTTGGTTGGTTACCCACGATCCGACGTTCCTACGCAGGAAAAGTCCCGGTTAAAGGTGAATTCGATGCGAATTTGAGAGAATGAGGTGCATTTTTGGGTGCAATGGGTACACCAGGGCCGATAAGCACATTGCCTTAGTTATAAGGCTTTCTTCAAACTTTTATTAGGGCTTTCAGCCTCAAGTAGAATTTAGGTTTTTCGCATCGCAGTGCGAAAACCTATTGTTCTTCTTCTGTTTTTTTAGTTTTTCGCACCTCGCAGTGCAAAACAGTTCTTCTTCTGTTTTTTTTATTTTTTTTTTTAGGTTTTCGCACCTCGCAGGCGGAAACCTATTTTCTTCTTCTGTTTTATTTTTTTTTTTTTTTTTTTTATTATTTTTCTAAAACCTTTTTTTGTGAACGGGATACACCATGATAGAAAAAAGTCACTGTATGAAAATTTTATCAGTTATTACCACTTTTGAAATATCCAACGTTGAGAAAATTTTCATTTATGTCTTACTTTTCCCCCAGGGGGCGTTTTGCATGAAATTTATTAATGGCTAATAACTCACTTTTTGAGGTCCATTCAAATGCGGTTTTTTGCATTCTTTCCTTGTTGATAGCCAAAAAAAATGAAGGGTTTTTGAGGGTACGTGTCGCTGAAAATTTGACCTACAGAGGTTGAAAGTTCGAACCTCTCAAAAAACTGTGCAAAGAGGGTAGTCTAACGAAAAACCATCCTTTTTGTTAGAATCAAAAGAAAATTCTGTTTTGCTGCAAATGATTTGCAAGACATAACGCCCCCAAAATATAGGGGTGCGAATTTAAAAAGAGGTTTTGTCCCTCTGAAACGGTCAAACTTCACTAAATTTTTGGAAAATTAAAGTTTCAAAAACATGTTTTTTATCGCTTCTGACTTTATTTTTAGTTCATTCTTCATGATATTTTACAATTTATGTATTTTTATGTCTGAAAGGGGATAAAAATTAAAAAGTTTTAAAAAAAAAATGAAAAGGTCAAGGTCATATTACGATTATTGTGTTTTTATTATCCCCCAAGTAGCTCAAAAACTAAAATAACTCATTGAAAGTAAATGTACAAAAGTTTTTTGATCTTGAAGAGCCCTTTTCATTAATTTTATTTTTGAAATCGGACTTGATTGGTCATATTACGGCAGTTTCCCAAAATTGATCCTTTTTTTGGAATAATTGTTATACCATTTTATCTTAAAATTGGATATATAAAAAAGAAAGTTCGACTAGTGCGACTTAAACTTTATTGAACTTTTGCTGATTGCTAGTACCTAATGGGAAAAATTTTAATCAATTTTTTTTCTCTTTTGCGCTAGGGTGGCCTTTGCTTGAAATACTCTTTTGCTTATAACTCAAAAAATTGAACCTGATTCAAAGCGGTTTGTTGCTTATGTTCATTTTGAAAGCCAAAAAAAAAGGATAAATTCAAGTATGAGTGACTGAAACTTTAGTTATAACGGGAAAGGGTTTAGAGTTCGAACCTCGCAAAAAACTGTGCAGATGAGGGTAGGTCTACGAAAAACCTATCCATTTTTGTTAGACATCAATAGAAGAATTCTGTTTGCTGCAAATTTTTACAAAAACATTATGCAAAAAATATATGAGGGCGAAATTAATAAATGCATGGGGTTTTTCCCTAGAAACGTCAAACTTCCAAATTTAGGGAAAAAATTAAAATTTCATAAACATGGGTTTTTTTTCGCCCTGACTTTTTTTTATTCATTCTTCATGAAATTTCACAATTATGTTTGTTATTTGAAAGGGCCTCACAATTAAAAAGTTTAAAAATGAATAAAAGGTCAAGTCATATTACGATTATTGTGTTTTTAAATCGGCCCCAAAGAGCTCAAAACTACAAATTTTTTCATTAAAGTATAAACAAAAGTTTTAGTTCTTCAAGAGTTTCTTTCCGTGTTTGTTTATTTTGAAGATCGACTTGATTTGGTCATATTACGGCATCCAAAGTTTGACCCCTTTTTGGAAAATTTGTAAATCATTTTTATGCTTCAAATTGGAATATAAGAAAAAGAATGTTCGATAGTGCGACTTGCTACTTATTGAACTATTTGCTGCATTCTAGGTACCTAATAAAAAAAAATTGTAATCAATTTTGTTCTCATTTGCCGCTAGGGGCGCTTAGCTTGCAAGCACTCTTCACTTATAACTCAAAAAGTAAAAGCCGATCCAAATGCGGTTTATTTTGCTTTATTTTTTCTTGTTGATAGCCTAATAAAATATGATAGTTTCTGGTATAGTGGCTGAAACTTTTTGAGCAGCAACGGAAGGTTAAAGTTCGAACCTGCAAAAACTGGCAGAGAGGTATGTGTACGAAAAACCTATCCGTTTTTGTTAGACACAGATAGAAGAATTCTGTTTGCGCAAAGATTTGCAAACATAAAACCACAAAATATAGGGGGTAGCAATTTAATAAATACAAGGTTTGTCCCTAGAAACGGTCAAACTTCACTAAATTTTAAAAAATTAAAATTTCGAAAAGATTTTTTTGTCGCTCCTGACTTTATTTTTAGTTCATTCTTCAGGATTTTTTTCACAAGTTATTATTGTTATGTTTTAAAGGGCCTCAAAATAAAAAAAAAAATAAAATTTCAAAGGCAAGGTCATATTACGATAATTTGTGTTTTTATTCGCTCCGAATACCCCCAAAACAAAACTATTTATTGAAAGTTTATAAACAAAAGTTTTTGTTCTTGAATAGCCCTTTCCAGTAATGTTTAGGTTTTGAAGATCGACTTGATTTGGTCATATTACGGCAGCCCAAAATTTGATCCTTTTTTGGAATAAATTGTAAATCATTTTTATGCTTCAAAATTGTGAATATAAGGAATAAATGTTCGACTAGTGCGACTTGTATCTTCATTGAACTTTTTGCTGCATTTCAGGTACCAAAAAAGTAAAATTTTAAAACTCAATTTTTTTCTCATTTTGCTGCTAGGGGCGTTTTGGCTTGAAATCACCCTTTATTACAAAAATATTAAAGTCTATTTTTATGCATTTTTTGCATTCTTTCCCTTTGGGGACAACAATTTGAAACAACACTAAAATATTTATTTCGATATTTCATGAAAATATATAATTCAATGCAACATTTTTCGTTATAATGTTAAGTGGCATACGCATTGTCGCTGTCATTTTATACTGTTGTGTGTCGTTGCAATTGTTGTTTTCGATTTCATTGTCGTATTCACCTCATAAAGCAACACACACAAATAATGTTGCAGTACCCGAATCTGTAAAAAAAGTTTTCAATTTGCGCTACATTACAGACAGGTAATACTTAGAAGATTCTTCTTGGTAAAAGTCGCTTAAACATTGCGACAAAAATTTTGAAAGATCACTGATTAACAGATTCAAAAAGCCCTTGAAAAAGAAATATGTTTTTCGAAACATGTGACTCGTGAACTGAATGGAATTGCTTTTGCGAAACCGATATATGCATTAGCATTTCTAGTTTTTATTATATTTTTCTAACCTTTTTTTTTGAACGGCATATCACCATGAAGAAAAAATCACATTCTTTATTTTTACCATTTTGTCCGAAGACTGAATTTGATCCTAACGTTGAAAAATTTTCATTTTTGTCTTAGTTTTTTGCCGCTAGTGGCGTTTGTAAAAATGACAAGGGCTAATAACTCTGTTATTTGAGGTCCGTTCAAATGCGGTTTTTTGCAGTGTTCCTGTCAGAAACTTAATAAAATAGAACGTTCAATTATTTGCGTAATAAAACTTTTCTGCTACAGGGTTAACTTCGAATCTCGAAAAAACGATGAAATAAAGGTAGCTACGAAAAAGTCCCCATTTTTTTAGAGATAGAAGGAGAATTTTGTTTGTTGCATTGATTAGCAAGACATATACGCACAAAATATATGGTGTGGCGTTTTGAGAAATGCATGGTTTGTCCCATAAGCGGCAAACTTAAACCAAATATTTCAAAAACAACATTTCAAAGCATGACTTTTACGGTTATTTGCAGCCCGACTTTATTTTTATTCAATCTTCATCATTATTTTACTGTTTATCTTTTTATAAAACAAATAAATTCATAGAAAAAATATCAAGCATAATATGCAAAGGTAAAGGTCAATACCAATTATTATTATTTTTATCGGCATAAAAAGCTCCAAATCTAAAAATATTTATAGAAAGTATAGAACAAAAGTTTTTTTTGTCTTGAAGAATCTTACCAAATTTTAGTTTTTGAGGATTGGACTTTTTTTATCAAATGACCACAGTCCCAAAATTTGATCCTCTATCAAACAATTGTATATCCATATTTTCCTCTTTTCGCTGCTCCTGACTTTATTTTTTTTTCAATCTTCATCATTATTTTACTTTTATGCATTTTCATAAAACAAATAAATTCGTAAAAAAAATCAAGCATAATAGCAAAGGTCAAGGTCAATACCAATTATTATTATTTTTATCGCAAAAAAGCTCCAAATCTAAAAATATTTTAAGAAAGTAAAATGAACAAAATTTTAGTCGTTGAAAGATCTTTCCATTAATTTTTTATTTTTGAAGATCGGACTTCAATTGATCAAATGCCCACAGTCCAAAGTTTATCCTCTTATCAAACAATTGTAATCCATATGTTTTCCCTCTTTTTTGCTGCTCCTGACTTTTTTTTTGTTCAATCTTCATCATTATTCACTTTTAGCATTTTTATCAAACGATAAATTCATAAAACGAAAACAAGCATAATATGCAAAGGGTCAAGGTCATATACAATTTATTTGTTTTTTTATGGCAAAATAGCTCCAAATCAAAAATTTTTTATAGAAAGTATATGAACAAAAGTTTTAGTCTGGAAGAATCTTACCATTAATATTTAGTTTTTGAAATCGGACTCATTTGATCAAATGACCACAGTCCAAAATTTATCCTCTTATCAAACAATTGTAATCCATATGTTTCCCTTTTTTGCTGCTCCTGACTTATTTTTTGTTCAATCTTCTCATTATTTCACTGTTTATGCATTTTTAAAAACAAATAAAATCATAAAAAAAAAGCAAGCTAATATGTCAAGGTCAATACCAATTATTGTCATTTTTATTTCACAAAAAAGCCCCAAATCTAAAACGACCCTAATATGATACTTTCAATTTCTGTTGCTTAAAAAAGTGATTGAATTGCGAAAACCGAGATACCAATTCTGATTGCGATTCTATTTTTTTTTTATTTTCTAACCTTTTTTGTGAACGGCAAACCCACCATGTAGAAAAAAGTCCAGTAGAAATTTTAATCAGTTATTACCACTATTTAAACTTACCAAACCCTTTGAGAAAATTTTCATTTATTGTTTTACTTTTCCCGCCGGGGGGCTTTTTTGCAAGAAATTATTAAGGCTAAACTCACTTATTTGAGTCCGTTTCAAATCGGTTTTTTGCATTCTTTTCCTTTTGATAGCCAAAAAAAAATATGAAAAGGTTTCGAGGTACTTTTTTCGCTGAAAGATTTGAGTTACAGAAGGTTGAAAGTTCGAACCTCGCAAAAAACTGTGCAAATGAGGGTAGTCACGAAAAACCTATCCTTTTTCTTAAAAGATCAGATAAAGAATTCTGTTTGCTGCAAAGATTTCAAGACAATCGCACAAAATAATGGGGGCGAATTTTTTAAAAATTTTGGTTTGCCCTACAAATGGTCAAACTTCACTAAATTTTAGGAAAAGTTAAAGTTTCAAAAACATTTTTTTATCGCTTCTGACTTTATTTTTTTGTTCATTCTTCATGAAATTTTCACAGTAATGTATTGTTTGTTGAAAGGGACTCACAATTAAAAAATTTTAAAAAAAATTTAAAGGCAAGGTCATGTTACATTCTTGTTTTTTATTCGCCCCAAATAGCTCAAAAACTAAAAATATTTCATTGAGAGTTCGAACCCGCAAAAAAATGTGCAGATGAGGTATGTGACGAAAAACCTATCCGTTTTGTTGACATCGATAGAAGAATTTTTTTTCGCAAATGATTTGCAAACATATACGCACAAAATAATGGGGTAGCGAATTAAATAAATGCATGGTTGCCTCTGAAACGGTCAAACTTCACTAAATTTTAGGAAAAATTAAAATTTCGAAAGATGTTTTTTTGTCGCTCCCGACTTTTAAATTTTTTGTTCATTCTTTAGAATTTTTACAATTTATGTATTGTTTTTTTTAAAGGGCCCACAATTAAAAATTAAAATGAAATTTCAAAGGTCAAGGTCAATTACATAATTAGTTTTATTTGGGTCCGAATAGCTCCAAAACAAAAAAATTTTATTGAAAGTAATAAACAAAAGTTTTAGTTCTTTTAAAGCCCTTCCAGCGATGTTTAGGGTTTTGAAGATCGGACTTGATTTGGTCATATTACGGCATCCAAAGTTTGATCCTTTTTTTGAATAATTGTAAACAATTTTATCCTTCAAATTGGATATAAAGGAATAGAATGTTCGACAATGCGACTTTTTATGCTTCATTGAACCATTTGCTGCTTTCTAGTACCTAATAGTAAAATTTTTACTCAATTTTGTTTCTCATTTTGCTGCAGGGGCGCTTTGGGTTGAAATCACCCTTTATTACAAAATGATTTAAAACTGATTTTTATCAATTTTTTGCATTCGTTCCTTGGTGACATCAATTTGAAACAACACTAAAATATTTAGCGAAATTTCATGAAAATGAAGAAAATTTTAAAATGCAACATTAGTTCGTTATAATTTAAGTGGCATATCGCATTGTCGCGTGTCATTTTTACTGTTGTGTGTCGTTTGCAATTGTTGTTTATCGAGTACAATTGTCGTATGTCATCCTCATAAAGCAACACACACTAAATGTTGCAGTACCCGAAGTCGTATAAAAAGTTTTCAAGTTTGCGACTACATTACAGACAGGTAATACTTAGAAGTATTCTTCTTGGTAAAAAGTCTGCTTAAACATTGCGACAAAAATGTTTGAAAGATCACGTATTCAACGTATTCAAAAAGCCATTGAACGAAGAAATATGTTTTTCGAAACATTGACTCTGAACTGAATGGAATTGCTTTTGCGAAAACCGATGATATCGCATTAGCGATTCTAGTTAGGTTTTTCGCATCGCTTGCGAAAACCTTTGTTCTTCTTCTGTTTTATTTTTTTTTTTTTTTTTTTTTTTTTTTTTTTATTATTATTTTTCCGTCTCTTTTTTGTGAACGGCATATCAACAAGATAGGAAACAGTCACAGTTCTGATTTTTTTACCAGTTTTGCCTAGGATCTGAATTTGATCCTAACGTCGAGAAATTTTCATTTTTTCTTAATTTTTGCCGCTAGGGGGCGTTTGTAAAAGTGACTAAGGGCTAATAAACTCTGTTTATTTTGAAGTCCGATTGAAATGCAGTTTTTTGCATTGCGTTCCTTGTCAGTTACTTAATAAAAATGATAGTTTTCAAAAAGTTGCGTATAATAACTTTCGTGCTACAGGAGGTTGAATGTTCGAATCTCGAAAAAACTGTGAAATGAGGGAGGTCGCGAAAAATTTATCCACGTCCTTTCAGAATGAGATAGGAGAATTTTGTTTGTTGCATATGATCGCAAGACATATACGCACAAAATATATAGTTGTGGCGATTTTGAGAAAATGCATGGTTTGTCCACAGTATGCGGTCAAACTTTACCAATATTTTCGAAAAGTCAACATTTCAAAGCATGACTTTTAATGTTATTTGCAGCTCCTGACTTTATTTTTTATTCATCTTCATCATTTTTTCACTGTTAATGCAGTTTTATAAAACAAAATAAAATCATGGAAAAAAAATCAGCCATAATATGCAACGTCAAGGTCATATACCAATTATTATTATTTTATCGGCATAAAATACCTCAAAATCTAAAAATAAATTTTATAGAATGTATATGAACAAAAGTTTTAGTCTGTGAAAGATCTTTTCATTGGTGTTTAGATTTTGAAGATCGACTCATTTGATCAAATGACCACAGTCCAAAAGTTTGATCCTCTTATCAAACAATTGTAACCTACGTTTCCTCTTTTTTCGCTGCTCCCGACTTATTTTTTGTTCAATCTTCATCATTATTTCATTGTTTATGCATTTTTAATAAAACAAATAAATTCACAGAAAAAAATCAAGCATAATATGCAAAGGTCAAGGTCATATACCAATTATTATTATTTTTTATCGGCATAAAAACTCCAAATCTAAAAATATTTTTATAGAAAGTAATGAACAAAAGTTTTAGTTCTTTAAGAGCTCTTTCCATGATGTTTAGTTTTTGAAGATCGGACTTGATTTGGTCATATTACGGCAGTCCAAAGTTTGATCCTTTTTTGGATATAATTGTAAATCAGTTTTTTATGCTTCAAATTGTGATATATAAGAAATAGAATTTCGACTAGTGCGACTTGCGTACTTGATTGAACTATTTGCTGCATTGCTAGTACCAAATGAAAAATTGTAATCAATTTTGTTTCTCTCATTTTGCCGCTAGGGGCGCTTAGCTTGAAAGCACTCTTCTACTTAAACTCAAAAGTTAAAGCCTGATCTAAAATGCGGTTTATTGCATTTTGTTTCTGTTGATAGCCTAATAAAAATGATAGTTTCTAGGTATGAGTGGCTGAAACTTTTGAGCTAGCAACGGAAGGTTGAAGTTCGAACCTCGCAAAAAAACTGTGCAGAGAGGGTATGTGTACGAAAAACCTATCCTTTTTGTTAGAATCAGATAGAAGAATTCTGTTTGCTGCAAATGATTTGCAAGACATATACGCACAAAATATAAGGGGTACGGAATTTAATAAATGCATGGTTTGTCCTCTAGTAACGTCAAACTTCACTAAATTTTGGAAAAATTAAAATTTCGAAAAGATTTTTTTTGTCGCTCCTGACTTTATTTTTAGTTCATTCTCATAATATTTTCACAAGTTATGATTGTTATGTTTTAAAGGGGCCTCACAATTAAAAAGTTTAAAATGAAATTTTCAAAGTCAAGGTCATATTACGATAATTGTGTTTTTTTTCGGCTCCGAATAGCTCCAAAACAAAAAATATTTTATTGAAAGTATATTAACAAAAGTTTTAGTTCTGAATAGCCCTTTCCAGTGATGTTTAAGGTTTTAAGATCGGACTTGATTTGGTCATATTACGGCAGTCCAAAGTTTACCTTTTTTGGAATAATTGTAAATCATTTTTTATGCTTCAAATTGTGATATATAAGGAATATAATGTTCGACTAGTGCGACTTGTATGCTTCATTGAACCATTTGCTGCATTTCTAGGTACCTAATAGTAAAACTTTACTTAATTTTGTTTCTCATTTTGCTGCTAGGGGCGCTTGGCTTGAAATCACCCTTTATTACTAAAATGATAAAGTCTGATTTTTATCAATTTTTTGCATTCTGTTCCTTGGTGACATCAATTATGAAACAACACTTAAATATTTATGCGATATGTTCATGAAAATGATAGTAATTCAATGCAACATTAGTTCGTTATAATGTTAAGTGGCATATCGCATTGTCGCGTGTCATTTTATACTGTTGTGTGTGTCGTTTTGCAATTGTTTTTATCGAGTTAAATTGTCGTATGACATCCTCATAAAGCAACACACACATATAATGTTGCAGTACCCGAAGTCTTAAAAAAAGTTTTCAAGTTTTGCGACTACATACAGACAGGTAATACTTAGAAGTATTCTTCTGGTAAAAAAGTCTGCTTAAACATTGCGACAAAATGTTTGAAAGATCACTGTATTTCAACAGTATTCAAAAAGCCATTGAACGAAGAAATATGTTTTTCGAAACATGTGACTTCGTGAACTGAATGGAATTGCTTTTGCGAAAACCGATGATATCGCTTAGCGATTCTAGTTAGGTTTTCGCATCGCTTGCGAAAAACCTATTGTTCTTCTCTGTTTTTTTTTTTTTTTTTTTTTTTTTTTTTTATTATTATTTTTCCGTCTCTTTTTGTGAACGGCATATCAACAAGATAAGGAAACAGTCACAGTTCTGATTTTTTTACCAGTTTTGTCCTAGGATCTGAAATTTGATCCTAACGTCGAGAAAATTTTCATTTTTGTCTTAATTTTTGCCGCAGGGGGCGTTTTGTAAAAGTGACTAAGGGCTAATAACTCTGTATTTGAAGTCCGATGAAATGCGTTTTTGCATTGCGTTCCTTGTCAGTTACTTAATAAAATATGATAGTTTTTCAAAAACTTGCGTATGATATAACTTTCGTGCTACAGGAGGTTGAATGTTCGAATCTCGAAAAAACTGTGAAATGAGGGTAGGTCTGCGAAAAATTTATCCACGTCTTTCAGGAATGAGATAGAGAGAATTTTGTTTGTTGCATATGATTCGCAAGGACATATACGTACAAAATATATAGTGTGGCGATTTGAGGAATGCATGGTTTGTCCACAGTACGCGGTCAAACATAACCAATATTTTCGAAAAATCAACATTTTAAAAGCACGACTTTTAAGGTTATTTGCGGCTCCTGACTTTATTTTTTATTCAATCTACATCATTTTTTCACTGTTAATGCAGTTTTATAAAACAAATAAATTCATAGGAAAAAAATCACCCATCATATGCAAAGGTCAAGGTCATATACCAATTATTATTATTATTATCGGCATAAAATAGCTCCAAATCTAAAAATATTTTATAGAAAGTATATGAACAAAAGTTTTAGTCTGTGAAGAGGTCTTTCCATTGGTGTTTAGTTTTTGAAGATCGAACTTCATTTGATCAAATGACCACAGTCCAAAATTTGATCCTCTTATCAAACAATTGTATATCCACATGTTTCCTCTTTTTTGCTGCTCCTGACTTTATTTTTTGTTCAATCTTCATCATTATTTCACTATTTATGCATTTTTATAAAACAAATAAAATCATAGAAACAAATCAAGCATAACATGCAAAGGTCAAGGTCATATACTAATTATTATTATTTTTATCGGCATAAAATATCTCCAAATCTAAAAATATTTTATAGTAAGTATATGAACAAAAGTTTTAGTCTGTGAAGAGATCTTTCCATTAATGTTTAGTTTTTGAAGATCGGACTTCATTTGATCAAATGACCACAGTCCAAAGTTTGATCCTCTTATCAAACAATTGTATATCCATATGTTTCCCCTTTTTTGCTGCTCCTGACTTTATTTTTTGTTCAATCTTCATCATTATTTCACTGTTTATGCATTTTTATAAAACAAATAAAATCATAGAAAAAAAATAAGTTAATA
>CM037781.1:50671510-50689010 GCA_021229015.1 Solen grandis
TTAATTTTGAACATAAGTATATATTTGTGATAATTGATGATTTACGTATTGAATTAAACATTATTAGCCAACATTATTCCATTTCTTTGTTTTAACTTATATATTCAACACCTTTGAAATAAGCAAACGGAAAGCCGCTTCGTTTGTATCTTAAACAAACGACTTCTAGTTTAAATTGTTTCAATGGGTTTTTCGTTAATACTTGACATGTATACTTGTGTTAACAATATCAAAGACCTATTCAGCAGAAATATGAAACTGTCCGAAATAAGGATTTTTCTCGTGACGAAAAAAACAACAACATATGAACGGGATTTGAACGAGATTTCGCTGAGACAATTAACATCTTGAAGACGTTTGCAGACAGACGCTTAACAGTATCACGAACTAATGAGAGACACACATATTTGGTTTAGAAGAGAAAACTCAGTATATTTATAATTGATATGAACAATTGTACACACCTCACGTTATCTCGCGGTCACATGATCCTACACGTTACTTAACGAGAGCTTTTCTCGACCTGCTCTTTATTAATATTAGAGTCAGAGTTGCGGATTTCTATTAGATTATTAGGTATTTCACTTCTGGATGTGGCTATAAATATGTATGTAAAAGTGATGTGACGTGTTGTGTTTCATATTAATGCAACAGTACGTTGTGAATTCGGAAAACACCCCATGATATAAATCGCCATTTCATAAATACAGAAAGCGTGGAAAGACTGAGCTGGACGAACAAAGCGTGACATTCGATGAAGCTGAACGTTTGTTGTTGTTAAGCTTATTAGAAAACAAGTGTCATAAACGCTCATTATGCTCCTTTCAATGTTTTGCCAAGAAGAGGGAGTGTGTGGGTGAGGGTGGGGGTGGGGGTCTGATTTTATTAGTATAATTTATGCTTGACAAAAGTCTATTTCCCGGATCCCTGTACTACCCCCGCCTATCGGAAGCGGTCTCCTGTCAAAAGTCATGTGTAAGACCGCCTTTATTTTCTTTATTTTTGGCGTAGCTGTATAATATTGATTTTGACCTACTTCTTCAACCAAACATATGTTGGTATGCAAATGAAGCCAGATTAAATGAAATGCTATCATTAGCTTGTATAATTTGATTTTAGGATATTTAGGATATTCCAATTTAAAATCGGAATTTCAGGTTGCATATATCTTTCTACTTGGTATAACAGGTTTCTTTTTCAGTTTACACTTGAAAGGTAACACAGTAATGAAATTTTAACACTTCCATTTCAATTTCGGAATGCTGTTTTGGCAATATTATTTAAAACAACATAATAAGAAGCAGGCGTCTGTCTATTTTATGCCATAATTAGAGTGGTCTCGGACTTCAATGTAACTGTTAAAATAACTCAAAGTGTTTTCGTCATTTTTAGTGTTTGTTGCAATAAGGATCCGTCTCGTCTGTTACAGTGCTTTTCATTGTATCTGAGACTGATGTGTACAATTTTACCTTGGCACAAGCCTCGGACCAGTGTGCGAGTATCAACGGCAGACTTATGAGTGAGGCGGAGCTCCAGCTGATATTTGATGAGGGATTTGATCAATGCAGGTAACCAGTTAGATGTCTCCAATCTCCGGCACAGTAGATTGGCGTTTGAGTTTTCGATTTCTCTACAGTTATCTCCCTTGCAAGTTCCCGCGGCTTTCTTTTTATCTTCGAGGGGAGGTAACCACTGTAAACGAAATTTAGTATACACAGTGGTTGCCTCCCCTTAAATAATTGTTCAATACAGAAATAAATGTTTGTAACATCGCGAATTATTTCCACTCTTGGAAAAAAAATGTTCATTGCCTCGTTTTGTTTAATAGAACAGACCAGAATGTCTAAAAACATACACCATGAACAGAAAGTTAATCATTGCTAAAGACTTTTGCGTTTCAGGCTCAAATTTCACCAACAGTAAATGGCGCTAAGTAATATTAAACTAATTATAGAAGGATTCCGTAAGTCTTATTTACTTTAAATAAACAAGTGTTTCATTTCATACGAAACAGTATTTGTACTTGTTATTTAAGGCCCAGTATGCTTCAAAAAGCAGTATATGTTCTTCGAACAGAAATGCAAAATTTGTGCTACAGATTTGGTAAAAGATGCAAGCTGTTCATACGCGTTGACGACAACATAACAAGAATGCATAAATAAGAAAGATTATTTTACTTAAGATCATTCAATTATTTACAAAAAAAAAATCCTATTCGCATATTCTATGTTTCTAAAGTTTCACCTAGACCTAGTGCATATATTGATAACGTAGCAGATAAACACATTTTGATTCGGCGACGGCTTTTCAAATTCAAATTATTTCCGATTTCAGACCGTCTTCGGGATGACTCGCCAATGCAAAGTGTAAACAATGAGACTATTTTGACATCCATCCAAAATACTTAATTGCGTAAATTGATCAACATTTTCATTGCGTTTAACTGATATTTTCAGCCGATATTTGCACATTATGAAATATTTGTGTTAGTCAACAATGTGTCTATGTTATTTCATATTTTCATTTTAATGAAAATTGTATCATTCTGAAATATAATGGGCCTTTAACGTAATCAAGTATGTCAACTCAGCTACGTACTCTGAAATTCAAAATTGATGGCATGCCATTTAATAAATAAAAAAAAAGTGTATTGCTGAGTGCTAGGTTTTGATGGAATTCAGACCTGAAATACATTATAACTGTTTAACATAATGAATGTTGATTAATTTATTTTTTGTTCTTCATAAGACATAGAAAGAATATACATATTTATGTCTCAAATTTGACTAAATTAGAACATTCTCACAAGATATAAAAATAACAACCTTATTTGTATATCGATATTTGATAAACAACATTTTTTAATTTGGTGAATTGATGTTATAAACTTACGTTTATCTAAGAAATCAAAAATAAACTTATAAACGGCTTAATTAACAATTCTTCATATGAATTTGGCCTGACCTTTGAGGTCAACGATTTCTCTTAATAGCTTTAAAAGTTTTAACTTTATTTATTTTACATCGATTACGAAACAAGTTCTTACAACTTATATAAATCACTCTCGATGGCTCTGTTGGCGGCGTATGTGGTCATTATTGTCGAAGGAAACCGGAGAGCCAGGAGAAAACCAACGTGTCTGGACGGGCGACCACTGTACCCTCTCAGGTACGCGTCAAGGATTCGAACCCGAGACGCATTGGTGAGAAGCGAAGCGCGTTACCACTACGCTACCCACAGTGGGTTCGTGTTTCAATCTACTCACTGAGAGAGCCTACCAGCTAGCATGCTGTATGCCATTGGTTCCACCCGGATGTCTCTGTGCTTTTGCGGTCATCTCCCATGTGGCTGGACGTCACCTCATGGCTGAAATGCTGTCGCAGCAATGGAAAAGTCAAAACAACAAAAACAAGAAGAACCATTGCATACATCACAAGATCAAAGGAATCAAATTATAAGCACGCGCGCGTTTTCGCGGTAGCCGTCTTTAGTCTGCTAAATGAAAACAGGCTTGCTGTCCTTGCTTATTCCACGGCAACTTTAACTGAACTTATCCGCGCTTTGTGCGTATCCATGCAATGCGATAATGCACTAAATATGTGGAATATGTTGCACAGACGTTTTTAACATAACCGTAACCGCTTTTAATGTGTTATTGCTTGTTAACATGTTTTCTGTTACCATTATTTTACACTGGAAACATCCACTTTAAGCGATAACAAACTATCCGTGACATTTCTTAATCAGAACAGCAACCCATACATGAAGATCTACTCCTGTAAAAAGAAAAATGCAGCGTTCGGCATTAGAAACCCCAATGTATGTAATTAACCTTAAGTAGTCCACACCTAATTTTGCATAATGGCGAGTTAGGTTCCTCCTAGAGCATTTCTTAACTTTGAAATAGAAATGCAAACGTTCAAGTATCTTAAATAATAAAATATCTTGTCCATTTCTATACTCAATAACAGACAGAATGTATACAGCTTTACTAGTAATGAAGTAATGGAATGACCTACTTAGGTATGCAACTTATGAATAAAATATTATTATATAACAACCAGAGAGCGATTCAACTGGCTTTGTAGCAACTATAGTTGCAGGAAAGCGTGTAGATTTTTTGGCGTCAAATGACCGTTGACTATATTGCTTCGATCACTTCTGAAACGCTGGGTTTAAAATTATAGCTATTTCATGTTAACCCTGCCGCCATCTCTCAGCGCATTGAGCGCTTTGATATATATTGATAATTTACTCAGATAATTTAATATACATGTCCACTGTACATTCAGCTTAATAATAACTTTATAATATTTGCGTCACTTACAATGTTTTGTACAAACAACGATTTTTTCCCCATAATATTAGGTCAAATTTATCAAATGACGTTTCATTTCAGCTGTGGATGGACTGGTGAGGGGTCAAAGAAATTCCTGGTTCAAACACCCAGAGAAGGGTGCGGGGATTACACCGGAGTTCGTTCATGTGAACATTATGTGCTCGCTTATGCTTGGTGCACGATGCGACAATAGCAACCCCTCGGGAAGCATCGGACAACCGAAGATTGCCTCATCTAATCCGATCGATAATGGAAACAACCGATGATTGCCGAACATCGGGAGACTAATCTAACCTTTAACGTCAAATAAAGACACTCAATAAGATTCTTATTGTCTGTAGATGCACACTATTTAAATATTGTTTACTTGTATACTTTGTAAATATCATTCTTCGATACGTGTAACATTTAACAAACACCTAATCAATTAATTCAATATAACTGAAACGTAAGCGTCCGGTTTCGGCATGTTAAAATGATTTTGTGTTACCTTTTAAAGCTCAAATCTGGATTGAGTATATACAATTTCATCTGTAAAACTTTTTTAACAAACCCATATTTCTTAATAAGATGTATAAACATCATTAAAATTAACATGCATTACATCATCGTCTGTTTGAATTAAACAAACAATTGAATCATTAATGGCGTTTATAATTCGAGAGTGTATCTAATGTCTTAAATGAAATGTATTAAGGAAGTTATGAGAACTGACAATATTTAATTAGATTATTGTATTTCGCCTCTAATAGCTTCTTTCTCACTGGAATCTAATACACAAGTCGATTACGTGGGCGTAGTGGGCGTATGCTCTCTGTAATGTATGGCAAGCATATGAAAAACTTGTTGTTGTTGTTGTTTCATCTACTCTTATTAACTTTTTTTGTCTGCTTCATAGAATAAATACGATACAAACCAGACATATATCTTAAACCTTATGTTTTCCTTTCGTATCTGGTGACAGACCATGTAACATGGCTCATAGCGCCCTGGGATACACACTGAATAGGGTGAGTACCGTTCCTATAAGTGGGTGAACAGCGAGAACTGTTCATAAATCTGGGTGAACAGTACACACTGAATAAGGTGAGTACTCTTCATATAACTGGGTAAACAGTACAGACTGAATAGGGTGAGTACTATTCATATAACTGGGTAAACAATACACACTGACTAGGATGAGTACTATTCATATAACTGAGTGAACAGTACAACCTGAATAGGATGAGTACTATTCATATAACTTGGTAAACAATACACACTGACTAGGATGAGTACTATTCATATAACTGAGTGAACAGTACAACCTGAATAGGATGAGTACTATTCATATAACTGGGTAAAAAGTACAGACTGAATAGGATGAGTACTATTCATATAACTGGGTAAACAATACACACTGAATAGGATGAGTACTATTCATATAACTGGGTAAAAAGTACAGACTGAATAGGATGAGTACTATTCATATAACTGAGTGAACAGTACAACCTGAATAGGATGAGTACTATTCATATAACTGAGTGAACACTACACACTGAATAGGGCGGGAACTATTCATATAACTGGGTAAAAAGTACACACTGAATAGGGTGAGTACTATTCATATAACTGGGTGAACAGTACAACCTGAATAGCGTGAGTACTATTCATATAACTGGGTAAAAAGTACAGACTGAATAGGATGAGTACTATTCATATAATTGAGTGAACAGTACACACTGAAAAGGATGAGTACTTTTAATATGACTAAGTGAACAGTACACACTGAATAGGGTGATTACTATTCATATAATTGAGTGAACAGTACACACTGAATAGGGTGAGTACTTTTCATATAACTGAGTGAACAGTACACACTGAATAGGGTGAGTACTATTCATATAACTGGGTAAAAAGTACAGACTGAATGGGGTGAGTACTATTCATATAACTGAGTGAACAGTACACACTGAATAGGGTGAGTACTCTTCATATAACTGGGTGAACAGTACACACTGAATAGGGAGAGTACTATTCATATAACTGGGTAAACAGTACAGACTGAATAGGATGAGTACTATTCATATAATTGAGTGAACAGTACACACTGAAAAGGATGAGTACTATTCATTTAACTGGGTAAACAGTAAACACTGAATAGGGTGAGCACTTTTCATATAACTGGTTGAACAGTAAACACTGAATAGGGTGAGCACTTTTCATATAACTACGTGAACAGTACACACTGAATAGGATGAGTACTATTCATATAACTGAGTGAACAGTACACACTGAATAGGATAAGTACTATTCATATAACTGGGTAAAAAGTACAGACTGAATGGGGTGAGTACTATTCATATAACTGAGTGACCAGTACACACTGAATAGGGAGAGTACTTTTCATATAACTGGGTAAACAGTACAGATTGAATAGGATGAGTACTATTCATATAACTGGATGAACAGTACACACTGAATAGGGTGAGTACCTTTCATATAACTGAGTGAACAGTACACACTGAATAGGATGGGTACTATTCATATAACTGAGTGATCATTACACACTGAATAGGATGAGTACTATTCATATAACTTGGTATCCAGTACAGACTGAATAGGGTGAGTACTATTCATATAATTGAGTGACCAGTACACACTGAATAGGGTGAGTACTTTCATTAAACTTAAATGGACAGTACACTGAATAGGATGAGTACTATTCATATAACTGGTTGAACAGTAAACACTGAATAGGGTGAGCACTTTTCATATAACTGGGTAAATAGTACAGACTGAATAGGATGAGTACTATTCATATATTTGAGTGAACAGTACTAACTAAATAGGGTGAGTATTTTCATAAAACTTAAATGGACAGAGCAGACTGAATAGAATGAGTACTATTCATATAACTGAGTGAACAGTAAACACTGAAAAGGGTGAGTACTATTCATATAACTGAGTGAACAGTACAGACTGAATAGGGTGAGTACCATTCATATAACTGAGTGAACAGTACACACTGAAAAGGGTGAGTACTATTCATATAACTGAGTGAACAGTACACACTTAATAGGGTGAGTACTGTTCATATAACTGGGTAAACAATATAGACTGAATAGGATGAGTACTATTCATTTTACTGGGTGAACAGTACACACTGAATAGGGTTAGTATTGTTCATAGTGCGATCTGTTCATATAATTCGGTAAATATTAATCAAAATGTGAGTATTGTTCAAATTATTAGGTAAAAAAAAAAATAAGAAAATAAAAGGGTGAATACTGTTCATGTAATTGGGTGAACAGAAATCACTAAGTAAGGGGAGTAGTATTATTGTAATTGGGTGAACAGTACTTACTAAAGACGGTGAGTACTATTATATTTATAAAGTGAAGATTTACTCACCAAGTTAAACTTTTTTTAAGTTATCTTAGCTTATGAATAAGACTGAAGTAATTACATGAACAATGCCCATCGAAAACGGTGAGTAATGCTAACCTAATTTTTATTTGATTTCTCACCTACTTCAGTTTCTTATGTTCACCTATTACTATCACTCATCATGAATGGGTTAAGCAATGTTACCCAATATGGATGAGTAATTCTCATTACTTTTGAGAACTAAACTCAATAAAATAGACAAACATTTCTAACAGAAAAAACTGAAAAATATAAGGAGGACTGTGCATGAGAGCCCACGACCAGGTTCATGCTTTGATTGAGACCTCAACTGTAAAACAGTTAAGGTAGGATTAGTTCGCGGAAGCGAACTGTATAGATATGCATAGTCTGCATTGTGCAGAAACATGATGCAGTCTTGTCAAATCAGTTCATACGTTATATACGTTTCGTGTTATATCTTTGGCACGGGTTTACATTTTCAGTAATAATTTTTTAAATTTATTCACTTTTAATTTATTTAATTTGTATGTTTTTTAAACAAATAATAATAATAATTATAATTTAGCCATTTTACAAAATAGAGCTTATTTTATTTTATTTTTTTTCCAACGTAATGGAAACGTTCATCAAATAGCACGAGGATAATGTTATTATTGTTGTTAATCGGATTAGAATTAGGCTCCGAAGTGGTGTAGTGGAAGCGACACCAAGTCATCAATGTCTTTCAATTTCACCGCATGGGTTCGAATCCCGAAGGAAACAAATAACTAAAATAATAATAAATTTAATAATAAAACTTACATATATACTTTTTGTTAGATACTTAAAATATAAAATAATGTATATCTTTACTAAAAATAATGCTTTTTTTTTCTCAAGAAATATCAAAGTATATATACATACATATATATACATTACATGTCTGGTATATGTACATTTATGCATATAAAATACACATCATCGCTATGAAAATAGTAAGCGAGTTGGCTGTAATGATTCAAGGTGAATGTTTACAGTAAACGATGACCAAGAATGGCAGATTCAAATAATCACATAAATTAAAATATATCTTATTTATCAAACAAATGACAGGACAGACGTTTACAGCTGTTTCGTTTGTGTGTGTAGTGCATGTTAACACGGCGTATGAGTACAGTAATTCAGTCAAACTCCACACAGTGATCTCCCTTGTACGCTCACTTAGCAAAAGGAATCATTGCCGTCACAAATGTCACGTGATGCTGGTAGACTTACAAAATGGCGAAGGTTTATTATTTACAGATTTTCATACACAGAAACAGTTTTTTTCTAAACAGATTATTTTTTACAACAAGTCGATAATTGATGTTATTTAAGAAAAGGCCACTCGCTGTAAAATAAAAAGAATTTGAAAAAATAAAAAATAACGGTTATTTTCATATTTTTAAAAATAGTTTTATTTCTTATTATTTTTTATTTATTTCATCATAATCAATATAATATGAATGAGAGAAAAGTAGGATGATAGATACACAGAAACATTTTTTTAACAATTTGAAATAAAATATATATATCAGAAATCCTGATAAATGCCTTCTTATGGTGGCAGAACTCTATGCCAAATAATGAAGGGGAGATAACTGCGTGGATATTATGATTCAGTCTATCGCAAAGCACACTAAGTGATAAATCGATAAATATATAAAGTCTGATATTTAAAGATAGTTTTATCTTATGAGATAAAAGATGTAAGATGTGCAAACAGACATTACCTGGACCTATATCAAGTCATTTCAGTTGTAAAATGTTGTTTATAATAAATTACAATATGTATGTTAATTGTCCCTTTTTATGCCCAATATGTATTAAGTGACCTCTGTGACAGAGTGGCTATAGCTGTTGACTTCCTATTACTCACTGCAAGATTTTCCTGTGAGGATGACATCCCGCTCGCTAGAGGTAGGCTGATGGGTCAACATGGATGCCTCTACTAGGGATCTTCCCCTACTGGTAAATAGCTGAATATCGTTATAATGCTAAAATATTGTCGCAGTGACGGCAGACTCAAGCACAACAAGAGAAACACACATGTTACCACACAGCACATCCATATGCGAATTCCTATGCTGGTATGTCCCACAGTTCAGATATTGTATTTTATCTAGCGTTTTCTCTTAAATAGAAATGCACACATTTATAAAGATGTTGAGTTGTTCCATGTATTCTGACTCACATTTTATTTCTCATGTTTGTGTAAGCAAATATAATTCTTCGAAATATAAGCTTTTCCAGCACGTGCTATATCCATTGCTATATACGGAGTAAACCTGTCCTGTCCTTTGCCTCAGTCACATTACCCATGCGATGTCCGTAGAAATAATGAAATCGTGCGATTATGTGTGCTCGTAAACATTTGTAAATTTGGAACGAGCTCTCAATTGTTCTTGTGATGTCACATAAGATACGGGGCTAGTTCGATTGCTAAAGCAGGAAATCGTACATACGTCTCAAGGAAAACGTAAAAAAAATCTCGCAAGAAGCAAATTCGATATACACTCTAGGCAATAACTCGTAATATTGCAAGAGTGTCGTACGGGACTCGTACGACTTGTGTAAACCGTACGTGTACCGTACGAACCAAAGATATGCTCATGGTACTCTAATGCTTTGTACACGAACTTCTTAAGAACTCAAAACTATGTAAAGTGTAAGAGGGCTTGAAAGCTTTTAACTCAGAGTTAATTCTTTCTGAGCTCTCTCGTAAAAGGGCTCGTAAGCGGCCCCTTTAAATGTAATAAATTGTCAATGTCTGGTGAACGCAACTTAAAAAATGTCCAAATCCAACAACAGTCAAAAACAATTATTTCCAAAATGGAATCTTGAGTTCTGGTGAGTACAATATAATACAAATTGGAAATAAATAATTCATTTTCATCAAAGTGGTTTATTTTGAGTCACAAATATTATTGCGCGTTTTTTTTTTGTTTTGTTTTTTTTTTATTAAAAAAATTTCTCGTGCATTAACACCTACATGTCCTAGTTCAAACAGTCAAGTATCAGACAATATATCAAGTACTTCAAACACTTAATACGATTAAGTAATGATTAAATAGATTAATACTTAACAATCTAAGTAAGTTTGCATATGTTGGGAGCAGTAGTCCAGGGGTAGCTTTATGATCCCGGATTCAAGTCCTGCTTGGGACACTGCTTATTAACTTGAGCAGGTAATCTACCCTTTATTACATTTCCGGATTGAGGGCTATTTCATCAGAATTACAAGTACATTAGGGTAGCATGGGTATATGGTTATTTTCAGCAAAATAATTGTTTTATACGTAACAGACTCGACATTTCATGGCGTGTACCTTGCAGTAAATCTTAATGTTTGGGGGTGGGGGCAGGGGTTATTTTACAGTATTAGATATGTTGCTCGCAACTAAATGACAATTTAGTGGATTTAAAGAATAACATTGAGGCTTATGTGATGTTTTCGGTCTGTGTATGAAAATATATATTTTGACTGTTCCGAGCGCTGGAAAGAAGTGAAACACAACACAGTTTTACAGAGCTTTAGTACTTTACTATATGAAATATACATCAACAATAAAAACGACAATAAAACAAATAACTTGCATGGTATATTGGTACAGTATCATGTACATATAAATACTTAGTCTACTATGTAACCTTAAGTCACTATATTCTGAACATAGGATTCTGTAAATTAAAATAATATTCAAGCTAGCATTGGTAAAATCCAACTAGTTTCCCTGCAAGTTTCTCAGTACTGAAAGTCACGACGTAAGTTGTTCTTGTGACTTCAAATGCCTTTCTTTTATACACTAAAGAATATTCAAGATATTTCTAAGGAACATTCGGAAAATTTCATTTAATGTGTTAGAATTAAAAATTGACCTTGAAAGGTCTTGCTGGAAAAATCAAAACAATCATTCTAAAATAGAATAGGAATATCCATTAGGAATCACATTCCCTTGACTTCCTTACCAAATATAGTTTAACATTAGACATAAATGAAATACAATATAATTTACGTTATAACAAATATTCATAATCATAGATACGCTATATATAAGTTTACACAATATATATCACAGAAACGAATCCAACTTTGTAATCTTCAGCTTTACTCTATATATTTCGCAGCTATGTCTTATATAAATCTGAGAAATCTAAATCTGACCTATTTACATTCTAGACAAGGCATCAGCAGCGACATTATCTTCCTTTAATATGTCTAAAATCGAGATTTTACTAATACAAAACAAGACCCCATCTTAACAATCTCTGTTTTGTGTTTTTCATTTTGTGAATACTTTTTTTTTGTTACCAGTTCCAGAAAAATATGGAACACTTTTTATATTGTTTCCTGCAAAACCTAGGAAACCCATCAACTGCTTTTTGTTTGTAGGTACAGGAAATTCAGATATTTCTTTAATTAACTTTTAGAAATTATCCTGTTCCACTAGTTGTCCTAAAACTGTTACCGTTGTTTTACAAAGTTCACTCTTTCTCAAGTTGATAGTCAGATTCGCTGCAGTCATCCTGTGGAAGAGAAATTCTGTAAGGTCTGTATGTGATCTTCAAAGCGTTCAACACTGAGAATGGCATCGTCAATGTAATTGTCACATGAATCTTAACCAGATACAACTTCATTCACCAAAGGTTGAAATGATGCTGGAGTATTTTTCATACCAAAAAAAGTAACTTTGTATTGGTAAAGTCCGTCTAGTTTTACAAAAATAGATATTTCTTAAGCTCTTTCTGTAAGTGGTCCATCCCAAAGTCCTATTTGGTGATCAAATTTGGTGATATATTTTAAAGAACCAACTTTTTTGATACCTTTGTCTTCAATCCTTGTAATTGAATGGGGATCAACTTTTATTACACTATTCACTTTTCTATAGTCCGTGCATAAGCGGTATGAGTGTTCGGCTTGAAATTGATATGCATAGTGAACTCTAGTTACTCTTACTAGGTTCAATAAAGTCATTTTCAAGAAGGTACTGAATTTCATTTTTTAATTACTCGTGATTGGATGGATTCATTCGATATGGATATTTTATTGGCTGAGCACTTCTAATGTTCTCATCATGAATTTTTTTTATCTGATTTTGTTGGTACATAAGGAAGCAAATGCTTATATACTAATATCAAAACTTTTAGGTTGTTCTTTTTCTGATTGTTCCAAAAGATTTATTTTGTCTAGATTTTCCACTATATCAGAATTGTGTTGTCTAACACAGGTTGAATTTTTGAACAGAAATGAAAATACTAACTAGTATAACTATAAAAGAAATACTAACACATATAACATTAGATAGCATAACCACGAAACAACTAACTAGCATAAATATGATAACACTAACAAATATAACAATGAAAACACCAGCTAGTAAAACCGGGTAAATCTAAGTAGTATATCAATGGAAACACTAATTAGTAACTTGGTTTACAGTGAAAGCACTGACTAACATAACAATATAAACACTAAGCACCATGACGATGACAACACTAATTAGCAAAGCAATGAAAAAAATATTTTTTTAGTTATAATAAGAACACTTATAAATATAACAATGAAAACACTTATTTGTCTAACAATGAATAATTTTGATGATATACCCAACTCATCTCATATCATCTTTACTTAGGCAAAGTGGAAAGTTAAAATCCAACTTTTCATAGCTTCTTTAATACATTTTTCTTTTACTGTACATGTCTTAAATTTGATATTATTAAATGAGTGAAAATATTTATCATAGAGAATGACATTCATCTAGACAAATATCTATCACGTAAATCTCTACATTTTGACATACTAAAAAAGGAAATTCTGATTTTACTTGCCCATGGCTGCAGTAAATGCATAATCTGTTTTCTGCGTTAATATTTTTATAATATATGTCTTCCAGTTTCAATAGCCTTATTTTGAGATCTCTGTCAGATCATGTTTTTGATAAATCGCATTTGTATCACATTGTTACAAATGTTATCAAATGCGTAATAGGTGTAGTAGTGGAAATCAAGCACACATGTAACCGATTTTGGATGTGACATACAATCATTTGTCACAGGTCAATATTCAATATTCATACAGAGAAGGGAACAAAATGTTCATATTTACACTAAAACATATATGTAACAAGTTTTTAGAAATAAGTATAATAACAAGTCGAGCCAAAATCTTGATTTTATTTTATGCTAATAAAATTTTATGTAAGCAAGGTGGTCGTAAGTCATTTATAATTTCCTTTTTTTATATATATTTATCTATTTTGGTCCTATAGAGCATATAGTCGTCGAGACGCCCCCCCCCTCCCCGTTTGTCTGTCTGTCCTGCTTTTTTTGTCAGTATGAATACCTATTATGGAATTTTCCCAGACTGAGTACTGCTCGATATATGGACGAAAACACAACATAGTTGCACTGTGAAAAACACAATTTACCGTGGAAGATTAACCTTGTTCTTTTTCTACAAAATTTTATTTACACTCACAATTTTCGAGTAACAGTTTCGGTAGCTATGTATATTATCAACTTGATTAATCTCAGAGACTAAAGCGTCTACACTTTCCTGAACATCATCTTTGTCCTTTTCAGCGATGATTTGCCTCGCCAGGTTAGATGAGTTATTCCACCTAAACCATCGCTGTAACTTGACTGTGTACCAGGCGTGACGTAATGACCGTTTGGGTTAAAAGGGGAGCAGTCAGTGTACCAATAGGCACCATGGCGAGTTTCTGCGCAGTTATTAATGCTTTTTCCGTCTCGGTCTCGATCAAACGTGGTGAATCTGTATCCATTGACTCTGTTTACAACTGCAGCTGCAATCATAAACACCATCATCATTATTATCATCATCATTGAAAACTAATAAAATCTGAAATAAATATGACTCTTAAACTAATTTCGTAAAATTTATGATTTTGGTCATTTAATCATCATAAATAGCAATCACATTATAAATTGCTTATACATAATTATAGTTAAAGTTGTTATATTGTTGAAATTGGTAAAAAAATCAATAAAAACGTATATTATTATATCAATCATGTTATACTCTCGACACCATAACATGGAGTGCATACATAGGTTTGCTTTACACTAATACTACGGTCACAAATCACTAAATGCCGCCTACCGGCGTGAAAACTACTAGTTTTCACTAAAATTTAGCCGGTGGCAGCCCGGCAGCAGGCACAATCGGCGGCGGCAGTCGTGATTTTAGACGCCGCTAGAACGCCGCTGAAGTTTTAAGAGAAAGTTAAATTTCTGGCGACGTCCTAGCGATTTTTTTTCCAATTTTGCCAGTCGTCAAGGCGCCGGCCGGACGCATTTTATAGTCGCACGGGTGGCTGGCAGGCGGGCTGCAGCGCGATTTTTACTCGGTCAGGGAGCTTGATTGCCTTCAAAAATCGGCCGGCGACCGATAGAATTGCCACTCTCCAGCATCCGGCCTGCTGCCGTTATGCTACCGACATGCCACCGTACCATTTCAAAATATCTGCCGGCGGCAGGGCGGAGACTGAAAGGCGGCTGTCGGTGTTGGTAGGTGGCAGGACGGCGATCTGCCGAGTGCAGACTCCCGGGCCCCTGAATATAAATCCGTAATGGCCATCCACCATACAAAATAGTCATCATGGCGATTCTAAAAGCACCAGAGCGACTCAGAGACTTGAGTATCGCCGTATAAAGATGGAGGCTGGCGCCTTGCCATTCCGCTTGCCGCTGTCCTAAGGGGGCACCTTGTTGGAAAGAAGAAAGGTAATTTTCTGAAAAAAAATATTTATCTTTTGGTAAGTAATTTTGAAAATAATAATGTACACTTTCTAGTGATGCGAGAGCAATCTGGTCGATATACCTCCGCACACCGGCCTGCCACCGTCAGATTATCAGGCGGGCGCCGGTCGGTGCCAGGTGTAAATGGCCAGTATCCGCCAGGTCGCCGGGCGGTGGCAGGTAAAATCTGACGGCTGCCGGCCTGTCTCCTCACTGCCACCGGCCGACACCCTGATGACGTCACACACCCCTCGAACTTTAGAAACCGCCTGCCACCGCCCGGAACCCGTCAGGCGTGCTTTTACTGGCAGTCGCACCTGACGGCTGCCGGCCTGTCTCCTAACTGCCACCGGCCGACACCCTGATGACGCCACACACCCCTCGAACTGTAGAAACCGCCTGCCGCCGCCCGGAACCCGTCAGGCGTGCTTTTACTGGCAGTCGCACCGACTTGTAAAAAAAATCGGCCGGCGGCATGTAACTTTAAGAATCCGCCGATGTCTAAAATTCGGCAGGCGGCAGTTTGACATTGTGACCGTAGCATAACCCAGGAAGTAAACGATTACGCACGTAAATCTACGTGCCAATGTTAAAGCAGATATGAAGCGGATCGAAACGTAAAATAGAAGGAAGACGCTGTACTCGTATGATCTCACCGCAACGCCAGGCATATTGTATTTGTATGAATTATCCATGGAGACGGATAAGAAGGTTTGAAGTTTTACAATTGGTTTTGGTTGTAATCGAGGGAAAATAAAATGGAATGTGGCATTAAAACTAACAATTTCTTAATCATCTTTTTTGACTGTTTGGAATGAAAGACAAAATGTACCGAAATTATTGAAAAAAGAAATTCTTTCGTATCCAATTGTGGGAAGAGATTGATAGGGCAGGCCTGCAATTGTCATTAGCTTTAAATGAAACATTTTAATTATGCAATCGTGCCAAAATGTATTTTAAGAACCACGATTAAAGTTTGATCAAGATGAAACTGATCCATTTACTCGATACATAACACTAAAATATGATTCATTTCTCATCCATGTAGCTGTTTACTTCACAAAAAAGAGTGAGTATTTGTAGTTGCAGTAGTTGTAACATAACAGTTAAGAGTATAGTCATGAACCTACTTACTGTTAGCGTCAGTGGCGCCAATAAGGGCGCCCGAAGTGAAATTGTAGTCGTCACCGGCAGATATCCGGAAGTTGCTGTACTTTTCGTAAAAAACATTGTCGTTTACGTCCACCAGCTCTACGTATAACTCAGACTCCTTTCCCAGTAACATCTGATGCAGTGTTTCCAGTCCTACAGATTAAAGAATTGTAATAAATACGCCAACGTAATGTATTGCGCAAATATTAGTTGTCATCATAAATGTATATGATGAGAGAATTGTCTTACACAGAAATCAGGTTCCAATGTATGTCGAAGTCATGAAGAAGCCACAGATGATAAATTACCTGTCACTTTGTGGCGGACAGGAACAAATCTATATCCGCTTCTAGACAATTAAAAATAAATTTAAAAAAAGGACATTCGTAGTCGAGTGTAAATCGCTGACTTTATCATGTAGCCCCTCAATGCGATCGGTTTGAGTCCAGGATTAATTTCTTACATGTATTAGGTAAGAATGGAAACCCAGTTTGTTTTGCACTCAGGGTATTCCCTCAAATGAATAGCTGGTCGAAATGACTGAAATACTATCGCATCGACGGCAAAATCAACAAAATAATCAATTTTAAACTTTTAAAGGTTTTTGGGGTCGAGTTATCAAATATGATAAAAGAATTGTGAAAGTTGTTTTTGAGGATGGTTTTAAAGTATCTCTAGTAATCAAGAAAGAACGACTTCTGTTGAAGCCTGTTATCATCGAGATAATTTTCAATCACAAATTAAGTAAAAAAATGAAAGGGGTGTTAAAAAGTACATACTATATACGGAAAGAAATGTCATGAAAAAAAAGGAAAAATTTTTAAAAAGCCCTTTTTC
>CM037781.1:50691510-50721510 GCA_021229015.1 Solen grandis
ATTAAAAAAAGTTGGGGTTTAAAAAAAAAAAGGTTTTTTAAACCCCAAGAATTTTTTTATCCCCAGGGGAAAAAATTTTATTTGAAAAACCCCAACGTTTGGACCCAATTTCCGAAAACTTTTTTTTTTTTTTAAAAAACCGGGAAAAAAAAAAAAATAATTCCCCCCTGGGTAAAAAAAAACAAAAACAATCCCTGGACTTTTTAAGTTTTTTCATAAGAAAAATTTTGGCCAAAACTGTTGGGCCTCCTTTTTTGGGGTGTCACAAAGGGAATTTTTTTTAAAAAATTAATTTTTTAAACCCGTTTTTAAAAAACCTAGTTTTTTTTGAAACCCCAAAAAAATGAACCCAAAAAATTTCCCGGAATTTTTCCCCTTTCCCCCAGATTATTTTTAAAAGTTTAAAACAAAAACCAAATTTTTCCTTTTTAAAAAAGGTTTTTTTTTAAATTTTTAAGGGTTGGGCCAAAAAAACTGGTGGGCCCCCTCTAGAGTTTGGTTTTTTTACAAAAAAACCAATTGGTTTTTAAAGAAAAGGAAAAAAAGAAAACCGGGAAACGGGGGCCGGGGGACAAAAAAAGGGGCCCCCAAAAAACCCCCAAAATCTTCCCCCCTGAAAAAAACAAAATTGGGCCCTTTCCAAGGGTTGAGCCTTAAAAAAAAATTAACCAAAAGGTTTTTTCCGGTTGGTTTTTTGAACATTTTAAATTTTTTTATTATTTAAACCCAAATGTATTTAAAACCGGAAATTGACCAAAAAAGCCAAAACCAAAAAAAAGGGTTGGGTTAATTTTTTAAGGGGAACTTGGGAAGGAAAACTTATTTTAAAATTATTTAATTTAAACTTTAAACCCTTTTTAAATTTTTTTAAAATTTTAAATTTTTTAAAACCCCTTTTTTTAAAAATTTTAAAAAGAAAATTTTTAAAAAAAACCCTTTGCTTTTATCCCCCAAAGAAAAACCCCACCCCCCGGGTTTTTCCAAAAAAAAACTTTTTAAAAAAAGCTTAAAATTGCCCCCAACCAAAAAAAAAAAAGAAAAAAAAAAATCTTTAAAAAAAACATTCTTTCCCCCCCTGAAACCGTGGAAAAAAAAAATTGGAAGGGGGGGCGTAAATATTTTTATGTTTTGTGAAATAAAATGAAGAAAAAAGAGGAGAGAGGGGGGTGGGGGGGTTTTTTCCCCCCAGGGAGAAAGTGTACCCTCCAGCCACCGCCATCTGTTGTCATATCGCAATAAAATTCCCGGGTTTGACTCCCCGGGAAAGGTC
This sequence comes from Solen grandis, assembly GCA_021229015.1. Lineage (NCBI taxonomy): Eukaryota > Metazoa > Mollusca > Bivalvia > Adapedonta > Solenidae > Solen > Solen grandis. The sequence continues at coordinate 50,692,781 of CM037781.1, forward strand.
ACTGCTCCACCCCATCAACACTCGAGAAATTGGTTTTTAAAATAACAGCACAGTCCCGGCATAAATTTTTTCCTTTACGAGCTTAATAAAAAAAGAATAATTACCACGAAAAAAATTTGGGATGATTGAAACCAACGTAGGGTTTTTTTTAAACATAAAACTTTTTGAAATTTAAAAGTTTTCAAGGGATCCGAGTCAACAAAAAATCAATATTAAAAATTTTTCAAAGACAACAACCGGTTTTTTTTTTTTTTTTTTCTCTCTCGATATAATAAATTTAATGCTAAAATAAACACCTCTTAAAAATTTTTTTTTACGGGCTAAACACACACACACCCTATATGTGTGTGTGGTGGGTGTGTGTTATTGGAGTACGCTTGGTTTTCCGCTTTCACCTAAACTAGATTTAAAAAATTCAAATATCTGAATTTGAATGTTTGAATAAAAGATGGTAAATTTTTTAAAAAACTTTCTTTAATATATGTTATAACGGTATCTGTTTTTAAAACCTAAATTTAATTATAATGAAATAATGATTATAACTTTTAATATTTTTAATTAAAAAAAAAGAATTTCCCTATTCGTAGATAACCCCGATAAGTTTTTTTAAAAAACCGGGTTTTTTTTATTATAGTTCTTTTTCAAGCTGAAAACCCTTTTGATTCCGTGTTTTTTTGAATCGGGAAAAGATAAATTCTTCACACATGTAAACCCGTTGTGATAAATTTAAATTAATTCGAAAAGCAAACAAAATGTATTTCTGTATGTTACCTTTAAAAAATTTTTATATTTTTCTTTTATTATGGTTCTTTCCCCATTAAGAAATTTTTGGGGTTAACAGAAAAAAATTGAAGGAAAAAATTTTTCTGTTGTTTTTTGAGAAAAAATTTTTTTCGTATATCTTAACAGTATAACCACTTAAATTTTTTTTTTCAATTTTAAAGCTATTTGGGGTTGCGTGCGCTGACCAAAAATTTAGAATCAACTGCAGACTTTTGTATAAGGGAATATCTTAAAAGGACTAACCCTATAAAAACAAGGGGCCCTCCCCAAAAAAAATAACAGATTTTTTTTTTCTAGTATTTAAAAATTTTTTTTTCGGAAAATTAGCGGGGATACATTCAAATAATACATGATACCTTAAATACTAGTAAGTGTTTTGATAAACAGTTATTTTTTTCGTATGTAAACATATATTTATTTTTCCATGCTTTTGATTTTTGATTCTATATTTTCTCTTTATAAATGATTGTAGAGTTCGATCCATGATTTCTATGACTTCAATGTTATATTTTTTTAAGATCATAAATAAAATTGACCCATCAGATCGCTCTCTATACACACCGTAAAATAGAGTTGTTGCAGTTTTGAACCTTTTTAAATATACAATTGATAAAATTTTGCTTTATTTCTGTTTAAAATGTGCCTTTCGACAAGAATTCGCTATATCGTGTAAATTGACTAGACTTGACTTGACTTGACTATTTGAGATTACCGTCGCTTCGACAGTATTTCAGTCAAATAGCGACGTCCAGCTACAGGTTGAGGAAGACCCCGAATGCATGGAGGCATCCGGGTAGAATCACCGACCTACCGCAAGCCAGCTGGAAGGCTTCTTCACATGAAAATCCGAACAACCTTGCCGGGTTTCGAACCCATGCGGTGAGGAGTCGTTTTAATTGAATATCAGACAATGCGAACTATGCATAGAAGGTAATTGTAGTATATATCTGTACAAAGCTAATATCTCCGTAATCGAGCGATGTCAGACTCCATTCCTTACCATGTTTCCAAACATAGGTAAACAAGAAGGCGGGTTAAAAATAATCGATACTATTCCTTAGATACAATCAAATGAAATTCGACCCTACACGGCTGAAGTATGTGCATATAGTGCGCGTGGATTCAAAGTTATGATTAAAAACCAGAGAAGAACACAACGTGCATAATATCTGAGAAACATTTTTATCAATCAATAATGGTAATTGGTAATAATGCTTACCACTGTAGTACACTGTCCCATCAAGGACATCCAAGTCTGTGGTGTCATCAAACCGTTTGGTACTTCCAACACACAGACCGGTATCGGCGTTATAGAACACCCCGTTACAGGGTCCTGTATGTTTGTAGCATCGGTACATACACGAAATGTCACTCTTTGCTTTCTCAGTGAAGACTGCTTCCTTGGCAGGACACATCTTTTGTTCAAGATTATTCTGACGCTCAAAAACTTTTCCAGTTTCAATGATTTTAACCGTATTGATAAAAGCAATAAAAACAAATATAAGTCCGCCTTTAGGATTCGCCATTTTCTTGTGAGCATGTATTCACATAAATGATCACTTGACAATGTCCTAAAGCCTGAAGCTAATATATATCGTATGCCCAGAAGACTCCTACTCTCCACTGCTATGCTTTAGGAGACCGCCTTGAAACTGACTGTTTCTGTAATAAGCAGCACGTGATTTCGATGTGCATGACGTAATCGCGTGACTCCTCCTTCTCATAGTCATTGATTATTTGTGCAATTAAATATGATGTAGCTATTGATAAAAAGCAGGGACGAGAGTATGTGGTTATAGTGCCATTTGTTGAACATGCCTGATTATCTATATGAGTGACAGTGCTAGAGTGACTTTCAAGACACATACTTTTTTTTTAAAAAATTTATTCTATGTTTAGTTAATTTTCTACAAAGACCACTTTGTGGTGTTGTGCTGGTACTACGAAATGGACCTTGATTTTCCAAGATGCTATTTCCACCTGCTTGACTTTTTTCAACAGTTTGTTTTGATGCAGTTGTTTCCAAATAATAAACAATTTACAGTAACCGAAAATATCGACATACATATCAGGTTTTATTCTAATTCACTGCTTAACATTACATTGTACTATTGAGATGAGAAAACATTCTATAAGCCTTTCCAATCTGAATGTGCTGATTTCAGTTTGGTCTAGATTTCGAATCGATATTTTCTCATGGTGTAAAATGGAAAAATGGTTAACTGTTTAACCATATTTCATCAGAATTACCCTTCCTGATACCAGCATTCTTAATTTATTTAGAATAATTTATTAAGCTGGAAAAAACGCACCTTTCAGATAAAGTTTTCTTTAGTGATGACATACTTTATCGTCATTATTTTGGCGGATTTAGAACATTGAAGTGTCCATGCTATTAGGCTTAATGTTGAATCCTTTTCTATTACTGATGTTAAAATTGTTGAAACAGTGTTTAAAGAATATTTTCTGCCTCTCCTTTTAAGAATGTTGATCAGTCAATTATGAGTCATTTTGATAAATTAATGCAAATCACGGTAAAAGAGTATATATTTGTGATATACTTTTTCATTGTCCTTGCTGTTACTTTCCTGTCCCTCATGTTACTGCAGTGTCAACGCCGTTACCAACTAGTTGTCTGTACTTTGTTGTAAGAACTGTTCAATATGTGTATACTGCTGATTTATGTGCCTTAAAACGTATCAAAAATTAATCAAAAACAGTAAAACAGATCAGAAATTGCATTTGCCACAGCCCCCATAATATTATTGCCTTAAACAAAGTAAAATAGATACGTTTAAATCCATTCTCATTTTTATACGTCCATCTTAAGATGGGGCGTATTATGTTAACACTCACGGCGGGCGGGCGGGGGGCGTGGAACATTTGTTGTCCGGGCTCTAACTTCAATACCGTTTGCCCAATCCTTTTCAAACTTTCCACACATGTGCATGGCCATAATATCTCGGATGTATGTACGATATCCAGCATTATCGCGTGAATGACTTAGAAGTAATGGCCCTTGACGTACACAAAATATTTGAAATTGTGATTGTCCGGGCTCTAACTCCAATACCGTTAGTCCAATCCTTTTCAAACTTTTCACACATGTGCATGGCCATAATATCGCGGATAAGTTCGATATCCAGCATTATCGCGTGAATGACTTAGAAGTTATGGCCCTTGACGTACACAAAAAACTTGAAATTGTGATTGTCCAGGCTCTAACTTCAATACCGTAAGCCAAATCCTTTTCAAACTTTTCACACATGTGCATAGCCATAATATCACGTATGAGTTCGATACCCAGCATCATCGCATGAAAGACTTAAAAGTTATGGCCCTTGACGTACACAAAATACTTGAAATTGTGATTGTCCGGGCTCTAACTTCAATACAGTTTGCCCATTTCTTTTCAAAGTTTTCACACATGTGCATGGCCATAATATCGCGGATGAGTTCAATATCCAACATTATCGCGTGAATGACTTAGAAGTTATGGCCCTTGACGTACACAAAATACTTGAAATTGTGATTGTCCAGGCTCTAACTTCAATACCGTAAGCCAAATCCTTTTCAAACTTTTCACACATGTGCATAGCCATAATATCACGTATGAGTTCGATACCCAGCATTATCGCATGAAAGACTTAAAAGTTATGGCCCTTGACGTACACAAACTACTTGAAATTGTGATTGTCCGGGCTCTAACTTCAATACAGTTTGCCCATTTCTTTTCAAAGTTTTCACACATGTGCATGGCCATAATATCGCGGATGAGTTCAATATCCAACATTATCGCGTGAATGACTTAGAAGTTATGGCCCTTGACGTACACAAAATACTTGAAATTGTGATTGTCTGGGCTCTAACTTCAATACCGTTAGACCAATCCCTTTTCAAACTTTCCACACATGTGCATGGCCATAAAATCGCGGATGAGTTCGATATTCAACATTATCGCGTGAATGCCATTCCATTGCAGAAGCCATTTAAGCCTGTAAAAATAAAAGCACCTTCCATTTTCTTCACAGGAACAATCCATATCAGTAGAATAGCATTTCAAAGATGATTTTTCAAAAATACTTCTTGAAAAATCAAGATTTTTTATCTTTTCAGCAACATTGCAGAATCCAATCACTCCTATTCCAACTCTCTGGTCTTTGACTTCATTATTTGTCCCCTAAACTGTTCTTGTTTATAAACCAAAATTAAGCATGTAACTGCTTTAAGAAAAGATTAGCTATTCATAGACCAACTCTTTGAAATTTTTTACAGATCTGACAACACCATCCAGTTTTAGGCATTCTTTTCTGATCTTGACCAAATTTGCAAGAAATGTGAATAGTTGTAAAATATTGGCTAAGTTCAATACCTAGCAAAAAAACATTTTCCTTCAAATTAATGGAAATGTTTCAACATGATTGTTTTAATAAGTAACATTCATTAACTAATGGGATTTAGGAGACAATAGCTTGTTTCTCTGAGCTATTTCTGAGAGTCCCCATACTGTGATGGGCGTATTTTGTGGCAGTCCTGACCCTTGTTATAAGTTAATTTAAAATAGTATGCTACACAATACTTTTACAAAAATATTTCCTTGAAAAAATATCCACTATGTATGGTAACAGGATGGACATTTGACCTTAAACCAGATTGCTCTCCTTTATCTTCAATTGAACAGGCGGTGCATATTTTGCTTTCTCTTTTAGGTATGTTACTTAAAAAATCAGAAAAAAATCATGTGTTTTTTTTTCATTGTGGTTTCCAACATTAATTTTTAGGACAATTTTGAGAATATATCATATATAACCCTCGGAATATAGCCTTTCGAATCGACATCAAAATCAAAATAAACATCAATGAGATTTTAATGCATGTATTAAATAGATGTAATATCGATTAATCAGGCTGTTTGCACCCATTTAAATAAGTGTACATTTTGTAAAAATACTTTATGTGTACAACTTTGTTGTATCTGATGGCGACCATCATTACATTAAACTATTCTATGCATCTCTTTTTAATTAAAATATTAAAAAATCACAATTTTATGCTGGAGACAAGAGTTTCGACAATTTCTGAGAATGATTCATATCAGCAACAAGTTTTTAATGAGACTGTGACAGGGAAAAAAACAAGATTATTCGAGTGCGCGTGGTACAAGTTATCATTGTAACACCCTTACACCATATCAGAAGTAGACAATGGGAATATAGAAAAAAATAAGGTGGTTATAAATGAGATAACTTTACAATTCCTTCCGAAAATTATAGCATAGCTTCTACAAATAATAAAAGTTCTTTAAGATTAAAAATATTTGAATATTTTGATCCAAAGCGGACTGTTTTCTTTTTCAGATAAATCCCTTCCCACATTTTTACTAAAATATATATATCAAGACTATATTTCTCGACATTGGTATGTTGGATCAAACTCACGACCTCCTGGTTAGGACGCTTGAAATGTTTGGCCACCGTAAACGCCTAGAATACTAACGGGAAATAAGATCTCAATATCGTTTGTTTTATTTATTTATTTATTTATTTATTTATTTATTTATTTATTTATTCATTTATTATTTATTACATTATGTGATTTGAAAAATCAATTACTCAATCTAACCATGCAGTGATCATTCAGGTTATGGGTGCCATACTTTGTGTTCAAACTTTTCCTGGATTCGTCTTTTAGTTTGGTTGCAGCGTTCATTGCCAGACCTTGTAATTAGCTGGACTACTCAAGATGATTAAATACTGTCATGACTACCTTTACTTCTATCATGACACTAAACTTAGATACACGTCATTGGGACCACTAATGAATATATATGTATACAATCAACTATCTTTACAACGGCTGTGTTTGTTTCATGTTCACAGTATAACACACACACTTTGTACATAGTGCTATACCGATCATAGTATAACACACTCCGTACTTAACGCTAAACCGATCACAGTGTAACACGCTGTACATAGTGCTATACCGATCATAGTATAACAATCTCCGTGCTTAACGCTAAACCGATCACAGTGTAACACGCTGTTCATAGCGCTATACCGATCATAGTATAACACACTCCGTGCTTAACGCTAAACCGATCACAGTGTAACACGCTGTACATAGTGCTATACCGATCATAGTATAACACACTCCGTGCTTAACGCTAAACCGATCACAGTGTAACACGCTGTACATAGCGCTATACCGATTACAGTGTAACACACTCCGTACTTAACGCTGTGTACAAAGCGCTATACCAACTAGAATGTAACACTATGCGCACCTAACGCTAAACCGATTACAGTGTAACACGCTGTAATAGCGCAATACCGATCATAGTGTAACACACCCGTGCTTAACGCTAAACCGATCACAGTGTAACACTCTGTACATAGCGCTATACCGATTACAGTGTAACACGCTGTACATAGCGCTATACCGATCACAGTGTAACACACTCCGTACTTAACGCTAAACCGATCACAGTGTAATACGCTGTACATAGCGCAAAACCGATCACAGTGTAACACACTTCGTACTTAACGCTATACCGATAGTGTAACACACTCCGTGCTTAACGCTAAACCGATCACAGTGTAACACACTGTACATAGCGCTATACCGATTACAGTGTAACACACTTCGTACTTAACGCTAAACCGATCACAGTGTAATACGCTGTACATAGCGCAAAACCGATCACAGTGTAACACACTTCGTACTTAACGCTTAACCGATAACAGTGTAACACACTGTACATAGCGCTTTACCGATCACAGTTTAACACACTACGTACTTAATTCTAAACCGATCACAGTGTAACACGCTGTACATAGCGCTATACCGATAACAGTATGAAATACTCTGTATTTAGTGCAATTCCGATCTAACACACTTTGTACATAGTGCTATACCGATCTAACACACTTTGTACATAGCGCTATACCGATCACAGTACATTTAGCGCAATACTGATCTATCACACTATGTATGAAGCGCTATACCGATCACAGTGTACAACACACTGTAAATAGGTCCATACCGATCACAGTATAACACACTCTGTACATAGCGCAAAAGTGAACGATCTGTATTTAGCGCAATACTGATCTAACACTAAATAACGCTACCTCAAGTATACACTCTGATTAGGCAATACTGATCTAACACACTTTGTACATAGTGCTATACCGATCTAATGTTGTTTATAATAACTCTGATACACATTGATACCATACCACAGTTTCTTATTAAATGTTCGACCACTATTTCGCTTCTTCCTAAGTCTCACATGTCTTCCATAAAACCTGCTTAGAAATTTAAGTTACGTATGACAATTTATTCACATAAACAAACTATCAGTAACCTAGAGAGTCCGTGTCGGGAGCGACGAGTCACCACACAGCTGTAGTTATTCCAACCCAGGAATATGATTATTGGTATCTTCATCAAATAAATAGCTTACCACTGCTGATGGCCGGGATTGTTTTGTTTTCAATCTCACTATATGCAGAAATATAAATAAGAAAAACATTATAGGAACACCTGCAGTTCAAGAGAATAATTAACAACTTCGATATATCTGATAGAACGTCTCCTGCTTTAATCAAGTATGTATTGATATATCCCCAAGTATTCGTATTTGGATTGTTTTAAGAACGATTGGTATTCCCCGAAGTACTCCACAGATGGCGTGTCAGACCTGCAGTATTTTAACAATACACACGACTAATTTTTATGCAAAGCATCAAAGACGCCGCGTATGTTTTTGATGCACGACTTAAATAAAAGTTCCTTTTAAAAGGAGGTTTGACTAGTTTATTATGTTGTTGTTGTATTGGGGTTTACCGTCGCTGCGATAGTATTTCAATCATATAGCGACGCCCAGCTAATTACAGGTGGAGGAAGACCCCGAGTACACAGAGGTACCCGGGTAGAACCATCGACCTACCGCAAGCGACTAGTTTATTATTAACCGATCTATCCAAAGCATATGCTATTAAACCACCAACTATTTTTGTTCAAGTTTTGGCCCAAGTATAATATCCAAGTACTGTCGGATGAATTTACCAGTAAAGTTTGAATTTCTTAGCACATAGTTGCAAGTGTTGTTAAATACTGTTTGTCATGTATGAACAGATTCAATCAATAGTTTTTTATACAGATCTTTTTCAAAGAGTTTTGTGTTTTGATTATTTCATCTGCTAAATTATAAGCTCAACTGTGAAGTCCGATGTAATAATTGTTCTAATAAAAATGAATAGTTTCCTTGATGTATTTTGTTAAACCTAAAGCAATGTACCAGAACAACAAGTCGATTGCTGCTCACAGGATCTCGAAGTTCAACAGGGCAAATCGTCACATGCCACTTTTGGACCCTGTGTTTGAATGTCTCAACACAGGTCCTAAGTAACGTAAATGAAACGAAGTTTGTAAATTGATCATGCCAGTGAAATGCAATGTAAATATAACATTTTGAGAGAAAAAATACTTATCCGCAATTATACATTCACGACATTGTCTTTGGTTTCCCTCAGTTTTGGGGTGAACACTACTATCTGGATCTATAACTACTGGAAGAGTTACGGCCAGCAAAATACATGAAAGTTAAAGACAGTAAGCTACTTAAGCGGTGTTAATATCAATATAAAAAATCATTATCATCATAAAGGCCATTGATAATCAAACAAAATTGCACAGATAAGTTTGATTTGGTAAGCGATTTAGGTACAAATCCGGATTTTACTATCACCCCGATAGTTATTACTTACTGAGGTCGTTGTATGGTTCAAGGTGATCATCACTGTGTAAACACTTGGTTAGACCTTGTTTAGGGATATGTTACAGGTGGTCAACAAATCGTAAACATCTCGCCAGAGCTGACTCTCCAAGCGATAGAGAGGCCACAAGAACATCCCTCTCAGATAGCTATTACATAAGAGGTCATGGCACAACGTTCAGAGCGGAGTTGTTCTAAAGCGATATTTACAGTCTTTCTCTTTGTTTTTCTCTCCATCATTGTATAGAACTAATCAGTGATGTTTTCAATTATAAACCACAACGCCGGTAAACTCACATTCATCGGTTACAGATCTCTTGTATTTACATGTATAAACAAAAGCCTTGAAATATTCCCTTGACTTTCCTATATTGTAGTTTATCATTGTTGTTTGTAAATAACTCATAAATGATACAATATGCACTTATTTGTGTCTGTAGAGTGGATGTACGAGATTGGAGCGGTTGAAGTTCTGAGCATGTACATATGCTAACAGCTAAATATGATTAAATAAAGTTTTAAATAATTAATGACTGCATATCCAAAATCTGAACTTTCTTGATGAATACTACCATCAAGTTTGTTTTAGCGTTATAGTTTAGATAAAATAAGCATGACCTTCTTCAGACAATTTTGAAAAATACTCATTTTGTGAGTAAAAATGAGTAATTTATGAGTAAAAATGAGTAAATGCTCATTCTAGTGAGTAAAAATGAATAAAAACTGAGTAATAAAAAAACTTCATTTATGTGTTGTATAGAAAACATTGTAAATCGTTTTAAGTTGTGTTATTTGTTTTTCAAGCATTCTAAAAAGACAAAACAAGCAAATGCCTGCATGAAGTGATGTTTCTTTGTGTTGTTTATTGTACCAAGTCACAATTGTGTTGTGAGTAAAATGAGAAATTTATGAGTAAAATGAGTAATGTATGAGTAAAATGAGTAATTTATGAGTAAAAATGAGTAAATGCTCATTCTAGTGAGTAAAAATGAATAACAACTGTGTAATAAAAAAACTTCATTTATGTGTTGTATAGAAAACATTATTGTAAATCGTTTAAAGTTGTGTTATTTGTTTTTCAAGCATTCTAAAAAGACAAAACAAGCAAATGCCTGCATGAAGTGATGTTTCTTTGTTTTGTTTATTGTACTAAGTCACAATTGTGTTGTGAGTAAAATGAGTAAAAATGAGTAATTTATGAGTAAAAATGAGTAATTTATGGGTAAAAATGAGTAATTCTTACTTCTTTATATTTTTGCGGAAAGGCTGGATGTCAGTTACCAAGATCAACTGTTTTTATAGAATTAGGACATTTCTGTGTACATTATAACTAAAACGGAGGACTCATTTTTTTTTAATTGGTACCATTACATTACATGACATACTGTTCAACAGTTTTTAAACGTTACTCTTGCGATAGTTCTGGAGGGTTATAACCCCCAATAACAGCTTCAAAAAGAAATTTTCTTTTATTGATGGCATATTTCCACGCTTCTTCTGTGTCAAAGTCTTCAGTTTGTATAACACTATTAGCCGTCTTTTTGATCGATTGAAAAACTGGAGAATCTTTGAGAGCATTGATCCAAAGCACATTTTCCGTGAATACATCAGTTAGCGCTTTACGATAAGTATTTTTCATGGAGTGAAATGTCCGATCACGCGCCTCGTATTCGGTAATATTTTGTTGATTCATCAAACCGTTGACGTCCTCTTCGTACTTGTCTTGATACTGTTCAAATACTTCTTCTACAAGACGATCCATTGGATCATTTTCTTCCTCCCCATTCATCGTGTCTGAGTCAAAATCCACATCGTCTGTTTCCTGCTGATGTTTCATCTGTTTATGCCTAATAAGGTTATACTTTCTTGCAAATGTTTTGTTGCACATATTACAGGAAAACATGACTCAATGTTTGAATTATTCAAATACGTCGTCAAATTGTTTAAATCGATGTGTCTTTTTAGGTGTCTTTCTTGATGAGGTAATAGTTTTCTTTACTGGTCCTGTGTAGTTCTTTACAGCTGAAAGACTTGGTGCAGTTTTTATTTTTCCGATAGCTTTTTTCGTGTAGAGACGTTTCAATTTCACCTTTCTCTGGCCAACGCTACTGTCACTTATGACAGGTTTTGCAGTGTTTTGTTTATTTATACGCTCTACCTCAGATTTAGCTCTGTCCACCACACTCTGTATAGGTGATGTTAATTCTATGAACGTCTGTTTTTGCTTTTCGGAAAAATATGATTGTTTTGGTCACTTTTTGAGATCAGGCATATACGTTGAGTAATTCATGTTTCCTTATGAAATTGTAATGTCAGCAATACAGGTTCTTGTAAAAATGAAGCTACACGCTCTTTTAAATCATTTATATATATTTCAAATTCTTATATGTTTGTTTTACTGGTAGAAAAATAGGTGTATCAAAACGCAAATTCCAACGAGTGTAATTAGTTTGTGTAACGCGTCGAAAACTGGAACTTCCTCTCCATTTACAATACTTTCACCACAAATATTCGAAAATATAAGCAATGTTTGATTGAAACTGTTTGCTGTTTTTGTTTTAGAAGCAGAGGCTTGAAATTCTTACAAAACCACTTTTCATTTTCCTTTCAGTATATGCGGTGTTTTAAAATGTACTTTAAAATTCCAGGGTAAAATAAACTACTTTCGTCAGTTTTTAAATACACAATCATGTTCCCTTAACTTCATCGCTCGAAACACGGGGATAAAATGAGGACACGATAAAAAGTACTCCAACGTTTTACCGCATTTTTTTTTTAATCATATTTCTTTTTCTTCAGATTTATTTCATTTGGAGTAGAAAGTAAATTTATTGTCTTATTTATATAATTTTCACTTAGCATTGTATGCACTTTTAACAATTTCAACAAAAGTTCTGTCAAATTGTAGGTTTTAATCAATCCATGCTCGTGTAATTTCTTTTGTACAGTCTTTTTTTCCTTAAAAATAACCCTTTCCTCACATTATATATGAAGAAAGCACATCTGTGTATTTTCTCGCTAAACTTAATCCACATTTATGCAAACATCCTTAAACATCAAATATTGAGGTACAAGGGTTCAGCGAAGAGTAAACGCGGTGACCGACTGATATTGCAAGATTTTAAACAAGGGGATTAAGATTGTGGCAAATTCTCGAAACTTGGTTATTTATTTACTATTAAGTCTTGGTCTGTTGTGAATTAGTTGATGTAAAGAGATTCAATTTCTTATTCAATGAAAATCTTGTCTAATTAAACAATAACATTAAACACTATATCATTTGTAAAATATGCGAACAAAATCATGACAAATGGGAGCAAATTTCATCTGAAATATTGAGTTACACCTTTATTTAGGACAGTGACAGAGCATTCGTTATAGCGAGATAAATTCCTAGGTAAACACACCATCGGTCAACGTGTACATAGTTGATCTGGTCACTCAATGTGACCTTAATAATGCGCGGTTGATGTTTTAACGCGCCAACTGACCAGGTGACATCTCCTAGTTTATGAATCATAAGCTTGCGTAGTCGGTGACCTAGATCATCTGGTCTCACACTCTCTTACAAATCGCACAGGTATATCTCTACATGTTTATCCATGTATGGATCGGTACTCCTCAAAGTATTTTCGAAACAGCCACCATTTTTCAAGTCAAATATATAGTTTACAACATTAGTATTGTAGGCAACGTATTCCTTCCAATCATTTAGCTTCAAAGCAACGATATTGATGCATATATGATGCTTTTTTGCCAATTCGGTCAATACAATTTTAAAATCGTCAAAAGTATTTGAGTCGTTTAACCATCGCCATATGTCGATTTTCGCTTTTGAGTCTGACATCTGACAAGAATGAAATAAGGCGACCTTGTATAATTCGTAACTTAGTACGTGTTTTAGAGATATAAAGGGATATTCCACTTACTGGTGATAAATCTCCTGGCATAACTTTTCGGGTAGCACATCCATGATTCGAGAAATTAAAATGACTCTCATATCTAACTAAATTTATCGAAACAGATGTGTCTATACTTGTAACGACAGAAATGATGTCACAACGATGGATGTTTTGTGAAAAAGATGCGTAAATGTAGACCTTAAATTACAGAATTTAGTTAAGATCAACCTTGACCTGATGATAAGCTAACCTTGAAATTACAATTAACATCAATGGGTGACTAATTTTTTCAGACATGCGCACTAACAACTTAGATTATATTGCCGGATTATATTGGAACATTTAATCCTTTCAGCAAAAACATGTTCAGCCAGGATGCCCCATGCGTTGTATGCCGAAGTCCCCGCCCAACATCCATTATTATCCCCGCCCGCACAGACTGTTACAGTGGCTAGAACTTGGAGTACACCGGTTACCTTATGAGTGATCATCGTAGCCATTAAATTCTTTCGACTACATATGCGTAGATGCAGATCCGGAAGCTATTTATCATGGTGAGGCTAATTAAGGTGGAAAGCTGTTTTATGTCGTTGAGGTGAAGTGTGGATCATTACTGTGCCAGGAGTACCCGGATGGCAGAGAGCTGGCTTGTGTCGTCTGCTCGAAATAAATTGTCATGCCCGGAGGTGACCATTAACACCAGAGTGTACTAACACCTACAACCTAGTACAGCCCTTGTGATAAATACATAGTCCAAAATATTTAATAGATAAAAAAAAGAAAAAGAGCCATCTATATATAGAGTGAGAGAGAGAGACAGAGATAGAGAGCCAACATACATTATGTAATTATATGGTGTAGTATTCTTTTATGTCGTACAATTCTTATTATTGTCTTAATATTGTATTTTTAGTTAAACGATTGTTAGTAAAAATTCCCAATAAAAAACAACTGCAACCCGTATGGAAACTTGATTTTATTACTTATTTCCAGCGCAGCCTTAACAAAGAATGCTTAAGTTCAGATCAGTGTATCACGCGATCTGACTGGAGGAATCAATTTAGAGTAAATTTTTTGTCCAGTCCGATAGCGTGTAACAACATCCGGGTAGCCGTCGTCAAAATGACATTAACGATGGAAGATTAGTTAAACAGTGGCTACTGCTAAACTCAAACGTCCCCAGCCGAGTGCGCATCAGTCAACAGATGTTTCGCCACTAATCTCGGTACAACCTCGTGATGGCGGGACAACAGTGTGGATCAAGCACTGCTCGTCTTTGATGGCCTCCAGGAAGTGTGGTTACGACGAAGCCAGATCCAACTGGATGCTTTCTCTACAGCCTTGCTGAGAGCTCGGACAGAGCTTTTCCTTGTCCTTCCTTTCATTCCCAGGGCTCCCAGCGCTTTCCATACAGACTGTACAGAAAAGCCTCGACATCCGACCTCAACAGGGAAGATCCAGGTGGTGTACCCTATTGAAATGCATTTATCTGCCAGTCTTGATATTTTGCCTTCTTTCTCTCGTAGGCTTCTTCAATGCGATTTTCCCAGTGGACAGTAAGATCCAGGAGTATCATCTACTTTGGGGCGCCTGACCAGATGACAGCATCAGGGCGGAGACCTGTCTGGACCATATCGTGGAAAACTAACTTCTGCCGAAGATCGGCTTTCATTTCCCAGAGTCTAGCTTTGCCTGTGGTCTGGTTACCGCTGGCTGTTTGCCCTTCCTTGACAAAGTTGATGTACTTTGGGCCTGGCTTGGATTGACGCTCCTGTCTTCTCTCCTTCTCCAGGATGTTTTGCTAACACCCTCAGTACTTGGTCGTGCAGCAATCTGTGGCGTCCTGGTGTCAGTATGTGTGATAGCGTCCTTTTAGAGTTGACAGGTAGGGTCTTCACTTAGCTTCCACCTCTCGAGGTTGGTAGGCGCTGGCTAGAGAACATACACCGATTTCTAGAGGAAAGAAAGTTGGAGAGACTTGTACTGCCAGAGTTCTTGTCAAGTCAATCTTCTCTCTAGAAGACTCCATTTACTCCAACTGCCTTGTTGGCTCATCTGGACTGCTCTTGCATATCGTTTCATGTCTTCGATTCTTCTGACTTTTTGTTGGACCAATGAGTGTTTTTCCTGATTATCGTAGCTTCTGCTTCATGCCTTGACCTTTCTTGCTAGGTTTTAGTAGCACTTACTATTACCCTGTGCTACAGGCTACTCTCTGCTTTTCGTACTGCATTGGAGACTGACCACTTCCTTCCTATACGTACTTCGATACCAGCCTTGCTGACCTTTTCATCTGCTGAGTCTCGAAGTGTGAAGAAAAGACGGGATTTAGCTACCTTGTACCCTTCTGCGAGTGAAGTAAGTTGCAGCTGCAGTTTCGTTGACTTGTCATACAGGCCGATGGGGCTGAATGAAGGTAGCAGGCCTAACCATCTTCTAATGTGCTTGCTTACCGCTTGCTCCAGTTGTTCAACTAGACTGAGAGGCACTTCATTGACCATCAGGGGCCAAGCTAGTCGTTGGAGTAGGCCGTGCTGATAGATAGAGGTCAGGCACTTCCCTGGGAGTTCTGCCTTGTCGATTCTGCGGACACCTTCTTCTAGCTGTTGCTTGATGATTCCTTTCCTGCTCTTGTCTGAGAGAGTAGAATCAAACCATATACCCAGGCACTTGATTGGACTATCGACCAGTGATGGGATTTCTTCACCTTAGATAAACAGCTTGAACGGTAATGTGACTTAACCTCTCTTCACTACCAGACACCTTGACTTTTTGGCAGACGGATCCCTGTGTTAGTTATTGGCCCACGTGTCTCTCTCGCTGCGGCCTTCAGGATGATATTCATGCCCGTGACGAAGAGAATCACTGATATGGAGCAGCCAGTTAATATGCCCTTCTTAAATGAAATCCATTATGTTGTGAAGTTCTGGCATGAGAAACATAGGTGAATGCTGCTGATGAGGCTTGTGATGAGGCGTATAGCGTGGTCGGGGACATGGTAGTGCTGGAGTTCTTCCTGGATGAGCTGGTTGGGGATGTAGCCGTAGACATTTGCAATGCCTAGCCACACCACAGTGAGATTCTTGTTGTTTCTAGCCTCATGGAGCAATTGTGTGAGAGCAATTATGTTCTCTGCACAGCCTGAGAATCCCTCCCTTCTGTACTGACGTGTTTATATCTTCCCTTCTACGCTTAGAAGTAAGATGGTTCTAAACTGTTGGACTGGCTTAGAATCTTTCTCTTTTGGGACAAAGCATCCCTCTACTGCCTGCCAGCATTCTGGAACTGTGCCTTTCTTCTATACAGTCTTAAATAGGAGCCAAAGTCTTCTGAGCAGCTTCGGGCATTTCTTGTAGACTTTGTACGTACGGTATACCACTGGGCCAAGGTGCCGAGCAGGCCCTTGCTTTCTTCACATCTCAAACTTCCTGAAGAGTTGGCTCTTTCATGTCAGGAGGAAACTGAGGTCGTTCACCGGGGGTTATCTTGTCACAGCTGCCTAGAGGCTGGTGTCTGGAGAGATCAGAGTGGACCTCCCCCAGGTACTGGACAACCTCCTCCTTACTGCTCTGCATGCTGCCTCCCTTCTCTTCGACAAGCGGGGTATTGGAAAATCTGTAAGGGCTGGCGATGAATGCTGCCCTTTTCATCATACTTTCCTTTTGCTCATTGCTGAGCCGCTCTGCTGTTGTCAAGTTTCCTCCTTAACTCTTCCTCCTTGATTTGTGCCAATCCCCTTCATTCATCTTCACTAGCTTTTTTAAACTGCTTTCTTATGATCTTCATCCGTTCTCTCTTCCTTCTGTTTAGAACCGGGCTTGTCTTTGGTGTTTCTCCTTTCCATCACTGGCAAATCTCTCGAATCCCAGTGAATATTTAATGTTGGGGATGACTTGGATCTTTTTTCTTCTACTTTCCCCCGACTGCTCGACTGGAGGATGTTGTCAAAATCATTGTCAAAATCATTCCATTTCCTAAAATCCATCTTTGGCCATGATATTTGCTGGCCCCTGGCGATGTTCGGGGCTTTTCTATTTTCATTGACTGGCTTGGTTGCTGCATTCTTTTGTGTGGGTTCAGATTGGTCTTTTCTCGTCATGCATGGGAAGATTCATCTAGACTGAGTATATTGAAGATAGGAGACTCTTCTTCTTCCCTATCCTGCTCCTTATCTGTCTGACTACTGCTTTGACTGGCTTCAGTTGCTGTGTTGGTCTCTGATATGAGTTCCAAAAACTTCAAATCCTCCACCGAGCAGCCACTTCCAGTGAGCGAGAAGACTGGAGTTGGGAGACTTCTGGTACTATGGTTGGCCACCGGACCAAACTTCTTCCCCGTTTAATCAGGAAAACCTTTGCGTTGCTTCGGTCTTCCAGGTAAATGACAGCTACTTCTCGCATGGTGAATTCTCAGTCCACGGAGATTTTTGCAGACCTTCCCACATGTGCAGGTCACTGTATCAGTCATTGTCCGTTGTTCTTTCTGGGTGGACTCCAGTATATTCGTTCTGTTGGGCCTCTCATCCTAAACCCCTCTCGATAGGCCCCGGGGTGTTTTCTCTCATTTGTACTTGCTGCGAGTGTAGGTTGTTCCTTTACAGCTACTGCAAATTGGGTTGCCGGCCCATAGTTGCACGTGTACTAGTATTCCCTAGTTGCTATCTGTTTGTCCAGTGTCACAACTCTTTCATGGTTGTCACCCAGCCTTTCCTGGAGATCACTGGGGTTGCCAGGTAACATGATGAGTAATACAGTGGCTACTGCTAATCACAAACGTCCTCATCCGAGTGCCCATCAGTCAACAGGGGTTTCGCCCCTTATCTTTAAAGAGCAAATGAAGGGCAAATTGAGGAAATGAATGGAAAATTGATGTTATGAAAGGCAAATTAATGAAATAAAGAGCAAACTGATGATATAAAGAGCAAATTGCTAAAATGTGAAGAGCAAATTGATTAAATAAAGAGAAAATTTGAAGAGCAAATTGATGAAATGAAAGGCAAATTGATAAAATGAAGAGTAAATTGATGAAATGAAGGGAAAATTGCTGAAATGAATAGCAAATCTGAAGTGCAAATTGATTAAATGAAGAGCAACTTGATGAAATGAAGAACAAATTTCCCATGCCCATGTCATTCGATTTAGCTAGGTAATCAATGAAATTCTTGATAATTTATTTTTAAGTGATGCTAAATACAGCGATTTCTCTCAAAATATATCTCGTTTATCCCGTATGTCGCATAATCATTGCTTACATTAATTTTGAATAATCAATCCTAAAATTGTAATTAGTAAGACTATTGAATTTTTTTGGCATGTTTTGTTTTCTCAATATAAAGTCATGTGTAGCAAATGTCATTCGAAGTAATTTATTTAGGACTATTTGACAGGTGTGATTGTAGCCGTATGTTTCATCTAAACCTGTTTCTAATGTGTCATTTGCTCCGCTCAGCAATGATATCGATTCGATCATCTATCTCTCATGGTTTAATAGAATACAAGGTAGCGTAAAATGGCTGCCGAAATAAATCACGGTAACAAGAAAATTTCACTGGCGGGATGGTCCGGTATTTAGGTGTAGGTCCCGGGTTTTCTAATCCTGAGACCTTCAATTACACATTTCCCTAAACTATACGCTTCAAAAGAATGGCGTGGAGACAACGATTCGATGAAAAACTTAAGTTTACAGAAAATGTATTCCTTTTATCATTTTAAATTTCTAAATTCTTGATTTTCATAATGTTTCCTTTAGACAACAAACTATTTTTTGTTCTTATTTTTTTAATGGAGAAACACAGGACCGCAGTAATGCAGTAACAAAAAACAACAACAACAACAACAAAAACTAATAAGGCTTTATTTCCGCCACAGCTCGCTATATATGCATTTATGTCAAGACTGTCTACTTAAGGCGACTCTCAGGACTTTAGTCCTTTCCGTTTTTCAGCACTTTATACCTGATACACTTTAATGTATAATCTTGATCACTTTCATTTTTCTCTCGGCTAGACTTTGACCACGAGACAGCTTACCTATTGGTTTATTTTGGGTCCCACTGATAAGAGAAATGTGCTGTCTCACTACAATATAATTCCTTAGATGGTTTGTAATTAGATTATCCTAAAACCGGAGCAACTAGTCTTGTAACTCCCCTTATATGCTAGGTATTAAGCAGGAGGAACCTACGAGTGCCATTTTCAAATTTAACAACTTTAGTATGCCGCTTCTGGGGAGCGAACCCTCAACTTTTCGATCATTCGAACATGTTCTGATAAAACATGCACCCGTTCCATTCTTTACATTTTAAAGAACATAAAATTGAGTTTCTCATTACTACGTAGGATTTCGAATTCATTCAAATCTACTTGGATTTTATCTGAAACTCTGTTTGTCTGAACACATCCGCCAATAGTTTGTTCCCTGCATTGTCTGATATGAATCAAGGACTTAGTAAACCCAAACTAGGTTGACCACATGAATTAAATTTGTTTCCGATACCTATACCGCTTCTAAGATTTCTGGTACTGCCTCGGGAAGGCGAGACAGGCGGCGTAGCGTCTCCATTGCTTATAACTTGACTTTGCCTTAAATTAAGATATATTCATAAATCGTATATTCGAAGTAAATGCAAATGACTAGCCTTTACATATATCTTTAAATTAATTTTGATTTTAATAAACTTTTTTCGTGGACATATATTACACATAAATAAAAAAACAAGTAAAGAGAAAATACAAGAGTAAACACTTAGGACGGGCCGTTTAGACAGATAATTAGGAGAAACAGTCTGAAAAAGAGAACTTGTGGCCAGACTAATGTGTGAGTTGAATATTCACAGTATGCTGATATTGTAATGGTGTATATGGTAAATATTTTGAAAATAAGACGTGTTTGAAATGGTGAAAATGTAATATACGATTTTTTATATGCTCACTCAGACGCAAAATAGTCCCGTCTCGATTAACACATTTAACAATCTTTATTACACTTAACATTCATATTAGATCAGTTTTAAAAGAGAACAAAACATGAAAGTCATCAAACATTTCGTTTGAAGAACCATACAAAGCAATCCATATCATAATCGGGCGTTTTTACGATACCTTCAAATGTGCAGTCATTAGATTTGGTCAAAACTGTTTCATTACATTTAACAACTTTCAGGTCGGGTGATTTTAAACTGAATAAAACTTCTTGAAGCGATGGTAACAGCTTGTCAATCGGATGAACAAGGCAGCATCTATTCATCAGCGCATGCGATTTCGATACCGGAAATGGATTACTGACATGCGCAAACCGACAATCCAAAAGATGGGTCATAAAAGGCAACACTTCATTATCTTTTTTCCCCCAAAGAACTAGCTTATAATATCCCGAATATGGAAGCCGAACTTGGACAGTCATCTCCTCAAATGATGGTGAAAAATGTACAAAGCAATTATCCTTTAGTTCTTCCGGAAAATCTGCATAGAACAAACGAGGGAATAGCTCTAAGCTATTCGACATTTTGATTGGTATATTTAGTTCACCAGTTTTTGCAACATGTATTATATCACTTAATTCTGTCACATTGAATAAATGAAAATCATCCACGGGGCCATAAATGGTATGATGGTTTGGGTAGGGCAATAGCTCTCCGTCCGTTTCGATACATTTTATTATGTATCCTAGCAACGGTTCCAAGTTTGCTTTTTTACTATCTAATTTGCGTCGTCCAAGAATTTGCAAATAAAAATCTCCGACAGACGGTAGTCGAACATGTATCACACAGTGATTCTGATCGGTTTTATATGTAAATGTAAACTGGTCCAATTTCTGATCTCCTTTGTAAAGGAATCCTACAATGTCTGAAACCAATTTATCGGCCGCTTTTATTGTTATATCCACCGAATTCTTCACTTTATTTAAAACAGTATGCTTATGGCTTACAGGTTTGATACCCCATTCTTTGCCGTGCTTGTCCATATTCAACATTGTTTTGAACGTTTCCTTTGTTACGGTTGGCTCCACAAGCTGCCAGCTCTCACTGTTGCCAAGGTTGCCACGGATGTTGTACGGGAAGTGATCACAGATGAATACATCTGGGTCAGTAAGGAAATAAACATTATTAAATTTCGCTACGTACTTTTTCTCCTTGATCTTAACATATCCTGCTCCCATGGTGACGTCAATTGGATACCAGTTATCGTTGATGAGAACGACGTTCCATGTATGAATGTTACGTCTATCCTGGAAAACATTTTCCGATGGATTATAGCCATACGGTTTGATAAAACCAGTAACAGTCATGATCGGTATACCAACCTCTCTGCATAATGCCTCCAGTAGTCGCGTGTAACCCTCACACACGGTCAATCTAGACAACAAGACCGAGGCTGGGTCCGTGGGACGGGGAAGGGTTCGGCCAAAAAAGACCGACGTATCGAAGTTGATGTTGTGCGTAATCCACATGTAGAAAGCTCGGACCTGCTCAAGTGGACTGTAGGCTATCTCTGTCAGGTACATAACTAAGCTCGACAGGTGCTCTCTGTCGAGTGGCGGCGCTTTAATCGCGTGCAAGTCTATTTCTAGAAACATCCTCTCGTTTGGTATGAGATCTCGCCTTACAACAGATGGTGGTCTTGGTCCAGGAATTGAAATTACGTCATCAGAGCTGCAAACGGATTCACGACCATGACCTTTAACTTCCGGTGGCTGTTCATGGGAAACAAAACTAGCCTCGTTTTCACCCACATCCAAAATGTTACTCACGGAAGAAGGTATCGCATTTACTGCAAAACTGTCATTTGTATGGTCACGTTCAGAAATCGTCCCTTCCTGGTCACTTTCTGCAAATACCGATTCCACAGTGGCACTGTCACTTACGAACTTTCCTACTGTTTGGTGTTCATTTTCATTATCGCTGTTGTCTTTAACAAGAATTGTAGGAGCGGAACCAGGACTATACAACTGCATATTCCCCCTCTCATCTCTGTAGCATACAGGTATTTCATTGGTGTTGTGTTCCGTTGACTTCAGATTAAAAGACACATCCATAAAACAAATAGTAGTAAATCAAGACCAGATCTATTAAAAATATATACATACTGTATAATAAGTGCACAAATAAAGACCTAGATATTATATTAGAATGTTGCCCTGCCCACATAGGTCTATCTGGGAATGACGAGGGTGATGAGGCGGCTAAGGGGGGGGGGGGGGGCTTATGTTCACGTCAGTTGCTAATGATTGTCCCCTTGCACCGACAGAGATCTATTCGCTTGTCAGGACGAAAGTCCTACACAAATGGAAAGACCTTGTCAATGAACGTGAATATGAGCAAACTTTCAAAAGACAGTCAGTTTCAATCAACCAGTTCCATATTTATCAAAAAGTAAAATAGATAAATGTTTTACTAGGTCAATTTACTGCCGGGGAATAGGGGTCAATTTATTTTTAATACCCCCAAGATTTTTACGATTTGTCAGAGGGCCTTCACGACTTAACACTTTCTTATGGATTGTCAGCTTTTTTTTCGGACTGCAGGGCTGGTCTCAGGGCCGCCTTGGCGGGGTTACACCTCGATTTTACGGTCGAGAATGTTTTTGACCCAGGTCAGGAGATCGGTCTTTAAGGCCCTTGAGACTTACATTCTAGATTGTCAGATGACCGATAAAATATAAATATATATTCTCGGGGCCTTACGAGAGGAATCATCCTTTAATTACAATTTATTATAAATTTTAAAGTTTTTTTCCCCTTTTCTTTTAAATTTTAATTTTTGATGGACGGACATATACTGGATGGTATATGGGAGAGACTTCCACTGGAAGCATGGGGACTCTTCTTTTATTGTATATAATGTGCACATATATTTCTTAAATATGTATATACATTTTAAACATTAATTGGGGCCGTTTGTTTGTCTAAAAGCGGAAGTTCTGTTTTATAAGAATAAACAACTCTTGGTTTATCAGTTCACCCTAGATCTGATCGGGCTGATATTTTTTTAAGATATATCTTATATAGTCTCTTCAGGAGGATTCAATTGTCCACAAGGGGCGTATTTTCACTATCACAGTTTAATAAGCAGTCATTTTAACTTATTTGTACTCCCATGTATAACATCTTGTTATATATGGGATCGATTAACCCGGTTTTGTCACCTTTTATTAATCATATCTGATTCTTTTATATACAAGGTGTGAAATACTGTCCTTCAAATTATCCGAAATATATTTTGGACTATGTCCATTTAACTTCATTTTAATTTACCTTTGTTATGGTACTAAGTACAATTGTACATATATTATAACATCTCCCTTAAATTATTATACCTTTATAGTATATAGTGGAATAGATTGTGGCTGTGTACATATGTATACATAAACAAATGCATATAAACAATTAGTTACTTCCATCGGAATAAAATTTTGATGGAAATGGAATGAAGTCTACCTTTCCAGAAATACCGGAAGTGTTAGGCTAATCATTTACTTGAGTTATATTTAATTTTAATAGTACATAAAGTGAGTATTAAATAAAAATATTTGATGAGTAGTATTATAATAAAATATGCATTACTTAAATAAAAACATAAGAATTACATAATAATAAGTATAAGAAATAAAAGTAAAAAAAATATATATAACCTAAAACATAGAAACCACTTAAACACTATTTACATATATACTTCTTATAGCACTAATTAATCAACATTTTCTTAAACAATCGACATATGTATACAAACATCTTTTACATATCATAAACGCCCTATTTTAACCTCGCCAAAATGACGTGGTCAAAGTGCGAGTCTAAATAAATTTTAAATCAATTAATTTAACTAATGTGAGAATGTTGTGTACAGTACCATAGGCAGTTACGCGCAATTTCAAGTGTCTGTAAGATGAGATCATATTACGCCTTTTTAGGAAAGGTCATTGACAATACACAAAATGTTATCTTGCCTAGTCAAATATGCCAAAATGTCATTTATAGAATAAGATAGATAAGGAAAAACACGTGTCGCTTTAGAACAGAGAATGGCAGACACCTTCAGAGGTAATGGCGCATATTGTTTCTATAATGTATCGATAATGCATGTTTAATTTTATTTGAAAAAAAAAATGATTTATTTTATTGATATAGAATTTGACATATTCATGATAATTATCCTTAATTTCGTTTGTACACTTTAATGATTTTGATAGTGAAAAGGTACAGCTATTCGTGAAGTTGCACCTTTTTGTCTTATTTCATAATTGCATAAATATAAATTTGATGAAATCGAACACACCCTAGTTGTGTATCGATGGATTGGTGTAACAGCGTAAGGTCAGGCACCTTACGGGTGTAGGAAGACCCCGAATGTTTAGAGGAATACGACCTCAAGCCAACTGGAGGGCTACTTCACATTAATTTAAATATTGATCACTGTTACAAGACAGGGATTCGAACTAGAAGCGGAAAGGGGTGATGAATTAAAAGTCCATTATTCTTCCATTAGCAGCGTGTATTCTTCGGACAGAAAAGGCAATATTTGTGTTACAGATTTGTTAAGAAATGCATCGTGCACATGTACGTTGACAACAGTACTTCAATGCAAAAATAAGAAAATATTATTTTAATATAAAGATCGTTCAATTGTTTTCAAAATAACTGATTTGCATATTCAGCATTCTGACGTTTAAATTACATTCCGTATATTTCCGTCAACTAATCACTAGTACATAAATTGATGAAGTAGCAGATAAACAAATTTTGATTCGTCCGATTTCCGATTACGGACCTTCTTCGGGAATACTCTCTGATGCAAAAATTCAAACAATGAGAGTATTTTGACATCCATATAAAGTGAAAAATTGCGAGAATGATCACCATTCTAAATGCGTATAACTGTTATTTCTCAACAGATATTTGAACATTATGTACCATTTGTCTTAGTCTACAATACGTCAATGTCATTTAACACTTTCTTTTTCATAACAAAAATGTATCATTATGAGATATAATGGGCCTTTAAAGTCAACGGCCACAAAATCCCTAGTCAAAGATAATTACCTCAAGACATGAACCCCGCCATAGTATAGTTTACTTATGTAAGGATTGGTTTAATTAATTCAAACTTATCTAGATTAATGGGAAAAAATCTTACAACTTATACTAATTCCTCTCGAGTGTTCCTGGTTAAGACCAGTACTTGGCGCCTGAGAAGGCCATGAAAAACTCTTATCCCTAATGGGGTTCGAACTCATAGCCTTCAAATCCGGAATCAGTTACGTTTCCACTGGACCACGGCACCCCAATAATTAAAGAATGAAGTGTAGCGTGCAAACTCGAGCGGTAAAATATATATTATGAATAAATATTATCAAATAATGTTATAAATTTTCCTAGCCTATGATTAATAGAACGTTTGGTAATATGTGCAGAAAAAAAAAACTTGATTAACATTACAACCTCATATGATGATTTGAAATGATTAGTTTGAACAAAAATCACCAGACTAATCAAGTAAAATCATACGTATGAAACTATATGAAACAATACTGTAAACTAAAACTGGTCTGAAACTTAAATAGAAAATGCTTCAAACCACAAGAAAAACTAGCTCTGCCTCGAGCATCAACATCAAATGAAAACGTTCTGCTTGACCCCAAGCAAAACACCCTTTCACAAGCTTTGCTTGAACATACAGTGTCCTGAATCAATCTCAAGCACCATCATTGCCTCAGACACTTTACCCAAAGGTTCAAATACAACTTCACAACTTTGTTAGAAGCCTTGTCCAAGGTTCGAAACAAACATGCTTGAAACCGGTCTAGTGAAAAAAAAACCTGGGAACAAGCCCAGATATTTTCTGGAATAATAAAATAAAATAATAAAATAATATATATATATATATATATATATATATATATATATATATATATATATATAAAGTAACGTTAAACCAAGGCTCCTCCCGAAACTCTGAGCATAGAACTGCAACTTATCGGGTTACACACCTAGAGGTAATTACTTACTATGATATATATATAAAAAGTATACTACCTTTTTAGTTAAGATGTAACCCCGCCAACCGTAACCGCAGACTTTACTGAATGAAACTGTCAGCGTAAGCGCTGTATATACACGTGACCAACTAAATGTTGAACTCTTCGGGTGAAATCATTCCCAGGATATAAGTGGAACGAAGGAGTGTAAGCTTCTTGTAAAGCGTAGAAACTTGATTCTAATCTATATAGTACAATAATGAACTATATTGCCGAAAATACGTTTAAATTTACAAATTAAAGCTTAATTTGCAGTTATCAAGCAAGATTCAAGACAAATAGAAATCCGGAAATAGAAACTATAGGTAAATTCAACCAATTATGATTGGGGTAAATTATTTTTGTCACAGAAGTAAAACATCAAAATATCGTATTACAAAATCTTGTCATGACGGTCATTATTTTATAACGAATCTTAAGGCTTGTCTACGCCGAATTGGTTTGACCCGTAGATGCTTGTGGTGAAGTCAGAATCTAAAACGATTTACACCAAAACTGCTTAAGTTTTGGTCAAAATTTAAAAAATATCGTGAGTTCTTTATATGGAGAAAATAAGTGACTTTAAAGTGCCTACGTGACCTAAGAGCGGAACTTGTTTTCGTGGCGACTTATAACATCTTGTTTTGTCACTCATACGGTGACAGCTAAAAATCTATGTCATAAATCATCTCTACATCAGAGATGTACACACCTACCGTACTTAAAACATCACGTGAAACTGTCATTCAAACGGCTGGCGGTTCCGTATTGTGAGGATAAAGGCAAACATGTAAGGCCTTCGTGACAAAGTGTACATTTGTTATGGTTTATATTTTAAATTCATTAATTATCGAAGCACTCCTTTACGCGTCGCTTGCGACAAATTCCATAATATCTAACATATACACGATAACTGAACCATATTTTGCTAATTGACTTGACATGATTTGACTATTTGAGTTTACCGTCGCTTCGACAATATTTCAGTCATATAGCGGCGTCCAGCTAATTACAGGTGGAGGAAGACCCCGAATGCACGGAGGCATCTGGGATTTTGCTAATTACACAAATAATTTCTTCATGTTAAATGAATGCGGCATAAAATATCAAAACATAATTCTGTAAATCATTAGACTTCAGACCTCACTAAGGACCACTTGAATTTGTTTCCAGTTGCCGTGCTGCTTCTGGGACTTCTATCCTTGCTTAGGGAAGGTAAGACAGGCATAGCAGTGCTCCATAGAGCTTTTATAACTTGACTTTTTCCTCTAAATCCATACAGTTTTAATATCTATCCAGTCGTCGAAGTAATTGAAAGCGATGCAACTGACTAGCGTTTGTTTTAAATTTACAAGTTATTTCGGTTCTAATTGCATACATATATAAACAGCAAACTGATATCCTAACAGTGTTCGCCTTTATCTAAATATCTCTCACATCTATCCTGGAACGCCACAGCTGTCTTATGTTCGGCATTGATGTTTAGAAGGGTCCATATAGCATTTTGAGGGATCGTGTTATCATCATTTGGTGTTGTTGAGTCATATTGTGGGGTTGTAATATCATCATGTGAGGTTGTAATGTCATTTTGTTGGGTTGTTATATCATGTGAGGTTGTAATATCATCATGTAGGGATGATTTGCCATTTTGGGTGGCGCAGTTGTCCTTCTGTGATGTCCACTTGCCTTGCTGCGTGATGCAGCTGTCATTCTGTTACATCCACTTGAATTGCTGCGTGGTGCAGTTTTCCTTCTGTGATGTTCAATTGACTTGCTGTGTGGTGCAGTTGTCCTTCTGTGATGTTCACTTGACTTAATGTGTGGTGCAGTTGTCCTTCTGTGATGTCCACTTGACTTGCTGTGTGATGCAGTTGTCATTCTGTTACATCCACTTGAATTGCTGTGTGGGGAAGTTTTCCTTCTGTGATGTTCAATTGACTTGCTGTGTGGTGCAGTTGTTCTTCTGTGATGTCCACTTGACTTGCTGTGTGATGCAGTTGTCATTCTGTTACACCCACTTAAATTACTGTGTGGTGCAGTTTTACTTCTGTAATGTTCAATTGACTTACTGTGTGGTTCAGTTGTCCTTCTGTGATGTCCTCTTGACTTTCTGTGTAATGCAGTTATCATTCTGTTACAGCCACTTAAATTGCTGTGTGGCGCAGTTGTCCTTCTGTTATCTCCACTTGATTTGCTGTGTGTTGCCGTTGTTCTTCTGTTATGTCCACTTGACATTGTGATGTTTTTTTGTTGT
>CM037781.1:50721610-50737995 GCA_021229015.1 Solen grandis
TTAACGTCTAACCGACAGTATTTCTCTTTATATTGGTACTAAATCAACATGACAGATTTAAAGTCCTGCCTCATTTCATTTACCGTGATCAAGTGGTAAAGCTCACAGTATGGGTGGATCGTATTCACGAGGCAACATAAGTGAATATTTTTTTTAAATTTTTTTTTTGTGAACATGTTAGGGCGAAAATTATCGCCTTTATCGCATGTCTTTCTTAAAAAATTAACCTATTAGATACAACTGTTATTGCCTTGCCCAAATACTTAAACAAATCACTTTCTTTGTTTTATTCATTGTTTATCTATGTACAACCAAATGACCTCGATACTGTCTGAAAAGTTCTAACTTTAATTTGCCAGTATAACACAACTTCATACTGTATGTAAACCATAACTAGGTGAAAGAAAAATTATTAGAGTATTGTTCTGTTCTGTTCTGTTTTGATTTGTTCTGCTCTTAAATCTCGCATCTGGAATTTCAATCAATCTACAAGCGACAGTGCGACAACGCCATAATGCGAGTTTTTTTTTTTTTTTTTTTTTTTTTTTTTTTTTTTTTTTTTTAGCAATACCTCGACAAGATTGTTAAATCGCATTTTTAGACAGAAGACAGCGCAAGAATTTTCGTGTTGTCCCGTGTTTGGGTAGGCGAAGGCCTGAACTGGACACCGTACTTTTTGTCAAAAAATCAGTTGTCTCTTATAGAAATTAAATTTGATTTACCATTTCTTAATTTTAATAAAAATGTCTGTTATTGAAGTCAATACAATACTTGTTCCCCCCATCTGACAAATTAGCTGCTAAGCTTAAGGTAATCCATCATTAAATTATAATCATGGTCTTTCAAGTGCTTTAAATGATTTCAGTGCAGATGCAATTATCCACTGACTTGGAGTTATAGTCTATTTTGCTCAAAGTCTATAAAGGCTTGCTTTTTACTATAAAATACCCACAACCACATAATGGGTGATGCCTACAATTTAATGATGGAAGGATTACCTAACAGTTAAATGTTTAAATAAAAAATTATTCATAAATGTTAAAAAAACTTAGACCAGGCCCCAATCCGAAATTTGTGCGTCAGATCCTCGCTAGATGTGTAATTTGTACAAAACCTCCCAAGACCGCAAAGTACTAGTACAAGCTATGAAGAAAAATCAGTATAATTATGGACTCTTAATTCCTGTGGTAACGTTACCCAGTCTTTGCTTTTTAAAACCCCTAACCTCGTGAAAAAAAAGTACAAGTTAATGACTCAGTGATTATGAATTTGTAAAATGTAATAGTATAATAAACTAAACTAAAATGGATTTTTCTTTGCTTGAGGACGGTGTAACAATACACAATAATACTTTGTGAATGGGGCAAACAGAGGAGACCCTGTTTAAAACCATCACTTATGAAAACGCTTGCAAGCGAATTTAAATTATCGTTTGACTATAATTTAAGTCATTTATTAAAAATAAATGAAAATATGAGGCCCTCTTTGCCAAACCTATGTCAATTCCACAGAAAAGGACCGTTTCCTCACTTAAGACATGTACTCGAAAATCGGCAACAAGAAAATACATCAAGACATCTTTCCGCCATTCGCATAGCGTCACGCGACAACAAGCCAGTTAAGGCAAAAAGAAGACAAGAATCCATTCTAAACGCTAAATGACTGAAGTATGGTAACTCCCATATCGTCCGGAGGCTAAGAAGTGACCCAAGACAACAACAACAACAACAAAATTAGGCTGTCCGAGGTCCCAACCTTGTATCCCGGGCGTCATTAGAGGAGGATTTTAAATGACAATTTTTAAAGTGGCATGGGATCGAACCGGCGACCTCCAGCTCTCGAAGCGGGCGGTTTATTCACATTCCCACTGTGGCTCTATTCAGAAGCATGTTGAGAGATTAATATTTTCAGTTCAGAGAAAAATGATCGATTTTTGGTAAAGAGTTAGCCCTATTACTAACGCTTGGCTAAAATATCGATAGTATTTTGGTCTTTTCATTTAGTAAATGATTTTTGTTGTTTTTGTAAAATTTTCATTAAAGGCAAGAAATGATTTAACATGTATTGTGATTACATCACTATACATAATCTCAAGGAGACATTGTTTAAATTGTTCGTAAAATGTTGATAAAAGCTGTTTTCGCGGTATTGCTTAAATGACTTAAGATCTCGGCAAGACTCTATTGCTATTATAGCAACATTTTCCGTCAGAATTCCACGGACTTTGCTGGTTGAAAGTTCAGAGAAATTGCAAAGATAACATGATACAATTTTTCAAGGTCATATTATATTGACGCAATACACAACAAATAGGTCAACAGTTCATATGATAAAATCGTAGAACTCTACAGCATTTCAGATCTATTGCTGATAAAAGCTAAAATCTTATCTGCGTGAACAAACCAGTGAAGAAAAAATATTAATTATGCATAGCTTATCTTCTTTAAAAGAAAAAACTGTGATTTTAAACATCTTTTTTTATGCTAAATGGACTTTCACGCCAATGCAAAATTCAAAGGAACTTAGTTAATAGACCGAACATCGCGTGTTCTTGTTACATTTACAATATTTTATTGCACTCTTGACGAATACTTCTAATTATCCAATGTGCAAAACACAAACACACAAGAAAATAACCCACATTGACATGTCATATGTAACATAGCTATATTTATTAAATAAATCTTTACTCGAGTATGAATTTGTTTATGATGCAATTGCATCGCTTGTCTCATTTTTAATAAGTAACCGTTGAAGCGTCTTGCGCCATTTATTTAGGACAGAATCAAATGTATCTCCCAATCTAGGCCATGGCGGATATTTTAGAGAACCGTCAAGAGATCGTTCTCATACGTTGCTCTGATGGTAAAAAATACAAGTTTTACTAAAATGTGAATAAATACTACTTTTCTATCATTTACGCCCCCCCCCCCTTTTTAACTGACCTATATACTATAGAGGTAGGTCACTAATTCCACTGTAAACATACAATGTGCATTTTTTTCTTTCTTTTTTATTTTTTGCGTGGTAGGAACGAATAAAGGCATCCCGGTAAAAAAATGCGCTCACACTTAGTCAAGAGAGCAGCTTGAAACATTTCGCAAATTTAAATTTATTTGACCGGAAGTATACTTTTATCTTTCATTATTTCTAGCATGACGGGTAAATTGGATGTGTGTGGCATAGTGGTATGGGTTGTGGTTGAAACAAAAGTTAAAAAGATGAATAAAAGTCAGTAAATGCATAAATACTGACAAACTAACATTTTTGATTTTGATTTTAAGTTCGAGTATATCATATCCGTTTAGTTTAAATAGATTTCATAATGATGAAGTAAGTAAACAATAAAAACAAATAAGAATATTTCAGTATTTTTATTGCCAAAACAGTTATGCCTATCGTCCCATGAGTAACTGTGTGACTGGTTAAAATAGCCAGCGCAACGTAATATTTATTTATTTATTTATTTATTTATTTATTGGATTTAACTTCCCGCCGACAGTGTTTCAGTCATCGACAGATACATGTATAGTGCTGCCACACTGCAGTATCACGCCGTAGACATGTACACATACCAGACCCAGTCACATTATCCAGACATCGGGTCAACCAGTCCTGGAACTACCCTTATAATATACTGAACGCCAAACAAGGAAGCTATACCAGTACCATTTTTACGAGTTTGGTATACAGTATCCTGGGCGGACACTCTAACCACTCGACCACCGGGACCGGTGTAAGGGGAATGGTATCCTCGGTAAGAAGGTGTACGTTAAAGGTTCGATTTACATTTTTTGTACATAAAGCACACCCTCACTCAATTTATGTTCCAAATATGTCAAAATCCACACAAACAAGTTATATTTCCAAGCATGTATGTTTCCTTCAAATATTTTAAACCGACATAGTTGCAATAATACAAACGATGAAGATAATAGTTTTGATCAAATTGTGTGAAAGATATCGGTTGTTATTTTATGATTTTTGAGCTCTCAGAATGCAGTCTCATTGCCATGATGTCCATCTCCGGAACCTTATAATTCATATTTCAGTATAAATGCTACCTGAAATAGGCCAAATTGTTTCTATATCACGAGTTATTAGTATCTTTCTTGTGTATGTAACTTTTTCAGAAAATGTTTAAACCATATTTTATAGTCATAGCATGTATGATAAAATGATATTTCATTTTGGTTCATACTCGCAGATGAATATTACAGACTACGGCTATATGTACGGACCCGTGAAAGATTTTAGATCAACACGTATATGGATCTGTGGCATAAAAGCGCAAGACTACATCTTTTTTAAAAGATTAGGGCCGTTGGTTCAAATCCGAGCCTTTCTTTTTCTTTTTTTACTCACTTTGTCAGACTAAGTTACAGTTAGAGTTAAGCATAAAACGTTTAGAATATGCAAGTTACATGCACTGGTAAGCAAATGACAAAGTTTTTTTTTAACAATTCAGGGACACCTCGTGTATTCGAAAATAAAAATGACACTTAAGTATGATTTACATATTCAAACTCAAACTATGCCCAATAGTTTCAACAGAGATTCGAGTATGACACTCAAATTTGTGCCTGGGAAGTATTTCCGAGAACAGGGGCCTGATCTTTTACTTTCCTTTTTTCTTCCAAAAGATAACCTGGAAACAAACCTTGAAGATTAGTTTATTGAAAATAAAACATAATTATTTCTGTTGGCATAATTTTGATGCCCCTACATAATTATTAACTGCCTAAATGTCCGTATGTTTTGTGTGGTTGAAATTCAGTGCTGCCAAAAAATATTGATTTTTGTATGTTTCTGAGTCATTATGTTTGGTAAAGAAATACAATTTATTAGGTGTGTGAAGTTAGCGCGTAGATCGTAGATCGAAACTATAACTAATTTTCTTTGTCGATCTGGGTCGTAGATCGTAGCTCAGCCATTGAAATAAACCAAATAGTTGGTTGAGCTGGATCGTAGATCGTAGCTCAACCATTGAAAATGTTGATGGAATGGTTGAGCTGGATCGTAGATCGTTGTTCGACCATTCAAATAAACCATTATAAATGGTTGAGCTGGGTCGTAGATCGTAGCTCAACCATTCAAATAAACCAAAATAAATGGTTGAGCTGGATCGTAGATCGTAGCTCAACCATTGAAAAAGTTCATGGAATGGTTGAGCTGGGTCGTAGATTGTAGCTCAACCATTGAAATAAACCAATATAGTTGGTTGAGCTGGATCGTAGATCGTAGCTCGACCATTGAAATCGTTGATGGAATGGTTGAGCTGGATCGTAGATCGTAGCTCGACCATTGAAATTAACCAAAATAAATGGTTGACCTGGTCCGTAGATCGTAGCTCAACCATTGAAAATGTTCATGGAATGGTTGAGCTGGGTCGTAGATCGTAGCTCAACCATTGAAATAAACCAAGATTAATGGTTGATCTGGATCGTAGATCGTATTTTAGTCGTCGTCGGTAATTTTGTACTCGTCTGGAAAAACGAACTTGTCGGGAAAAATTATCTGTTGCTTTTTGTTTAGTATTAGTCGTAAACTAGTTATATATTTGTCTTCTTTGTCGGGATTATAATTTTTTTTCGGGAATTAAAAAAAATTTTCGGGAAAAGAGTTTCCTTCGAAAATCTTTGTACTTGTCGGTAATATCTCATTCGTCGGAAAAGTTTCCGTCGGGAAATTTCCTGTTCGTCGGGAAAAATTATATGTCGGGAATTTAGTATTAGTTGTGAAAATTGTATTTTGTTAATATTTCTATCTTCGTCGGGATTATTGTACTCGTCGGAAAATTTGGGAATTTCCTCGTCGGGAAGGGTTGGAAAAGGAAAAAATTTTTCGGGATCTACGACCCAGCTCAACCATTCCATGAACATTTTCAGTGGTCGAGCTACGATCTACGATCCAGCTCAACCATTTATTTTGGTTTATTTCAATGGTTGAGCTACGATCTACGATCCAGGTCAACCATTTTTTTGGGGTTTATTTCAATGTTTAATCTACGATCTACGATCTACGATCCAGCTCAACCATTCCATGAACATTTTCAATGGTCGAGCTACGATCTACGATCCAGCTCAACCATTTATATTGGTTTATTTCAATGGTTGAGCTACGATCTACGACCCAGCTCAACCATTCCATGAAATTTTCAATGGTTGAGCTACGATCTACGATCCAGCTCAACCATTTATATTGGTTTATTTGAATGGTTGAGCTACGATCTACGATCCAGCTCAACCATTCCATGAACATTTTCAATGGTCGTGCTACGATCTACGATCCAAGTCAACCATTTATATTGGTTTATTTCAATGGTTGAGCTACGATCTACGACCCAGCTCAACCATTTATAATGATTTATTTGGATGGTTGAGCTACGATCTACGACCCAGCTCAACCATTCCTTGAACATTTTCAATGGTCGAGCTACGATCTACGATCCAAGTCAACCATTTATATTGGTTTATTTCAATGGTTGAGCTACGATCTACGACCCAGCTCAACCATTCCATGAAAGTTTTCAATGGTCGAGCTACGATCTACGATCCAGCTCAACCATTTATATTGGTTTATTTGAATGGTTGAGCTACGATCTACGACCCAGCTCAACCATTTATAATGATTTATTTGGATGGTTGAGCTACGACCTACGACCCAGCTCAACCATTCCATGAACATTTTCAATGGTCGAGCTACGATCTACGATCCAAGTCAACCATTTATATTGGTTTATTTCAATGGTTGAGCTACGATCTACGACCCAGCTCAATCATTTATAATGATTTATTTGAATGGTTGAGCTACGATCTACGATCCAGCTCAACCATTTATAATGGTTTATTTGAATGGTTGAGCTACGATCTACGATCCAGCTCAACCATTCCATGAACATTTTCAATGGTCGTGCTACGATCTACGATCCAAGTCAACCATTTATATTGGTTTATTTCAATGGTTGAGCTACGATCTACGACCCAGCTCAACCATTTATAATGATTTATTTGGATGGTTGAGCTACGACCTACGACCCAGCTCAACCATTCCTTGAACATTTTCAATGGTCGAGCTACGATCTACGATCCAAGTCAACCATTTATATTGGTTTATTTCAATGGTTGAGCTACGATCTACGACCCAGCTCAACCATTCCATGAAAGTTTTCAATGGTCGAGCTACGATCTACGATCCAGCTCAACCATTTATAATGGTTTATTTGAATGGTTGAGCTACGATCTACGACCCAGGTCGACAAAGAAAATTAGTTTTAGTGTTGATTTACGATCTACGATCTACGCGCTAACTTCACCTCAATTTTTAAAGGAATTTTCAGTTTCCTTCCCTTTCTTGTTCATACATGATCATCTGTGGATCATATAACATTCACTTAAACAACAGATGGAAAATCAACACAACTTAAATGTTTCCTGGTTTTACAGGGAATTTGCCCAAGAGGGGTAAAAATACTCAAAACATCCTTAATTGACGGCAAAACAGGTTATCTACCTTGAATCGCTGAAATAATCGCTAAAATTTTCTCTAATTCCATTATTGTAAAATAATTATTTTTCTCGACATGATACCGGTATATAGGAGTTCAGTGAACGTTTCTTTCTTTCTTCGGGAGCCGTAAAATATTTAAAATATTAATGAAAACATGCCTCTCTTGAGAGTCAGTATTGCTCCACAAAACCATTTGTTTTGAGCTTAAATCGTCCAAACCCCACAACCATTTATTTATTTATTATCGGAGTATATCAGATTAACATGTCGGTAAGCCAAATGACTTGGAACAAATTGAGCCCGCTGTTGCTTGGCCATGACTTTATCGTCATTTTCTCTTTCATCCCAATAACAAACAGTCTTATAACTGGGTTTCGGGAGTCGAGCGTTATTTAAAGGACAGCAAGGATTTCCAATATTGATAAATTGCATTTGAAACTTTAAACAAATAATAAATAAAAACAATATATATACATAAGGAGAGATGGTTATGGTCAGATTTCAGTTTTATTCTTTGTTGTGCGCTTTGTCCGCCATCGTATGTCTGATGGCAGAGGAGAAACATGCAAGCAGATTTCAGGTATTTGACGGCTGGCGGGGATACGAGACTGGCATCAGGACTGACCGACAAATTGACTGGTTCATGTGCATCGTTAGGTGCCGGACAATGGGCATTTGTCACATGGTTATGTACCGCCAGGAGGAGGAGACGTGTACCTTCTACAGTTGGTTGGAGCTGACCATCATTAAAGGAGACCCCGCGGACCAAATCATTACGTTTGAAGATCCTCGGGGTAGGTCAAATGATTTTCATGGTTTCAAGTTTTTATTTTATTTATTCAGTCTGGGATTCGATCCCCGGACCTCCCGAATGTAAAGCAGACACTCGACCACTGAGCTTTTACGCCGCTTGTTTATGAGTTTTTATTCATAATTACTTAAGTGACTATCTGTAATTGTTGTAATTATTTTTTTCACGATAGAACCCATAAAGATATTGTCCATTCCTAAGTATTTCAAACATTACATAGCGCTAAGTAAGTTGGCATATTCAAATTCTTTTCTAAAACAATCTACGTGATGAGCATTTCTCTCAATACGCATAGCGATATTCATGTACATGCATTTCAATATGACGCGGAAACAACAACAACAACCTAATACATTGCTCCATATATTGTTGATTTTGGACAAAGGGATTACATGCGCAGAAATGAATTAATTGATTAATCAAAAAATTGAATTTTCATAAAATCTTCTTTGCAGATTTTTTTTACACACAAACCGGTGACTGAGCTTTGATTATTTTCTTCTTCATCTTAATCCGGTAAATTACCTGACAACAGGTACAACAGATATATAATTGTGCATGCGCAATTATCAGTTACTATGGTTAAGCGTACATGCGACTTCCCAATTTATTAATGATTAATTAAATATTGGATCATTTGATAAGCTCCACTACCATTCAAGTACTATCAGTTTCTGATCAAAGGTAATGAGGAGGTTTCAGCGGGAGCGACTTTTAATTACATAAATATATGATATCAATATATCTAGGTCATTAAATGGTCTCTCTCTCTCTCAATTATATGCGTGTAATTTTCTATTACGTATTGCACCCAAAAACGGACACATTGTTAATTCCTTAAATTATTTCTTTATCATCATGTATTTCTCAATATTGAATACTTGATAAAATTGGAATTAACAAAATTCTGCTCTGCACAAGGCATTCACTGAGTATCAAACAGTGAATATCTGTCAAGCTGTTGTTTTCCAGAGATAATCAATGAAAAAATGCTCCAAATGTTGGATTGTTTAAATTCAGTATGTCCGTGAATTCAGTATTGTAAATCAATGATATCAGCTTTTAGTTTCATATGTTCATTTTTATTTAATTTAAAATGATTCTATTGCTTTAACGTCACCTGGAAACCAATATATCGAAATAACCTTCTTAGATTACACTATTACAAAGCCATATCATATTTTAATTTTTTTTATTAATCTTATCTTGTTGACCCATATTAAAGAATGTCGAGAAGATAATTAGTAGAACTAAATGGTTTCCAGCCAAATGTTTAATTATTGACTATCTACCAAAATCGTAGCTTAAACACATCATCTACCTTGGTCTTAAACCTCACTGGTAGTTTTTAAAGTATGGGAGGAAAACAGCAGTACTCGGAAAATGCGCGTCTTGACATGTGACCCCTTTATCCTAATTACGTTTGTTACTGGTGTTCCAGCAAGGGACGCATTGGTGAAAAATGAGGGTCTGCTACGTTACCCGGACAACCGGTCGAATGCGCTCAAGGAACTCGGTCACAACACGTTCAACAATTGATTCTCATAACCTGTGAAAAAGAATGAAACACCATAACCGACCTTATTACATACTACATTAATTCGCGCGCGGATGCGCACGCACGCACCTCATGAAAATAAGTATAATGATTAAATAAAAAATAAATGCTATTGGGGCACTTGTACTTCATTTTAACCTCTTCTTGAAAATTTACGTCCAAGGCAGCAGCATCACTGAAATCGTCTGCTGAGACAGGAAGTAATTTTTATGAGAAATTTGAATGGCTAAACATTTCGTGAACTCAATGTACCACTCTACTAAAAATAATATTATGGCAACCAGAGAAGGGTTTGCTATTGTATACGTTTGAAATAATTAACTTCCGGTTCTATCAAACAGTATTATACAATCGTGTTATTTCCCCTACCTCCGGAATTTTCCGTAGTTATTATCAGGGTCTCAGAATTTACACCAGCAATGTATACATAGTTCACTTGAGTAGTTTCCTCGTTGAGACTGACATAAAATATGCAAAGGAAAGCTTTTAATGATGAATGTCAGTTTCAGTGATTAAAATAGATTTAACATATCGCCATTTTAAATCAGAGGTCGTGGATTCGATCCCCGATGTTAAGATGACGGAATAGAAATATTTATGAAAAAATGTCTGAGGGCTTAGCTGATGGTAGCGGTGTTCGTGATAATGATGATAATGATGATGTTGTTGTTGTCGGTAATAATAATGATGGTGCCCCTGCTACTGTTGCTAATTTTGTTTAATATTTTGCTGTTACTACATCTTTTTTCCAATCTTACGCCATTATTTTTAGTTACCACTTCTTGTAATATTTGCATCGCTTTTGATGCTTTGTCTCAATATGTTTCTTGTTATAATACTCCATCTAGAAGTCATCTAGGCTAAACAGTTCCATTCTTGACTCATGATTACGGCTTTCCGCAAACTTGCGGAAAACGTATAGGGTTTGTTATGTTTATTTTTCTTATTATTATTACGGCTTTCCGCAAACTTGCGGAAAACGTATAGGGTTTGTTATGTTTATTTTTCTTATTACGGCTTTCCGCAAACTTGCGGAAAACGTATAGGGTTTGTTATGTTTATTTTTCTTATTATTAGGACTTTCTGCCTACAGGCAGAAAGTCATATTGGGTTTGTACTGTTTTTTTATTATTCTTCTTCTTCTTATTCTTTTTTTCTTCCTCTTATATTTGTGTTAATTTCGAGGTGTTGCCATTGACTCAGAACAATGAAAATTTTATGGCATATATTTCAAACCATGAGCTTTCGGATGCAATGAATTATATATTCATATGACGTCATATAACGTCAGATTTGACGTCACGTGAAAAAGTTTGTACGCGGTCTACAGCCATTATTTCTGGACCGATTTTCATCAAAATTTCACAGAATGTATATGTTAGGCTCTAGTTGTGCATCCCTGTGTCCGTTTTTCAAAATTCGAAAAGTTCATGGTTCTATAGCGAATCCAAGATTCGAACCAAGGTCGTAAATTTTTAAATGCTTATAAAATCAGTCCTATTTGAGATAGAAAGTTGATATTTAGTCAGTATATAGGTCTCTAGAAGTTTTAAACATTTTGTGAAAATAAATGTCATATGACGTCACGTGACGTCATTATATGATAATGTATTTCTAATATTAACAATAATATTTCTATATGTTGAAATTGTCGAAGGGCAATGTAAATTTAATGACACATGCTTCAAACGCTGAAATTTTGATTTCTATGAATTTCATATGTCTATGACGTCATATGAGTCACACTTGAAATATGCAACAAAAGTTTGTACGCGGTCTACAGCCATTGTTTATGAACCGATTTTCATCAAATTTTCACAGAATGTGTATATTAAGTTCTAGTTGTGCATCTCGTTGTCCCTTTTTCAAAATTCAAAAAGTCCAAGGTTCTATAGCGAATTCAAGATTCGAACCAAGGTCGTAAATTTTTAAATGCTTATAAAATCGGTCCTATTAGAGGTAGAAAGTTGATATTTGGTCAGTATATAGGTCTCTGGGAGTCTTAAACATTTTGTGAAAATAAACGTCATATGACGTTACGTGACGTCATTATATGATAATGTATTTCTAATATTAATAAGAGTATTTCTATATGTTGAAATTGTCGAAGGGCAATGAAAATTTAATGACAAATGATTCAGACGCTGAAATTTCGATTTCAATGATTTTCAGAAGCCTATGACGTCATATGACGTCACATTTGAAATTGACTACGTAAGTTTGTACACGGTCCAGAGCCATTATTAATGGGCCGATTTTCATCAAATTTTCACAGAATGTGTATATTACGTCCTTATTGTGTATACAGGTGTCCGTTTTTCAAAATTTGAAAAGTCCAAGCATCTATGGGGCCAAGTATTATTATTAGGACTGGTTCAACATTATGAATGTAAACGTCATATGACGTCACGTGACGTCATTTTTTTATTATTATAATTCTTTTCTTCTTCCTAACTAAATGCTTAGTTTAACATGTTGCAATAGTCCTGGGACGATGAAATTTTTATGGGTAATTAGTCACGTGAGGAAATATTGATTTCAATGATTATCAGCAGCCTATGACGTCACATGACGTCACAGCTAAATATAGTGAAAAATTGTGTTCGCGCTCTACAGCCGTCATTTATGGTCGGATTTACTTCAAATTTTCACAGATGGTACATCTTGAAACTAAGGTGTGCATATCCTGTCAGCTAACCGAAATTCCGAAAGACCGAAGTTCTGTGGCTGAAATAAGATTCGAACAAAGGACCGAAAATTTCATTTTAGGATGAAAGAGCTTCAGGATGAGATAGAAAGTTGATACTTACACAGTTTGCAGTTCTGCAGAATTTCTATATATATTTTGAGTCGTGACGTCAAATGTCGTCATGTGACGTCATAAGCATACTTCTTAATTTTCATTTTAGGGCAAGGATTTCGACATGATGCCAGTTGTTCAGAATAATGAAGATTTTAGAGTTATGACAGTAACAAATGCCCTTTTGAACAAAAGCATCTTCAGCACCCTATGACGTTATGTGACGTCAGAGCTAAAAATAGTGAAAAATGGTGTTCACGCTCTACAGCCGCCATTTATGGTCGGATTTTCTTCTTATTTTCACAGATGGTACACCTTGAGACTAAGGTGTACATATCCTGCCAGCTTACCGAAATTCCGAAAAACCGAAGTTCTGTGGCTGAAATAAGATTCGAACATAGGTCCGAAAATTTCATTTTTGGATTAAAGAGCTTCAGGATGAGATAGAAAGATGAAACTTACACAGTTTGCAGTTCTGCAGAATTTCTACATATATTTTGTGTGGTGACGTCACATGACGTCATGTGACTTCATAGGCATACTTCTAAATTTTCATTTTAGGGCAATGATTTCGACATGATGCCAGTTGTTCAGAGTAATGAAAATTTCAGAGTTATGACAGTTAAGTATGCGCTTTTGAACAAAAGCATCTTCAGCACCAGAGATATGACAGTAACATATGCGTTTTTGAACAAAAGCATCTTCAGCACCCTATGACGTCATGTGACATCAAAGCTAAAAGAAGTCCAGACGAAAAAGAAAGAGTAAAGGGTAGAGAATTTAATATATATTCTTTCTAACGGAATTAATCTTAATATTTTTCAATTTTAGCAGAAAGTCCTATCATTCGTATCAACGAATGAAATCTAGTTATTATTATTATTCTTCTTCTTCCAACCTAATTCAAGAGTTAATTTATATATGTTGCCAATGGTCAAGCAACATGAAAATTAAAATGCTTCGACAAAAAAGTATAAATTTTTAAAATCAAGTGTTTTCAATTTTCAATGACGTCAATTGACGTCAGATTTGACGTCAGCTTCAAAAGTTTGTTCGCGCTCTGGAGCCTTCAATTCTGGTTTGATTTTCTTGATATTTTCACAGTAGATGTATTTTAGAAGGTAGATGTGCACCCTGGCATTCAAATTTCAAAATTAGAAAAAATTGAGATTTTATGGCAAAACCAAGATTCGAACTTATGTCCTAAATTTAATTTTTAATGTTACAAGGGAACCTAATGCGTTAGAAGAATGAAAATTGGACAGCATATCGGCATAGAGGTCTTCTTTCTATTTCTTAAAGGATTTTTTCTTAAGTCACGTGATTATGACGTCATAAAAACGACAAAAAGCAACTTTTTAAAAAATTTATTTCGCTCTTATATCATGACATTTCACTCAATCTTTTTAAAAATTGTATTGCAGTGATTAAAAAGTTTACATTTATAAATTTATTTATTTTTAATTTTTAATGACGTCAAATGACGTCAGATTTGACGTCAGCTTTAAAAGTTTGTTCGCGCTCTAAAGGCTTCAATTCTGGTCCGATTTTTATGATATTTTCACAGATGATGTATTTTAGGATGTAGATTTGCACCGTGGCATTCAAATTTCCAAATTCGAAAATATAAAGATACCATGGCAAAACCAAGATTCGAACTTATGTCCTAAAATTACATTTTAATGTTACAAAGCCCCCTGATGCGTTAGAAGCATGAAAATTGGACAGCATATCGGCCTAGAGGTCTTCTTTCTATTTCTTAAAGGATTTTTTCTTAAGTCACGTGATTATGACGTCATAAAAACGACAAAAAGCAACTTTTTAAACAATTTATTTCCCTCTGATTTCAAGACTTTTGACTCAATCTTTTTGAAAATTGTATTGCAGCGATTAAAATCTTTAAATTTATAAATTCATTTATTTTTAATTTTCAATGACGTCAAATGACGTCAGATTTGACGTCACCTTCAAAATTTTATTCGCGCTCTAGAGCCTTCAATTTCGGTCCGAATATATTGATATTTTCACAGAAGATGTATTTTAGGATGTAGATTTGCACCGTGGCATTCAAATTTCCAAATTAGAAAATATAAAGATTTCATGGCAAAACTGAGATTCGAACTTTGGTCCTTAAATTACATTTTAATGTTATTAAGCCCCCTGATGCGTTAGAAGCATGAACATTGGATAGCATATCGGCATAGAG
This sequence comes from Solen grandis, assembly GCA_021229015.1. Classification (NCBI taxonomy): domain Eukaryota; kingdom Metazoa; phylum Mollusca; class Bivalvia; order Adapedonta; family Solenidae; genus Solen; species Solen grandis. Next base: position 50,736,495 of record CM037781.1, read on the forward strand.
GTTTACATTCTTTTTTCTGAATGATTTTCTTTTACGTCACGTGGTTATGACGTCATTAAAAAGACAAAAAGGCATTTTTTAACATTTCTCTTGCTCTGGTATCATGAATTTTGAATCAGTCTTAATTGAAATCTTGAGAATTGATAGAGTTAAAATTGAAGTGATGCATACTGCAAGAAATGTTTGATTTGTCACATGGTTATGACGTCATGAATACTAAAGCAAGAATTATTTTAAAAATTCATATAAAATCGCCAATTAGATCAATGAACTTAAAAAAAAAAAATTAGTACGTTCATAAGGGTTTGAAAATTTAAAGTTATTACGTCATCAAACATGGCAGATATTCATGTTTGATGGAACGCTTACTTGAAAATGTGAAAACAAACCTGTTCACATTCTCGAATATATTTTTTTCTGGATTAATAGAATGTTAGCTAATTATGTCCTTCCAAAACAGATACTTTTCTTTAGTCACTTGATTTTGCCGTGGTTGAAATATTAAAATCATTCATTTAAATACGTATTCGCGCTTCAGCGTCATGAGTATTGTGGCAATCTAAAGCATACCTTAAGGAATTTATGTTGTGTCACTTGTTTATGACAACATTGATTTGTAAGCAAAATACATTTAAAAGAAACCATAAGATTGGATATATTAACTTTAAATAAGTAATATTGCCGTGCCTTGACATGCGCATAAAAATTTCAAGTGAGTACGTTATCAAACATGACCTATTCATGTTTTTCTTTATAGGGCTAATTCATGAAAATATATTAATTTGAAGAAAGAAATGAAAGCGGTCATTGGGTTGGTTGAGCAAGATCCGATTGTTCTTTTGCAGGAAAGAGTGCCTGCGTTGAATAGTGAATTGTGGTACATTTTTTTCTAAAAGAGTTGCATTTACGATGAATTAGTATAATTATACTAGAGCCAGAAAACCTATATGGATAACTTATTGCATTTGCTTTGACGGCTTTCTGCAAACCTTAAGAAAATGACAAATACATGTAATTCTACCTATTGATTTTTTATGTTTTCTAAATGTTTAACGGTTTTCTTTTCTAAATCTGTAAAAATAAGCAAATATATAAAGCAAATGAATAGTTGAAAGTTTCAAGACGTTAATAACGTTAATTACATAGAAATAAGAAAGTACTTTCATAATTTTGCTAACACCTCTGCCTTTGTTTCTATCTAATTTTGCAAATGTAAAACTCAATCAATTTAAAGGTTGAAAGCCATGGATTTCAAAGTATTTTTTTTCTTTTTTAAAATTTCAATTGTGGGTCAAATTGCAATGAATATTTGTTAAGTAATATGCTTACGAAGAAAAAAAAAATTAAATAAAGAATAAAAAAAACTTTTAAAATTGATTGACTAACGTAATTTTTTTCTGCATGATAGTAAACTGTTGCGTAATCAAATAAGGTCCATATATATGCTTTCTCAATATCTTCCTAAGAAGATGAAAATGAAAAAAATAATAAAAAATAAAGC
>CM037781.1:50738095-50788095 GCA_021229015.1 Solen grandis
AACATAAAAAAGTGTTTCCCACTGGTATATATCAAAAGAAAACATTTGATTAATCTGACAACAATATTATCCTAAATTCTTTCGAAGTGAGTCAATATCTCTGGGTGGTGGGTGCTTGTATTGAGTACTTATACCTCGTTCAGTATATTTCTGTAAACATTCTTGCTCTCCTATAAACATCTTTATATAATAGGGAAAAATAAAATACAAATTCTATACTATTGATATAATTTCGGAGTCGACTTTTCACGAAATTAGTGCAGCGTGATCTATGTAAGACTAAGTCTCGTGTTGTGGTACCCCATCACACATCACTAATCAACATAAACATGTCGCAGTCAAGGGAAATACATCAAAAATATTTATTATTTTACTTACGATTTATTTCCTCAATGAAACAGAGGCACCCATTGCAATAATATAATAACAATACTGAGACCGGAAATACCGCATTGTCGCTAAATCAAGTTTGAGGAAGATAGTGAGAGTTAGAATTTGGATTTTTTTCTCGAAGAAGATATCAGTATATAAGAACACGATGTTAAGGAGATCCATGAGCAACGAGATGAAGAGCTGGAGCCGGAACAAGATGGAGGACAGGTTGCTGGCGCTCGAGACAACCAAGGCCAGCAGACGTATCGCCAACAGTTTCAAACGCTATGACGCCGAGAGGGACATGTTGACCAAGACGCTGGAAAAAATGTCCTGCAAGTCTTCACCATCTGTGGAGGAATTCCTCGACCGTTCTTTTGGCAGGTTAGTTACAATTCATTTTATCATCAAATAGGAAGCCAGGTTCTGCAACTCAATGGTTCAGCAGGAGAACAAACCTGTTTTAAGTTTAAACATTTTTTTTAAATATTTTTATAAGCGGTTATTTCAGCACCAAATTCCATATTTTTGGAATTCGAAAAATAGTGGTAAATTGACCGTATATCCGATTCTTGCATAATTGGGTAACTGACATATATATGATGTATAGTAGTCTTAAACATAATAAGTCTATATATGTAGGTTATATCAAGAGATTAAGGGCAAGAATTCAGGAGGATATGATCGAACTTTGTTTTCTCTAACAATATTGTCACAACCAAACAATGATATATGCAACCAATTAAACGATCAACTTACAACAATTCTTACTCTGTTATTGTGCTTGACTCACTTGTTGTTGTTGTTGTTGTTGTTGTTGTTGTTGTTGTTGTTGTTGTTGTTGTTGTTGTTGTTGTTGTTGTTGTTGTTGTTGTTGTTGTTGTTGTTGTTGTTGTTGTTTATCGACGCTGTGCGACGGCCAGCTAATTACAGGTAGAATTAGACCATACAGGTGTACAGAGGCACCTTGGTAGAACCACCAACCATCTGCATGTCAGATGGAAGACTTCTACACATGGATATATAAGTGACCCTACCGGGATTTGAACCCTCAGCGGTGAGGGGCTAAGTGGTATTAATTCAACGAGATGCTCAGTCCAATAACTTAAGCTTAAATTCAACCACGGTTTCTAACTTTCTAGTATTCATTTCAAATGAACTTAAATTTGCTACAATATGTTTTAATATATTTAATACAATATACATCTATTCAAAATATCATTTTGAAACAGAAAAGCTCACTGTTCATTCCCTTGGCAAAAGGGATATACATTTTAATACAGAATTTGTTCACTCAAGCTTTGGTAATTTAAATGTATAAATTCTTTCCGGAAGCCTTTCAGCTGGCTTGCTGTAGGTCGGTGGTTCTACCAGGATGCCTCCTTGTATTCGGGGTCTTCCACCACTTGTAATTAGCTGGACGTCGCTATATGACTGAAATACTGTCGAAGCGACGGTAAACGCAAATAGTCAAGTTAAGTCAAGTCAAATTCTTTCCGGAATATATTATTTTAGGCATCAAAACGTTGTTAAAGTGCTTCTTTTATTTCGAAAATATTAATATATCCAGGGATTGTTTATTGTCTAACACGATATATTTCTGAAAGAAGTGAATAACGAAAAAAAAATTGTACACCTTTTCTTTAACAACGAGAATATTTAAAGAACAAAAACAACTAAATTCAAACACATATAGAAACAAATATTCCATAAGCTCGTGTATTTCATTGGCATATCCAAATAAAAACACACAATGCTTTCATCTGAATTTTTTAGCATTGGCAATACAAAGACGACAATACAAATTTTCTATTGCTTTAGTAGTATATTACTCCTACCATATCCATGGACTTGAGCAAGCAGTTTTAATTTGGTCAATCTATCATTTAAAGGAAAGCATAGATTACGGCGATTCGTTGTAATTAAACTTGTCAAATCCTCATCTCTTCTGTTTTACTTTTCCTTAAAACGGATTTTATCACTTACCGAATTTAGCAAAAGAACATGGCCGAAAAATACTTACATTATTATTGTTATTATTATTATTAAAGGTTCAACTACAGGCGAGAGAGGGAGATAGAGACGATTGATAAGAGATACAGGGAACTCAGAAGGGCGTACAAGAAGGAATACGAGGTTCTGTGTTTGGACATTGACGACCCAAGGCATCCAATGAACAAAAGGCGACAGAGGCCAAAGTTCAAAAAGTCACGTGCACAGACGGACGACGACGATGAAGATGAAGGGCCGGTTTATGAGGATTCCGACACTGACGACGAAATGACCGACGAGGAATGGAAGCAAGCGATAATGAACCAGAGCCAGGTTCACAAGAAGGTCAACATCCGGTCTACTGAGGACGATATCATTGCCCAGTATTCGAAGAGCATGCCGCGGTCGAAACCTGCAGGGGCCGGTAAGGCCAGGAAGGCCAATATGATGAAAGCGTCAAAGAAAATTTTACTCGGCCAGCGTTTGTCCCGTAAAACTCCAAACGTAACCAAGACAACGAAAAGATGACCTCTGATACAAATTTGATATAAACTGTTCACACGTACTTCTTAATTTTATTTTTTATTAAGATATAATTATGGAAGAAAATTATTTTTCCTTTCACATTCATATTACATGTATATTGAATGACTTCGGTGGCATTAATTTCAAATTAAACGTAAATCAGCATCACAGACCTTTTATAATTATGTTCGTTCCTATTCAAATGTTATTTAAATGAAATAGTATGCCAAGGTCAGCAACTCTATCACTGCAGATGTGACGGGCTATTGAATGGTTATTTCCCTTTGCGTGGCCTTTTTCTTATGAATTTATTTATATTTCCTTTCTAGTGTTATTTTTTAGTTGTTCATTTACTTTTTCTCTCTGCCTTTTTGTTAATTTCAATAGAAGTAGTGATGACAAAATAAGTCTCATACACGGTGTAACACTGTAAACACTTCTTAAATTTTGAAAGAAATATACACCATTCTTTTGATTGGGATTCTTAATTTGTGTTCCCTTAAATGATTACATGTATATAATAACATAAGTAAAAAGCACTGGCGTAGTTCACTCTCGTCACATTAGGCCCGGGCCTACACAGTATTTATTAAGAGAAATGGCATCGTCAAAAAGTTCAAATATGCATTAAAGTTTGTGTGTGTGTGTGTGGGGGGGGGATGTTACTAATTATACCTGATATATTATCGAATTTTTGACCCCAAATATCTAAAACAAACGTGCAGAAATCCTTTAGCCCGGCCATGATGTGTCATGTATATGATTGAGCACTGAAACAGAAGTCATGACTTATGCTACTTTAAAAGTTTCATAATGGCGGGAAATTCATTCCGATGTCAACAGCTGCAGTACATTGATTGTCTGCCGAGATAAATTAGGAAGTTTATCGTACTGTGGTACGTACCTAGACGTTCACTTGTTCCGAACACCGCAAATATTTGATGTCTAATAATGAAAATCGTTCGGGTAAATAAAGATAAAAGGTTACAGCATAGATTGACTGGTACCAGTGCTGCATCGTCAAAGTGGGCAGACGAGTACCAGCAGACGACGTTGTCTTTTGATCTTCCGATGACGTCATACCTGGTTATCTGGTACACGTGAGTGGGAGAAAGAGGAAACTGCCTATGGCGTTGATTAAAACATTTTAATCAAAAACATTATTTTAAAAATAATTGGACGTCACTTCCAAAAAAAAATCTGTTTATAAATCAAAAAATACTAATTTATAATTCATAAATAACTAACAACGAAATAAATATAATTACTTACATATAAACATGATCAATTCTTTTGCAAATATGAAATTGAATTCCCCAGAAAAATATATGCAGGGGAAAATTCATTAAGAAGAAAAAATATAAAACACATTTGTTCCGTTTACATACATTTTACCTTTTAATCATATTCCTAATTAATACATGGGAAATGAGATATTCGGGCTGATTCTGGTGTCAATATTTGAATAAAGCTCAGCAAAAGGTTTTGCTCATTTAAAATGCTGTCTAATCTATCCGATATTAATATATTAGATGGTCGCTACCTTTGCATTTTTATGTATTTATTTAATGCAAACAAACAGAATATTTGTTGTGGCTATAAATAGCACCACTGAAAGGCGCTGTTCGATTGAAGACGGTTGATTTCTATTTATGGAACACTGAACGAAACCAATTTACAATCGGTGTCCAATTATAAAGGAATCAAAGTTTTCATTCAAAGGAATTCTTCCACAACATAAATGGAATTATTTTTGTATGTAAACGTTCCGCTCAAAGATGCTTATTATAAAAACAGAAATAACAGACTCAAATATATATCCATACATGAAAATGATATGCATCTTTTTTTTTCAGTACTTAATTTGGATTACGATGATAAAGGATAATTTTATTGTTTCATAAGTAATACTCAATCATGTGTATATTAAGGTTTTCTATTCCTGAATCAGAAAACCAGTATCTTGAAGAGTACATATTTTTTGTTACCCTAATATGGAGGAGGAGAGGAGTGCCACCTTTTTTAAATGTTAGGGTCGCTGGTTTAAATCCCACAAGAAGCTAACTTTTAATCTTCCTATTATTATTTCTGTTCTTCTGTTTGTCATACCACGCTGCAGTTATTAATAGGTATATCCATTTATATAAGAAAATGTAACCTGAAGTGTAAAGCCTAACACACATTTGGAGTTGTTGTTTTTTTTTTTGTTTTTTTTTTATGTTGTTTTTGTTGTTGTTGTTGTTGTTGTTGCTTTTTTACCATGGCAATTTAAGGATACTATAACAGTTATTTTTCAATTTTCTCAAAAGATCACCGGGCGACATACCTTGAATTGTACACTGTTTACTATGGAAAGAACAAAACTAATTTCTGCTTGCATGGCTTTTTAATGCCCCTATATATCAAAATGTTCATAATATATTGTGTATTGTAGAAGAAAGAGAGAATATTTAATTTTCAATATCCCTGTGTCAAACTTTTTGGGGAAGAAAGACAATTTACTAAAAAAAAAAAAACCTTCATTTTTTTTTTCCTTAAAAAATAGTTTGTGATAAAAATAAACAAAACTTAACGTGTACTTTTATACCAGTGTCCTGGTATTACAGGGAAGAATTTGGCCTAGAGGAGTAAAGAACATTTAAAACGCCCTTTTTTGTGGTCAAATTGTATATTTAAATAAAAATAGATGCACATAAATTGATTGAATGGTATATACCTCAGTATGGCAAAATATAGTTTAGTCCTGAAAATTGCCCAGTCTGGATACCCTAAAGTTATTATAATTATTGACTTCAATGGATTGCTATGCGTGATTACCATTTGGCAAGGGTCAAACTCGAATTCTTCTAACAATACTTAGCGCTAAGAAATACATAAAAAAATATCAACAACATATATAGAAACAATAGTATTACAGAAAAAATCTCTGTAAATGTAATGTAAACACAATTAGTTGCTTTACTGATAAACATATTTGTCAAAAATCGGTTTAAGTATTTCCATTCAGAAAACAGGAAATATAAAATGCGTTCCTAAGTATATAAGTATCGCTTAGTAGCAATTAGTATTACTTAGCGCCTAGGGCGGAAGGGGTTAGGAACCGGTTTACGGACGAAAAGTACGGTCCAGCTAATGATTGGACGAAAGGTGTGTTAATATGACCAATGTCAAGTATCGGGTATACTTAAGCAAACATTCGAGACATATGATAGCCGTACTGAACAAATATTTTGTTCTTGTAAGGTCCTCCAAAGTATCCTGACCCTTGGTATTGAACTTTAAACACAGCAATAACTACGGCATGGAAAACCGAAAGTCAACAAATGTAAGGAGATGTAGACTTTATTAGTTGTTAAAATTAAGCTGAACCATGTGTCGCCTTTGTCCTGTACCGCGTACTTTAACTTCGTATCTGATCTCTCCTGGTAGATGGGCACGTTTCGTGATTTCGGGGTAAACGCCATGTCTAGAAATATACGATAGATTTAGAACCTACACGAACCAACTTTCACAAGATGTAATCCGCGCACCATCATATGATTTTAAGAAATTGTATGAATTATTTATTTCTTGAAATTATTCAATGTCTTCCTTTGTGTGACCTGTACCTCAATGTTTCGGATTGTTCCGAAATATTTGTTTTAATTTTATAATTTGTATAGATATTTACTGGATGAATAATGCTTAGGTTAATAACAAACACGATACCTGGTACATGTATATAAAAAATCAAAACCACTGGATAAATGATTTTTACGATACAACGCAACATATTATAACCGATCGTAGGAATTTGAAATTGTGTGACGTATGACGAGCTTTACTTGAAGTGCAGCAATCTACATACCCCTGACATGTAATATGTCCTTAGTTAATCTCATAGGCTTTTCAATGAAATATGTCCGATCCTCACAGTAGAATGATATATTAGCTACAAAATCCATTTGATGTGGAAAATCAATAAAACGCTTCTAAATAACAATCCACTTGACTTTCTCTGTTACTGTTTCAGTTTATGATGAACGCAGCATTAGGACTCTCAGTCCTTTGTTTATATTTGGCAAGATCAATCAATATACTTCTTAGAAACCTTAGAAAAAGTCTCTTAATTACGCAAAATTAGCAATATTTTGAATGAGGCAATCTATAAGCAGAAAAATCGCAAAACAAGTCTTTAATATTGGTTCCGTGTGGTAACTAGTTATTGCATTTTTCATACATTTTGAGGCGAAACAATCAGTTAACATGTACGGTTTGTTTGCCGAATGTTGTTATTTATTTCTTGGCGATAAGCAATGGAAAGACATTTTTTTTAAAAAGGATATAAAATTATATTGACAGTTTATATAAGAAAGAAGCCTGTTAATGTCCGAGCTTTAGATAAGAAAATGTCCATAATTCAAAAAGCCTAACGGTAAATGCAAATACAGGTACCCATTTTTTATTTCATTTATTTTTTTTATTTTTTTTTTGCATGCAACATTACCATGTTGTTATATAAAAGTTCTCCATATCCCTATAAGGGTCAAAAATCAGTACACCCATTATTAAAATACAACAATGTATATCTCAAGACACAATTTCTAGGAAATAGAATTAAGATGGATACAAACTGTTATCGATGAAAGCTATTTTTGTTTGCTTCAGTCATTCTGTTTATTTAGTGTTTGGTTGATACAACGTTACATTTGTATGTACCACGAGAATTCGACCCCTAAAAAATCTGCTGTTGGTTCTAGGTCACATCATTTTTTCCAATCAGGCCCATGAAGTTGTTTCACCGGTACAAGGGTCATGACGTATTTACACATTGGAGAATTAAGTTTACCAAACTGTAAAGACATATTAGTTTAAGGTTTATATACTTAAAGATGAAACATTTCAAAACACAAACTTTGTATTGCTGATGAATATACACAAGCACATCAAACGCACCCAAACGATTCCTGTGCAGTTTAAGCAAACATCAAAAACTATTTTAAAACAACATAAAAGAGAAAAATTCATATATTTCTGTTCCTTTTATTAATAAATTCATTACATTGCCTATTTTCCATGCCCCTGCTCAAAGACCTTGTTCAAACAATAATACAAGCAACCGGTCTCGCTGTTTACACACAGAAACAAAAGCCTCATTGATACAAGTGGGCGAAGAGAGGACCTGAAAACTTGGCTCTCGTTATATCAATAGCCGTTTTGTTCTATCAAGCTCGACCACCGAATAATTTTATCGCAGAACATAGATATGCCTCCTCTGAACCAAACAAGGAGACAAAAACGCTTACAAAATCTCCTGGAGACATTATAAGGGTTGTGTTTACTTTCCATCCGCACCATTGTTGACAACACTCGTACTAGACTCTGGCCAATCAGAAAGTTAAGGGAAATCAGATATAAAGCCAACTTTATTGTATTATTTACTGTCGAATGTGAAATTAAAAGAACCAATCTTGCTATTTAGAGAAACATTTTATACGGAAAAGATATAAACATTTGCAATCTGGGAAGTTCTGAAGATTGACGCCGCGTGCGTCAGGAAGAAAGCGTCAAAGTGCAAACTCGACTGACTTTGATTCTGTTATCTTATCGACCACTAATTCTGTGGACTCTACGCAGATAAGGTCAAAGGGAAAGGACAGTCATTCCTAATAAGGTCACGTGACCGAGTATCGTCCTAAGCAACACTGGAGAGGTGGAAACAATTTGTTTTGGTCATGTGATACGTACTATTGAAAACAAGATGTCTACTATGCATGGTTAATTGGAGACCGTGGGTCAGATAGAGATATCAATACTGATTGCAGAAATGAAAACTATACATGAAAAGGTAAGCATTATTTTGTTTTTATGATTTACTATCCTTAAAAATCTTGTCATAGACATTTCATGCAATTTCTTACTTTTCTATTTTAAGCGACTCTGCGCTTTTAAATGCTTATCCAGTATTAAGCTATATCCATTCTCTGTTTTCCCTATCATTTTCCGATTTCTATCTAAATGGACTGTGTTTTGGGATTTATTTACTTGATCATGTGATATATTTATTACTATGGCTACAGTGATACAATCATAGTTGATATACTGACACGTCGTAGATGACATTTTCAGTTCTAGCAAGGATTTTATGACGTTCACAAATACCCATAAATCTAGGAAGTAAACAGAGGAAAGTCATTTCTGAACATTTTATATGAAGGAGCGACTTAGCATGCAGGCTTAGCATGCATGTTTGTGCGTGTTTGTTGTCTTGAGAAAAACTGCAAGATAAAGTACGCACGTGTGCACGTGACAAGTATGCGATAGGCGTAGGTGGAAGGGAATTGATAATGCATTATCATTATTGCACTTAATGTCATCCATTGGTAGATTTATTGTAATTAAATACACAACTTTAGCTTTTAATTTTACCTGAATTCTATTATAAATATCTTTTTATCAAAGGCATGTTTATTTGAGAAAAACATGTGAAGAATTAAATGGATTTATTTTGCCTCACAAACTTGATAACGTCAAAAAGGAAATGGAAAATTAGACAAATGTACTTATTTACATTATGTTGGTAATTTTACACGCTAATTGCATGTCTGTATCTCCTTCAATTAAACTTTATTACCATTCTTGAGAAATAGATAGTAAACAGAAAACATGACGATGAAAAGAATGAGTATTACGTTATTGGTACAATAAATAACGAATTTCAAATTTTTATTATAAATTGTTTGTCAGGCAAATAAAAGTGGCGATACTTCAAGATTCGTTGTATTCTCTAATCTGAGAAACCTGTATTTGTTTGATAAATAATTGAAGAAAAAACATCTTGCTTGATTTATGCAATGTCTCATAATTTATCAATAGAATCTGGTAGACATAGGCAAATCGCAAGACATGAAAGGAAGTGCAACTTATGTAATAGAAATGATATAGAAGATGAATTTCACTTTATTCTTATTTGTCCATTTTATACATGTTTACGATCAAAGTACCTACCAAAATATTATTCAAACAGACCAAATATGTTTAAAATTTTGGAACTTCTGAGCAATGAAAACAAAGAATTATTAACTAAATTAGCAATTTATTTAAAAAAAGGATTTCAGCTTAGAGAAAATACACTTAATTTTTCAGTATAATACTTATTAACTATCTTACCACAAAAGTAGTTTTGATAAATAATTATACATCTGGATATTAAAGTCAGCTGGTTATAATGTCACTCTCACATATCTCACATTATTAATAATATAATTATAGTTCACCATGTTGCATGCTTTGTATTTTTTGCTTTTGTGACGATGAGCTTTGTGCTTAAGTCAAATAAAGATTCTGTTCTGTTCTGTTCTGTTCAATGTTGTGTCAAGGACATTTCAGAGTGTTTGTATGTTTGCCTGTTCGCGGTGCATTGCTTTTGAAACTATAATTTGCAATGTAATCAAATACTTAAATTAATTAGTATATGTGTTTAATTGCTGATTAATTAAAGGGGAAAATTCCCTCTATGCTTACCGGTAGTCTTTAATTTATTATCGTAACCATTAATTCTGATATCGTGCATAAGGATATATACGCCACCAATACGCGATTTATCATTTCTGACACCAGACGACGATATCCCAGCCACCGTTACAAATGTCGGTTTCCATTTCAGTTGTTTACCCCTAATCACGCCATGCAGTAAAGGCAAAGTTGTTATAACCTAACGAGTTGCACAATCGGCCATTATTTCTGTGCACGACGAAAGTCAGAATGCCCGTAATTATAGTAAATTTAGCACAAAAAAAAAACTTTTTATATATACACAAATATTTGATTTAATCTTCCGAAAATGTTTTATTTCGCCTGACTGGTGACTCGACATGAACGTGTTCACGTTAGCGACGTCATACGATCGTAACAAACTATCTTGATACTTGGTTTAAAAGTTTATCTCAGAGGCTAGCTTGTCTGACTTCGGGCCGTGTTTGTTTTCGAATTAGGATCTTTAAAAGAATATTCAATCTTTATCAAGGTTTGGAGCTGTTAGATTGTCGATAGATAAAAACTTTCTCAAATGACAAATTATCTACCAACTTACATAGCTCCCGGAGATTTCGTGGACTGTACACGTGCAGGTAGGTCCCAAATTTCACGTGTCGCAAATGTCTTTACTGTAATTCGTATCATACGATAATATATTTTCATAATAATTAGATATTTGATGCAACAGTCTTAACGATATTTTACTATGTGGTTTATCTGTGATTGTTTAAATGTAAATTTATTTATTTATTTATTTATTTATTTATTTATTTCAATCATTTTATCATGAAGATGAGAAATTGGCGCATTGTCAGCGAGCACGCTATGGGCATTCATTTATAGCTGCATGGTTTGTTTTTCTGCATTTCTTTGCCAAGTTACCACACCATTGTTTGCTGTTCCAAAAGAATAATACATAATTTTAACTGCAGACATTTTATTCGTTTGTATACATCACGAAGATAATCATACATGAGTATTATTACAATAAATATTATCATAAATAATGAAACGTCTTGATCAAACATGGGATGATATCTCTCTTGTCTTTTTTTCAATAATTCTTTACTATTTCGAATGTCTTATATTAATGATATTTTGTGATCCCTTAGTAGGACAAGCATTTTGCAGCCGGGGTGTCATGTAAAAATAATCGCAACTAGGTTCGAACCCGAAACCTTTTGCTACGTAGTTAATATACACGACCATGGCCCCGAGATATCGGGGTTTATCTGAGTCACGTGACGGGTGTTAGATTATTTTTCATATAACATACAACAGTTCCTTATACCCAAGCGGAGATACAAATAATGTTCATTCTTCGACACGTATTGCTTAATGCTTGATGTAGGAAATGTTTTAAAGTACGAATTATAATTAACAAGTCAGTGACACTAAATACAAGGACACGGCTGAATCATACACATAATTCCCGATAGTCGTCGAGTTTGTCAACATTTCTTATTTTTTATCATGATAAATGTTAATCCAAATTGTAAAAATGCCCCGTTTCTCTGTAACTTGCATCTCATTATCAAGGTTTTTCGTGTCTTTGTGTAACAAATTCTTCAGCCTATTTTCTTTATTTTCATTTTCTTTTAAATAAACTGTGTCCTACTGCCGCCCGATGATCTGATTAGATAAATCAACCACAGCTGGGTGCATGATTGATCTGGGATTGACAGGACTTTTACCCGCGCGCACCCAATGTTCCGTTATCGCCACCCAGGCGCCGCTTCGCACCCAGCCGAGAATGGTAATACTAAATAATGTGCATACAAGGTCACATGTTTGTTTGAAACATGCAAAGTTGTGGAGTTCATTTATAAATATTACTTTTGTGCATTTCGTAATTTAAATTTTTCTTTGAGAAATGAAAAAAATGTCCCAACAAACTTTATGGTACCTCTTTTGTCATATCAGTGTGGAAACATTTCACATCAGGAAGTTACCTCCCTTGTTTCTTAATCGGGTCTATTTATTAGTTGCCGGTAGAAACCGGCGACTATATTTGTTACATCGTCAAATACCCACGGCCAATCGATAAATCATCTAAAGGTGACGTCATGTAGTGAAACTGAAAAAGTCAGCCGGGGGTATTCGACGATGTATTTGTAACTGTTTAAGATTAGGTCTATGGTAGGAGAAGTCAGTGAAATGTTTCCTCGCCACAAAATATGCCTAATTTAACTACTACTTTTAATGAAAATATTTTTGCAGGTTTAGTCCCGAAGAAGCAAAATTAACCTTTTAAAAGATACGTTATTGACAGTAAAGAATGGATCCCTTGGAACAAGCCATCATTTATAAGAGAAATAAAGGAACTGCTAAATCCATTTTCGTTGTCAACTAGTGCTGAATTATTAAGTTATAGTTACAAAAAAAGGTAATGATTGATGCACTTGCAATTACGTATTTAAATTATCATTTTGATTTTAAAATATTTCTCGGAAATGCTGTAACAAATTCCCTCCATTCTTTAACAAAAGAATCACGTGAAAATCACATGATACCGCTTTGCCATTTTGACGCCAACGAAATATGGTCAAATTTTCGGTAGTTTCCGTAACTCGCTTTTAACAACACAATGCATTTTCTTTTTGCTTTTGAACAGGGTTGCTTGCATTCTGCATCGGGCAATATTTCGGGGTAATATTTAGACATTCTATGTTTAGGTTTCGAAACTGATGGCCCATTGGTCCAGTATGTATGATAGTTAGGATCTTCGCCTTTCAGGCGTTGTCAGCGAAGGTTGTTAGTTCGATTCCTAGTCCGGTTGTATATTTGAAATATCATAAAGTATTTTTTCAATATTAAATAAATATTTTTTTCAATATTGAATATCATCAATTTTCCTTTATCAAGTACATGTGCATATAAAATGAAATGAAAAAAAAAATACATGAGTTAAATAATTATCGAAAGTTTGTTGTTTTAGATTTTCTTCCACATATTGAGTGGATAAGTCTGTCATTTTTATGCCCCCCGAGATCTGTGATCGGGGCATATTGTTTTTGCCCTGGCTGTTGGTTGGTGGGTTAATCAGCAACGTTAACTTTGGCCAAAACTTGAAAAACTATACCACTTGCACGGACTCTATACCACATGCAAAACACATAGCACAATTTTAACAAAACTTGTTGCTGAATACTTAATTCTTGACTTACTGCATGTAGGATTAAACGTGCCGTTTAAGAAATCTTCTAGATAATTGAATTTAAACGAAAATTCAACAAATTATTTATCAATCCACTCACACTGCAAATACTTAAAATCAAAAATGATATGAAGAATTATGAATTAAAAGAAAAATGTCTGTCTGTACCAAGGATTCGAAACAGCCACTTTGTGATTACAAGACCGCTGATTTTACCACTGGGCCATCCGGACTTATTTGAAGTGTAAAGCATTGCAACCCATACTACCATTAAATCAAATGTTTGGATTGTAATAATTCACGGAAACTGATGAAGAACATCACATTTTACATATTCATATTTTTTATAGTTTTTACACAGTGTCAACGCTGTGCAGTTATTCTATACAGTATTGTATTTCCATTATTGCACTGTTAATAATGTAATTTCATTATCATACACCCGAAAACGAAGATTTTGAGGGTAAATAGAAGTCATCCTCTTGATTGGTCCGTCTGTTGGTGGGTCCGCATAATCTTGTGTACTTCTTACAGGCCATATTTCATTTCTCATTTGAAATTGTGTCAGCATGTTCACTTTGATTAATTCCAGGCCTACTTTAATCACAGTAACTTAGATTCAAAAACTAAGTCACGAGATAAAATAATTGGAAATCTCTACCGGTCACTTTTCTAATGTGATCTTATTCAAAATTGGCCAGCATTTTCAGCAAGTTCAATGCGCTTCAAATACATCTGCTTGTTTATATATTTGATACACTGGTTTGTATTAATACGGTCACGAATGCTTTATATGAACAATATTCAACAGTCATACATATTCAGATGGTTCTTAACAGTGAAATTAACGACTTGCATACTAAACTTCTTCGCCGGCGACTTGATACTTTAGCTAAAAAACTTCTACTTCTTTTGTATTTATTTACTTCACTGATTTTCTGACTTAATCATTACTTGATTCCGAGAGCTGAAGGTCCAAATATGTCTTTATTAATAAAACAATAGTCTTGATCTATACTTAAAGCGGAGAGACAGGTCCTAAACCCATCTGATTTAAATGAAATCTTCTGAATTCACAAGTAAGTGATAATAACATACATGTATGTATATAAATTCGCTACATTTTGATTAAATCATTCCAAACGCCTATGCTGGTATTTATTTTATACAGTTGATTTCCACTTTTGAATTGGCACAGAACATTAATTTCACTATACATGAATACGACTTCAAAGACTTTTTCTGACTAGAATGTATGTAATTTGACTTAGTATAATAAAAAGAAGATAATCATTCAAGTCACAATGTATGATACCAACTTAATTGAAGATAGAAAAATAGTTTAATAGTTTCTGCTTAAGGAAAAGAGAAACTCATTCGTGTTGTACAGTCGATAAGATAACAAGATGAGTCCCTCGGTGACATTGATTATAAAGCTGCTACTCAACATTGTCCATCAGAAAACAAACAATTGCAAAACATATAGGTCATGGTTTGTCCTTTGTATCAGACCTAATGTTAGGATGAAAGAAGTTAGGCACACACAAAAAATCTTCACAAAATCGTGAATAATCAAAATCCATATACATATGTTTATTTACCTGAAAATACTTTTCAGCTTTAAAAATAGCTACACATGTTTTAAACAGCATTACAATAAAGGTCAAAGAGTGTGTGATTTAGATTTTATATTCATTTCAATAAGACCTCTATGGACAATGATATATTGAATTAAATTCGCCTTATTTTAGAACTGCCTTTATTTTCTTTCAGAAAAGATACCCTGTAGAATAATATACTGTACACCGGGGCTGAAGCAAAAAAAAAAAGAAAATGAATATTCCTGAACAACACTTAGGGGTTTGTTTTGTGGCGTATCATTCAAAAATACAACTATGAAAACAAATTGTTTATCAAATACACAGCAACAGGTGTTTAAGTAGTGGACACGCCCCTTCAAGAACATTTTATTTTTGTTTATTTTGTCGCTATTGTTTATTATAGATCGTTATTTGTTTATTGACACGACCTGTCAATATAAATTATGCGGGCCGAACACTATCTGGGACAATTCATAACGTAAAGGGTATATATGACTGGTATCATATACCAAACGTTCCGTGGCGACATTATACTGTCTTCGTTAGGCGGCGTGAGTTCGCCCAGCGGGCTCTTTTAAGACAGTGTCCTCATTTTTTTCTTCAATGTGACATTTTCTGACATGTTCTATGAGATTCTAGAAATATTTAAATAGGTTAATGGATATTTTTCATGCAATGGATAACGAAATAATGTATGTTAAATCACATTGCATGACAACGAAGCTAAAAAACAAGGGGTTGTTGCTTGTATACCTTGTTTTATATACAAGTATAATGATATTTATTTCTGACTTTAAACATTTATTTTTATTCGTCTTATTATAAAGACTTTTTCTAGACCCGATTTTTTTATTGTTTTCGTTTGGAACGCGATTGTATCTTTTCATAAGATCTGTTATATACATAAACCGAAATGAAAATGTCATATTATAACATACGATCTGATATAAACTTTATTTCATTCGTTTTGTGCAGTAAGAACCATTTTATATTTCTGCTATTATGTCACAATCCGCATAACGTTTTATTTGAACTATTAAGTACAAGAAATGCATTTTTTTCTCATGGAAGAGACACATTATGCTTGGCACATTAACAAAATAAAAATCAAATTTATGAATTACGTAATTCATTTCAAGTCAGTATGATTTATACATTTGTAATCAACACCGATTGGCTCTATTCGGGTTAAAATTCAACCTACTTTATGTAATATAATACCAATCGAAATAAAATGGGGAAATGACGGAAAGAAAACCAATTCTCTAATGGATGTATCGATAAGTTTCACATTGGAACAAGCGCAGTTTGGCACAGTAATTACTTCAGACATAAAACATGATATTGTTTTGTGTTCCAATGGTTCAATTAATATCCTCATCCCCGGGTACCAGCAGTGAACGTTACTTAGGTCTGGAAAACTACGCAGGACTGTCAACAATTATTAATCACATTTTGATGTGTTTCCTCATTTTGACGTGCCTTATAATTACTAACCACTGCCATATTTGGGTAAAAAATTGTGACTGTTTGCTCACTTACTCTCTTCAAACATTGCAGCAAGATTACTACCAGTGAAATTTGGTCAACTAAAACATTTGTAATCAGTGGTTTCTATTATTTGTGATTAAATTTGGAAAAACTTCTAACGATACATATTTTATAGTTTATATCTATTAAAAAAAACTTCTAACGATACATAGTTTATAGTTTATTTCTATTAAAAAAAACTTCTAACGTTACATAGTTTATAGTTCATATCTATTAAAAAAAACTTCTAACGATACATAGTTTATAGTTTATATCTATTTAAAAAAACTTCTAACGTTACATAGTTTATAGTTTATATCTATTAAAAAAAACTTCTAACGTTACATAGTTTATAGTTTATATCTATTAAAAAAAACTTCTAACGTTACATAGTTTATAGTTTATATCTATTAAAAAAAACGTCTAACGTTACATAGTTTATAGTTTATATCTATTAAAAAAAACTTCTAACGTTACATAGTTTATAGTTTATATCTATTAAAAAAAAACTTCTAACGTTACATAGTTTATATCTATTAAAAAAAAACTTCTAACGTTACATAGTTTATAGTTTATATCTTTTAAAAAAACTTCTAACGTTACATAGTTTATAGTTTATATCTATTAAAAAAAAAAACTTCTAACGTTACATAGTTTATAGTTTATATCTATTAAAAAAAAACTTCTAACGTTACATAGTTTATATCTATTAAAAAAAACTTCTAACGTTACATAATTTATAGTTCATATCTATATAAAAAAAAAACTTCTATTGTTACATAGTTTATAGTTTATAATCTATTAAAAAAACTTCTAACGTTACCTAGTTAATATCTATTTAAAAAAATCATCGCCCAGACACATTATACTGGGGATTATCATGATCTATTTTAGATATTGTCAAACTATATTTTATCAGTACCTCTCTTTCATTGGACATTTTGTAGTTCGTTATGTTCCTTCTTAGTTTGTCTTGAGCTTCATGCATCCTTTTCTGACCACATCCTGTTATTACCCTGCTTAACTTGCTCCTTAGTAAATACACAGGTCAAAGTCCTAATAAGTTATGACGTCATCACTTTCACACATTCGATAAGCCTTTGTTGTCTCTGTTGACATCTACATACTAACAAGATGGGCTCGAGATAATCGCGGGTACTTTGTATTGATCCTAGTGGGCACTTAAAACTAAAACAAATAAACAACAAAGTATGACTTCATTGACCCAAATTTGCTTAACATCGGAAGTGAACAGTGTGGCAGTAAGGCAGTTTATTTAAATGTTTATCTGCATTTATATACGTATATTGTAAATAAAAACCCTAGCTGTAGGTACTATTCTGACGGCGACACCTTCAAAATGACTTTTTGAATAATGTCGAATTTAAACATTTCTATAGGAAAAAGATTTTTCTCAATCCTGCGTAGGACAAGTTATAAGTAACTCGGGCATTATGGAACAGACTGCCATTGAATAGTGTAATAATCGGATAACTAATTAAAATAAACATTTTTTTTATATATAACGTGATTTTTTTTGTATTTGTTTTTGGGAAGGAAGAGAAAGGGTTAGGTTATAGTCCAATGAAATGGGTTTTATAGAAATAAAGTTTGTTGTTGTTGTGGTGGTGGTGGTGGTGGTGGTTTACACTTTAGCAACAAATGATGTGAAAAAAACTATGTTTTGGTGTAATGGTGCATAATTGATTATTTATTATAAGATGCATATCGGACTGAAGTACGTCCGTTTTTCCCCCCTAAAATAGTATTTCTTATTAATTATGTATGTAAGTGAGCTTTCCTATGAAACTTGTTTTTATCTGTAAGTACAAAAAGGTGACAATGAATGCATACCATGTCATATTTTGTGCTGTAGCGCTTTAGAATGGGTCAGCAGTGACCACACGTGGCCCTGTTCCATAACCTGCAGTGTCAATGACGACAATCAATATTACATGTGTTTTATAGCCATATTAATGAACCAGTACAAGATTAGATCGCTGCACGTGAGGTCTGAGCACATAAATTTTGTGATATGCATCGGGAGGTTTCAATTAATGGCACGATACAATATTGTTGCTCTTGTCAATTGAAACAAAGAATAAGCAACTGGTGAACTTAGGTGAAAATTGGGTTTGAGCATATGGAAGCGTGTCACATAATCGGTGTAAAACTGAATTTCACAAAAACAAAATGAAATAGATTTGTAGATTGACTGTACTGAAATGTCTGAAAATTTATGCTTGCATATTGTTTTGTTTTAAAATTCAGCAGGATCAGCAAAATTGAGAAATAATTTATAATCATGATTAAAAGCAAAAGTTGTCTGGTTAAGAATGCCAATATATGTATGTTAATTCTTTAATGAATTTATTACAATAAAAAATATTAATTGTCTTTTTGTGAAAGGAAGTGTTTAATGATTAGGAGAAAACATTGCAAAAATGTTATATTCTAATTATGTTGTATAATGTTAATAAAAAAGTTTAAACTAAATATAATACATATATACTTCTTCTTCTTCTTCATTATCAAATCAAGTAATATTCTATATAATTATGCGACCTAGGGTTTGTATTTGTTGTCCTACAGTAATGATGTTGACTTTCACATGAAATTTGATCTTTAGATGTTAATTTCCTGCGCTAGAAACTGGACCATCGAGTTATGGCACCATAACGATATCAAAACACAACACCATTCGGCGCGGTTTTTACCGAGCCTTTCAACCGGAAGCTATCAGGTCAGATTTTCTCGTCCCGGGTATTTTGCTACTTGATCACGCTTGTACGCAGTCTGCAGCTGCTAGCAAACAGACAAGAATGTGCCAGTGTTTCACAGTATATACTTGACAATACCGATGTTTGGTGAGCAAATCTCTTCCGTACAAGACAAACAGCTTAACGGTCGTACTGAACACCTCAGGAAATACTTATGTTTTTAATTTCAAGGCATAAATAATCCTGTAGTGCCTCTTGAAGTTTACGAGGAAATCAATTTAGGGACATTCAAATCTCTTCGTTATGGTAATTGATTTGATAGATTGAATGACACTTGTTCTTTTTATTTTCTGTGTAATAAATAGCTTTGTTTGACATTTGGACTGTCGTTATGTAACCATTAAAGTTGAGTGTTAGAGTACTTATGTGTTAAAAAAGAATTTGAAAAACGAATCCAAGGAATGGTCCACTTGAAAGTGTTATATTTCATGTCTAAATCTCTTGTAACTTGATTAATCTGGCAGTCAGGTGTCGCGTCATTTTAAGTTTCACTTGCTAGTTTATGATTCCCTTGCCTTCACACCCCATATGTAAATAAATTTCATAAATATTAGTTTTGATGGATACGATTATATAAACGTATAAAAAAAAAAAAAAAAAAAAAAAAAAACAAGTATAAAAAAATACTGATACTGTAAAGTTCATTTCGTACCTAATAAACCAAAATACCCCACGTATTTATTGTAATTATGCAATATATGTTTAGGTCAATAAAATACCCAGAAATGGAATCCGGTACATTTTAAAGTCACCAAATTGTCATTACAAAAGGATGATGACAAGCCATATTTCTGCACCAGGTGGTGCTATAACAGATGATTGCAGGGCTTATCACCGAGGTTCAAACTCGTCAATAAAACAAACAACCACACCAGGAGACATTTTCAACATTTTTATCACCATGCTGCCGTAATTTGTTACACACGTCCTGGCAACTAAACAATTAATGATTCATCCTGCCAGACAATTGCAACATCCCGGATGTTGATTATTTTCTCCAATTTCTGCTTTCTAAAATCAGTCCAATCAGTTATGAAACAAAGAAACTTTCCTAAAATAGCATCGTCGATGCTTTCATATATACATATGCATACTTCTATTCCGTCTGACATTGAACCAGTGTTGAAAATTGCCCCGATTCTCTGAAAAATCAATGCAATGTCTTCTTTCCAGAATGTAGGATTAAAGCAATTGTTTATTATCTTACCGTAATATTTATCATGGAAGACTTCATGGCGTCATGTTTCATGTACATTATGTCATATATTTCGTGATTCCTGTACACTAAGTCATATATTTCGTGATTCCTGTACACTAAGTCATATATTTCGTGATTCCTGTACACTAAGTCATATATGTTCACTGTTAAGTTGCATTCAGACTCATTATGTTTTGTTTAATGTCATGTTTAAGCACGATCATACGGAAACTTATCTCCCTCCGAAATATATTGAGTTTGTCAAAACAAAGACTTATTAAACAGAGATAGGGAAATCCTGTAAAAACGTTCCGAAAATATTGTTTAGGAACAGAGAAGATCAGTGAATTTTGCACTCAAAAAAAGTATGGGGGAAAAATATAACCACATTATAAATTAATCCTTTAATGCATGGAATTATTTTCAGTTTATTTAAAAAAAATCTCAGAATTATCATTTAAATTCAGCCAGTGTAGCAGAAAAACAACAAAATGTACACAGTTCTTTTCATGAAGGTACTGTTCTATTATACATTTTTTTATTTCTTTTTTTATTTAACATCATTTAAATGGTTATGTAATATTCTTTTGTAAGATGTTATGTGGTTTTACATACATGAATCTTTAATAGAAAAAGAGATATTTGAAAACGTGACTTTGCGAGAATTAGACAATATGTTGCGTGCTTTTGTGCAATCTATAAATAGAGACTGTGACGTCACTAGCTTGCACTAGTCTCTATATTAAACCGTAGTCACCCAAAAACTGCGAATTATGCTTCCGCGCAGTTAGACCCACGTAGTAAAGGCATATTTATATGAATGTGACCAATGATCACATGATTTTTTTGAAAACGTTGTCGTGTGTGTGTAA
This sequence comes from Solen grandis, assembly GCA_021229015.1. NCBI lineage: Eukaryota > Metazoa > Mollusca > Bivalvia > Adapedonta > Solenidae > Solen > Solen grandis. The sequence continues at coordinate 50,759,638 of CM037781.1, forward strand.
TTGCAGATAAGTATTTTTCTTTCAAAATGTCATACGATGCAAAAAAAAAAACAACAAAAAAAAAAAAACATTCCACTGGTATAAAATACTGACGATAACTTAATATGGTAAAAACAACATATTAGTTACGTTACTTATCCATTATAATGCAATACCAACGCAGGCACAGACATGATTTACCCATGATCCTTTGAGCGCTTTCACACTGGCCATTCAGACAGGTGTTGAAATATTTTGCTTTTGTGAGATTTAGACTAGTTGACAACTTTTGTTTAATAGGTCTTTGGCCTGATGACCGATAGGATGAGAACATTTTTTATATTTCGACCGTATTGGTAGTTAAAAAAACTGTTTACAAATTTCCTGACACATCTAAATTCATGAAAAAAATGCGTACACGCATTCTTTTGTTACTGATTATCTTCAAGTAAGTAGAATTGTTTTTTTGTTTTTTTCGAAAATCAGTTTTAGACCAATCACTGAAACGGGTGCATCTGTAAAGGTCAAGACTTTGTTGAAGAATAGTATCAAGGTGAAGGTCACGATGCACGTGTAGTTGGCAACTTTGAAAAGTAAGACATACATGTGTTTGTAAAGTGATTCATATAATTTCGGTTATAATGATAAAGCAAGATATTGGGAAAGGTTATTTATTTTCCATTTACACATTAATATCGTATTCCTTAAGGCATACATAAATTAATAGATCACGTTGCATTTTTTAATTTATTTATTTATTCTTTTTTTTTTTTTTTTTTTTTTTTTTTTTTTTTTGGCTTATTTGTATCTACGAATTGGTACTTGAAGGATGAAATTTTAATTTTGGTGCAGCCAAGAAATAGCTGGGTTATTTTAGCCAAACTTGCGGAGCTCTATCTGAAATGATGCATTCATGACAATTAACATCAATACAACTGTAAAAATAGAGCAAAAGAAGAAAATTAAAGGCAGATGGAGCCCATTCAGTTTATACCTCGGTATGTAATTCTACATTGAAACTTAATTACCGTTATTTAAGCCAAAAACAAACACTACCCACAAACAGTACTCCTGATCCTAACCGAAGCCCTAACTTTGACCAAAACACCGAAATATACAAACTGGGTACGAGAGTTCTACCTCACAACGTGCGATATACAAAAGCACACACACACACTCACACACACACTCACACTACACGACCCCATTAGAAGTTCGTTTTAAAGAACAGTCATTTACTCGAAGATGGTTTTTCTTTAGTTCAGATGAATCACTGTCATTCATTTAGCACGGGTTCAACCCACAAACAATTAAAGTCCTTGATTAACCCGGTGAGAGCGTGTGCACTATTTGTCAAATCATCTGTGTATCACTAAAGCAATGCATGCTAGAACTCAAACCTGATACTATCTTATGTGACGTATCTGACTATAAAATAAACTCGCAAACGACTTTAATAGAACCAATTCTATATTGGGTCTTATAAATGGTTCTAATTTAGTCCAGTAACACGGATTTTATTATGGCACACTTCTTCAAGCACTTGCAACGGGTATGCTACGGGAGGCTATCCGATGCCATAACTCTGGGAGACTGCTCTTTAATTATTGTCTGTTCTATAAATGTGAATAATTTAGTGATGCAGACGACTTTGTCCAAGCTTGATTAGCAGCAATTATTTTGTCGGGAAAAAGGTCAACCCCGGTGCTAATATAGACAGAAACACGATCAGGTGATAAATGTACCCGGTGACCTCATTTCCGTTGGAACATTTGTATTCTGCTAGTGGCGGTTTCTTCTTCAGTAATAAGGTGTCTGCATCTTGGGGTGGCAGTGCAGTTGCTCTTGTTTTCTCTTTATAAACGTTGACCTGCCTAAAGGAAACTATGACAAAACTCTCAGATGGCAAAGGTTAGTTTTTGAAAATATCATTTAATAATTTTGACGATTTTAAATGATGTTTTGAACATCTACAACATAATTCATATTACACGTATCATAACCACATCATCATTTCTTCATCGTCGTCATGACAACGGCCGCTGTCGGTTTCCGATGATGTCTATTATATATCTTAAACTTTATCTCGTGAATATTTATGAATTTATGACATGATGAAAATTAATTTACTTAACTTAAAATAGTATTTGAAATCATGATTTTTTCCACACAGATTAAGTAAGAACTGAGATACATATCAAAAGGAGGCCCTGATCTGGGTCTGCTTTGTTATGTTTGTTAATGCGTCAGAATGTCAGAATGAGTCTATATAAAGTGAAGGGTTATGCGTTGCCTTTCGAAAGAATATGATGGACGGGTTTCTTTATTACCTCAGCTTACAGCAAATCAAATTACGGTAATGTTTAGCATTAAAATATTATCATACTTCATAAAACAAGCATTTTACTGTTATTTAGCGGTTAATGTATATCCATTCTTTATCTAATCACTTTAACTTTAATTCTAAATCACTCTTGTGGATGCGGAAAATTATTTTGACAATTTCCAGTTTTTCTAAATATCGTATGTACTATACTCTTATGCGGACAAGAATCATTCATCATCGTGGAAAGATGACCTTTGACACACATCAATTTGAAATCCAGGTTTCGTATACTAATAGATAAAAATCCAATAATACATAAATTCAAAAAAAGCATAAAATTGGATTTCCCGCCGAGTAGAGCATTTCATTGTGACAGTTATTCAACTAGAAGTGAACCCGGTGTCTATATCACAGACACCTCCAGGGTAGGGCGTGTAACCGTACTTCGTTGCCAATTGACATTCCTAATACTAAACAACCCAACATGTTGGACGGTATTTGTTAACATTCGAATAAATACAAATTAGGCATTGATAATCCTTTACTGCTGAGAGACGCTTGAAAAACTACATTGTTGAAACCACGTGTAATAAAAAATCTCTTTTCAAGAAAATAGAGTGGTTGTCGTAAACCGGTTAGTGGATGTCGTAAATCTGAAGTTGTCTTTCGGCAGACGTTCTGGGATATGATAAATATATATTTTATAAGCCTGATGTTAAGTGATAACTTCCGTAGTAAATCAACATGGCTCCAATAGCAAGTGATAAAATTGTAAATTTCAGATGAAAGGAGTAGCTTAATATTTTATTGATGCCGCGAACAGGCACGCAATGTTTGATATAAACAATTATATTTGTTAACCGTTTTTGTTCTTAACATTTGCTGGTCAAAAATGTGTCTTTATTTACAACTGAACTTAGACCCAGTTACTAACTGAGAAATTTACGATAGCATGTCATATTTTAAGGGTATGCCAAATAACAATTCAGCAGGGTGATTGTCAGAGTATTGCAAATAATTTTATCTTTTCATTTTTATCAAAAAGATAATTCGTCTTATTTATTTATTTATTTATTTATTTATTTATTTATTTATTTATTTTCGATTTTCAAGACCTTGAAATGCCGCTCAGTAATTTGACCAAATAGGGTTACTGCGCGTAGTGCTGCTTTAATAAACGTGGACAAACCAATGATTGAACTAAAATACTATTTTTGACCTAGTTATGAGTCTCAAGAAGCATAAGTATTTGATTAATGGGTTTTGTCGAATCATACAATATTTGAGTCCATAGATGGACTTGCATATATAAGAAATCTTATTGAACCTGTTATCTATAATTTTGATGAGTAAAGCTATGTTGATGTTTTAATCCTTTCATATAAATAGGGGAATAGCCTCAAAGAGAGAAAAAATGGATTGAGTGTCATTCACATTTTTTCAAGATGTACTTTTCAGTTGAAATACAACATTGCCTCTCATGACAAACCCCTGAACAAATCCAGGTACTTTATCCCTATGGTTACCCGGATGGCTCAATTCATATCGGTGTTTTAAGGCAGTCAGTTTGTAGATCTCTCAGCGCTTCGCCGTCAAAATCATGTCAAACCATGCTCGAAGAATTAAGAAGGATTTACTTGCCAGATAGGTCTTCTGTTGAGTTCATTCTCAAGCGAGGCTGTCAGAAGGCACTTCTGTTCAACAGAACCCTAAGTCTAACGTCAATACAACCAAGATTGTTGTTGGAACTCTCTCTCTCTTGAACAGGACAGAGCAGCTGACATCGTGGATTTGTAAGTAACAGATGGACATCGCTCCGATTGTTTCGACGATTATAAACAAAGAAAGGGGTCGTCTAAACTGTTTACTTATGTCCGTTTCTATTGTAAATTTGAATACAAATGGAGCAATCAGCTGATAAAGAATGGCATGTTATCAGTAATTGTATTTACAGATAGATATTTCCCAAGCTTCCATAAACTTTACGAGGATATGTAAATACATTGTACTCCAGAAATTAATCATATGCGTGAATAACTTTATATGGTAGTTTTCAAAAGAAAAAAAATTACACAGGGAGCTATCACTCAAACCAACGGCTTAACTCATCAAAGCATTCATGAATGCCCCATTGTTCCGGAACGGACGCACGGACGTAACAAAATATTACACCCGCTGAAGTAATGGAGTTTACCAATTATTAAGTGGCATAATCGGAGCCTGAACATGAAAAAATAACCAGAATAAATAAACAGAATACTATTTCAACATGCGCAGTGCACTATTATGATAATGGGCACCCACATCGACCCAAGAAAGTGTTAAAATACAATCTGCCGAGTACCTGACATTATAATCAATGACCGTGATATTGATATCTCCTATTAGTAACATTGACGTCAAACATATGTCAACTTCTTTAGATAGATCTTAAAAGAAAATCTATTTAGGATATCTTGAAGCATGTCAGTCTACTTAGTTCATTAAATTCTCTGATATGGTTAGCATATAGTGTGAAATAATTCCCCTTGACGTGTACAGGTTAATTGGATCCTGATCGATTGAATAAAAAAATATCATCTCTTTGAAACGAAAGGTGAAGATGAGTTCAAGGTACATGTAAAATAACAAAAACAAAGGAATCAACGATGTTGTTGTTGTCCTCGAAAAAGAATATAATATAGTATTTATTTTTAAGTTTGTAGCCAGTGCCGTTTTGAATCCCATGGTATCAAGAATTCTATCCATTTGTGAGTTGTTTGTTTTGTGCAACTGATTGCTTCCACACTTGTTAATTCCGTTTCCACGTGGAATAGTCAGTTACGTTATTTATACAAGTATAAAAGTCTTCATTTTGTAGAGTTTTCAGGAGATTCAGATTACGTTTTGGTGTGTTGGAGCCAGGTCCCCGTAACTTTTGGGGTTTTTTATCCCTCGTATTGAAGTATATTATGTCACTTGCATATAACTACCTGTATATGTACACTGGTGATATTGGCGGTATTCCTTGGTGTCCGTGTACTAATTTTCTTAAAATATAAACGTTTGAATAGCGGACGTCAGTGGCAGATAGCGATTGGTCAAATTGCAACGATTATGCAATTCATGCAAAATAATGCTTTTATGCGAGTATCTGTCAATTAAGTATCAAACCAAATTCAATTTTGTCCGTTTATCATAAATTCATGTGATAAGGATATGTGAATAAATAAGTTTACCCCATCCACCCCCGTTTCACACTGCGGGATGGCTCAGTTTCTGTACATGTATTGCCATATTTTCCCATGGTATGTATCAAGTTGTAATGAACCCACACAATCCTCAATAGGTACAATTAGTTTAACAAAACTGTTTTCTTTGTAGCAACACAGTTACACCGTAGTTCAAAACATTGATAAAGGTCGAATTAAGTATATTAAACAAATGACTTTCTTACTTTTCTTTCGCATTGACTTTATTGTTCATGAATTGCGAGCTATGCAAATGTTTGTTCTACAAATTCTTTATACAAGGGTTGATATTTGTTCTTGGGCCGCCAAGTCGCATCAAAGGTCAAGGATGTATGTGACGTAGAAAGTGTATTTAACCAGTGGAGCTAAACGTAGTAAGTAGGGGAAACATCTTAGGAGATGTGATACAGCTTGCAAAGAATGGGTGGAATATTTTCGTGGATGTGATCTCTCATTTGTCTGTATTTTAAATTAAAAAGGAATTCCATGTAACTGATACTTAGGTCAGTGTGATAATTCTTTATTTTCTGATTATGTCATCTGTCTTTATTTATTCATTCCTGAAACAACTTGACGGAATAGATGTCCGTATAAGATTGCAGAATATTAATGCTTGTTATACATATTGATGACATTTGGCTGGAAAACAAATTGAAGGGCCAGTAATGTGACAGGAGTGTCTGGTTGTCATTCTGTCAGTCATTTAACATGGGTGTCACAGTCCTGGAGGGTTTATATACACAAGTGTGTGCATCGTGTCAGCTATCATACAGTTTGGCAGAAAAGATTAATTTGATGTGATATTGATATATTTATCATGGACTGCAGGGATTAAACTCATTAAGTATCACTTCTTGTCCTTTATTATATATTTGCAATGTTTTTTTGTTTTGTTTTTTGTTGTTGTTGTTGTTGTTGTTTTTTTGTGTTTTTTTGTGTGTTTTTTTTTACTTAATATGGATATATCAATGTAGAGATAATCTATCTATCTATCTATCTATCTATGTTTGTCCTTTTGTATGTTTGCCTGTCTATCACCGTTTTGTTATTATTGTTAATGTTGTTATTGCTGAATATTTCAGATGTATGAACTGTATATTTCTGTCGGTATATCAAACATTTCTGTCGTCTGTTTAAGATGCGTCCCATCGTAACAATAATGGTATAAAGAGGATCTGTTGAATTTAAGACACCCTCAATGAATATTTTTCAATACTTTATAATTACATGTATGTATGACTGAGTTAATATTTTGAAAATGTTTTTGAGATTATTAACATGTCACGTGTTCTTTGTTATATTAAATGTATACATTTGTAAGACGAAAAACTCTAAAGTTTAAGTCGAATAAAATATCTTAATTTAAATCTGAATCTGGTATAAAGACATCATTTTATATTTTATTTTTATTTAATGTAGCTTGTTAAGTATGCTTTAACTTATTCAATTGTATACTTATTTCATACTCTTTTCCTTTTTATCGTATGGATTAATACTTTCTCCGGTGACCAAATCTATAATGGGACATTTAAAAGGTTTGGGGGATATGACCCTTGCAACTTATTTTAAGCAGATCTGACTGCGAAAAATTCTATGATCTAACATGGGGTATAATGACTCTTTCCCTCTCTCTCCTCCCGACTAACATTTATGAGGTTTTGATATGTATTATTTTAGTATGTAAATATCATATTAAGCAGTAGGGATCGAAAAAATGTATACATCTGTAAAACTGTGTACGTCTGATTTTTTCTTCCTTTCATATAGTCACCGTTTATACATGGCTGCATTTTTAATGTAGTGGATACCGGTATTTAGAAAATAAAGGATCTTTTACTCGATCTTTAAAATCCTTTTCTTAAAGAAAATCAAAATTCAACTGATTACACGTAATGGCCAGGAGCAATAATGGTCGGGGGTCTTTAAAACTTAACAAAACATCTTACAAGCTGGTGGAACAAGGCAGGGGAAGGTCTGATAAGTTTAATACTCTAAAATCATATATCCAAACATGTTATATGATCAGATTAAGTGTTAGATAACATTCCAGCTAATCTTACATGAGTCTTCCTTTGATTTTTGTATTTAAATATTTTCATTTTGATTTGAATGTTTACATATGATAGAGACATAGACAGTAATATTGACCTACATTTGTTATTGGAACTACTTTATGTAAATCAAGTTATTGCATGTTCGTCTCCACTTTACAATGTAAGGAACACTATGCATAGGATTTACGCGTGTTCTCCGTTCCGATGTATAGTGTCTATTAGGTCATGGCGATGTTCAAGTATATGCTCTAGTTTTAATACTAAATACTAATAATAGTGTTAATAAAATAACATGCTGATATTCCCATTATATTATCATATATGTGTTATGTTATGTCACACACACACACACGTAGCTCAAGATGGGGTGTGCGTTCGCTTGTTCGAAAGTTCGAGATGTTCAAAAGCTAGGTAAAGAATAACCCATGATTGCATTTCTATTTCTCAACGGGTATATAAGGTTGGCTTTTATTCTATATTTCCAGACGATGCCCATACACTAAAGCCAACGCCAGCAGACGGTAATAAAATGAGACCGCCACGTGCCAATTCTCCAAAACTCACGCGCCAGGTGACGAGAACTGAAAGTCTGCGTCAACGATGCAACGCGAAAAACACAGACGAAATCATTCGTTTTGTGAGGGATATTCAGTTTGAGAGGCAGCCGACATTACTCACGTTGCAGAAAAAGGCGCCTCTTCCTGGTATTGGTCACCAAAGTGACAAACTGTCACCCAGTGATTCGGGTTTCATAGACCGGGGACTTGATTCTACCGATAGTGACGAAGAATTTCTTGATAACGATATAATATACACACAAGACAGAAAAATAGACAGAAAAATAGATCCGGAGTTCATTAGCTTGTTAACGTGCCCACGTGGAAATTCTAATGCCACAAAAGACATCCAGATTTTGTCTCGGTCGGTTCCACATGGACATGTAGACTTTTTCAATAACAATATTCAAAGGTCTCCTAGACAAAACAGCTTCGTCAAACAAAACAAACGGTCGCTTCGCAACAACGGGCACCGGAATAAGACAAAACAACTTCCGCCTCTGTCACGTGACGATTATCCGGAAAGGCCGTCTGCTCCGTCTCCCAGCCGAACGCCGCAAATTTCTGACTACAGCTTCATCGAGGAAGAACCAGTGGATCATTTGGAATTCTCGTGATTTGTGATTTCTGTGTCACAGCCCCTACTTCTCGAATGCGCTCAATTTGAGATCTTCCTCAACTTTTTTTTTTCTTCCAAGATCCATCAACCTAGCGATAGAACAGCAAGTTTATATTCTGCTTGTAGCAAGATTATGTCTGAGCTTTTCTTTATGTTAATCAGAATTTCAAATTTGTAAAGATACAGAATTTCAGATATCTATATTTGAGGAAAATCTCAGTTTGTGACGTTTTGTGATAGGCTTGTTGGCGTTGTACGATGAATTCCAGTGCCATACACTTTTTATTGTTGCCATATATGCATTTATTCTCAGGGCTTTTTAAAATGAACTTATTTTTGTATTTTTATATTCATGTATGCATGTAATACATCGTCGTTTTATGTCTTGCAGCAAGTTTTACCCATGTTTTATTCATCTGAATCATAAGGTCATACATACGATTCATATCGCATGTTCCTGGTAAATTACTTTCGCTGATTGAAAAGAGAGAATACAATCTTTCCTGACCTTCCCAGGCGCAGAGTACTGCAGCAATACAGAAACTGTCGAGAAAGATTATTATCAATTATAAGGACATATTGACGTAAAAGGAAAGCATGATATACAGAAATAAATCTAAAAAATATAGACTAGAATATTGATTAAAAAAATCTCTTTTGCAGATCAACATAGTTTTCCTTCACATCCATTTTTTTCTTCTTTTTCTTGAAAAAGGGCAGTGAGATATTTTACACATTTTCTTTTCGTGATGTTACCCATGCTTAGCTCCTCTTACTGATTGTATTCACACAAATGATAGGAGAGTTAATGTATACCGAACATACGTTTATCTTTGTCATATTTAAAATATATTGATTAAATGATACCCTGTAGCTTAATCGGATTTCATTTTCTGTCAAAGGTCTTGCTTGATTTTTGCGTATACATTTTTTACTTGAGAACCTGCTCAGAGTTCCTTGCTAATAAAGATTTTTCTGTGCATTTACATTGGAGACCGTCTGTGTCTTAATATTACGTCAATTAACATCAGTTTTGTTTTTTAATGTTTGTATCCATAATTTATTTTGACAGAAAGTGTCATAGCAAACCCATCGTCCTTTGTTTATATATGTACATAATATCATTGATAAGTGATAATGAAATAAATTATTTGAATTACAATTCTTTTGTCGTGTATTGTTTGTGGTATCTAGGCATATTTCTTTATACACAGAATCAAAGATATCAAATAATGATAAAAATCGAATAAACAAATGCACAACAAAACTGGACACCTTAGTTAAAAGAACAGTGCATCTAGCACAATCCCTAAAATATTTTTTTTTAAAGCTGTGATTCATGCCGTGTGTACTTGTATTTCAATTGTATTGTTGTAGCAGACCTCTCTATCCTGGTAGCCCTCCATTGAAATTATCCCATGTGTTTGAAACTTGGTATATGGATTCAAATATGATTCATCTCTTTCTCTTCTCTCTCTTCTCTCTCTCTCTCTCTCTACATATTATATGAATATCTTTTAATCATAATCAACATAAATTATTTTTTTTTCTATTTCTTCTACTACTACTTCTCCTATTGTTGTTGCTGCTGCTACCTCCTCTATCACTCTTATCACTGCTACTACTTCTACTACTATTATCACTGTTACTACTAATTATACTTCTATTTTTACATTATTTTGCTGTTTTAACGATCAACGTCTCCATATACACTGGTCGAGCTTTTTCCGTAGACTAGAATTCAACCAACACCTATCAAAAACGCAATCTAATGTTAATATAATGTATAATGTTATGGACTATTTGAACAGTGAAGAAGCGACCGCTGGCCAAAACTTTCTCAGCTAATTTCACTTATCTACATTGTATCTTGACTGTCTGTTATGAATTCCCTTTCAATATAACTTTCAGCTCGATATATGATATCGATAATACCTTAATACCACCGTGTACATGTATCATCATAACACACGATGTATCGTATGACCCTCATTACATCGCGATATCAAACATTATCCCTAACGGTCCAATCTAACACAATACCTTGGTGACTTCACAGGACCGTAATGATATCTACGTCAGAAAAGATGAGTCAAAATTGACTTAGCGAGATGTTCAAAATTTAGATCCATTGAAATAAATACCGTTTTGAAATTGACAGTATTTGAAATAAGATACTTAACTTCTTAAGTCATAGGGCGGAAAATCGCTTCAAAATAACATTCATTGCACATTAAAAGGTGTAAGAATCAATAAAAATCAATAATACGTCCATATAAGTCAACTTTAATGACCCACTAGGCGCCGTGTACCGCGGGTAAATAATTCACAACTGTTCGAAGCTTTGAAATTGCAGTTTATTGCAGAAATACGAACTGATATACTCCTAAGCTATAATTAAATTAATTCAATACCATTCTTCAGTCAAAAATTGATATCCAGAGTTATTTATAAAAAGAGAGATAATAGTCTAACACTTGTTTGATAGTCACCCCCAGTGAAATGGCGGAACTATAGGATAAGTGACCAAAATGTGTGTCGGTAAGATGGTCGCGGGTTCAAATATTTCACAAGGCCCCGACTTTATACAGCGTGTTTCCCTACGCAAGCTTGTTACACATGTGAATATTCAAAAATAAAATTACACCAACAAAGAAGAAACACGGATATGATAAAATACAATTTTAAATTCAAAACCGCAAAACTTTATCCAAATTTCTAAAATTCTACAAAAGATAAAAAGAAACGCTATATTTCTAGGAGATGACCTTATAAGCAAAAATAGTCGTTCAATCTTGTCATTTCATAATGAAGCAGCATGATCATGCGCGATATGAGAAAGGAAAAGCAACAATCAAAGACCTTGTGTAATGTTTCATACAGAACGTAAAAGAATTTTTTTTTTCGAAATCTCGATACACAAACTGTAGACAACATACAAATTCGCCGTATGAGACACATATCGTGATAAAAGATTGCCAGCAAACTTTGTCAGCAAAAAGATGAAAACTCAGTCATAAACGAAAAAATCTTTTCTTTCGAGTTAAATTATATTATGTATTAAGTAAAAAGTTCATTTAATGGACAGCACAATCATTATACAAGTAGGCTGCGAGGATGGATTGGCAGATGGGCAAAGAGAATAGATCTAATAGATCTACCCTAGTATCAATTGGTAGACAATTGGAAGGGTCCCTCCCTAAGATTTGCACGGTCCTTAAAAGGACCCTTATATCCCTTGCAGGATGTTGACTGTTATAGTCTTACAGACGACGGGGATCCTGTAGAATTTCATTCTCCGCATCTTCATCGTCGTCGGATTCCTCGTCGGAATTGCTGTTGTCTTCGTCATCGAAGTCGATTGTCACCAGCACAATCTGTCGGATGGTGTTCCAGTACACCAGACTCAGGTCGTCTGCTACGTCCCGTGCGTATTGGTAGAGCATACTGCGCACGCCCTCTGTGACGTCAATCCGAATGGCCAATGTACGTTGGAGACTGAGCTGCTGAAGTTGCTTGGCAACTGCGTAGCGCCGCTTAAGACTTCTGATCTGGGTCTTCAGATGGATGATCTGGGTCTTCAGACGCTGCAGGTGTTTGGACATCTTCAGTCTCTCCAGAGTGACTCTGTATTCAGCTTCGGTAAAACTGGCCTGGTTCAGGGAGGCGGGCTGCATGTTTTGCATGGAAGATATGGCATGAGTAATGATACAGACAGGAAAAAATATCCTTTATATCTATATCATTGTCACAGTACTCAACTGCCAGGGCTGGCCCGGTCAGTGTTGTCACCTTGATGGGGTAGATGTCAATTAGAGGGACAAAGCATGATATTCAGTGGAGGTGCGGATTCACAGTGACACGTGCCTACCCCTACACCCCCAACCCTCCCCCCTCCTACACTTTTGTGTCTGTCACGTCAGGGCTCAGGGACTTGCCCACTGGACTCCCTAGATGACTAGATTCAGCTGACAATCAATTATTATTATTATTTTTTATTATTATTATTTTTATTATTATTATTTTTATTATTATTATTTTTTTTTAATTATTTTTATTATTATTATTATTATTTATTATTATTATTTTATTATTTTTTTTATTATCATTTACATTTTTATTATTATTTTTATTTATTTTATTATTATTATAGTGTGTCCATGGAAATAGTTTTTTAAGAAGTATTTCATTGTGACGTACACATATGAATATAAACAAAGCACATCATATCTAAATATGGGGGGCCATGTGAACATCTGTGTCATTTATTGTAAATAGGTTCTTTCCAAGAGGATGGACAGATTACATTGTAGTGAATTCTACGAAATATCCGAGTACCTCTAGTAATGGCAGAGAAGTTATGATTGTGTTAAAAAATATCATTTCATAAACAATTATTTACGTGGTCATTTATCTTTGTTTCTATGTCTGGTGTAAATAGATTTTACACAAACTCATAACCAATTTGGCGAAATTGTCCGCAGTGAAAAAAGAAATACTGCATATGTTATTATTCACGGTCTAAACAGATAGCAACATAATGACAGTTTTTATTGCTAATGCATTAAAATCATTGCCACAAAAATGCATGTTTATTAGCACGTGCATGTTATATTAATATTGACCTTGAAGAATGTTCACCCATTCTCTTAATGATCGTTTTAAAACCTGAAGTTATCTCCCTTGCAACAGCCAACTATACGTCTTTTATGTTTACATCCCACCATTGATAACGATTTGAACGCTCTTTGTTTATTTTTTATATTCAATGGTAATAAACTTATTTTTTGTTTAAGATGATGAATGATGATAATTTAACCTTACAAAAATAGTTCAATTGTGTTTACCATTTCATTAGTCAATGTAAATTGGTCTGGTTTCAAAACAAATAGTCTGCCATCATTTTTAAAACAAAATCAATGAACTTTGTGATAAGCTATGAAGTCAAAAGTTCAAGACACGGTGGAACTGAAGGGGGAAATCAGAGAGTTTCCGAATGAACTGATAAGATAATGGTATCAATATTTATTCAATTTTCACATGACGGAAAGGACTTCGATTTCCCTGAAATTTGATACAGATGAATTAAGAAGTTTAAAAGTCAATATGTACCTGAACCAAGTTGACACTATAATAAACGGGAGGAAAATGAACGGGACTCAAAAAGGGTGCCGTGACTGAGTGGCAAAATATCTGACTGCGGATTGGAAGTTTGTGCTAACCACGTTAGGGCAAGGGTTTTTTCATAACATGCCTTGGCGCAAAATACTGGTCCAACGCAAAAACCATCGAGAGGGATTAGAACTAGTTGTAAGAACATGTTTTTACTGCATTAAAACTAGCTGTAGTTAAAGAAGAAGCTGTCTAAAGTTACCAGCAGTGGTGTGATTGACTTATATTCGAAAAGATGAAAAGGCACCATTTGTAATTTTTACGGTTTGTAGAAGACAAATGTATAAATAGTAAATCTTGAGCAGTTTAGAAATAGTTTAAGGTAGAAATATCTGAAAACTTGTAGGAAAAAAGAAAGGGAAAATCAGAAATACTAGTACTTAAAATATATTTTTCTGAAGTTTCAAGTTTTCAAATTTTATTATGGCAAATCTGTAGCATTCTGCCCTTGACCAAATACAAAGATATACAACAAAATAATACAAGTAGAAATGCATAAATAGGGTAAAATTTTAACAAGTACAAAATACAATATCAAGTACAGAAAACATATACATTGTATAAGATATGTAAATTACTACAGAACAGTTGAAGTACCGAGAGTTTCAAGACGAATACATACATTTAGCAATATTATTTACTATTTTCATATTATCAGAAGATAATAAATATACGAATTTCGTTATTGTAGGCCATGCTTAAATTCTAAATTATTTTTCACTTAATTCTATATATTTTGTACAACATAGCAAAAATCAGTATTTTGATGCAATCATATTTTGATTAAACATTTTAAACAATCTCTATCTCTTCCATTGACTCTACCTGTTTCTATCTCAAATGAATGTGAACTTACCCTAAAACAAGTTAATACATTACAAATTGTATCATTTTTGATATGTTCAATATATTTTTCAACACCAAATATCTAAATTTACAATAGTAATGCAATTTAGACAACGATTTAATAGATGTATTCCAATCCTGTATAAACTGTTCACGAATACGACACTTATGTGTTTCTGGATAAGTATTGAATGAGGTAGGATTAAAACTTTTTCTTATATAATTCCATCCCAGACTATCAATTAGTTATCTATCTTGTTAGCCCAACATTTCCCATTCATATTATTCAGCTGATCCATGCACATGCTATGTATAAGTTGATTTTTTTATTTCTAACCAAACATTAAGCGCTCTTTCTTTTGCTATAATACACCAAGGAACCTCAAAAACTTTCCATTTACTGCATTATTTGGTGTTTGCCGGCGATCTCCAATACCTTTTTTTTTTTTATTTATTGTGCATTTTATCAACCGACTTAAAATCGCATATACACGTACCGATATATCAGAACCATATAGTAATATCGGTGTAATTGATGAATCAAAAAGATATTTTTTCTTATAATATCTTATTTATAATAATAGTATTATAATGATTAGCAATAGAATGGGGCAGTACATAATGTGTGCGCGCACGCGCACGCGTGAGTGTATGTACGTGCGTGCAGTAGTTTTTTGCTTTATCCTTTTCTCTTTAATCCGTTTACGATAAAATGCCCCTATTGTCTGGAATCTTCTTCAGATATCCTATATTCTCCATGAACATGCTGTTCACCATAGTACGTGCACTCAACTGTTGTATTGATGGAAATGCTAACCAAGTGCACCCGTTTGTACGATACTATTGTATCATTTGTTTTTGCGATGCCGTAACACGATAGTTAAGAGTCGTAAAAATAATTAATTTCAAATTATGGAGTCACATTCGTAGATCAGTCGTTAATTTTTCACACAGTTTGCTCTAGATTATCTTAGATTTTATAGAATATCTCATAGGAATAACAAATAATTTCAATCACCGTTTGTTTAAAAATATCTCGGACCCCATCTGACGGTCTGTACCGGAATGTTACAGTAGCCGTAAAATAACGCGGGCTCAAACAAAGCCCTTCTGTACCCGGACAGAAGGCCGGGTATTGATATGTAATTAAATCAATTGTATTTTTGAGGTAGACAATAAAGCTTATTTACATAGATTATCGTAGACAACAGCAACTGAAAAAGGCACTGGGCAGTAAAACGGTAACGGAAGACGAGCTGTGACGGATACATATCAATGTTGGTGGGATTATTTGTAAAGGATGTTTTTGATGACCGGTAGAGATATTTCTAAAAACTAATTGAATATCTAAATCGGTCGACGATCTAAAACAATGTCTTAATGTTATTGACACTGTACCCAGTATATAGGCCATGATTCGAATTGCTTAGTTGTTTACTACCAGTAAATATTAATTTAAAACGTTGTAAGTTGAGAAAATAAGTATACAGGGTCAGTAACTATTCCCTGTCGCCACGTCCTGGTCTAACCCAGACCCAGGAACCGTCAAGAGGGGTCATAAGAACTTGCTTCCCATCCGACGTTAACTCAATAAATTTACAATTGCTTTAATTTATTTCAGCTATATGAGTCTACATTTGGTAAAACGGGTCTCTTTTTAGAATGCATGTCAATATCTAAAATGCAATAATATAAATCTATTTCAAATAAATGTCAATTGAGAATGACTGTTTATGACAATTGTGATGTTCCCTTCCGGACGAATTAGCTGGCCCTGAAAAGGGCCGTTACTAGAGTGGTTTCATTCATTCAGGACTATACTTCGTCCCATTCAGTCGCCCCAGCATCCCCGTCAAACGAATCGCTATCGTCATCAAATTCTGCGAAGTCATCATATTCAACCTCCATATCGTCAGTATCGAAAAACTGCTGATAAATGAGGAAGCGACTATTTCGGATATTCTCCGTCATGTCCCTGATGTACTCTAAAAGCACGTTGATGACCCCCTCCATGACGCCCATGCGCAGTGTCAGGATATAGACAAACTTTCGCTGGTTCCTCTCCGAGGCTGCTTTCCGTCTCTGCACCAACTCCTTCATCTTTCCTCGCAGGATCCGGTGCTGGTTGCAGGCTCTGGCCAATTTCTTTTCCGCCCTAGCGATGCCTCTGAACATTTCGAGACTTCCACGTGTGATTACCATTTTCGAGATCAGATAATGATTGAATCGATACGTTATTTTCCGGGTATATATCCTAGATGTCTACATTTGCTCATCAGACTCTTTGAAACACCAGAGCTTACTACTGGCCAATCACGGGAGCCTCGTTCTCCAAGGTGTTCCTGGCTGTTAGGCAAGGTGATGACACGTGGGTCGTATATTGGACAGCGGAACAGTCTGACACCATCCTTACCCCGACTCCCGGCCCCACCCACACCTGTACCGAGGGACGTGTCACGTGAGGTGTGAACTATACAGGTAGACTGACGATCATGGTGCTGGTGTCGCACGTTTCCTTTTTGACAACAATAGAGAGTTTAAGAACTCGTTCACATTGCACATCATTTATTACATTGTATTTTATAATTTCTTTTCGAACTCCACAAAACAAAATATACACTGATAATGACTTCGAAAGAGTAATTCATAATCACCTTTCTCCCACCCCATTTTGTAATCATATTCGCTATAATATCTTTCTCTGACACAAGATTAACTTATAGCTACAGAGAAAAATATGGAGGAATGGCATTGCCAAATATGTTATCCTTTAAAAATAAAGATAGTAGTAGTAATGCAGTAGTAGTAGGCAAACGATATACACTTAGATCTCAGAACGCCCGTTTGAGTGGTTGGTGTAATTTATACAGTTTTTGTTGTTGTTGTTGTTGTTGTTGTTTTTTGATGTTGATTTTAATTAATTATCAGTGTGTGTGTGTGTGTGTGTGTGTGTTACAGTTTTGGCCAAAGTAAATACCATATGATTTATTCATATGAATGCATTTCTGATAAATTATAGTTATTTGGTGATGTGTTATATTACCGATATATACCGATATTCCACGATATTATATCAAAATAGTTTACTTTCAGATATCATATAATTTACTGATAGGATTTAATAAGGCTTCAATAGAAACGATCATTTAAAAAAATATAGAGAGAAGAAATACACCATGTGTCCTCTTATCATGTTTATAACAGAACAGGACAATACATCATAAGTATACAGTCATATATGTACATACAAAACATATCCTATCTGCATGTATAGAAGGATCACACGTGATCACCTGTATCCCCAAATGGTAAAGTCTTTCTAAAAAATGAACAAATTACATAATAGGTAATTCAAAAAGGAAAAGAGAAAACGTCATTCAGTCCTACTCATCACTGCAAAGAAGCCGATAACTTACACTCATCTTTTCCTGAATATACATGTCTGTAAATTGACTATTAAAGTAATGATAACGCAATAATCAGTATCCAATACATTTCGTCTTTATTTCAAAGATTCTTTAAAATATTTACATCATTGTCAAAATGTGTTTGTTGTTGCTCTTATCAGAGTCTAACAATTCCACAAATCTAGCCACGGTCCTATATAGAAATGACTCTTAATACATATAGTTTTAGAAAAAATAGTGTTATGTTTTTATAATTATTATTTTTTTTTAAGAGGGGGGGGGGGGGGGAGAGAGAGAGAGAGAGAGAGAGAGGTGGGAGGGAGAGGGGGAGGCAGACAGCAGAACAAATCTAGCCCATAAGATGGAAAAAAATGGGAATGGGTGCGGAATGTGGGGGTACCTACGCACGTGTCACTGAGATTTCGCACCTTCGCAAAGAATATCTTTGCTGGTCGACCTTTACTTTAATTGTCATCCACCCAAATTAAAGGTGACACAACCGACCCCCACCCCCTTTCCCTGGCCACCAGATCTACTGAGATGAGTAATATTTTAGAAGATAGCTATAAAACAGGAATCTTTCAAAAAAGGTTAAACCATCCATTGATACAACACTATACAGTGGTCTTGATAAGTAGATTCAAACACTACACCATGCAGCCCGTCTTCCTGACCCAATTCAGTTTTACCGAGGCTGAGTATAGAGCCACTCTGGAAAGACTGAAGATGTCCAAGCACCTGCAGCGTCTGAAGACCCAGATCATCCATCTGAAGACCCAGATCAGAAGTCTTAAGCGGCGCTACGCAATCGCCAAGCAACGTCAGCAGCTCAGCCTCCAACGTACATTGGCCATCCGGATTGACGTCACAGAGGGCGTGCGCAGTATGATCTACCATTACGCACGGGACGTAGCAGACGACCTGAGTCTGGTGTACTGGAACACCATCCGACAGATTGTGCTGGTGACAATCGACTTCGATGACGAAGACAACAGCAATTCCGACGAGGAATCCGACGACGATGAAGATGCGGAGAATGAAATTCTACAGGATCCCCGTCGTCTGTAAGACTATAACAGTCAACATCCTGCAAGGGATATAAGGGTCCTTTTAAGGACCGTGCAAATCTTAGGGAGGGACCTTTCCAATTGTCAGTGATGTGCATGCTACTTTATTAACATGTTCAAACATTTCATTCCAGCATGCAAGTATTTGAAAAAAAGTTTCTCTTTGCCAAGTCGTTTAATTAAAAAATATGGAATAAGCATGACAAAAGAAATTCAAAAATCATGATTCATATACATTTGTGCAGCAAAAATACCACCTGAACATGATAATGCATTCTATCTTGTTATTTGCAATGTCGCCAGAATTATATCTTTTTCTTGGCTTTATGTTTGGCAATTTAGTTATATGGATTGCTTTAAAAGTTTCACGTGAGATGACCCTATTCGACTTGATTAAGTCAACGATGGCATAAGCCTTCTTTATTACAGTAATAGTTATACCTGGTAGCTACACAATCGGAACACTTCGGTGATAAATACATGTATTTCGAAATTTTCAGTCCGGTCCCTATGACTTCGGATAACGAGGTTCTATTGTACTTCACGAATGACGGAATTACCCGATGTGTTCCGATTGGTAGCTACAATATTACTAGACCCAGATATACGGCACGTTCTAATGTGGTCACCTCACACAAACAAATATCTGCACAGCTAATCAACGTACCGATAGCCATCTATATAGTAGAGCATGACACAGCGGATCTGAACAAGTGTCAATTTCCTCATTGTTTTGATCACGTCGATAAAATCAATGTGCCGATCACACGGCTCTATCATGTCACTCAGGATTACCTGCCCCTGATTTAGAAAATATCACTGGGGAAACTTGATTGGAAAATTGAAGCTAATTTTCAACTATCTTTAAACAGCTGAAATACGCATCCTCTCTCTAGCTCTCTCTCTCTCTCTATCTCTGTATCTCTCTCTCTTACATTTGTGAATCTGTTTTCTCGTTTACGTTTTGCTATTATCTTTTATTTCATTTAAAGATGCATTTTATTTTAAAATTAGTTATAATTCGTGCAAGTAATATCCCGAGGGACTTATCCAACAAACTAGTACCGAGCCTGTGGGAATTCGACCACATTGTGTTCAATTAGTCTTCCACGTCAGAGGGTGGAAGTCGGTCACACGTCAATGTATTGACCACAGAGACCCGTTGCGGCCTAAGATTGGAACTCTGCCCTACACTGGATTCCATGATGGATGAGTAATGGATTATGATTCCAAATTAAGAGTCTTAAGATTTAATTGTCCATGTCAGCATTTAAGTATTGCTCTCTTACACTGATTGGATATTTATTAAACAAGACATCTTCCCCTTTACTCTTTTAGACACATTTCAAAATCATTCGGAACACCTCGCCCATTTCTACCTTGTATCCGACCACCGACGGATAAGGCCGAGTAGTTACGATTGTTTCAAAATATCACTGCCTCCCCATACCATGTCCTCTTTCCCCGTCTTCGTCTCTTACTTTAACCATTTCTTGTTATGACTACAGCCGCCCCGCTTTCTTTTTTTATTGTTTATTCTTCTTTCACAATAATCTATCTGGCCTTTTTTCACATCTTTATATGATATTGATTATTAACATTTATGGTTATTAGTATTATCATAAATTTACTTGGTTATTTTTTCAACGATGGTATACCGGTACTACTGTATAGCAATGATATAAGATACCGGGCTCAAAGGTAATAAAACACCGACTTTCCTAAACCTGTCTCATATATTGAAAACATTGCAAAAGATTAACTGACGTCAAAGATAAATAGCAAACACATTTAACAGCGTGGATCGTTCGCTCTTCAATGTTCTGACGCACTGCCTTGTACTTTCAAACTAATCTTCACCAGACGTAATGCTAAATAATCGAGAAGTGGACTGTAAATAAAAATGCAAATATGGAATGAAAGAATGTTCGCTTCACAGTTGAATTTTTCATCGCAGGCATTTATATTAAATCTACCTAATCGAGTGACTGCGTGCATATGTAGGGCGACGGGGCTTCCGGGGCGTGGTGGTTTGATGCAATCTATGTTTAACTGGAATTGCTTTCAGCTTTCAATATCTTTCATGGCAATTTCATGGCGGCCGCGTATAGCAGTCTCCGTTCCTCGGTGGATTAAATGCTGGAGAGAACAATCTGTAAGTGATAAACAACTTTCTCTCACAAATTCAGGAGTGAAAAATCGGTATAAACAGAGATACCGGTATTACGATTTTATACACAAATATTATTTACAAACGACGCTCCTGGTCCACTGGGCCTGTATTTGACCCGTATTGGAATTCATACATTTTGACCAAATTTCTACATTTAATTTGTCTGAGATCAAGATCCAAGGATGAATTTTACAAGGTGGAGGCACTTAAGCTGTGTCAGAAAGATAAACTCTCTGAAAGTTGTCTCGTTGAACCTTGTATCAATAAACAAATACATATAAAGACCGACTCCTCGGCTTTAGCCGGTAGTAACATGCACATGTCGAATAAAGAAGGAAAGTAAAATGATATCACAATTGTCATAAATATAGAAATTTGATAATCTGGTGAAATTAATAATAATATAAAAGTCCGGTAGTCCAAATAACCTTATCCGTGGCTACTCTTAAAGCGTGTATAAAATACACAAGTCACTGTGTTGTTAAAATATGTATTTCAACACAGATATCCAAAAAAAACAACAACAATAATACAGTATTCTGTATGAAATTGACTACAAATAATATTTGACTTCAAATACCAATTAAGAAACTGATCTGGCAGAGTTCTGCACAGGACGCGGGTTAGAACTAGCATGATTGTCTTGAATAGTAAAATCAGATTGAAACAGACGATGGAACTAACATGTCAATCACAAATCACACGACAGGGGGCAGTATCACTGGCAAAGGCCTGCATAACCTCGTGTCGTTATAGAGAACGGATGCAGCCAGTTGACCCAAGGTACACGGCCAGTGAAGCCATTAAATATGTCGGACATTTTATCAATATAAACAATTCAATCCTGACACGAGACAGATGATAAATGCTTGGAATCATGAAAATATTTATTGACCTTTACAGAAGGAAAACAAAATAAAAGATATACAAATGTTAGAGAAAGTTGTATAAATTGAACCTATATCAATTATGAAAAATAATTACCGTGTACGAAAATATGAAATAAATATAACAATATCAATTTATAGTTGATATTATACTTATAAATCAAAATGCCGAATACCTTACTGAAATATATTCAACTATAATATTAGTTACATCTAAAGTGGAGTATTACTCTACACAAGAGAAAGAGGGAGAGGGGAGAGAGAGAGAGAGATGAACAAAATATATAGTGTTGTAGCGAAAATTATTCACCTGAATAATTTACCGCTACAGCAAATTCCACCATCTTGCCAACAACAGTTATTTCTCGACATTAATGATAAATAAATAAATAAAAACACACTCACTAATATATACAACTTTCCAAAAAAACTACCATATCTGATGATATATGACTGATAAAAAAAAGAAAAAAAATACTAATCAAAATTTATACGTATTTATTTATAAAACATCTAGAAAAGCGTTAATATTTGTATAATGAAGGACAGATTTCAAACAATTTTGCAGTATTTTTTTCATACAACCGATTCTCTTTAGCCAGTTATATGAAATTCAATATAGTTAAAGAAATTCATTAAAAAAAAAATTGGTTCAGGAACATATTTTTTTTTATTCCGACTGCGTGGGGATCATTTAATTTCAAGGTATGTCATATAGTCGAACCTTATGGATGGACATCCTTCACAAAAAGCTGAAAATGTCCGAAATGCATGGAAACGAGACATCAAAGACGTAGAATCAAAAAGAAGAAAGAAAAAAAATGATTTAAAAATAACCTAATATCTCAACGGGCAACGTGTTTGTTCTTTATCATCTCCATATCAAATTATGATATTGTTAATGTTCAAGAGATTCCTCATTATAATACATTGTACCTTCAATATGCCTTACATAACTATGGAAATTCATGCAACTGTATAATCTTCACCACGCTGGTAACATTGATTCTTGTTTAACGAGATTATAATTGGTCTCATCGTTCATTTACCACCGTGTGTCCTGTACAATTAGAACCATCATGCAAGGCATTAAACTTGTAGCCTTCCATTGCCCTAATTATGCATTCGGAACACCTCGCCTATTTCTAGGAAAAGGGCAAGGTGTTCCGAATGCCTAATTACGAAGAAAACCCGTGGGGTTATAGATGCATCTACGATGTACATGCAAAGAATTCTTTCTGTAAATGCGAAATTCAAGCAAACAAAATTGGTAGATAATCCTGTACCAGTTGTATCACTTATATGAAGAAACAACAGTTTTAGAATGAACTCAATTCAGTTTGTGTTAAACTGTTAATGCTTTTGGGCATTTCATTTTTGGAAAGGAGACAAAAACATCAAAGACATCCCAATTTTATGAGTAGATAATAGGCAAAACGATTACATGAATAACAAGCGTACGTGAGACATTTAAACGGATAGCTGACACAACTTCAAACCATGTTTTGATATGTTTTGATATCCCTGTATGCATGTAGTATGATTTATTAATGTGGAAATCTGAAAATGGCACCCGCTGGTTTGAGTGCAAGTAGTGTAGACGCTAGATGTAGGCTGGAAACGCTCACTGGTTCTTATTATTTCATTGAAATAAAATATCTACCATCGATTCAATCTCTCAGTGGAGAGATAACTTTGGAATGTTGTTGGATTTTTAAATAGCAGAGCGACATTCAAACAGTTGGGTTTTTGTAGAGCCACGTCTTGCAATTTACTAATTCAGGGCTGGGTACCATTATCAGTTTTCATATCCTACAAAGGTTACATACGCCCATGGCCCCATCATTTTGTCAAAATTTATCTTTCAAAACAGCTGCTTCTTTATCCAATTTGTAAATCATCTTAGTCAAAGACTGGGGTCTATTGTCTGGTGTTCTTTGTCCATCAAATGAAAGCAATGAAAGGATCAACGACGACTGCGCCATTAACAAGTGTCAATAAATTGTCATGTCTGAAAGGTCTTCAGTAAGTCAGGTGGGCATGGAACCAGCTCTGTCCTGATATCCGTGCACCATGGTTCCTGATCGCTCGTGACACGGCCCGTGTTGTCACACAAAGGGAAGCATTGTGAACAATAATTCCTGGGTTCGTGGTTTATACACGTTCTATCTATACAGGGAAATTAGGAATAAAGTCCTTAAAGTTTGATATATTGAATGTTTTATGTACATATATTCTCGACAACACGATGGTTTTATTTAACAAAACGTATTGTGCGATGTCATTCATTAAATATATAATACAGGTACGTCATCTAACCTTCATTGACTTTATTGTCAAAATAAAAAATGAAGCATTCAGATCAACTTTTTATTTTTGAAGGGCGAGTTCTTTTAACAGGTTTGAGGTTAACGTGGTTTTTATCTTGTAAAGAGAAGGCTGTAAGGTGCTTAAATAATAATAAATCAAGAAACAGCGGATGAACACGTGAGTGACATTATTTCAGACCTGTTAAACTTTTAATTTAAAGTGAGAACAATGGACAAATGCACTGATGGTCCTCTTTTGATGTAACTTTTTGAATTTATTTGGTAAGGACCTACTCATTGCGTAAATAACATGCGATTTCTGGATTTATTTGCACTTTAAGCCTTTGTTTAAAATGGATTTGACTTGACAATGACTGGCCTGCATTTCTACCCTAGATAAGAAAGTAAAAAGTGTATGTGTCCTAGAAATGTTTACAGTCGATAATTGGACGAGTAAGAAAGTCGATAGGGTAGATATAATGAGATAATAAGAGAGAAGCTTAACGTGTGTTTGAGGTACTGATATCAAAGACGAGGATTACATTTTAAGATATAGACATACTGCATGGTCAGCAATATACGTTGCAAATCAATTTTCTTTGATTTTTATCTAAATGTCAAATCGATGCAGCTGTTTTCTGTTTTACTTAAATTTGCTTCAATTATGTTTCCGTTTAGAAATATTCTAATCAATATTTTGCCTTTATGCGTCTAATGTTGTGGGTGTTATGTCAAACAAAAGAGTAGAATTTTAAGAAAGTTTGAAAGTGAACACAATGCCGTTTGTATCGGCACACAGAAAGCTGTTGTCAGCTATTTGTACGACATAAGTGGGTGATTTGAACATTCCTGTAAACAGTTCCAAACATAGAGGTCACATGATTATATATACGTCACTGAGTACACCAGACCCAAAGTTATCGAAGATTTTGGAAATTGTACTCACATCTAAGTATGATATCATGTAAAACTAAGTCACATTGTCCTTCGAGGTAATCCATCCGTCATTAAATTGTGATCATGGTCCATCAAGTGTGTCGCAAGCTTTTATAGACTTAGAGTAACATAACATATAACTCTAAATCAATGGATGCTTGCATCTGCTCTGAAGTTCTTGTAAGCATTTGAAAGACCATGACTTTAATTATAACAGAGGGCGTGTGTGTATGTTTATTTGCCGCTTAAGCAAGGTCATCCACCCCGACAGCTGGTGACATTCTCAAGTTCCACGACAGGAATGACCTCTATCTCATACAAAGCTTAATTGATTGTTTCTCCATTGTTTTCTGATTAACCTGCAGGGACATGGCGGTGATATTGAACTCGACCTGCATTCTAATTTCGCCATGAGTTCTTTTCAGTGTGGCCGAGTTTTCAGCTCAGTCTCATCAAAATGGCCACAATTACGAAATAAAACAGGACACCAAATAAAATTGCTGTGGGTAGTGTAAACGGACGCGCATGCACTGTTCAGATATCAATATCACCACTCGTCCTTTGAAGAGATAGAAGAAATTGGGTTTGTGCTTAATCTTGTCTCATCGATCTCTCCCTGATAACATTTGACGTTTGGCCTTTCTTTGAAAGATTTGGCACGACCTAAAATATCAAGTATTGAGAACAAGAAGGGCAATATCTTAATTGTTAATGGAACTATCTTTTTTGCTTCCGTTTTTCTCTGTTTGCAATTCATTCATATGCTGAAATGAATATAAAGGAAACTTACTTGAATCAATAAAGTGGTTTTCAAAAACCATCAATTTTATAGTATTTTTCATTTAATTAACATTTATTTACACCATTCAACTTGATTAATTCATTTGCTGAATCCATCAACACAGCGTTAACTCTACGTAACATATTTCTCTCGTATTCGCAATGTGTAATGATACAGTTAATTTGGCAATCTGACATTTCCAGTTACTGAAGTCTGTGACTTTAATACGTCGACAGTCTAATAAGGCGAAAGCAATGTATATTGGGTGTTTTATGGCTCGTATGATTCGATGATGAAGAGGAATATAGAATAAATACAAGGTAAAACTTGCCCCAAGACAAAAACAGATTCTACACAGATAATGTATGATAAACATTAGTTTATATTTGGTCACAAGCACGCATATATTTGGTCACAAGCACGCATATATTTTGTCACAAGCACGCATATATTTGGCACAAGCACACATAATCATTACAGGTTCATCACAGATGATATATGATAAACATTAGTGTATATTTGGTCACAAGCCCACATAATCACTACAGGTTCTACACAGATAATGTATGATAAATTTTAGTTTATATTTGGTCACAAGCACGCATATATTTGGTCACAAGCACACATAATCACTATAGGTTCTACACAGATAATGTATGATAAACATTAGTTTATATTTGGTCACAAGCACACATAATCACTACAGGTTCTACACAGATGATGTATGATAAACATTAGTTTATATTTGGTCACAAGCACGCATATATTTGGCCACAAGCACACATAATCACTACAGGTTATACACAGATGATGTATGATAAACATAAGTTTATATTTGGTCACAAGCACGCATATATTTGGCCACAAGCACACATATATTTGGTCACAAGCACACATAATCGCTACAGGTTCTACAGGTACAATTAATGAAGCTACTTGGAGGGTTGAACAACTAAACCTCACAGCACAAGAAGAACAAGCTTATGAGGATCAAGTTGAGGGCATGGTTTGTCCCAAGGTCCCCGAGCCACTTTTAAATGAATGGATGGTGGGTCTGTTGCATACAGCCTGTGCTTGACTACTGCACAGGGCATCGATAAAAACGGTAGCAAAGGGAAAATCCTTTAATGTCAAAGATCGACAAGACCATGTCACAGCTTCTAGTAAAGTCCACTAACAGTCTAATAAGGGCATAGATGTCAGTATTTGTCACGATTGTTCCCAAAATTATGACTGTAGTAAAAGAACTGTGCTTATTAATTCAAAGAAAATGAATACATATTGTGAAGTCATAGTAATAACTTAAAATTCCTCTGTATATATAACTAACCATAAACACTACATATGCGATATATTGAGAGTTCTTCGTGGATTTCAATTAATTTAAGCATTGGTTGCAGTTGACATCGATTACACTTAGTTTGTTATGGCGCTGAGATCGAATCCTTCAGAGGAAGAAATAGTTACAGACTTCCGAAGTGAGACGTATCTTTCCCACACAGGAAAGTATTGGTGAAGTATAGTTAAGAACCCGTCAACCAATTAAGTTTTAGAATGTCTAGCGATATTGAGCATCGTCCTGGAAGGCCAATAAATTGTCGTCTGCTTTTGACAGAAAAGTTCAAATTGAAAAGAAGAAACTTGGCACTCGTGCAAAAAATTTAAGCACGACTGATTGAATGAAATCTATTGCAAAACCCCAACAGGTAAGTTACAAAGGGTATTGAGATCTGGAAATTTATGCCACTTCCCGATTTAATTCTCAACTTTCACTTGAAAAAAATAACGTCATCTGCATGGGGTAGAGGGTCGGATTACAAACTTGAAGGAGACAGATTCTTTTGAAAGTGTGCTGCTGACTGGTGTTTATTTACGGCCACGTTTCATTACTTATTGAATACCTGATGATTTACCGTGAAATGAATCATCTATTGAAGACCCAATTTGCTTAGGACTTGGTAAAGATATATCCATAATATTAAATGTCGCGAAATTGCTCATAAAATTAGACTTTTCTGTGTTGAATATTAGATTTGTACAGGATGCTCTGCGATATTTGTTCATGAATAAATTTAAATTTTATGAATAAATATTACCAGAGATTTAAATTTTCTA
>CM037781.1:50788195-50838195 GCA_021229015.1 Solen grandis
ATGTAGCTTCGTGATATTACGGTTTGTATTATGGAAAACTGTAAAAGTGATTTTGGACCAATTGTAGTTGCTGTTTCAATGAAATCGATATATTGACATGTGACACTACAATCTATTCATTTCAGATGCGCCGAATAATAAAACCCGTACTGATTTTATAACCATACGGTTTCATAATTAAAATTACGCAACAATATATTGTAGCTACACAGAGGCACGTCGATCACGTGCTTCAACACGTTTTTTGATGCATGTTTAAAAAATCGAAATAAGTAGAAACCGATTATTCAATATATAAAACTGCAAAGAATGAAATTGGAATGAGGAAGTGCAACTAGAAGAAATTTACGAGTAATTGTAAACACCACTGTGTACTTCAATAATTGCTGCGCAATACAAATTATGAATTATTATGTATTATGTTTTCGGCTTCTCTATGTAGCTGCATATAAATATTCCATGTTTCGAATAAGAATCTTTGAAAGTAAATGGCATGCCGCAGATGCATTAGTAAAATGTCTTAGGTTTTTTTGTTGTTGTTGTTGTTTATTTGTTTTTTTTTTATTTTGTTTTTTGTTTTTTGTTTTTTTTTAATTGATAAATTATACGATTGTATTATGTAAAATATGCACTTTTGAAACCAAACAGTAACCGTAGAACATTATTATAATATACAGGAAAGACAATTCAGGGTTATCAAATTACAAATTTTCACTTGAGGTGGTTTTGTAAATATGGGTCAATAATAATTATAATGATGATTCTATTTGAATTAATCATGGGCAAAACACATGTATAGATGACGATTCAGCGCATTGTTTAAGTAGGTAATGGTGGGACAAAATGCACATATGTGTGTGAAATGATCTTATCAATATTGCAATTTGTGATTTTGTTGGTTTAGGAGGATTTATTAATGAGGTTTTACAATTGTACTGAATACAAGTATGTACTAAGTACACGGTTTGATAACAGTGTGGGTAGGTGCACTGCATGCTCTTTGTGGGATACCTGGGCTTGATAATTACGCACGTGCTTTGTCTGAAAATTGTGCAGTCCAAGAAGATTGCAAAGCAAATAATTCTTTATAATCTGACGACAGTTTTGCATTTAATACAGACAGTACCTCAATTAACAATAATCGCTATTCATGACATTTGAATTTTGTGAGTGTTTAAGACATTGGACAGCATGGTTGGGAAATGAATTGTCTAGTACAATAAAGATTTGTATGTTAAATATTCTTCTTTAAATAATCCAATTTTGTTCTACACCCATGCCAGGAAAATGGCTATAGATTTATATTTGCTATATTGTACATACACGTATATGTAAACATGTCCACTGAACTCACTTGCGTTTCTCGAAAATTGCTTTATAACACTTTTTGTATTGAATGTCCCTTGTCAATGTGTCAAATGACAACGTGAAAATATTATTAAAATGGAAAACAAAAAATTCACCTGCTAAATCAAACCCAATTTTGTACTTTTTCAGGCAAAAGTATATATAATTTAGGCCAGTCATAAAGCACAAATAAAATAGGTTATAAATTAAGACACCCTCTCTCCCCAACAGACGCACACACACCATACACACAAATAATAGGATCTATGTATTTCTATTAAAAACTAGAGGGTAAAAAATGAGATTCGAAAATAAACAAATTTCATTTGGCAATCTTATCGTTAATCTCATTCAATAAGCGGCCCAGACCTCCGATACAAAAACAGGCATGTGAGGCACGCTAGATAGATAGTGTTTGTAACCCCGGTCCGTATCGAGGACGCATTTCAAAAGGCAAGCAGAAATGTTTTACTTAAATAGACACTGATTAATATGTTATTGCCTTTAAATGGGTTTCTAATGTAGGATCGTGAAAACTTCGCTGAATGCTCCTTTCATAGATCTCACGTTTGTATAGGAGTCCCAGTAAGAGTGTCTTGGTTGATAAAGACATAAAAAGTTAATGTTATAATTTATGTCTTAATGTAGATGTATCGTATGGTCGTCTGTTATAACGACACGTGTGATTGATATCATAACTGAGTGAACAATCACTGATTTCTCGAAACTTCCAGTTATTTTAATAATTCTTATTTTAATGAAGTGGACATTTTCTGTATACTTAAAACAGTAATAATGTAAATGTCAACAATGAATTTATTACTGAGCTCAATGGGCAGCATACAGTGAGAGAGTTTGATTGCTGAGCTCCAATGGCAGCGTACAGTTACTAGTAGTGGGTTTGATTGCTGAGCTCCATTGGCAGCGTACAGTTAGTGGGTTTGATTGCTGAGCTCCAATGGCAACGCACAGTTAGTGGGTTTGATTGCTGAGCTCCAACGGCAGCATACAGCGAGGGAGTTTGATTGCTGAGCTTCAATGGCAGCGTACAGTTAGTGGGTTTGATTGCTGAGCTCCAATGGCAGCGTACAGTTAGTGAATTTATTGCTATTATTATTGATTGTTAAACTTCAATTGCTATTATTATTGATTGTTAAACTTCATTGGCAGCATGGTGTTAGTGGGTTTGATTGTTGAGCTTCGGTAGCATCGTATATTGAGGGGAAGATGGGTTGGGAGGGAATCTTAATTAATCTTTTAAGGTAATCGAGTTTGTTAAGCTGAAATATTTGCGTCCCTATATCCACATCTCTACGCCTACAATGTCACGTGGTAAAAGTCTGTAAACCTTTAAATGCGTAACTTTTCAGCGTTGACGAACCCAATGTGCGGTAACGTTTAATGCCAATTATCAACAGCACCCGTCAAAACTGCCGATATCCTGTTCCTTGGTGAACCAAGACTGGAATGATTGCTTCTTCAAGCAAGTCAATGTTTAACACTGAAATCTGGTGTGTAGATATATGCGTTTGCATGTGTGAACCTTTTTATATAAATAAGATATATTTCTAATTATATATGTTGAATGTTCGTCCATCTTTTCTCTAGAAATTTAAATAAGATCTTCGTCTCCTAGCTCCAAGGGAAACACGTCCAAGGGTAATGTGGATTTTATGTGTTGGTTGTGCAATCATCAAATTATCATGCCCCGCAAGGTGACAGAAAACTATTTATAATGTACCGTGTGCAACGTGGGGCTAATCCGACAGCCAACCACCACATAATTTGTAAGCTTTTATCTTTTTCTTTTACTTTCTAGACCTAATTATGCAATTATTGTCACATAATAAGAATATATTATGTTCATTTAGGTGATCGATTTCGTTAATATGCTTATTTGAAACGCCGGTCGTGTCGTTGAATTTCAATAGGAGAAAGATATATGCCCTTAAAATCATCCAAGGTTTTGTCAATAGATATTCTAATAAATTTTCAGTTATTCGTGGTTTGTTTTCCACGTCAATCGATTCTCACTGCATTATACTTAATAGTACCTACTCGGTCTGTCCAGACAATATAATCTCCAATGGAATATTTAAATGAGATAATGATTTTAAACAATGCCAGTGAAATCAAACAATGCCATTGTTACATATATGTATATATCATTTCTTCTCGGTTTGAAAGAGACAGTTATTATTTGTGAGTTGACTAACCATGATCTATCCAAGTCAATTGAAACACTTCAATACAGCAGACGTAATCCAGGGAGAGGAAAACTGAAAGCAGACGAGAACTTTCAATGGACTGAGGTCGATGTCAAAGTCCCACGTGGAAAGAATCGGTTCTAAATGGTTTCTCTTGCAACTGATTGCTCTAGAAATCATGGTTTGTAAACAATCAATATCGTGTTGCGATAAATGGCTGTGACCTACGTCATAAAGTGTATTTATTTATGACCATTTTTCAGCATTATTTTTTTTTATTTTGGTTTGTTCCCGTTTTGTTTAGGAAAACAAAGTCATGATGTGGTATCCATGTATATACGGTGTTTTGTTTTTTAATTTTCGTTTATTTAAGCATTTAACGGTTATATTGCCCAGGACTATAGGGTCATAAAATGATATATGTTACATTGTTATTATTTTTTGACAACGAATTTTTATGCCAATCACGGCGACGTCCGTATATCTTTTCTGAAACAATCTCATGGTTTGCTTTCTATTTATCGGGAATCGCTTTAGAACATAGTTGCTTGTCAATAGACTTTGTACTACTAACAACGACGTATGTGGGAGAGCTTTGACAAACAAGCTTAAATCAACCAAGAAACATTTGACAGAAAAAAAAAATGACACACTAAAAAGAAACAAAACGCTTTTAAAAATGACAATATGGAGCATATCAGATGTTTAGTGTCGACATATTTATTTGCCGTGTTTGCAATGAAATCTTTTGTTGAGGCGTGCTCTCAGTTATTACTTTAAAGAGTTTGTTCTTCAGGAATAACATAATCACATGTCTCAGTGCACGGGCGTATTTGTGGCTGGTCTGTCGTCACCTAGGATACGGTCCTCCATGCCACACAGGGAGCGTCCGATCGTGTCCCCTGAGTGTTATAGGTCATGACACTGTCAACAGACTCAGCTTTTATTAAACTGGCTTCTTTTTGATATATTGTGTTTTAATATTTGCAATATCCAGAAAGAAAACACAATTTGGAATATAAAGCTTGTTGTGATCTTTGTCGATTTTAAGGGGTTTGATCCACCTTCTTTGTTATCACTATTGCTCAAAGGCGGCTCGTATCTGAGACCTTTTATGTATGAAGGGTTTAAATGGCGTATGTTTTGTGATCCCAAAATGGCAGCGGCGGCGAGCCTTGTAATTTGGTATCGGATTGGAATCAAATTAAAGGGGTCAAAGTATCGCAAAGGATACTTGAACCATCGTTCAAACACTTACACTTATATTACAGACTCGTATTGGCCTTCTAATGAGTTTAAGTAGTTGTGTTTAATTATTTTCCCCATTCTCCTGTTCATATATCTGCTTAGAGTAAAAGAACAGCCAGCATTAATGTGATGCTTCTTGTAAACCATGTTTGCATATGACCTCTCCACTGTAGATTACTATTGGAGTAGTGGACCAGACATTTTTCAATGATACTTGTATTTTATTGTTATTTCATTTGATATACATGTATTTGTACTGGATAATGTTCTAAAACACTAAATGGCAATTAACCATATAAAAATCGGTTTTAATCAAGCAATAATAAGATTGATTCAAAGAAAACAATGAAATACTTATAGCAGACAGTGTATTGTTAAATATTTTTAATGTTGTTTGTATATGTGTATATTGCTTTGTAAATATATCATTCAAATACTGAAGAATAAACTGTTAACCCTTTCCCTCATAGAGGAAACCATGAAAAGACCTATGCGAACAGCATAAAACCAGATCAGCCTGCGAGTAACTCGCAGGCTGATCAGGTTTTATGCTGTTCGCTGCTCCTCAGTGGTATGGAAATGAGGATTTTGTAATTAAATTTGGTAAGGTTTCACTGTGGTTTTCTGCAGATCAGGCTTTATGTGATACCTATTGAGTGCGTCAAAATGAGTCTATATGAGGGAAAGGGTTAAATACAATCCAACTGTTAAATCACTGCTCTGAGACCCTCATGGAGACAAATGTATAATTTGAAAAATTAAATTTATTTTTATTTCAGAATGATAATTGAACGTACTTATTGTACTATATGCATTTATTCAAGTCCGACTCCAACATTGATTCCTTGATGCCTGGCGAACATATTCATATGCTAAGTGCGAGTTATTGAATCTGTTTGAGCCTCGATTGTCTGGAAATTAATTTTAATCTGATTAATATTTACATTCGATAGAAACTTAAATTGAAATATTTCAAAAGAACAGTGGGTATACAATTTCAATACGACAAAATTGGTAAACATAGAATTAAACGACTGTAAAATGGCGTCTGGTTTACTTTTGGCTGTGTCAGTCATATTAAACCCCCTGGATCGATTTTTACTTCTTAGTTAATAGGTCAAGGATTGGTCAGCGAGTCGTGAAATTACAAATATTGATATATCATTTATAAAAAAGGAGATAAAATTCGATTCTCAATACACCTGTTCTAAAGGTCACGTCATTCAATTTGTGTCATTGCCTTATTTTTATAAACTGGTCCAATGGTAACGTATCCGATTACGTATCCGAAGGTTGTGGGTTCGAACCTCGTTAGAGGCAAGAATTATCCATGACCTTCCCAGGCGCAAAGTACTGGTCCAACCCAGGAACCGTCGATAGAACTTGTTTCCCAATCGACGTAAAATAAATAAGTTTAAACTAACTAATAAATAGAAATAAAACCCTCTCGGTAGCAGCCATGTATTGGTATCGATAGTGGTCATATTTCAGTTTCAAAAGTCTGATACTTCTCCACAGTCTTGTACATTGGAGAGGATGAGCTGGATTCTGTTTTACTTCCACTGTTTAGCAAACTTTCCACTTAATCCACCTTGGAGTGAAACTGTTGCCGTTAGCTAAGACTGCTTTTAAGTAGTGCTTAGCAAAAACATATATATTATGTTATATTTGTTTGTTAAATATAGCATATATATTTGCTGGTTTTAATCAAAATTTCACTGACCGTCCCGGTGGAAGAGTGGTTAGAACGTCCGCCTCGGGAACGGGAGGTCGTGGGTTCGAACCCCAGCCGCGACATACCAAAGTCGTAAAAAAAATGGTACTGGTATAGCTCATTTGCTTGGCGCTCAGCATATAAGGGTAGTTCCAGGACTGGTTGGCCCGGTGTCAGGAGAATGTGACTGGGTGTGGTATCATGCAACATGTCTACGGCGTGATACTACATTATCTGTCTCAAGTAGACATAGTCTCCAATTGACTGAAATATTATCGATTGAACATTAAACCCAACAAACAAATTCTGCTGTCAAAACTTAACGCTAAGTCATACTTACATCCTAAAATTAAGCAACGTTAGAACCGCATCCCGGTTTTCAAAATATTTAAGTACCTGGCATAAGTAAACAAGAATGATTACCTTGATAACGAACATAGTTTGTTAAGACTGATATTTTGGTATTTGTATAAGACAAGCAAAAATGTTGGAATTCTTAGCGTTAAGTACAGTTGCTGGAATTCGAGCGTGTTATATTTATCACTTAAGTGATGCAATATTGAGAACCACTTTGGCCCTCCTTGGGTCGCGATCACAGTCCCCTTTTCGCGGTGTAAGGTTGTAGTGGGTGTTTAATTCGGCTTTTAGTTTGAGTACATAGTTGAACGAGTAGAATTATCTGCTCATTGAATAATATAAATATTGATTTATCAATACAGTTCTCTTCCTGTCGTATTTGCAAATAGGAATGTCTCTTCAATTTTTAACTTACTGTAGAGTAAGGAATTAATAATATTTTTACATCCCGCCCCATCCTCTTCTCAGCCGTATCCTCAGGACTCGGGTACTCTCAGCCGTATCCTCAGGACTCGGGTACTCTCAGTCGTATCCTCAGGACTCGAGTAAGAGGACAAGATTACAGGTTTCGAGTGTCGCCCCTACTCGATTCACTCCCACAAAAGTCATGTGACTTTTCGTCAACTAGCCCACAATTCACCGAGTTACCCAATGTTTTGTTCACCCTTTGGATCGATAGGCACTAACCTTATCGACAGTTTGAAAACCTGGGCCAAAATTTAATAAAAACCCACAACAAAGTTTTTATCTGGTACACACATACATAGAATACTTCCCTTAGACAGGTTTGAGAGAGCTAGGAAAATGAAACCAAGATAAGTTATCAAATTCAGCTTTTTCTCGCCCGATTGTCTTTCAACAATAGACCAAGATATATGAATGAAATGCATACTTCACATTCTGAAAGTGGTACGGTTTTTTGGGTCACTGGTTTAAACAGACGAGGAACTTTGGACACAATTCCCAAGCGAGATAGGTCCATATCTTTCATGTTGATATCATTCTAAGGCGCAGTGAATAGCTTTAAAGGCAAAGATAAGTTGATTACATATTCCAAATACCGCTTATCGTGTTAGAAAGTAGGAGGGCTTCCTTTAAAAGAAGTAGGGACGTTTAATTTCAATGGAATCTCGGGGACGTATCAGCAGACATCTCGATATCATTTTTATTGACTTATATCCTACAATTATATCAACATTTCTGAGGCTCATACTGTTTAATTATCAAACATTTACCTGAAGTCTTTGTCGTGTTATCCCTCGATCAAAATGATAAAAGTTAATTTTAGAACTGATTTTTATATTCAAATTGATGAAATATCGTGATAGACATAGTAAATAATTATTTCACAGAAATTGAACAATCGAGTTTGATTCTCTTTAAGGTCTCTTTTAAGCGTGATTTTCATTTAATAGGTTTTGGTCTATAGAATACATAATAAGTTTTTTTTCAGTTGGATTTGAATTTAACAGTTGCTGTTTTTTCCTTGGCTCGTTTAAAAGCATCGACATTTACTATCATCATCTCATTTGTTATTCTATTTACTGAAGTTTCTTCACTTTCAGTGAAGGAATTACATCCGCTACATTAGTGAGTTAAAAACAAGTTACACTTGAAGCATACACATATTTCTATCAATCGGATTTCTATGTGGTCACTCTTGGCAAATGAATTGGTCACACGTGATTCAAGTTTGAAAGGTGCCCCTTGACAATTGATCAAAGCAATTATGTACACAGGGAAGTCAGAGACTTTAAATTTACTGTCGGTCCATATAAATATTAGCACCCCACTGAAAAAGAGGCGCCTTGCAGGCGGGTTGTCCTGTTTGATCTTACAAAGTATAGAGTGTGTTCCTCGCAATACGGTAGCTACCGGAACACACACACACACACACACACACAAACACACAATATCATGTCCTGTCTTATACCCGCTATACGTACTGTCCGATATTATCATTTATTATTTACAAAAGACGTCTATTTTCGTTCAATATCGGATCAGCAGTCAATCTATCCCATCGTGGTATCTATAATTAGGCGAAAATAATAAGTTGTTTGTTTCTACTAACATGTCCGAAAAAAGGGGAGGTCGGTGGGTCGGATAAACATTTTTTTTTCTTTTTTTCCATTTTTACCTCATTCGTTTAGAGGAATATCGAAAAACAGCATTTTGTAACCGTAATAGCCCGAATACTACGAAAATATGTTAAGGGTCGGTACAAAGAAATAGGGTAAGTCGGGTTAGTGGAAACAGGTAACTTTTTATTACGCCATATATAAACATAAGTTCGGACTTCATGGTACAAAAGTACATGCCTCCTTTAAAAAGATTAAATAAAATATAGTCAGTATATTTTATTTAAACTAAATTAGTCAATACTTCGGGAAGATTTTAATGTTTGAATTATTCAATTGTTTATTTGTTTTTTTTTATGTTGTTATGTTTTCGCGTGTTTTGATTAACTGCACCTGCTTAACAAAAATCCATAAAAAGTAACAATCATTAGATTTTTGTTGACATTTTTATACTCCGACCATTCTTGTCCAGGCGATCAATAGAATTTAATTGAATAGTAAAAAACTTCATATTGTATAAAGTGTGGGAAGAATAATCAATAGCAGTATTTGGCCATGTCTATGTATACGTTCCTGATCTAATAGGATTAAAATCGAGCTGACAAAAATAAGAACTTCTTGCCAAATTTCAAAGTTAATCTTGTTCATTTGTCACGCCATCTGTTTCACTTAGATGATATCTGAATAAGGAAATACCGATATGTATTATTTAGAGTTGTAAAAATAAACATTATTGACAAGGAACATTTTCCATTGGAAAAACATATTTTTGGTCTACACGCATAGCGATAGAGGTTTTAACTCTTTTTCATTTAACGATTCATTTTGTTTAAACTTATTCAATTTTAGGTCAACTAGGAAACAAGTTCTCTCAATTTATATTTACCCTTCTCGACGATACTTGGAACAATCACAAATAAAACAATCTGTCGAGTGATTGTTTTTTCTTCTTTTCCACCCCAAAATAAATGGCGCCAAAAGTACACATGATTCAGCATAAGACCCAAAGTCAAGATATGTCAAAATACTTAAGCTTGGTTTTTGTATTTCTCAAGCTAAACACTGTTCAGTACAATCTCCAAATATTTTGATATCCGAGAGTTTAAACAGGCTTAAAGTCCCGAGTACTGTGTTTAAGTAGACCACAGTTTTTAACAACGTTCAACATGGCATGCTTGTGAGCACAACATTTTTTTAACGAACGCCTAAAACAAACACTGATATCAATTGTAGGGGGATGATAAGTAGTATATTAAATATTTCAGCTGTGAAGGAGGAACAACGAGCCTAATTTGTCTAACAAAAACTTTAAAGGTGACTAATGTAAATATCTGACCGTAAAAAAATGTTTCGAATTTACGCCAGTAACAATTTCATAAATGACACATTTACATATAAGAACTTCCTTATTTATAAATATACATGCCGATTATATTTCATTTTGACATGATTAAAACAGTAAGTAATTGAAATTAGATTATACAAGGGAAACTGCCAAATCAAATGTTATGGCATATGATTCAGGAAAATGTAGGTTCTCTACACCTGTGTTATTTCATCGTTTATAATGACATACCTTCGAATTTTGCAATTATACAGCATTGATACTGGATGTTGTAATATTTCATTTAGATATTTAATATACATTTAATTTTGAAAGTGATATGTAGGCCCATGTTTTGTATGTGTGTATAACTGTCTGTACATTGTCACCATATATAACGCACGTCACTTTAATAATATTTAATATTTATGAAGTCTATTTTAGTAGAAAAAAAACGATGTGAAAGAAAACATTTTTATGACAAGGGATCAATATTTGACTACCGGACTAAGGTTGAT
Organism: Solen grandis; assembly: GCA_021229015.1. Classification (NCBI taxonomy): domain Eukaryota; kingdom Metazoa; phylum Mollusca; class Bivalvia; order Adapedonta; family Solenidae; genus Solen; species Solen grandis. The sequence goes on from CM037781.1 coordinate 50,798,992, forward strand.
CAGTAGGCAGGACTACACACACTATGTCATTGGTCATCATTTAATTATCAGCGGTCATCAACAATTAATTAAATATATGTAATCACATTGGTTGACAAGGTAACGAGACGATGAACGTAACAAGAAAAACGTCATACTGAAAACGAAAACAATGCCATATGAAAAAAGGTGCGTAGATAGATTAAATATCTGACATGTATTGTGTAAAGTCTCGCGAGATTAACAGAGAATGGTAAAATAATACATCATGACGAGAATAATAATAATTTAGTTCGAAACTAACAGATTACTACAGTGGTCTTATCTTCAGATAAATGCACGTTTGCTATAATCATCCCTAAATTATAGTTATAAATATGTTGTTACTATCATTAATTCTATTGGTTGTTGTTTCTGTTAATCGAGTTCAACAAAAACATCATTATATGAAACAATTGAAAGAAACATTAAAGATACTGACATTGTTTTCGTTTCCTAAACAACAGAAGCACAACTCTACACCCATCTCTGTTACAGTGTACGGGGCGTTTGACAGATTGGGTCAACGACTATCTCATCCGATCTCACCTAAACTTGGCACACACAGCTTTATATCAAACTGTTCTCAAAGCTTCTCAACATGCATATCCACATACATGACAGAACGACCTACTTATGGGGGGTTAATCCCTCAATTGTTTGGCAGAACATGTTAAAATGGTATGAATGCTGACTAATAAAAATGCAACACTTCAAATTTTACCAGTAGATCCAATGTTTTCCGTGGCGTGAGTCCTTATAAATCATCCGATTGATTCAGCTTTGAAAAATAAACTCTAAATAAATTAAAAAAATATCTCATTATAGAAAGTTTCTCACTTAAATAGAAGGACACGCTATGAAAATAAGCACAGTTCTATAAATATCCAGGTATGATTTTCTTACTTTGATGTGCATGTCGCTGTTATCACTCTTGTCTAGCTTTGATAAAACTAGTTATATTCCAGAGACGGAATCCGTCCGTTAGAACATGAAATATTCGAACTTCTGAAACATTTTAACTACAAATCACAGCCATAAACATCAAAATTATCCACTATCTACCGAACATTTGTACAAAATAAATGAACCATTTCCACTGTTCATCATACACATGTCTCCCTGGCTGCTAGTGCTAACCCTTTCTTTTTAGCAGCCAGCGTAGCTTCTAAGGGTGGTAACTTCATCAGTGCTAGCGACTTCCGGCCACCGAGCATCACATTATTTGGACCACCGCGCGGTAAAGTCAAATCACCCTGGAGATCACGTGATCTAGTCCCAGTTTTCAACCGGTTTCCAGGGTCGTATTTCCGGTAGTCCCCTGATTGAATGTGGGATGATTGATGTACGCCATCTTTGGTCATTAAATGCGTTTGTGGGCCTTGAGTTGGATTATCGGCCACCGACAATATATTCTTATTTGATGAATTCAACAGAATTTTTTCTGAATGAGGTCTGTTATCTACCTGCTTTTTCAGTAGATTCTTTTCGGTCTTTTGCCGAGCCAGGATCACTGATTCGGACGTAGGACGCACACTGGACATTGGGTTGTGTGTCTGGGGCATATACCTCCTCTGAAGTCGCCGACGCGCTGTTGGTCGCATATCCGGTCTTTCAAATGGACGTGACGTTACTGGCTCGGGATTTTTAGGCCGAGTCATGCTGTTGTTAGAATCCGTTCTCCTAACACCCGATCTGGCATTTTTTGCCATATGGTCTTGCCGTAGTACGGACTGACTTAAATTTGTTTCTGACCGGTTTTGATTCAAGTTTGTGCACTGAGGGTTCGGCTCGACAGCGTTATGGTGATATATATTTCCTGTATGTTCTTGCTTATGAATGGGAGGTTGTTGTTTGCTTTGATGTTGAACAATATTCCGAGGAACAACGTTATTTGCATGACAATTAATACTTCCCTGAATAACATTCCTGTTTTGTTTACTAGTGCTTGTGATTTCAACAATATCTTCTTTAATATCCATTGTATTATCACCAGTATCAACAATCATATTTTCAAACGAGTTTTGCTGGGAATAATTGCTATCACAGAATGCTTTGGATCTCTTACTCTCGCGCCTTGGTTTTCTTGTACTTTCAAACCTGTCATAGAAGTGATTAGCACCACCGTTAACATTACTTTTAACAGGTTCTTTTGCTTTCGCAACTACCTCATCTGGAATTAGTGGTGCAACCACCTCAGATTCTACCATCTCAATTTTCCGTTCCCGTCTTTCCCCTCTTTGTGTCGATGCTCTGCCATGTCTACTGGGTGGTCTGGCAGACCGTGATGGACGAGGTCTAACAGGTTCAGTAAATTCATCAGATACAACAGCATAGTCCCCTGACACTTCATCCTTTTTCTTGTAATTTCTCCTGACATAACTAGATTTTGGACGTATACTTAAATCACGTGTATCGATCTCAGTCCCCATGTTGTCACTGTCTATTTTATTGCTATCTTTGTCCCTGTCCCTACCATAAAAACCAAAAGAGGTCCGTGACCTTTGAACTCTGTGTGGAACCACTTCAGTTGCATTTGTAGCCTCTATTTCTTCATCGGCTATATCATCCAATACTGTTTCATGCTCGGAACTAGAATCTGTCAGAGTGTCACTATCACAAATAACTTTCTCCTCTTTTATTTGATCATATTCCTGAATTAGTTTTACATCATCGTCGACTTTCTCGTTAAGTGTATCCTGGTCCTTTAGCAAACGCAAAATCTGGTCAGCCTTGGACTGCTTGAAGCTCTGGTTGATTTGTGACAACAGGTGCGTCACGTCATGCCCAGACGTCAGCTCGCTGTGGCTGGTGGCAGGGTGTCTCTCATAACTCAGATCCGTCATTTTGCCATGCCTTTTCTACAGTGGACCTATAAATACATGGATTGCATTGTCACGCATATTTTTATCTTAATTGCGCTCCTGAAATTAAATATAATTGACTTTTAAACCGTTAATTAACAAAATGCACCATTGTGTGCAGTGGTTATGAAAAGGTGTAACATGATCTAACTCTGATTTGGTCTTAACAACGCCAACAAATGAGTGTTTTTGTAAGAATGTATACTCACCCTAGCTTATGTTCAATCAATGATTTACAGCCATTTGGAAAATAACCAACTTATACGAACAAAATGTCCATCGAAATTTTTAAAAAGTCTTCACAGAGTACAGGTGATGAATATATTATTTTTTAAAACATTTGCCTTTCTTGTCCAAATAGTTGTTTTACCACTATATATTTCAGCGCGTGTATTGTTCGGCCATAATGCCGGATCTCTCAAGCTACGTACCGTAAACAATGGCGGGATCACCCGATCAAATTGGCTACAATGGAATAATTACCGATGGTGCAAAAAAAAAAAGAACATTTGTTTAAAGTATGAATTCTACCGCTGGTCCTAATTCCTAACATGAGCTGTATGTGTATTACTCCCCAGCACGCGATCGTAATACAATTGTTTATATCTCGGGGGGTTGTTAACAGCTTAAACCTTGAGCGGTGACTTATGATTGCGATCATTAAAACTGCAATGAAAGAAGAAAACCATAGCCCAAACTAATTGTTTGACGATTATCGGTAGCCGTAATTTCTCCGGGTGATAAAAACTAAAAGTTACTTACGTCAAAATATCAGACATATCCGTTGAAAACATCCATACGACTATGTTTCACAGTGTACCTCTACATGATCTTAGCTATCGACAAATGAACACAGCAGTAAATAGAGTGAGCGATTCCTTAACTTGCCTATCAGAACGTAGTCATGGCTCTATTTGTAAAGGTAACGACCTTCCATTCAATCTGTTGACACAGTGTCAATAGTTAAGACAAAGAAGCGGTCACTCGCAACTACGTCCAAACCCTTCATGAAACTTTGCTACTCCATATCGATAATCAAAAAGATTTTAATTTCGTCCTGCACAGATTTTGCTATCATTTAAGTTCCACGTGTAAGATATATCACGTTGAAGCCCTGATCACTCGGTATGCGTGTCTCAAGGCATGGAAGGATAATTTGTTGGGATGTCACCGCAGGAAATCAGGTACATCCTGAGAAATTGTCATCGGGTTATTCAGATAAGGAGAAGTACACTGTATGGCACGTTTTAAAGTTAGAGAGACCTGTCCCTATCGATTGATCGGGATATTTTTATAGGGACAAATCGATAGAGCACATTGGACACGGCAGGATGCTAGCTCTCGTTGGAGACCAGTCAATACCCTGTCACTGCGTCTAAGTTGAGCACCAGGGTAATGGACAGTACAAAAGAAACTTATGGTACAAATATATATATAGACATAAACACTAATTGGTATCAATTTCAATTGTTTCTGAGGATGCTATTTAATTGGGTCCTTGAGATCAATCAATAACCGAACAACGTAAATATGCTTGTTTACAGTAACGGATAATTGGCGCTATGATTAGCATACGAAAATCTTTATTGATTTATTTAGATAATTCAAATATGCATAAAAGTCGTGGAATAAGGTTACAAATACACTTTTTCACAAGTAGGTGCTTGATATCCGGCTATTTCTTTTCTTTTTTCTGCGCTTATGACATATTTGTAAACGGTATACATCATTATTTTCGTGCTACTGTTCAGGGAAAACTAATTCAGGAGTTGAAGTTGTTGACATAACAATATAGCAGGGGGACATCATTCAATGTTCACCACCTATGTAGCGTTATCAGTTAAAGATGAAGACGACGCGATGAAATTACCAAGTAAACGATAAACAAGATATAAGAAATGGCATAAAATTAAAGGCAACTGTTGAAGTATGTGCTTCTGGAGCAATGATTAACCCGCTTATGGGGGATTAATATCATCAAGAATGTCATTAATCTTCAAATGTCAGCTGTCAAATACCAGTAACCGTGTTTTGTTGGTATCATCAACAGGACAGTATTTCGGTAACTCAACGACTTGAGAGCGTTTATGATTCTAACTGATAAAACGGCATACCCCTAGAACAAAAGCATTGCTAAACTAACATCTCGTTGACAGCGAGAATAGCACTTAACGTTCACGCGTGTGCAGGCAAGGCAAACAGTTTAATATATATGATGAATTATTTGTTTGGAAACAAATCGAGTGGACGTGCAATGGCTTGCAATAAACTGTTTTATTGCCACTCGAAGTACAGTTTGAGAATGGGACCCCAGGAACGCAGGCATATAATGAACTCCCTATCTTATTTTTGTGATAAAGATCATAATTATGAAACTGTCATTCTCTTCTCATTCACTCACGATTTCAGGGTTATAAATTGTATTAATAACACTTCCTTATTTCCAATGAATAAGAAGGTCTCATAATAGATCGCTTTGAGAAGGGAGAGATTCGCCGAAATCCTATATGAATATTGAAATCTCTCTCTCTCTCTTAAACCACTTCGTCAAATTTTATACACTGTTATAAATCTTGGTAATCACAAGATTTATAACAAGGATGACAACAAGTTTTTCCACTCTTTAATAACCAAACCGATTAAATAAATACACGCTGTTTGCGGTATACTCAGATTTGATTTGCTATCGGATCGGGTACTTTTATCGGATCCAAATTGAAAAACATTCGTTTGTTTTATAATAGTGTCAAACGGATATTAAGGAAATTTAATAAGAAAACTTAATGGCGTCAATATTTGCTTTTAAACTTCAAAGACCAGCATTATTTTGACTGATGTTACATTGATTCGAGGGCAATGTTATTTACTGGGTTTAGCAGGTGTAAGTCAGGGTTCAAACACCGTGTGTGTCGCTCTTTAAGGAATAGCCTGACCATTAGGGAACTATGTAATTCTAGATCAAAGAATCTGGACTTAAAACCAATGAATTATAAATTGTTCATGTCAAGGAGATAATTATAAGAAACGAAATACACAAATATAACTTCTATCATTAGAATGTATCATTTGACTAAGTTGAATAAAATGTATATGTTCCTTTTTTGATGTCTAGAAAGAGTGCGTGAAGTCAGTATATCTAATGTAACATGCAATATATTGGAAATAATTTAAATCCTGGGATTGCAAATTGCTTCATTCAATTGCTTTTTCTCAAGTTCATTACAGCAAACGCATTTCCAGTCAGGAGGCATTCCCGCCATCACAGAACATCCACCACGTGGGCAGTGGCGCGGTTTTATTTAAGCTGCTTATGTATTGTCCATCAATGTTGTCATTGTTCCACAATTCCAACTTGAAAATAGTGCCATGGTACATCGGAAGAAGCGTGGGTATGAAATGGAATTCTCTATCAAATTGATTGACTGGTGGTCTAAGTAGCAGGATTTAACCTCGAGGACCTATCTCATCGATCCAGGGCGACCTTAATTCCTCCAGTATGTAGGTGTGTGACAAGGTGATGTTGGTCACGTACTTCCGTCTGTACCTGTTGTCAACTGAATGGTAAATGGAATGATATGCCATTAACGTGTTACATGGTGTTTATCGTATGGGCCGAATTCTTTTAGCCAGAATATGTTTAAAACAAATGTTGGCGTTTGTATAGATTAAACATAGATCTACAAGAATTCTCTTAAAATGAACAGGGACCTCCGAGGCCGAGAGAGTAAAGTCGCTGACTTTAACACTCACTCAGCCCCTCACCGCGTGGGTTCGAATCCCCGCAGGGTCATTCGGATTTTCATGTGAGGAAGCCTTCCAGCTGGCTTGCGGTAGGTCGGTAATTCTTCCCGGATGCCTCCGTGCATTGGGGTATTCCTCCACCTGTAATTGGCTATATGACGGAAATACTGTCGACGCGACGGTAAACTCAAATAGTCAAGTCAAGTCTTGATATTAATATTTGTTCATTTCAATTGTACATTAATATGAAATACATTTTATTTTTTAAATCATCAACGATAACAACTACACTGCATTTCGGATATCAAAATATCCACCCCAATAGTAACTCGTGTCGTCTCTCACAAGTTCGTCCCGACCCTTTATCGAAACGTCCTGACTCTTTGCCAGTGTGCACGACTTCCCGCCAGTACGCTTGTACCCTTCGCAATTGTGCCCGACCTCTCGAAAGTGCGCCCGGACCCTTTACCAGTATACCCGACTTTTCGTCAGTGCAACCATAACCTTCAACAGTGTGTCCAACTTCTCGCCAATGTAATCGGACCCTTTACCAGTGTGTCCGACTTCTCGTCAATGTAACCAGATCCTTAACCAGTGTGCACGACTTCTCGCCAATGTAACCGGACCCTTTACCAGTGTGTCCGACTTCTCGTCAATGTAACCAGATCCTAAACCAGTGTGTCCAACTTCTCGCCAATGTAACCGGACCCTTTACCAGTGTGCACGACTTCTCGCCAATGTAATCGGACCCTTTACCAGTGTGTCCGACTTCTCGTTAATGTAACCAGATCCTTAACCAGTGTGCACGACTTCTCGCCAATGTAATCGGACCCTTTACCAGTGTGTCCGACTTCTCGTTAATGTAACCAGATCCTTAACCAGTGTGCACGACTTCTCGCCAATGTAACGGACACGACTTCTCGCCAATGTAACCGGACCCTTTACCAGTGTGTCCGACTTCTCGTCAATGTAACCAGATCCTTAACCAGTGTGCACGACTTCTCGCCAATGTAACCGGACCCTTTACCAGTGTGCCTGACTTCTCGCCAATGTAACCGGACCCTTCACCAGTATGCCTGACTTCTCGCCAATGTAACCGGACCTTTAGCAGTGTGCCCGACCTCTTGCCAATGTAACCGGACCGTTACCAGTTCGCCAATGTAACCGGACCCTTTACCAGTATGCCCGACTTCTCGCCAATGTAACCAGATCCTTAACCAGTGTGCACGACTTCTCGCCAATGTAACCGGACCCTTTACCAGTGTGCCTGACTTCTCGCCAATGTAACCGGACGCTTCACCAGTGCGCCCGACTTCTCGCCAATGTAACCGAACCGTTCACCAGTATGCCTGACTTCTCGCAAATGTAACCGGACCCTTTACCAGTATGCCCGACTTCTCGCCAATGTAACCGGACCCTTTACCAGTGTGCCCGACTTCTCGCCAATGTAACCGGACCCTTTACCAGTGTGCCCGATTTCTCGCCAATGTAACCGGACCCTTTACCAGTATGCCCGACTTCTCGCCAATGTAACCGGACCCTTTACCAGTGTGCCCGACTTCTCGCCAATGTAACCGGACCCTTTACCAGTGTGCCCGATTTCTCGCCAATGTAACCGGACCCTTTACCAGTATGCCCGACTTCTCGCCAATGTAACCGGACCGTTCACCAGTATGCCTGACTTCTCGCCAATGTAACCGGACCTTTAGCAGTGTGCCCGACCTCTTGCCAATGTAACCGGACCGTTCACCAGTATGCCCGACTTCTCGCCAATGTAACCGGACCTTTAGCAGTGTGCCCGACCTCTTGCCAATGTAACCGGACCCTTTACCAGTATGCCCGACTTCTCGCCAATGTAACCGGACCTTTAGCAGTGTGCCCGACCCCTTGCCAATGTAACCGGACCCTTTACCAGTATGCCCGACTTCTCGCCAATGTAACCGGACCTTTAGCAGTGTGCCCGACCTCTTGCCAGTGCGCCCGGACCCTTTGCAAGTACGTCCCAACCTATCGACGGTGCGTTCGGACCTTTCGCTAGTTCGTAAATATATAATTAATACATTTACGTTGCTACAAAAGATATATCTTATTTATAGCTATATCAATATAAAGAAATAAAGATTCTGCACACATAGCAGATTTTGCGATGTTGCAATATTTTGTATTTGTATATTACTATCAAAATATATAGATCGCGATGTTATCGTGGGACTCAATACCGGTAAATTTCGGTATATCGGTAACAATGCACAGCGCTTATACAATGTATACCATAGACTATTAGCATAATATCAACATTATCCCTGGGTCATATCTGCACTCCACCTACACATCCGGGACACTTTCTAATCAATTAATCGACTAATTATCCCACAGAAAACACATACCATGGGGTGGATTTAATTAACTGATGTGAACTGCATGACCTATTTCTGAACCCAGCCACCCGAATTTTGTCTGTATCTATAATGATATCATCATGATAAAAAAATGAGAACCGATTTATGAGTTTATTCAACGCTCTTAGAAAAAAATGTTTGTAATTTCCGTTGACAGTGTTTTACACCGAGGCTTACAACTTCCGGGCTGAAATATGTTGACCACGTGCTTGTCAGGCTAAATAAAAGAAAATATTGCCACAAATATATACACCAAAAGCTTCGTGCAAATTTACACTGGTGGTGTGTTTAAAGAAGAGAGAGGTTTTACACACTTTTAAATATCATTCTTTTTTTGGAAAGGCACCTCTAGAACAGTTTATGTTTTCCATTTTATACAGTGACGAAAGACTGTTTTGTTATATAATTAATCAATATAATATATACAAATAGTTTTGCAAAAAAAAAAAGTTTAAAACCGTTTTGAATGGTGTCAACTTAGTCTCATTAGTATATATCTAAACTTTGTAACGTTACGCGTAAAGGTATGTTATCATTACTTAAAACTTCTATTATATCACATGCAAAAATTAACGTTGGTCATATTCTTATATACATGTAGATTCCACATATATGTTATAATACACCTATCTGCTTTAAGTCGTCCTGGCCTTGAACTGAAGTGCCAAAACAATTCATTTGCTCTCAGTTGGCCGCCGTGTTTTGGTGAAAACTTTATCTATGTTGCCGTCTTGTCCAATCTCTCTTGATATTTTAACAAAATTCACCACTCAGGGCATTTAAATTTACATAATAAAATGTGTTCTTTCAGATGGTTCAACTGTAATTGACAAAGAAATGTCATAGCCAAACAACCTCCTAAATCTATCTTAATAAGCGTTTATATAAACATTTCAGAAAGCTAACAACTTTGAACTACCATAAACTTCACGATATTCAAAACTGCCCTTGTTGTCTCGGCGACACTCGATCGGCCCAACTTGATATGGGTTAATCCAATATTGGTATATGTGACACAAGTGTCATAAAACTGACTGAAGATGACTCAAATCTGACATACGTACGTTCACTGTCAACAAACCTCATTTTAATCATTAATAATGTCAACGAAAATTTTTGCCCTCAAAGGAATACCTTAATTTTGGCATGTGTTTCGGTTTTTTAAAGGTTAAATATAATCCTTGAGCAAACCATAAAAGTTATGAATGTTTGCATTCTGAAAAAAGGTTACATTTACTTGAAAAGATTAAATTAATCGCGAAATAATTAGAACGGGGATCTTTTACCATGATACGAGCAATAGATACAAGTACAGAACTCTTCCTTTCATAGGTATAGGTTAAAGTACAGATTCTTCTCATGAGGTACAAGTAGAGAACTCTTCCTTTCATAGGTATAGGTTAAAGTACAGATTCTTCTTTTGAGGTATACAAGTACAGAACTCTTCCTTCCATAGGTAAAGGTTAAAGTACAGATTCTTCTTTTGAGGTATACAAGTACAGAACTCTTCCTTCCATAGGTACAGGTTAAAGTACATATTCTTCTTTTGAGGTATACAAGTACAGAACTCTTCCTTCCATAGGTACAGGTTAAAGTACAGATGCTTCTTTTGAGGTATACAAGTACAGAACTCTTCCTTACATAGGTACAGGTTAAAGTACAGATTCTTCTTTTGAGGTATACAAGTACAGAACTCTTCCTTCCATAGATACAGGTTAAAGTACATATTCTTCTTTTGAGGTATACAAGTACAGAACTCTTCCTTCCATAGGTACAGGTTAAAGTACTGATTCTTCTTTTGAGGTATACAAGTACAGAACTCTTCCTTTCATAGGTACAGGTTAAAGTACAGATTCTTCTTTTGAGGTATACAAGTACAGAACTCTTCCTTTCGTAGGTATAGGTTAAAGTACTGATTCTTCTTTTGAAGTATACAAGTACAGAACTCTTCCTTCCATAGGTACAGGTTAAAGTACAGATTCTTCTTTTGAGGTATACAAGTACAGAACTCTTCCTTTCATAGGTATAGGTTAAAGTACTAATTCTTCTTTTGAGGTATACAAGTACAGAACTCTTCCTTCCATAGGTACAGGTTAAAGTACTGATTCTTTTTTTGAGTTACACAAGTACAGAACTCTTCCTTTCATAGGTACAGGTTAAAGTACAGATTCTTCTTTTGAGGTATACAAGTACAGAACTCTTCCTTCCATAGGTACAGGTTAAAGTACAGATTCTTCTTTTGAGGTATACAAGTACAGAACTCTTCCTTCCATAGGTACAGGTTAAAGTACTGATTCTTCTTTTGAGGTATACAAGTACAGAACTCTTCCTTTCGTAGGTATAGGTTAAGTACTGATTCTTCTTTTGAGTATACAAGAACAGAACTCTTCCTTCCATAGGTACAGGTTAAAGTACAGATTCTTCTTTTGAGGTATACAAGTACAGAACTCTTCCTTTCATAGGTACAGGTTAAAGTACTGATTCTTCTTTTGAGGTATACAAGTACAGAACTCTTCCTTTCATAGGTACAGGTTAAAGTACAGATTATCTTTTGAGGTATAAGTACAGAACTCTTCCTTTCCATAGGTATAGGTTAAAGTACTGATTCTTCTTTTGAGGTATACAAGTACAGAACTCTTCCTTCCATAGGTACAGGTTAAAGTACAGATTCTTCTTTTGAGGTATACAAGTACAGAACTCTTCCTTCCATAGGTACAGGTTAAAGTACAGATTCTTCTTTTGAGGTATACAAGTACAGAACTCTTCCTTCCATAGGTACAGGTTAAAGTACAGATTCTTCTTTTGAGGTATACAAGTACAGAACTCTTCCTTTCATAGGTATAGGTTAAAGTACAGATTAATCTTTTGAGGTACAAGTACAGAACTCTTCCTTCCATAGGTAGGTATAGGTTAAAGTACAGATTCTTCTTTTGAGGTACACAAGTACAGAACTCTTCCTTCCATAGGTATAGGTTAAAGTACTATTCGTTCTTCTTTCTGTAAATGTACAAATTAATTGTGCAAATACAGCAATCCTCCTTAGAAATACAAGTGCAAGACTCGTAGGAACAAATAAAATGTAAATACAAGAACGGTGCTATTTTATAGGAACGGCCCGGGAAAGCGATTAAAGGAGAATACATGTATGTACTGACGAATTGTTTTAAATTTGACATCCAGTGTGCATTATGCTACTATTAAATGGTTTTCAATGCTTAAGATTCTCATTCTTCAGTATTCTTTTGATATACACTTGTAAGTTAGTACGTAAACATTATTTTCAAACGCTTTTCAATTTTAGAATAAAACTGTAAAGTATATTTTCACAATTCTTTCTTTATAGATTCAATATATGACAATCGATCGGCAACAATGTCACCGTGTTGGAAATTCGAGGTCTCCATTAAAAAATGAGAAATTTAGCATCAGTTTTTTCTTAAAATGTTCTTGTTAAATGAGTATCCAAGTACTAGAGGTGTCAATATTGTCAATTGTAGCGTTCCCTACTACGAACCGGAATGCTGTGGGTTCACATCCCGTTGGAGGCAAGACTTTTCCATGACCTTGACAGGAGCAAAGTACTGGTCTATGAATCGAGATAAGATCATCAGATGTTATGTTAACCTGTTTCCTAACTGACATTTGGAGTTGAAGTTATGGAAGACAAATTGAAAATATACATTATATCATGATGCATCACCAATGGACGTAACAATAAATCGGTTTAAATAAAACTCAGGGTGACTGTTCCCGGTGGTCGGGTGCTTAGATCATCCGCCTCAGAATCGAGAGGTTATGGGTTCGATCCCCGACCGCGACATACTAAAATCGTTAGTAATGTACTGGTAGCTCCCTGCTTGGCGTTCAGCATATGTACAGGATAGTTCCAGGATCGCTTGACCAGATAATGTGACTGGGTGTGGTATCATGCCACATGTCTACGGCATGATACTGCAATGAGGTATCACTCTGTCTCAGATATATTCTCCAAATGACTAAAATACTGTCGGTAGGACTTTAAATCAAACAAACATGGGCGTGTCCAGACACAGTTTGGCGTTACACTGGTGAACACTGGCGAGTTTTCTTGTGACCGTTATTACAGTGGGTCGTTTTGTTAGTCAATACCCGTGTAATAGGAGGTAGATCGGATGTGATTTATCGATCTTGTTCACATTCCTGAGCTAATTCACCTGAAGTGCAGGTCATACTCTTCAAAGGACCATTTGTGTTGATTTTTTTCTGAGATTATGCCCAGCTCTAACCGTCTTCTAGCTGATGATCTTAAAAGATGTATTCATAAATAATATCATAGTCATGTGTTTGTGCAAAAAACAAATAAAACATTTCGCAAATGCAGATTATACATACATGCCCACTTTAAAGCATATAGATTTAGATAGACATTTCAGCATTCAATGTTTTGATTAAACCCTTGGCTGTTTAGACATATGCTTGTTATATGAACAGTCATGCACAAAACACTCTTGGATAAAGAAACCCGTGTTTATATTTCGAAATTAAAAAGTCATTCTCAAAATTTCTTGCAATATTAATCAATTACGTTTCCGTTACAGAGAGGGAATCTTGCATCAATAATATTTTTTAAAGTCAATATCATTTAAATATGATTCAATAACTTTATCACTGAACATATATTCAGTTGAACAGAATGTTTGAAAATTAAATTCTGTCATTAATCTTGTGTTTAATTTATTTTGTCACCGAAATGACACGATCGTTTTGTAACACTGCCGAACTGAAGAATTACTTCTCTTTCGAAGTCTGTTGACTTAGCCCCTCAACTAATTTGGCATTGTGTGATATGACGAGACAGTCATTTTTTTCTTTTCTTTTTGATCATAATTAACTGCTCGACACAAATTGAATATTGGCAAGTCTCCAGTTTATGTAATTGTGAAGATATTCTATTTTACATAAATAAATTACATGTCTTTTCAAACAGGACATTTTATGTCATTATAATTAATTTATCATTAGTTTGGTATATACCTATATACGCCAACCTCACTGAATATGTGAAGAATAAAAACAGGAATATATGGAGACATGGCTTGAGTAAATAAAGCAGAAGGAAAAAAGACGTAGAATATAATGACTAATCAACACACGTGCACGAGCATTCATGCGCGTACGCATACGCAATAATTACAATTCAAAGACTTGGAAAAAATAAACCGGGGTGTTTTCCGACATTAACAGTGAATTTTATAATTATTTATGGCACAAACTTAACAGAAAATTCAAAACCAGCAATTATCGGTTACTGGAGACATTTTGAATATCCATATCTAACACCCTGTGAAATTTACAATGGAGGAAACTCAGAAAATTGTTTTGCGGATTAGTGAAAATTGACTTAACCTGAATTTCAATTAACCGCACGCAATATAATTCGTCCGACCTGTAATTTAATGGACCCAATAAGATTTCGCTGGGTGTTTGAATAAGTGTTTAAATTATTGGTTTGGGGTTTTAACAGTGACTGTCTTTTAAAGACACGATCAATGCGTTTATGATACTTAATGCGATCTTTGGGGACATTGACCGTTGGATGAAATCATGCATTGTTGTATTTTGATTATGAATTCAAAATGAAATGGACCTAGGTTTTGTTTGGATACATAATTTGTTCAATGTGGTTATGTTTTGAAGTCCAACCGTTTAGTAGCATATTTTGCCATTTTAAGAGTACATTGACGAGACTCTATATGTGCTTAGAAAAATGTGACAGAACCATGTACGTTAATATACATTTGTTATAGAAATGACTACTTTAAAGAGTGCAAAACAATTATGAAGGTGGATTTAAACAGCTCGTGGAGTCAGTCGGGTTGCGAGTGCAAGAGTATAATCGTTGTCGATACATTTCTTGTAATGCCTTACATAAATAGTTCATTTACATTGAAAGCAAACTAAATATTATAATGATAAGTTAACCCTTTCCCTCATATAGACTCATTTTGACGTACTCAGTAGGTACCACAAAAAGCCTGATCTGCAGAAAACCACAGTTAAACCTTACCAAATTAATTACAAAATCCTCATTTCCAGACCACTGAGGAGCAGCGAACAGCATAAAACCTGATCAGCCTGCGAGTTACTCGCAGGCTGATCTGGTTTTATGCTGTTCGCATAGGTCTTTTCATGGTGTCCTCTATGAGGGAAAGGGTTAATGGAAAAATATCAATGTTGGAAAGTATGATAAACACGACTCCCCCGTTTACTGCCGAAAAAATCAAACTTACAGCCGTTAGGATTTGTTTTGTATACAATATCTAGATGCTGGTAGAAATTTTTATGTGGGATCTTATTTTTTAACATGAATTTCATTGAAATAATTGGTAAACACTGGATCACTTTGAAAATTTTATTTCGGAACAAAAATATTCTAAAGGTTTATTTAATACTCATTGCAATATTGCTCTGACAACTGAATGAAGTGTAACATGATTATTGGGGGTGGCATGGCCGTTGGCCGTTTAAAGCAGTTGACCTCTTATTCCAGGTTTAAAATACAGTGACTTTCGTCGGGGGGCTCATTCTGACCGCCGCTTAAGGCAGTGTGACGGCCGAGACCAGGCTGAGACCAGGGCTCGCTTAAAGCAGGTTAAACTATACGATTCGAATATAGAATGATGATGGACGGTGACAGAGATAAACATCACTCTAAATGAAACCAATCGTAGTCTACATGTAATTAAACCTTTCCCTCATATAGACTCATTTAACCCTTTCCCTCATATAGACTGGTTTAACCCTTTCCCTCATATAGACTCATTTAACCCTTTCCCTCATATAGACTGGTTTACCCTTTCCCTCATATAGACTCATTTAACCCTTTCCCTCATATAGACTGGTTTAACCCTTTCCCTCATATAGACTCATTTAACCCTTTCCCTCATATAGACTCATTTAACCCTTTCCCTCATATAGACTCATTTTGACGCCCTCAATAGGTATCACATAAAGCCTGATCTGCAGAAAACCACAGTTAAACCTTACCAAATTTAATTACAAAATCCTCATTTCCAGACCACTGAGGAGCAGCGAACAGCATAAAACCTGATCAGCCTGCGAGTTACTCGGAGGCTGATCTGGTTTTATGCTGTTCGCATAGGTCTTTGCATGGTTTCCTCTATGAAGGAAAGGGTTAAACGTGATATATTTACATTATATCATTCTTCTAGTCCATAATACATATCATCTGAGTATTATATATTGTTTATAAAACAGTAATTTTATATCATAGCTGGATTAAGTGTACTTGTTCCTTTGGCAGATAAGAGTACGGTATTTAGAACATTATTTAAAATATGTATTTTTCCGTAGAAATAATTGAATCGAAACTATTAACCTTTATTTTAGAATATACAGCAGGTAAACATGCATGTCTGCTCTAATTCTAATAGCATATCTGGAGTCTGGGATAGAAATCACATTATTGACCTGGGTCTCTTAATACTTTTAATGTAAATATGGAGACCCTGCTCAGACAGAAAGCCAAGTCGTTGAAGATCGTGATATGCCAAAGTCTCGGAACTGGTATACATGTAACTCACTGGCGTATAATGGAAGTCCTGTTGTCAGGATAATGTGACTGGGTGTGGCATTGTCACTTTTTGCAGTGAGAGATCTGTATATATCTAATGTAAACACAGATCTCAAATGACCGATACTGTGTCGTTGGGACATTTAGAATACACACCACATTTCAACATACTCTGAAAAGTTGTCCATGAGCCAAGGGAGACAGTTCAATATTTGCTGGTGTATATAGAAACAGATATGGATCAGAGTCCTTGTACAACTAAGTTAACTTTGTCTCGATATTTTTAATCTAGAGTGACGTGACAGTTCTTGTATTATTAGACATGAATTCTTACAATTTTATTATTTTGTGCTTATTAGTATTCCGCTTCACTGCTTCAGAAATCTTGTTAATGGACTTTAGGTCCAACTGAACATACTGGATTGGGAAGTGAAATCACAAGAGATCGCATTATAAGATAATATATTTATTATATCATGATGTATGAGTAGCAAAGTGTTGTATAATTTGTTAAAAAGGGAAGGCTGATCAGACCAGCGTACAGAGTAAGGCATTGGTTTCTGTTGTTAAAACCACTATTTACAAAAAAAAATGTCAAAGTAAATATCTCTTGAATTATGCATGTATATAGATTAACAAGCGTTACTTCATGAGCACATAATTTACATAAATTTACAACTTTTATCCAAATGTGTGTAAGAATGCCAAGTTGATGTAAGCTAGATAAAAAAGCATTTGCATGTAATAAAATATTCAGCTTGAGAGCTTGAGTCATTTTCAGACCATGTACATATCTAAAATGAAGGTGAAAGTGACTTATCTCTAAAAAAGGAGTATAGAGACCCTGGTCACTTACAAAACTAAACTTGAGCTAAAATATTAAGCACTAATGTATAGCTTACATATGTCAAAAACAACATCAAATGAAATAAAAAAAAATAAAAACACTCTGACTTCTGTAATATTTTCCACTGGAATATCATTAAAACTTGTATTCTGGCCTTTTAAAACTAGACAATACAGACAGAAACATACTACTGACTTAAACGGAGAACATTTGGACAGCAAGATCAACATGAGAATAAGACAATATGACAGGTCCACACTACAATGTAATGCCCCTGCCACATAGAGGGCGGAGCAATGACTACAAAGTACTGCCTCTTCCCAATAGTGGGTGGAGCAATGACTACAAAGTACTGCCTCTTCCCAACAGTGGGCGGAGCAATGACTACAAAGTACTGCCTCCTCCCAATAGTGGGTGGAGCAATGACTTTCCCAACAGTGGGCGGAGCAATGACTACAAAGTACTGCCTCCTCTTGACAGTGGGCGGAGCAATGACTACAAAGTACTGACAGTCCCTCCCACAGAGGGCAGGAACATGAGACAGTGGACCAACAATAATGAACATGATAAAACATCACAGCTGAACCAAGACCCAAGTCTCTATCACAGATATCTTGTTTTGTCGGCAACCTCAGACCAACATGTCGGTGTCAATGTCCCAATACATACAAGTATTTAATTAACACCTTAAGAAAAAATATCATATGCTACATATCATTACATAATACGTAGGTCATTTTGTTCTATCATTTCATACCATAATGACAAAAATTATCATTCATATCTGATTAAGTTCACATAAAGAACATATTCCAAAAGGAAAGTATAACAAATTCTTGAATCCTATTCTTCTTGACACTGATTGCCTTACCTGAAGCAAATTCTCAACATTTCTTATATACAATTCCAGCCCTCTGATTATTAACACATTTAAATATCTCGTGTACACGATGTATTAAAATTCGGAAACTTGAGAATTCTCAAAAACTGATAAATGACAAATGATCCATGTTTGATGATGGTATGGCAATGGCCAGTTTCTCTTTTATACAGGCTATACATTCTTAACCCTTTATCTCATATAGTCATGCTTTTTTTGATGCTCTGGCATAAACTTCAGAGTTAATATTCAAGTCATGAACTTGTACATGAATATTCATGAGGTAAAGGGCTAAATCAGCCATGGCACTAAAATATTACTTTATACTCCTAGCTTGAAAATAAACCGGAAAGTGTCTTCAGTATACATACATGTATACTTAATAAAGATTACAGAAGCATTAATTTCTACAGACAATATACATTTTGTATTCACTATGCCTACAAAAATTTATTAAAATCCTATCTAGATATGAAAAGGCTGGCAGAACGGTACAGATACACCATGAACCAATGCCGGGCATTTGTCTGCAAATGTTTCACTGTACAATCAGCTTTAAGCTAAGGTAACATGCAAATGTAGTGCGGCTTTTAGCATGCCAAATGTGAACCAGCTGATGTCTTTATTTCTTGTTCAGATCATTTTAATATAACAAGCCTTATTGGAAGTTTCAAAGGCAGTGTAAAGTTATTTAGATGTGAAATCAAAAGTATGTTAAACAAGGACAAACAACTGGTAAATGACACACAAAACATGTATATATTTACTGTGTCTTTTAATAAGTAAAATAAAGAGTGAAAATCATAATATTTCATACAAAACACACTGATACAATAACAAACAGAACATTCATATAATAATAAAAAAAATATCTATAAAATAAAACAATTAGAATCAATCCACTCTGGCCCTTTGTGGACTGACCCTTAATAAGTTAAGAAAACGTGGTTACAAAGGTATATTTTATACAGATAACAAGAATGATAAGCACAAAGCTGGTGTAAAGTCATACAAACGCTTTGTAAGTTACAATAAAATCATGCTTCGTTCAACAACTGGTAAATAACAAAACTAAGTACATAAAACTTTGTACATGTTCAAGAAAAAACTGTACAATCTTATTATACACACAAACGAGACAAAATTATACAAAACGTTTCTTAACTATTCTACATATTCTATAAATAAATAATAAATTACACCTTCAACTACTGAATTCTTTACAAAAATGTCATGTTGTTCGCAACTACATATAAATGAAGCATCATTTATGTAAACAAGATGTGAAACTAACATCAACAAATCTAGCACTACTCTCCTGTCATTTTAAGTCAACAAACACATTCAAGCTAGAGTCAGTCAGAGCATCATATCATATACACTTCTGGTCACCTTTGTAAATTTATTAACGAATAAAAAAAGTTCATGGCAATTCACATGGTCAATGTACTTTGTTTTTCACTTTTTTATGTTGTTTTCCCCTCACATTGATGCCTGAACAAGATCAAACAATGCCGAAGTCTTTGAGCAAGCAGCTTTTGGTTATGACAATTCCATGTTCTGGTCAAAGACATTGCTTTTCATTACATAAAAAAAGTACAAAAGGAATTGTCTCATCTCTTACTTGTCCTATAGGAAGTTTGTCAGATCTGTGTTCATAAAGTCGCTCCTCTCGTGCATTTTCATTCATATCTCTGTAGAAAGCTTGCAGTTGCAGTTCCAAACCTTTGCCCTATTTAATTAATTGTTTTTGAATATTCGTCACGCACAAAAACAAGCACCAATAAGCGTCTCTGTTTCCTAATATAGTCATGAATATTCATGAGGTGCCTCACACAGGGGGCGGTCCATCTGTGTACTGTAACATGGGGTCAAGTGATCGGCGGAAGTTGTTGGCCAGAATACAGCTGTAGTCCTCCTCGGACACAGGAACAAGGCTAGCGACGGCAAGTAGCAACAAGATGAGCAGCTGGAATGGTATGGCGAGACGCAGGACGCGCAATATGAACAGCGGGCAGCAGTGACGACGGCCCTCATGATGTGCGATTGAGCTGGAAGGAAGAAGAATAACGTATAAATTCTCCCTTTTTAAATTTTTAAAAAAGGTTTCTCTATCTATGTAGATATTTATTTACCAAGCCACTCATAATACATTTTATTTATTCTAGAAAAATCAAATTATGTTTCAATGAAATATTCTATGATAATTTATCTTATACTTACATGATTATTTCATCAATTAAGTTTTGAAAATAATCACTAGTACCTATATTACTTTGAAAAAAAGCCAAAGTTTGCATGCATTTTCAAGACAACCAAGGTCAAAATCAAATATCAAATCTAAAAACAATGAATGAAATCATTATGAAGAAAATCAATGGAAGAAAAAAAACATGAAATATGGTAATAAAAGAATTCAAACGAATTATTAACTCTGAAATCTTATAATTATAAAGATATGAAATATTTCATGAAGTCAAAATGCTTATTAATTTACAGGACTTTAAAAATATCACATAAAATTCAAAATACTCTGAAAAGCTTGTTTAAGGCCCCTCACCATGTAGAATGGTAGAACAGATTTACCCAAATTTGAATATATCTTTAATAGATTTTATATTGAAAAACTCTACAACACTTAAAAGCAAAATATTACAAAACATTTTGAAACAATCAATATATATTATATAAAAAGGCAAACAAATTGAAAATAAACACCATTTTTTCCATGCAAAACTCAAAGATTTTCATTAATTCCATTCCAATCATGCATTCCAGATTTCCAGGTATCAAGTTTAAATTTATGCTATTTATGTAAATATTAACCCAAAATGGGTTTAATGCATGTGCAATTAAGACCCTTGTAACAATGAAATATTATTTTGAAATATACACTAAGAATATGACTGGTTACTTTCTGTAGGAATTTTTATGACAGAGTGATAACTTTTGATTATAAACCCATTCTACCATGATCGGTTAATGGCGACGTATTGTGTGGTAGTTAGAGCATTGGCCGGACAGTTAGTAGACAGGAAATGAGATGCGGACACGATGACAAGCATGAGCTGGACGATGCTGATGAAGATGATGATAATGAAGATGATGATGATGATGATGATGATGATGATGATGGTGGCAACAAACAAGAAGACACAATGAGTGAAAGATGACAACAATGAGATGTTAGACTGTCCCATTTCAAAGAACATGATGTATAAAGTTTAATTCTTATCATCAAATTAGGTTTTATACCAAATTTCCTCATCACAAAGAATTGTGATTTAAGGAAAAGAAAGAAAATGAATTCAATTTCCACTACATCATGGTCTTTGGCAATTTTTTGACATTTAAAGTGGCATGGGTTAACTGAAAACATTCTACAAAATATAAATATATTTTTATTTTGACAAAACAAACTTTAAAAATGTAAAACCCATTTGGTAAATTATTTAGGTCTAAGCTATATTAAACAGTAAAATGAAATAACAAATGCATTTCATTACATAAAAATATAGTTTCAATTCCTTCTTTATAATCATTATTTTACAAAATAAAAGAAGAAGTGAATTGTGATTACTAGTAGTTAGCTCAGCAATATTTAAGTATCAAAATTGACAGCACTTTTTTTATTTTCTTAAACGTCATTAAACAATATATATTTATATATGTTTATAATATTCATACATTTTACAAATGGGCTGTTGGTCTTAATATTTTATCTTAAATCTATAATAATAACCTCCCCCCCCAAAAAAAAGAACAAAAAAAACCCTGCTAATACATGTACAATCAAACCATGCCACATATGTCCTACATATTGACCCGCAATTAGAAAATAAAGCTATATGTACAGTCCAGTTACTACAGGTCCAACTACAGTATTAGAATATGTCTCATAACAACAAAATGCTGCAGGCTAGATAGAGATTAATTAACAGTGGTTGTCTTCTCTTACTCTGACATAACTCTGAGGTACTCCAAGGCAAGCTAGATACATAGTAAACAAATCAGTGAGAACTCTTGTAGTCACATCTCTCCAATACTTCCATCATATTCTAGCAAAGGTCTAACATCCCTAACTTCATGGAAATCTGCAGTTCATGCAATGACCCATAGCAGCAGTATAAACCCAGACCAAACTGTACATAATGTCCATGCTGATCTAGGTCTATACTGCTAAGTGCTAATTAGTTAATCAATTAGCAGCCCAAAATGTTCAAAGGATCACAGCAGATTATACTGGAGAAAAAAAAATCTTTCAGACAGAGTAATACGGTCACACGATACAATTTCCATGGAGAAAGGGAGCTAATTTATTAACTCATACCAGATCCTTATTGTATCATAGGGAGTCATGCAACTAAAACTTAGCAATATTATAGAAAACAAATCTCTAAGTAAATATTTCTGGATAATTATTAAATTCTGATACAGAAGTCTGGGAAATGTAAAGATAAGGATAGCAAAATTAAAACTACAGCAAGCATGTTGATTTTAACACAGAAAAGTGGAGTGTGTGAAATGTTGAAACAGAAAATCAGTTGATAAGATGTACAGAATCTGAAACAAAATGTGATATGAAAATGCAATTTGGGTAATACACAGTATCACTTAGAAATAGATATGCTGTTAATGGTATAGCACAAAGCTGATAAGTTTGTCAAGTAATGGCAGCATGAAGCACATACTGCTACGGCATTTTTCATATGGCCCAATATCTAGAGATGTTATAATGTGTTTGAAGAAAAAAAAAATAATTAACTTGCAATGCTTACTGTCACTGCTATGTTTACACAGGTTGCACTTTAACCATTCATTTTTAAACATTTTTCATATCTCAACTGAATAAAACATGTTCAATGAGAAATTCTCAATCAAAGAGTATTATCTATACATAATGAACCTTTTAAGTCTTCGGCAGTGAACATTCAAGCCCTGTCTTTCCCATTCATTGCTAGGTCAACTGTATCACAAACAGAACCATGTGTACTTTTGTGTGAACCAGGTCAACTATTGACTACCTGTAATCTCAATGTAGCTATTGGATAGTCTATAACCATTGGAAAACTTTCAGTGCTATCATAACAAAATTTTATAGTAAATACATGTAAATCATTAGGCATATATAATTCGGCAAAATGAAAAATACCATAGCAGGCATGTTTTGTACAAGCACCTGAAAAAAGCGAAAAAGCAGAAATGAGACTTAAATAAAATATGATGAACATCTAATAAAGATGATTACAGATGACAACGCAGCATCTTAAGACGAGGCAATGTTCTCTGTAATATAAGAAGAAAATGATGTGAATGATTAAAATCAGAAATGATCTTATTTATGACCTATTATTTTAATCCAAAATATCAAAGAGAGAAGGTACCAAGATATTTAGAAAAGGTATCAAGATCGGCAAATAACCCTTACTATACTTCATCTCATTTAGACATTCATCCATGCCTTGACAATGTTATAACACTACTGTTCTGTTAACCATGCCTTCAAATGTCCATGTTTTTCTTGTGTAATCTAACCAACACATTCCCGATCCTTCGTTTCATTTTAAGCAGTGTTGGATTGTTAAAAATAAACAATCAAAATGAAAAGTGACTCTTAACCTGAACAGATTGAAGTGCTAGTCCTCATCAACTCAGATAAGTATAGAGCACACACAGCCTGGTTTTACACAGGCCTTAACTGTTATTTTCCTGATGGCCTATATGTGTTGAAGGCTAAAGTTTGTATAAAGAGAGTTTTTCTTATATTTTCCCTGAGATGTTTAGTTTTAGGTCTGGCTTTTCATTTTAAGAAGCTGACAGGGATACTGATAAAATTGATGAAAATATCTTCAACCTATGTGAAAAGTAAACCCTATAAAGTACAAGCAAAGATAACCCAGTGATGGCCTTGACCAAAAATGTCCAATCAAACACACATGCAAAATAATGTGCTTTAAATTACAAAAATATCAATAAATATTACATTTACACTATCCAAATTGTTTTTCCAACCTTGAACATTTGCAATGTACCAAGTACCTCTGAAGAGAAGTAACAAAGAATCTTGTAAAACCAAACATGTGTCAGTTTTGCAAGAATCTCTGCCTTGAGGAAAAAAACGACATACACCTATCAGATTTTAATAAAAAAATATATATCTATCACATTATATTTCATGAAATGAATCACTGGATGATTGATGAATGTAACCGAAAGATCAGCCAATGACTGTAAAGTGGGTGGTGAATATGCTAATGAGGGGGTTATGAGTGGGAGGGGCCTATATCCCAGGGGTCATCACTACTACCCTGACACATTTTTCAGAAAAAAATCATTCTTGGAAATGTAACATTTTGTAAATTATTCACTCTTTCTCCACAAATCTTGATACTGTAAATAGTATTTTATCATTTTTGGTTTGTTAGATAATAAATTGTGCATAAAAAAATAGATATGCAAAAATAACATATGGAGAAACAAAATTCAAACTGAAGCAGAGTATGCATTACTCATGCATAACTGATAATAACTGATTGCAGATACAGATTTTAGCAAACGTACAACAAAAACGTAACTCAAAAGGAGATGAGTGATGCAGGGTATTGTACATCTATACACAGGAAGTTGCAGTACAAAACTATCAGTGGGTGACCGTACACGGTAAGCGGTTACGACTCGTGGATCGTAAAAGATACGGTGGGGGTGTGGCCCTACAGCCAATCACCTTTCAGATCTAACATTCACCATCCAATCAGTGATCATATGCATTTTGTTAGATAAATGCCCAAATCTGCTAAATGAAATTTTCAAAATTTATAGCAAATGTTTTCCAAAAAGATTATAAAGACAGAGAACTACATTTGTATGTTTCTCAAACTATCCCTGTCAGCTCCCTTGTGAATATAAGTATCACAATCCTTCATTATGGACTACATAAGCCAGAAGCAGGAAAATAATAGAATGAATGATTGAATACTCATTGCATAATTTTGATTAAACCTTTAAGCAATGAAAAATATCTAAATCCATAACTTAACTGATCATCAGTTGTGTAACTGATGTCAATAATGTGTATCAATAATGATAATGCACTTCAATCTATATCATGCATTCAGGAAATGTTTAATATTTACTACAGAATAATGTTTATGGTATCATTTTTACTTTATTATTCTAAGGGTGAAGTGTAGAGCACCTGTAATAATTAAATATCTAGAAAGGAACCAAGATAAATGTTTGGTCAGCAGGCAGATAATAAAAGTGACTGTTCAGTTAAAGACCATGCCAAGATGCTCTGGGATAAACAGACCAGTAACATATACAGTGTAGCATAAACAGCTGAGGGAAGTTTGCCAGTGCCCCGCATCCATCACCGACTGTATGCAGCAAATGCTTAGATCTGTGAACAACTGTCACAGACATGATACTGTAAGGGTGGAGGGCATAATTACGTGTCAACAGCGCTGGTTCGCCTTTTGGAGCCCCAAGAGAAGGGGCGGAAAACTCCTGAGACTAGACTGCACACTCCAGATATAAGCTGTGAAGGGAAAGTGTATGATGATACAGGAGTTGATGATGATGATGATGATGATGATGACAACACTAGCTGTATCGGCTTGGGGACTTGGCTGCTACTAATCAACTATAGAGAAAGATATGGGTTATAAACAGAGTACACAGATTGTAGTCAGTTACCTCTTCTAGCTCATGAAAATATAATATAAAACTTATTATGTATATCAGTAATAAAGGTATAAATGTATTTCTAAAATTTCAAAGTAATACTTCCTCCATCAGAGATAGTTATTAAGAATCATTACTGAGAAAAGTTAGAAGCATAAGAAAGGAATGTTGCTCCTACATAAAATGTTATATTACAGCAAAAGAAATCTATGAATCTTCTACACAAAAGAAAACCAACTGCCTACTGGGTAAAATGTCACTGCATTCTACATGTGACACACAGTCCCAATGTGGTCACATGACTGTCACCTGATTGCCAAAGGAACACCAAGCTAAAAATAGATATCTAGCTCATGTGGCTGAATGTCATAAAAAATGTCACTTACTGGTTACATTAAATGACCTATCTGTATCTATAAAATATCAGAACAGAAACAAAACATGAGTTTTCCTGTACTTCACTGTTTTCCTATCTTAGGATACTTTTAATTTTGTGTGAAATAGTCTCTCATAACTACACTAACCACTTTCCCAGCATTCAATTCTCTACTTTCATTTTATTTAAAAAGTTACTTGTGTAAGATTAACACATAGTCTTTTAAAATTATTATGAAAACAGACAGACAAAAGTGAGAGAAAAGTGAGATAAAAGTGACAGAAATGTGACTAAATAATCTAACAGGGACAAAGTACAACATGCTCATAAAATTATGCACTTTTTATGATATATCAACACCTATTTTAAACACCTTTACTTGATTTAATTGCATATATATATTAATTATATAGAAAGGCGATAAGCTAGTCTGGATCAACCATCTCAATAACACATTCAATTTGTTTTCAGAAATCTAAAATTACACCATAAGTCTAAATGTCAGCCATCTTGAAAAAATCAACAAGGACAAAGATTTGCTAACATCGTAATAGGGTAAAGAACAATTCATTTCACCAGAATTCTATAAAAAAAAAAAAAAATGATCATAACAGTGAGAGCCTGTGCTCCAGACAAAACAAATATATTTCTTGGACAATTTTAAAGTAAAGTTAAAAGTGAAGACATCCAAGCTGACATGTTGCCATGTCAACAAGCCTACCTTGCAGGACCCTGCCCTACACAGGTGGCAGTCTTTCTTAGGGTTCTAGCCACAGCAATCAGACAAAAGAAACTCTAAGCAATTATCGAATCTTTTTAATAATCTCATCTGCATTATTGAAAAAAGATGAAGAAAAAATAGGCAGAGGTCTCATTATGGACACGACATAAACCCACAGACAGACAGGAGGGTCATGAGAACAGATTTTGAGATATATGGGTATCAAGGGGTTTAATCTATAATAACAATCTCTGAATAATATACAAGCAATAAATGTATGTATATTTTTTTTCTAAAACATATTTGTCCACAAGAAAACTCATATATTTTTGGAAACAGGAGATTTTTCAAATTTGATTATCTGAAATAAAATACTGTTGAAAACCATCACACACAGGAAAAGAATGATTTAAACACAGCAATACGTATAAAAATGCACAAACAATTAATAATTCAAATTCTAATTCAGTTTATCAAATGTAAATGTCACAAAAAAGAAGCACTATTATACAATTCAAATTCTACAATATATAAATCTAAGGATTGTATTGTTAAATGTTAAGTGTCTTTTAAATGTTTGACTTTAAGAAATAGTTTTAATTTGATCTATTGCTAAACTTTATAATTATGAATTTAGATGAAGTAGTATCATATATACAGAAACTAAGTTAAGAAAAGTACAGATTTCTAGCATTATCATCTACAAGGAAACATGATTATACCAGAAAACAAGGTGAGAGTCACTCAGGACACAAAAACAAAATGTTTTTTTCAGTACTTTGATTTAAAGATCTAAAAATAGTTACCTGACGTGAGAGAGCGAATGGTGACCTGGTCCTAGGACGGGATGATGAACTGGTGATAGGACGGAATGGTGACCTCAGGGGTCGTGTTGGGGTGCTGGTGCGTATAGTAGGGTCGCGCGGGCTGCCGTGCAGGACGAGGACGGAGAAACACTCAGATCAAGGCTGCGATCTGGACTTCGCAACTAGAGACAAAAAATAATATTATGTATCAGATCACAAAGAAGTGAAAAGAACAATTCTGATATTAAAATATAAACTTATGATAAATGTATTTTAGCTGAGTTAACTGACAATTAAAGTAACAATAAAATTATGTATTGTGCCACAGGTATCAATTAACTGCAGATAAAAGATTACACATTATTTCAGGTCTAAACATGAATTATTGAACCAACACCTTAACCCTTTCCCTCATATAGACTCATTTTGACGCACTCAATAGGTACCACATAAAGCCTGATCTGCAGAAAACCACAGTTAAACCTTTCCAAATTTAATTACAAAATCCTCATTTCCAGACCACTGAGGAGCAGCGAACAGCATAAAACCTGATCAGCCTGCGAGTTACTCGCAGGCTGATCTGGTTTTATGCTGTTCACATAGGTCTTTT
The DNA here is from genome assembly GCA_021229015.1 of Solen grandis. Classification (NCBI taxonomy): domain Eukaryota; kingdom Metazoa; phylum Mollusca; class Bivalvia; order Adapedonta; family Solenidae; genus Solen; species Solen grandis. Next base: position 50,827,510 of record CM037781.1, read on the forward strand.
CACGGTTTCCTCTATGAGGGAAAAGGGTTAACACATATCCTTGTTCAATATGAGTTCCACTTACGGATTTCTTGGAGTCAAGTCGTGTCTCGAGACTAGTGATGTAGGAGGAACACAGCCGATGCAGAGCCTTGAGACGGTTGGCGATGATGTGCATCTTGTCCTTGGACTGGGACATCTCCGGGGACTCGCAATTCATTAGCAGCTGCTCTGCGAGGTCTCGCAGTGACATCACGCGCGGCTGGTTCTTCTCCAGGTCCATCTTGATGTCCTGAAACATACACAACATACATGTCGAGAGGTGAGAGCGAAACTAGGCTAAGTGCTTATATAAATATATGCACTTAGCCTACTTTTGCTCTCATCTCTCCATGTACACTATTTTCAACTCCCATCAAAGACCTGATGTACGCTTTTTATTTCAGGGTTATACAGCCAAGTGGTAGAGTACATGTGTCTAGATTTGCAGACTGATCAAAACCCTGATTATGTCATGGCCATCAAAGGTGCTATGATAAGGTCATGACAAAATCTTAATTTTTTGTTGACATTCAATTTGTGAGTACATATACAGATTCATGGTTGAGAAAACAGGTCTGCTAAACAAATATTTGATGTGTTAATAGTCATGGTAAAAAACATCCACATAATCATTGAAAAGTAAATTCCCCTTGAAATTTAACGCTTTTACAGTATGTTATAATTTACCTCCCAGTACAGTTATAAGAAAACTCAACACAGATCTATGATGCCTCAACACATCATACAGTCTAAGATGTCATAAGCAGTACATGTAATTCAAGAAAATCTGAGACACAGTTATTGCCTGACGCAGATGGCTGATAAATGTCACCTTCTGAATCTCTTCATTCTGGCTGCTTAACCCTTTCCCTCATATAGACTCATTTTGACGCACTCAGTAGGTACCACATAAAGCCTGATCTGCAGACCACTGAGGAGCAGCGAACAGCATAAAACCAGATCAGCCTGCGAGTTACTCGCAGGCTGATCTGGTTTTATGTTGTTCGCATAGGTCATTTCATGGTTTCCTCTATGAGGGAAAGGGTTAAAGCAGTCTCATGAAGAAGTTAAACCATATCTTGTTAATCCATATTGACCCAAAAACTATTAAAATCGCATACAGACAAAGAAAAAGATACAACTGTTTAACAATCGACCCTTGATACCTGGTATACTTAATCTTTCAGCTCAAGTCCTAATCATGTAAGGTAAATCAGAATTAGGTTTCAAAACAATTAAATATCTTACCTGCAGTTTGCGGAGCCTGGTCCAGAGCGCGGCATCATCGTTGTCGAGTTTGACGGGTTCACACTGCTGTATCTTGGTCTCCACCCCCTCCAACCATAGCAGCAGGTCATGGATGGTGTGGTGGAACTCCTGGCACTGCATCAACGCCTTCTGTAGCTCTCCCTGTAGTCTGGTTGCCTGCGCACAGATCACGTCCCACCGACGGTTCATCGACTTAAGTTTGTCCCTGAGTTCTCTTCCCTGCTCGGTGTTGGTGTCAATGAGCTCTCGACTAGTTAGATTGATGGAAATTACCCGTGTCTTCTTGGCCTCTAGCTGAACCAGGAAGTCCTGCAGATCAACAGACAATCACAGCATGAGTAAAACTGGACACTTCCATGCCCTAATTTTTATGGATTTCAGCTTACCTCTCTAGATATCTTATGGTCAAATATCAAAATCTTACTCCCTTAATGTAAGAGCCTACAAAACTGCAAATATAATTTACATACACTGTATTGTTACTTATGAAAAGTGGCTTTTTCCTGTTGTGGATACTTATTCTTATTTTCTAAGTGTAGTTAAATGAAAGTGTTTTAACATCCTTTTTATATTCAGCTTACAGTAAATTTGCAATTGAGAAAGTTACTAAGGCAAACTTAAGTATCTATGCATGCATTTCAGATAAAGTAGCTGTTTAGGAACCCATATTGTTTTAAACATAATATCAAAGACCCTTTTGGTACCTTTAAGGCACCATGGTGCAATAGAAAAGTACTAGTGTTCTCTGACAAAGACCCAATGATTGCTGGTTTGATCCACCCTGGGGGACAAGAATTTTTCAAGACCTTCCCAGGTGCAAAGTACTGGCACAACCCCAAAACCATCAAAAAGAATATATATACTGTGAAATCGTGAATCTTTCTTGGACACTAATTTTCGTTGATTTTTTGTTGAGGTGTTTATCCATGAATATTAATCCAACAAAAACCTTTCTTTATATTGTCCTCATGCTTTCTAGAATATGAATCTATAAATAAAGATACCCACAAACTTCTCTTTAGTACATAATCAACAAAATTTAATGTAAATGAAAATTAATGATTTTACAGTAAGTCATAAAATTTGTTTCATAACCAATGCAAATGAAACAGATATCAATTCAAATTTAATACTTTCAATAAATTTGATTTCCATCACCCTTATGCTTCATATTAAAACATTCATAGCACTACAGCCAGCAGAATTATTCATTAACACACAAAAGCAATGCAAACCTTCATTGCATTATCATTATAAAGCATGAATAACAAGACATTCAAACAGTCCTTCCTTTATAGCAGGAACCATACGCACAGGCAATGATAGAGCTATGCATCATATTATTGATATTAAGATTCAAATGAAATTAATTAATTATTACAGATGTCATGCAACATTAATAAGTGCACTGTACATTTTAATTGATCTATTCAATTTGTGATGGCGATGCAATGTTACTGCAATAATATTCATTTAGAATAAAACATTGAAAGGAACAAAATGAAGTATTAAACTACATAACAAGTGCACAATTAGATGACTGCCACATGCATATTGCCTCTGCCACGTGCATGTTACCCGTGTAACCCCCACAATGGGCTTGTGATATATGTATCGTGCAGTGTACTGAAGCTTCTCTGATTGCATCATACTCAAATCATTTGCCCTAATATTAAGTACATAATGCCTGCACATGCTGACTGAAATCAAATGCTGATTGCAACAAGATATCAGTAACACAATCCATCACAAGAAACCAGTGTTAAGCAACCTTAAACATTCAAACACTTATCTACCTCTTTAAATTTCTCCTGAAAGATTTACAAAAACACATTTTTGAAAACCAAGAAAACATTTAAGTTGATATAGCAGGACCATTAGGCCAAAGTGAAAGTGAAATAAGACTAATTGATTACATCTTCTTAGTCAAAATATACATTTTTTTATCAATCCATGTCAGAGATTTGTGCTAATTCAAATTGTTTAATGTAAAATTTATTGTTGTTTTGCAGTTGAATTTTGCTATTCCACAAAAAAATTGAAAAATTTAAGAATGTGCAGATATAGTAACAGCTTATTTAACCCTTTCCCTCATAGAGGAAACCATGAAAAGACCTATGCGAACAACATAAAACAGATCAGCCTGCGAGTAACTCGCAGGCTGATCAGGTTTTATGCTGTTCGCTGCTCCTCAGTGGTCTGGAAATGAGTATTTTGTAATTAAATTTGGTAAGGTTTAACTGTGGTTTTCTGCAGATCAGGCTTTATGTGGTACCTATTGAGGGTGTCAAAATGAGTCTATATGAGGGAAAGAGTTAAAGACAACATTATATCCTTCTTTTTTCTATCAAACAAATCAAGAAGTATATTGAGAGTCTATGTCCTACAATGCAATTTATGTATATGAAAGGTTTTGATTTATGAATAGATTGCTTCTTCACAATTTGATTTTCAAATAAATTCTTGTTAAAATTTATCGATAAATCTAAGAAATCACGAAGAGCTAGTAACTGTTTCTTCATGCTGTTCTAGTCTAATATGTGTAAAAATACCTTAAATGCCAGAAAGCATCTCAAATTTTATCATAGTATGCTTATTGCAACTATTTCAATGAATGCAAATCTACTGGGATGTATCCTCTACACTATGTTTCACTAATCTTCTAGCAAATGTGCAATTTTCACACCAAAGTTTTTATAATAACATATCATAATACATATAGTCATTATACTATACTACACAACAATGTAATGATACTTTACAACATGGGATCTAAAGCAAAGATTGATCACAAAACCTTTCTAAGTGCATATAGAAATAAAAGTTTTTGTTTTGTGGTCAACCCTTGGATGAGAATGTGATTAGTATAAAACCCAATCACACTGCACATAACTTGATCAAGAAAATTTAAATTTCACTAAAGCTCTCAGTTACACTGGATCAGGATTTCTGACAGTGAAATATTGTGTAGAATGGTATGAAGGGGTGATAACTGGACATAATGGGACCCACCTTGTGCTGCCTGATGATGGTGTCAAGTCTGGTTATCTCCCCTGGCAGGGGTTTGTGTGTGCGCTGCAGAGCCTCGGCCTCGGACAGCCAGGCCAGCATGTTGTTAAGGTCAGTCTGGAACTGGTGCCAGTCCTTGCGGTGCTGACTGAGCCGGTAGTCCAGCTGGATACCGCCCGCCTGCAGCATCTCCCACCGTTGAACGATTGCTACAAATACAACAACGTCAGGTTCATACAAAAGGCATATACTGTACAACTGAGTGTTTTAATATCATGTTAATTTTGCACTTGACCATGAAAAAATCTGATGTATAGAGTGTGTTTCATATTTACTTGATACATAGAGCTATGATGAAGATATATACCCCAGGGTTGGCTCACTTGACTAACGATTTGAAAAGGTAATTTGTAAAACATAATTTGTTGCATGACGGCATAGGATTCATACGTAACCTCCACTTCACACAGAAGCGTATGTATGATAATTAAAAAATTCAGTCTCAAATGAACAGAGAGAAATCAAGACCATATATGCTGCAATATGTACATTATATAATCAAACTCAACTTTTATATGTAAATCAATGAACAAAATCTGGCTTCACTCTGTCTGAAACTGAATCAACCACTACAGCATTTCTAACCCTATTATTACAGACAGTGAAAGTGACGCAGCGTACCTTCCACCTGGTTGTCGGCACTGTTGATGGTACGTAGCCCGGTCTCTGCCTTCAGGAGGCGCTGTATCCGGCGCACATCCTCGACACTCTTCTCCGCCTCATCCATACTGTGGGCCTGTACAACACAAGCAACATCCGACATCTTTATTTATATGGGGTAAAATATATGTTCTTTACAGCAGACATTCTTTATACAAAATAATATTCAGGTAAGCCATTAATTTCACTGAATGTTACTCCTCACTATATTTGCATTTTTTAGAATCCAGCAAATTCATCTAACAGTTAATAGGGCAATGTGCCTGAATGTTACATAATTTATCGTACATATGATCAACAGTGATGTATATTATAAAATTTGAAGAGAATACACAAAATAAGGGCACAAAAACAAAATCCAGAAAAACACAACTTACATAGTCTGTGGATCGTTTTTCGACCCCTGGTCCTGTAGGAGTGGCAGTGTTTAGTTCTCGCTCTACCGTGTCAAGTTTTTCTGTGGCATCCTCCAGTGCGTCAGCCAGCTTCTCCAATATGGCCTCCACTTTAGCCTCCTTCCCGCCCTGACTCAGTTCCGACTTCATCCGGTTAAACCTCTCTTGTCGGGAGGGGGAGTGGCCTATAGCAAAGTTAGTATGCACAATCACGCAAAGAAATAAATGAAAATGGTTCATGTAATAAGTAACAAGAGCACCGCATGTGGATGCCAATGCTCATCTGTATAAATTAGACGAAAATAGACCTAAGAGTTACGGCCCTTAGTGAGAATGCAGCCCTTGTGATAGTGAACAAGTATGTGAAGTTTGATGACAAAAGTTTTAATAGTTCAGAATTTATGGCCAAGGTTAAAGTTTTTGATGATGACGATGCCAACGACTACAACACCAGAGTGATGACAGTACCTCCACCTTTTTCTTTGGAAAAAAAAGGTAAAATAAAAATAAATCGGTAGATACGTTAATAAATATATAAATATTAATCAGTATAAAGATAATCTTCCTCAAGGTGTATTTTTCTGCTGCAAATGTTTTGTTTAAATCTTATCTCTTGTTTTCAGTTGGGAACTGACATGGAAATGAGGTTATTAATCAAAAAGTATTGATCAAATAGATTAATTTGAAATATCAATTTAATGATTCAAATTTGTATCTTTTATTTACAAAAAGGTAGACTAAGTGACAAAATGTCTGATGAGAAATTCTACTACAATATCTACCTCTTCCATCCACAAAGTCCTTCGCCACGCGGCGGGGAGATTTTGTTCTTGGTCTGGCAGACCGTGAAGCCAAAGGAGATGCGGCTTCCTTTCGTCGGAATGTGGGAGAGCTGCGTGACATGGAAGACTGGGTGGCAGCTGTAACCGATGGCAACTTCTTTGGTGAGGTTGACCGTGACCTTGACCTTTCTCTGAGCTTCTTAAGCAGGGCTCGTCGTTTTTCTGGGGGACTCTCTGGCGGAGAGGACTCGAGGTAGGCTTCAATCTCTTTCATGTCCCACTCGAGTGTGAAGGGCTCGTCCGGTCCTAGGGCGTACAACTCGCGCTCTAGACGATCCAACTCATCTTCATCCAGTCGCAACCGATCCTCGGTCTGTAAACCATCATTATGTATTCTCATTTAGCAATCATTTCAATATCTAGACGTATCAAAATTCTTTAAATAAATTCAAATTCTACTCTTCCATTGGCTGACTTTTATAGTATTTTCTCTAATAAAATGGATGTAAATTTAATGTGGATTAAGCAAACTAGTGGATAATGCATTTCAATAAAATATATCAGTATTTATTCAATAAAACTCAAACATGAAAATGTTACTTGAAATTAAGTCACTTCTCAATAAATCTCCATGACTAGAAGAATTTAAAAGATTCATAATTATCAAAGCCCCAACCTGAAGTGCAGACAGTCTAGCGCTGGTGATAGCAATCCTGTCAAGGATCTTACGGTGGTACTGTCGGAATGTGTCGAGCTCGGCCTGTGTGGTGATTGCATCAGTGCTGTCACCCTTCTGTATCAGGTAGAGGCCAGCCTCGTCCAGGAAGTCAAACTTGCGGGCCCGCGAGTCTATCTCATCTTGGATCCTCTGTACAGACAGGATCAGCAAGAGTGATCAATGCAGGTCATGTAAATATCAAGTTACAGGGGTCCAAACCCAGGTAATGCATTTGTACAGTGTCTTAAGCATGTGAAAACAAACACTTTCATGATTTGCTTCCCATGGCAATATTGGCAGTTGCACTATAATGGTGTGTCATGATGGCTCTTCATTGTACATGATTATTTTTCTAAATTTCAAAAAGAATATCCTCAATCTAAAGTAATGAAATGACCTGTTTTCCAAAGTTCTATAAGACAAGGGATACTATTATCAACAGTACTCAAAACTGAGTTTCTGTTTAAACTGTTTTGCACCTGGGAATATACATGAAACATATATGGAAAACACTTAAACAAAGCAAAATGATATCTGTCATAACAGATAAGCCCATACCTGCATTTCCTGTATTTTAGTGGCAACACTCATTGAGGACAGGTGCTCGATGTTGGTCAGCTGCATGTCGATCTCAGTCAGCCAGGACAGCAGTGCGTCTCGTGTTCTTGAGAAATCCTCCCTGATACTTGATGAGTGTTTCAGCTGTCGCAGGTTGGCAGACACACGACCCTGCATGGCATCCCAGCGGTCATTGGCATCCTGCATCATAGCCTTCAGGACGCCGGACATGTCTGTGCGACCCTCACGGAGCCAACCGACGGTACTGACGATTGATGTTCTCCAACTTAGTGAGGTTACCATGGATCTTCCTCTGTACATCCTGTAACACAGACACAACATTTCCTCATATAACACCATTATCTCTCTCTCTTTCCTGCTTCTGCATAGCATCTATATCACAGCATACTACCTAATATTACTACATACTAGTAATATGTGGTTGAACACCATTTTTTTTTTTTTTTTTTTTGCATAACACATACATTTTACATTACACAGTAAATCTGCTATATTACTAGACCATTCATATTATGACAGACCACAACTGGACTGGATGCAATGTGATGGGACAGACAAAATTACTCCATCCAAGATTCAGAGGGTTACAATATCTTTCTAAATAAGTTGCCCTCCTTTGTAGAAGTAGCAAGCATACCTCGCAGTGTTGGAACTCCTCCTTGGAGATGCTGACGTTCAGTTGGTCAGCTGCAACATCACTGACCTCCTCCTCCATCACCTTCAGCCAATCAGAGAAGTCCCTGCAGTCGTCCATCAGGGTCTGCCATAGCTGCCACGTCTCCTCGATCCTGTGACAAACATGTTGTATTGTAATCCTTACTGCACATGTACTCAGATGATATCTCATTAAAGTTTTAACATAGAAAAGATTATCAAATGATACAAATGGCATTGATTGTGCTTAATGTGTTCCACCTTATTTGATGTTAATAATTTTTTTCTTGGAAATTTGAGGGCTTGGTGTAAAACTGATGTAACTGATTCTTTATCTATATGAAGGTACCTTTGTCTTCATCAAATCTCAGAATGTCACTGTTTGATTTTAGAATGTTATAAAATATCAATAGTGTATCTTAAATATAATAAATATTTCAGGAAAATAAAATTTTCTATTTTAATTCCTGATGGTTATGATATATGGCAAAAGCACTCCTAGATGGACCTCTTTTTTTTTAAAAAGACAAAATAACACGGTCACGAAAAGAAGACATCACCATGACAACACTGACCTTGACCTTTGTTCAGGGGCCAGTTGGCAGATGCCCCTCCAGCGTCTCTCCAGGTTCTTCATGGCAGTCTGAAGGCCATTGAACTCGACATCAGTGGGGCAGGCATCAGAGTCGTGAAGAAGCACTTCACACAGATTCAAGACAGACCCCACCCCTGGGCTGTGGCGCTCTATATCATGCTGCAGGTCCTGGGGAGAGAGACGTAATATATACTGTGGTGTGCACATATGGTAGCATGCAGACTTAGGTTTTGGTAATTGAAGAGCTTTAAGGAAGTCTGTGTTTGGTTAAGGTGATTGTTTACAGGAACAACTCTTCAACATGAGAATAATAAGTTGCTACAATTTTGTGCATTTATAAAAAAAAATCTGTTCAAACAAATTACATATTAACTTTATTGTTACTAAAATTCTTGTTTCTTTCAACTGATCTTTCTGTGCTTTATTTACTCAATGTCTGACTTTTTATAAAGACCTGTTTTTAAAAGACAATGTATTCTTTCACTGCTTTCATTTATCTTACCATGTAATGATATTTTGATATTATAATATAGCTCACGTTTATCCACAAGGCAGTACTTACACTCTGGTGCTGGAGTTTCTTCTGGATTTCTCTTCTGTCACATTCCTGGTAGACGACAGGGGCAGACAACTCTGTCTCCATGTCCGACAGCCACTTGCGTAGGTTGCTCATACTGACGTCCAGCTGTTGTACCGCCAGTAATGTCTCCTGCAGCTTTCGTTGTCTGTTGGCAGCAAACATGTTACAGAATTATAAAGGTCCAATGTACTTCTGTTACTTAGCAGTATTTTTCCCTTTCTATTTCCTTGCTTTTTCAAAAGGTATTTTTTGAAATATGTTTATTTTTTTATTCCAAGTAAACTCTTACTTTTTTTTCTCAGTTAATAAAATGCCATAAACCTTTCTTACTAAATTCATTTTAATCATGAATTTCTCATTCAGAATACAACTGAGAAATATTTTTGAACCTAAAAATATGATTATACAAGGATTGACATAAACCATACAGATTTAAAAACTAGGAACTGATTGCAAACGTGCAGTGACATAACCTGAGCGGACTCAAAAATACCCTATCAACCTATCAAGATTGTCATTTTCAGTGATCATCACTGCCATTTACATTTTGCATTTATGTATATAAACCTAAATTTCCTTTGAACCATAACACACAAATCAATATGACAGTGGTTTCCATAGTTACCTGAATCCAATGACGGCCCGCAGGTGCTCCCATTTGTCCTCCAGCCGCTGGACCTTCTGGTCAATGTCGCTGGCGCGAACCTCATTGCTGACCTTCATTAGGGCACGTCCCTGGTTCACCAACTCGACCTTGACCTTCTCCTTCTCATTCAGTTCATCCTTGAAGTCCTGCAATTCACATGTGTCCATATTCATTTTTGACCCTGAACTTCTCTTCAATTTACCAGGTAATTTATTAAAAATAAATTTTACTCCTTGATTCACAATTTCAGAGAGAGACGCTTAATCCCATTTCTTATACACTGCACACAGAAAGCCGTTATTATTATCAAAAGAATCCGTATTTCACGACTCAATCCATCTATATATTCCTATATATGAACAACACACAGTAGTCTTGGTTCTCCCTAAATTCCTCTTTTTGATGAATTGTTACTTCACTATAACATATATATACAGCGGTATCACTTTTTCTTTGGCATCTTTCTCTTTCAACATTTTTTCTTGATAGAAATCCATACAACTTTATCAAACTAATAACAATACTATAATGTTTTTTCCCACTCTACAAAAGCCTCTTATACACAAAGTGTTGCTTTAAATTCAGTATCCATTTCCAAAGACCCTTTTATGACTCCCTGAAAACCTATACACTCTAAGCTTTTCTCCAAATATAATGTCCATTTTGTTTCCTGGTGATCCTTTCAGTAAACATTCAAGCCAAACCAACAGTTAATTTG
>CM037781.1:50838295-50853101 GCA_021229015.1 Solen grandis
TTTTAATTAGTGCGGATGCATAATTCCCAGTTGTGTGAGTACATGTCTGTTTTGTTTTTAATCACGATTGCAGATCCTTTTGCCTCCATTAACCCCTTGATTTCTGTTCATTAAGAAGTCACCCCTTTCATTTTTAGATGCAGATATTCAAATTATAATCAATTCCTTTGTCAAAACAATTTTAAAAACAGAATATTCCATTGACAGCGCTTTAAATCATTTTAAAGAAACACACTCATGGTGTTTTGTCGCGGAGTTTTTCGGGAAGAGGGCATATTAGGAGCAAACAAAAATCGCTGTTTGATTAAACCTTCAATTGTGAGCCAAACAATTTGACAAAAAGATAGAATCTTATATTTAATTCAAGGTTTATTTTAACTGAGTTAGACGGTCTTTTTAAACATATTAAACTTTCGATGTACAGTAACTGGCAAGGGTAGGTCTTCATTATTTCACATAACAGTATTAAGAAATCATTTACAGCACTTTAAGGTTTAAAACACGTACTTAAACTCAGACACATGTATACTAACATCGCAACGTGGTCGTGATTTGTGTTTTTGGGTGTAATTTATGATACATGGTAAATGTGTAGCACCAAAAATAATCTCATTACTAACCTTACTTACCATCCTGGTACAACAATAATGTGTATTGTGGTGCCACTGTCCCCTAATATGCCATAAAAGCAACATTCTTTTTTCTTCCATTAATCACAATCAAGATTTATAAACCATGAAATTTACCTTGGGGAAGAATGATTATGTTTTAGAACTTTTTGAACAGAAAACATAGCAAAATGTTTGTCAAACTACCCAATTTTATAAACAATAAATTTTATTTGACGATCTAAACTTTTAACAAAACAAAAACAAAGTTGATTGCTTGATGTGATAGATAAAAGGGTCACAGTAAAATTGAATTAGAAAAAAAAAACCTTAAATAAAACAGATTGAGTGTTCTAGTCTAATGAAATAGTAAACATTTTGTATTAATAATGCAAAATGTCAACAGACTATAACGAAAGATCGTCTTTGACATACCTATGTCGCTTAAATTATACTGGTATTGACGCAACACATAAAGGGTTCGAGACTGAATGGTGCCAGGATAATGAGATTATGCGGATCATTCTACATGTCTACTGTGTGATATTAAAGTGAGTCAGCAGTATATTTTACTCATACAAATCCCAATAATTGCTGATTGGACGATCAACCTTAGGAAAAGATAAACATTTTTGTGCCTGCAATTATATGTATGCTACAAATTGCTGGATATATGTAAAAATAAACTGACTCGCGAATTTTTTGTTTTGTTTGATGTATTCGCATCAAGGAAAATACAATTGTTTAAATAAATCCCCAATTATAATAGTTTTAAGAAATATGATCCGGACAACTAAAATTGACCAAGGGGAGATAGGAATATAATCGGTTTAATAGATTTATTTCTCTTGTGCAACTATTGGCCCCCTATCATGATGATCCTTTCATTGGTTTATTGTTTGTTGTAAACGGACAGACGGACGGAAAGACAATTTGACGACGTTTTGCTCCTCCGAAAGTTTTTTTCCCGGATGCATAAAAAATAAGTATTTGCTAATATCAGCATATGTAAAAGTGAATGTCAGTCCTAAAAAATTTTGGTTGAGGGTTTTTAAATTCCTATGTTTACGCAATACCTGCCTTTTCTGACTATGATATAAAAGGGCCTATCTAGAAAACAAATTCAATTTTTTTTTTTTAAACTTTGGCAAAAAATTTTTTAAATCCTATCTTTCCTGAAATTTCCCCATTCCTCTCAAAAGAATAACAAACAAATTGAAACAAAATTCAATTTCAATAATCATATAATTTGATGGACCTTTTTAAATGTTTTGTTCCCCTTTTTAAAAAAAAATTTGATTAAACTCGAAGGGCACCCTTATTAAAGTGAAGTTTGTTATTTTTTAAATATGAAATAAAATGAATATCTTCTTTAAACCCTTTAAAAAAAAAAAAAAAAAAAAAAAAAAAAAAAAAAAAAAAAAAAAAAAAAAAAAAAAAAAAAAAAAAAAAAAAAAAAAAAAAAAAAAAAAAAAAAAAAAAAAAAAAAAAACAAAATAAAAAAAAGGGACACCGTTATTAAAGTAAGTTGTTATTCAGTAGGGAATAAAATGAATATCTTCTTTAAACCTTGAAAAAAAAAAAAAAAAAAAAAAAAAAAAGAAAAAAAAACAAACAAGAGAAAAAATAGTATCATTCACAAAGAAAATCAAAGACATCGTCTTTGTGTACCATGTCAACTGAAAAAGACTATGTATAAAGACTTTTGTCATTTAAGTCGGACATAAAAACAATTTATGGAATCCCAAAACCTGAGATAAATGTTAGAAGAAAGGCCGTTGAATTTAGACTTCCTCATTTCCCCCATTCAAAATTGTTCGGGTTTATATTAATATACTCATTGGCTGAAAATTGCCAACTTTTGGAACATTGGATAAGTCCAACATTCCTGGTACTAGATCTAAATCCTGACGCGATACTAGATTATCCCTTCGACTTTGAAGAATAGAAAATCGGAGAAGACGATGTCGATAATTGAAAAACGCCGCCAAATTTTATTTTTTGGGTATCAGTAAAGTCGTCTTAAATTTAAAGTGTCAGTTTTGGCTTAAGGAGTTCATTGTCTAATCCTACTACTTTATCTTAACCCATAATCTTCCTTTTACCGATTGCTTTACCGGCAAGTTACATTAAAAGTGCCTTTGTTTACTGAATGCCAAGAAAGTAAGTCCAGACACAAACTACATCATTGCGATCTGAGCATTTTAAGTACTGATATTATACTAGGAAATAATATTTAAATAATACAAAGTGTGCCTATAAACAGAATTTTCATCTTTAATTCATTGGTTTGAAAGTACCGCAGCGACAAATGTTAAACATTTTGCTATGTTATGGGTTTAAGGATAGTTTTGATACTGAATTCTTTTAGGGGGAAAATTCCAAAAGGACATTTGTCCTTGTTTATACTGAGTCCTCCTCCACTTTGGATCCTAAAATAAAACATGACAAAATAGGTTTTGTGTAATTATTTACCATACATATCATCAAATTAGACATCTCTAGACTGAGAACATGTTTTAATGAAATCAATTTCATGTCATTTTTCTGGTAAATTTAACATGGCCTTTCTAATGTATGAGGAAAATTTTTTCCTTTGAGTATGCGTGAATTTTTAAAGAGGATTAGAAATGTCAAGGAATTAACGTCCATGTAATTTTAAACGTTGTTCGCTTCTTGTTTGGTTTCATCGCATCACAAATTCTCCATTTTTTTTTTGATTTTATGCAAGATTTTCAAATATGAAACAAAAAGAAGCAGTTTGCATCATGTACAATGTATCCAAAAGAAAGAGGGAGAGATATGTTTAAAAGCAATAAAAGACATACACGTTGAGGAACGAAGGAATAAAATATAAACATTCAAGTCAGCAAAAGCGTCAAATATTATCCATGGTTGTCGCTTTTTAAAGCTTAAGAACACGCTAAACCACAAGCCAATATATATTTTGAGATTTTTAAATCTATCTTAATTAGCTAAAAGTCGCATTTATCATATTATTGTACTTTCAGTTTTGTGCGTAGACAGTTGCTTTTCTTGGGGGCAAAATCAGTATTTAACAAACGTTTAACACGGAAGTCAGAAAGGGCAAAGCAAATTGCTAGACACTTTTTTTCAATAACATTTGAACTTGTACACCAGAGGGGCACTGCTTTTTGGAAGGACTTGGCTTTTTTCGGGGACCCGCTTATGTGCGGGAAAGGGCGAAACGGGGGACAACTGTTTACGCATCCCCGAGGGGCACCTGTTTTTTGCGTGGAAATATGAATTACTGCCATTTAAATTTAAAGCCCGGGTACATGTTCTTTAGTATGCATTTTTAAAAAAATGTTTCAAAGTTCAGAATTTTTGTTGTCATCTATTATAGGTACGTTTTTAAAAATATGTTCGGGATGGATAAAAGTTGATCAATACTCGTAAACCCTAATTCTTAGTTTAAATTATTTATTTTTCGTCGATTGGGAAATTAAATTAATTCTTAATTTAAATTGAAAAAGCCTGAAAATATTTGGTCATCCATTGTCAATGTCGGCGTCCCCATATCTTTTCTGGCCTAACTGTTATAATATTTTTCATATGTTTTTTTTTTGTTATGAAACGCGGTTTTAGAGAGGAGGTGCAGTGACCCAAAAACCCTTTTTTGTTATCCCCTTTTTTTTTTTTTTTAAATTTTTTTTTTTTTCCGGAGCATTTCTAAAAAAATACAAGGTATTATTAAAATGGAACAAGATGGTGATAGGGGAAAAAAAAAATTACCCAAAAAAACCCAAACCCTAACTAGATCTCTTGTTTAAAATCCGTGAATAAAAAAAGCTATTCAGGGAAAATTACTTGACTTAAATTTTCATGAGATTTTTGACTAGAAAAATTACAGTGACAAAGAACCCTAACTATCATTGTCCGAAAATTGAAAATCCCCCCCTTTTTATTTTATGTTTTGTAGGCTAATTACTAAAAAAATATGCAAGGGATTGCCTTGAAACTTCTAAATTACGATAATGATAGGTTAGTACTACCAAAAAAATTAAATCTATTGGGCCCGTTCTTAATTATATCCACTTCTTTTTTTTAATAAAAATTTTTTCCGGGGATTATTGAAATATTATATATAGTATTTGGGTTAAAACTTAAAAAAAAAGATGGTGATTAAGAGAATTAGTGTCAAAAACCCAAATTCCACATAATCCCATTTTTAATTTTCTCCTTTTTTTTTTTTTTGTGAATTTTTGTTTTGTCCGGAGCATTATCAAAAGGGATACAAAATTAAAATATAAAAGTGGTGATAGGAGAAGGCAGGGATTAGGTTATAAAAGCCCTTTTCCCCTTTTTCTTTATACTTTTTTTAAATTTTATATCAAATTTTTTTCGAAGATTATTGAAAAGTTATAAAGTTTCGATTTAAAAATTAAATGTACATAGACGGTGACTAGGAGATGTGCGTGAAAAAATATAATTACCTGGGGCCATTTTCTCTTACCCTTTAAATTTTTAAAAAATTTTTTTGTAGAACATTAATTAATCTTAAACCCCGTATGACCCGAAACATTAAAATACATAGTGGTGCTGGAAAATGCAATGACAAAAAACCTTTTTTTAGGCACAAAGTTTTACTTGAAACTACAAGTTTTGACTTAATAATAAATGTTTTTGGCTTAAATAAAAAAATGTTTATTGAATACTATAAATGTTTTAAATTGAAATTCAAATTTTTTGATTTAATCAACAGGCTTTGAAAACATCAAATTTTTCTTGATCTATACAAGTTTTGATTTAAAATTTATCAAGTTTTTTTAAAATTGATACTATAAAATTTTTTTTTGATTTTCTTATAACAATGTTTTGAATTTAAATATATCAAGGGTTTTTTGATTAAATATATAAAGTTTTTTGTTGAATACTATACAAGTTTTATTGAATATAACAATGTTTGAATTAAATAATACAATGTTTTGATTTAATTTATACAATTTTTTGTTTTAAAATTTATACAATTTTTTATTGAATACTTTACAAGTTTTTGATTGAATACAATCCAAGTTTTGATTGAATTATAAAAAAGTTTTATTAATTAAATCACTTTTATTTTTCCCTTTTTAAAAATTTTAAATAAGATTTTTATTGGAGAAAAAAAAAAAAAAGATAATTGTTTTATTAAAAATTTGAAATTTTAATATTGTAAAGGATGGAGAATTGATGGTGAATAGGAGAAAAAAGTGCAATGGTGAGTGGGAGAAGTGAAAGGTGAATTGTAATGGTGAATAGGAGAAGAAGTGAAATGGGGTAGGAGAAGTGTAATGGGAATTGTAATGGTGAATGGAAAGGCAATGGTGAATGGGAGAAGTGCAATGGTGAATTGAAAATGGTGAATAGGAGAAGTGCAATGGTAATGAAAAAGTGCAAGGGAAATTGTAATGGTGAATAGGGAGGTGCAATGGTGAATAGGAGAAGTGCAATGGTAAAGTAAGGTGAAAAGGAAAGTGAAATGGTGAATGGAAAAGGGGAAAAAAGGTGAATGTAAGGTGAATAGGAGAAGTGCAATGGTAAATAGGAAGTGAAAGGGGAATTTTTTAAAAGGGAATAGGAAAAGTGCAATTGTGAATGGGGAAAAAATGCAATGGTGAATGGAAAAATGAATGGTGAATAGGGAAGTGAAATGGTGAATAGGGAAGTCAAGGTGAAATGGGAAGTGCAAGGAAAATTTGGGGAAGTGCAATGGTAATTTAATGGGAATAGGAGAAGTGCTGGTAAATGGGAGAAGAAAATGGTGAATTGTAATGGTGAATAGGGAAATGCAATGGGAATAGGAAAAGTGAATGGTTAATAGGAGAAGGAAATGGTTATGGGGAGAAGTGAAATGGTGATTGAAATGGTGAATAGGAGAAGTGCAATGGTGAATAGGAGAAGTGCAAGGTGAATAGGAAAAGTGCAATGGTGTTTGAAATGGTAAAATAGGAAAGTGCAATGGTAATGGAAAGTGCAATGGTGAATGGAAAAAGTGCAATGGTGATTGAATGGTGAAAGGGAAGTGCAATGGTGAATAGGAAAAGTGCAATGGTGAATGGAGAAGTGCAATGGTGATTGTAATGGTGAATAGGGGAAGTGAAAGGTGAATGGAGAAGTGCAATGGTGAATGGGAGGGGAAAAGGTGAATAGGAGAAGGCAATGGTAAAGGGGAGAATTGCAATGGAAAATGGGAGAAGTGCGGGTGAATTGTAATGGTGAATTGGAAAAGTGCAATGGTGAATTGTAAGGGAAATAGGAAAAGTGCAAGGGTTTAATGGGAAGTGCAATGGTGATAGGGAAGGAAGGGAAATTGAGGGAAATAGGAGAAGTGAATGGAAAATGGGAGAAGTGCAAGGGGAAAATGCAATGGTGAATAGGAGAATGAATGGTAATTTTGGAGAAGTGAAAGGGGTAAATAGGAAAAGTGCAATGGTGAATTGTAATGGTGAATAGGAAAAGGCGATGGTGAATGGGAAAAGTGCAATGGTGAAAGGGAAGTGCAATGGTGAATAGAAGAAACGCAATGACCAAGAATCCAATTGTTCCTTTTTTTAAATATACTTTTTTTATGGAAAAAGAGGGTTAATTTCATGAGTATTTGAGGACATATGTATAATTTTCCGTGGGCACCTTTATGCGAGAAGAGATACAGTCTGTAGGAAGGTAGAATGTTTTTAATTATGAATGAAAATTAAAAGGCTTTTGCCTTCAATATAATTTTTATCACCATCCAAAAATGTTTTTCTGTTTAAATGGAGATATGGACCGCGTTCTCAGTTTTTGTTTTGTTGTTTTTTTTGTCACAATGTTACACTTTGTTTTTAGTAAAAAATTTTTAGCACCCGTGGCGTATTGATTATAGTGGGTTTTTTGTATATTAGTTTTTTTGTTGGGCACTAGGATAGTCATCGAGATTGATTGTGTTGAGGTTTTGCTGCCCCCTTGCGTCGGGTATTCCCACTTTAGTTTTTAAATTGAGGACGTTTTATTTTTGTCATAGGTTGGTAAGCTTCAAAACAAAACAGAAAAATGCAAATGATTTCGTCCAATAACTGTGTTAAATTATATTTTCAAAAGTTGGTAAAACTAAAAAAAGATTCAGAAAGAAAAGAATAATTCGTGGGGGTAAGAGTTTAAAGGTAGTCTTTACTTTGAATGGATTTACATGAACCTTTTGTTTTTTAGAAAAAAAGATTATAAAATGTTTCTTCATTGAATGAAAAAAAGAATCACCTTTTCATTTCATAAATGACATTTTCCATACGCCATACGTTGGTGTTAATGAAAATATCTGATATCAACTTGAATAAATAACGAGTAGAGCATTTTTTTAAATCATAAATCCGTCCTGTAACAATATGATTATGCAAACCCTAGCAGTTAAATTTCCCGCAACTGCTTTTTTCGGCGATGAAAATTTTTGCTTTCGTGGGACTCGACAGGGATTTACCATATAACGGGATGTTTAAACCCTTGTAAGAAAATTTAAAATAGCTTTTTAGATTAAAAAAAAAAAAAAAAAAAAACAAAAAAAAAAAAACTACAACAAAAAAAAACAACAAATTTATATATGTATACAACCTGTAGTTTTAGAAATATACCTTTCTCATTTTGGGTTCATTGGAATATTTTTAGAAAAAAATTAAAGCTAATGTATATTTAAGTAATCGTATGTTTACGTGTTGTACCTTAAGATTTATGCCGTTCGAGACACGTAGAAATATTAAACATAACGAGGTGAACGGTATTGTAAAAATTTTGTGGACTAAGCATATAGAAAGTAACTATGTTATTATTATTGTTTTTATTTATTTGAGGCTCTAATTTCTTTATTACAGAAAAAAGGGCCTCAGTTTGTACATTGATTATTTAATGTCATCTTATATATATTAATCAGCCATTTAATAGCTTTCTGATAACGGCATGTAAAATTATGTTTTATAATAAATTTCAACGAACATCGAATGAGTTAATCGCCTTTCAAACAATGAATAGTCTGTAAGCCGTTATTTGCTATATCAGTCAAACAGTTCAAGAACCCATATTATTACACAAACACACACAAAAAAAATAGTTCTGTTGATTTAAAAAAACTGAATTTAAAAAAAATCGGTTTTTCTTTTGTTCTTCAAATTAACATGCCACTTTCGATAGTTTGAAATGTTTACTGTGTATGTCATATATTTCACTTACTGGTAATATCGGCTATATTCTAACTCTGCAATTCATCAAATAGTGAATAAAGACATTTACCTGGATGTCACATACTCGTAACCTCATATATGAAGCATCTGCAAATGAATAGGCAGACCGATTAGTTTTAATATATTCATCGCTTAGAAAACCATTGAATCGATTATCTGTGGTTGCGAAGTGTCAAACCAATTTGAAATATCACGGCCTATCATTTTAAGTACTGTCACAACAAAATTTATCATAAAGCAGATCAAATACATCAGGCAAAGTTTACATTATTCTTAAAACATTTGTTAACATGCAATGCATTCATCTATTCTTGATATGTTGTATTTCGTTGAAAGGTATTCGTCAAAATTTTGTACTTAACCGAGATTCATACTCTCTGATTATTAAATCTAAAAATAAAATGAGATTAAAATTTTATATTTCTTTTTTTAATATTGAAATAAATATTTTAATGTTGTTTTTTTCAACCACCTCGAAAGCACTTTTTAATTTGTGTTTGTAACAAAATTGTTGATCTCAAGTATCAAAACATTTTAATAATACTCAAAATATTATATTTTCATTCATATTATAAAATTATTTCATTAGAAAGCATAAAAGAACTTGAAGAACCGAAAGGTTTTGTTACCTGGATCGTTCAATCAATACGTTTTCACACAAAAAACATGGTCACAAAAGTATGTCAACTTGGGTAATAATGATTACATGGTCTTGCATCGTTAATGAAATTAAAGTGTTGTACCTGTCTCGAGAAAGCTGAAGAAAACCGAAAACTTATCAGAACACGATGTAATAGGGACACACTATATGTGTCGCATTACACATAATGTGGGCATGACAATTTGTCAACTAATGTAGCCACCATTAGATTGAATAAGGATTGATTGTCTTTTTATTACATTCACTGACGAAGCAATAAAATACTTACATTGTATGGCATTATTTCCCAAGACGCCCTAAAAGTGATAATTAATGATATTGTTGATTGAAGTAATTTTTACTCAGTCTCAATGAATCTTTTATATGTTTCTATTATCGATTATAAATATAATATATGTTCAACATTGTCATGATCGTGGTTAAATGAAATACAGAGTTTCTTGATGGAAACATAATGTTCTTGCTATCAGTTATTCTACATTTATTTATTTTTTAGTCAATTGTATGAATTAAGCAATGCTGTAAATTTTGAATATATAGATCATTAAATAAACAAAAACAACAACAACAAAGGAAAATGAATAAATAATAACAATATTGTATCATCTTTGATTGCATTAAACTATGAATAATGATGATTATCAACTTTCAAATTTGCCCCTACATTTTAATACATGTCTAGGTTACACTATATTCTTGCACAAACTCATCGTTACAGGGGTTTCACATGGACACCCCCTACACTGTTTGCCCCGACATTCAATATGGCTTTTTAGGGTCAAATTCAAAAACGCGGGAAAAAAAAAATGGTGACGCATTGTTCCCCTCCCTTTTGAATTTTATTTTATTTTTTAAACATAAGGGTGACAATGTGGACGTTTTTCAAAAAATTGACCCGACGGTAGTGACATGGTTTCAGTTTCTTGTTCCTATTTGTAAAAAGTTTCAAAAAGTTTTTTTGTTGTTTTTTTTTTTGTTTAGAATATTTAAAAATAGATTACGTAGGTACAAAATCAAATTTAAAACTTTAATGTGTCCCAGATCAAATTACTTGACTATTGGTTTGCCGTCGCTTGACAGTATTTAATCATATAGGAGTTATCTAATTAAGGTGGAGGAAGCCCCCGAATGCAGGAGCACCCGAGTAGAACCCCCGAAATCCCGAAGCGGGGAAAGGGCCCCTCATTAAAAAATCCGAATCCCCTGCCGGGACTCGAACCCACAGAAAAATATTGGGGGACAGGTCCTCTCGGGATTTCGATAAAAGGTGAAAATTATTAAGATTTAGTGAATTAAAATCCCAAAACTGAAAACGAGGTTAAGCTGTAACAGCGTTTATATTGTCCTATTATCCCTTAAGTACAAAAAGTCAAAATAATATATAAAAATTAAAGGTTTATTTCACCGATCAGACATTTCTGAAATTTTTTTAAAACTTATCCAGTATTTGTCAGGATACGTTTACATGTTCTTAGGGTTTAGACATATAAGAAATGGGGGTTTTAAAAGCACTTGCTTTAAAATCAGTTTATCATTACACCAACACAAAAGCAATAGGGGAAAGGGCCCCAGTGATGCCTCATCAAAAGGTATCCCCAAAATGGTAACGGGATAATAGTGACAATTGTGTAACATGCCCGTGTCTGCAGTGTGTATCGCATCCGGAAGCATAATGTCGTTTTATAGAAACACAAGGCTGAAATCCCACTTGAAACTTATGTGGGGTCATTTCTCTCTCTCTCTCTTCTCTCTCTTTTTTAACTAGAGGTCATTTTCCGTTTTTTCTTTAATTTTGAGTAACCGATTTGAACACCAATTGAAAAGTTTCAAAACACTAAATTTTTATGTATAGATGTTTGTTTAAAACCCCCGGCAGATGATGTTTAGTTTTACCAATCGATAAATATATTTGGGAAATGCCATTATCACACAAACATTTAATTGACGACCCTATATTTTAATGGTGTTGTTTATAAAATTTTGGGGTTTTATAAGCAAAACAGTATCAGATTCGAATTAGATATTTTTTCAACATAAAATTAGTTTTTTTCTTTTCAAAGTATATATTTATTATATTCATCATTGACTAAATTTAAAAATGAAAAAAATCTAGAAATAAATATAAATAAAAATGACGTGTTCATACTCTGACAAAAATTGATGTAAATGATCTGAAAACGGTAAAATTATTTAAGACTTTGAAATCTCAGAACACCCAGAGAAGATTAAAGTTTATTTATATGTTTGAATACTTATCAACTGAACAGAGTTTCAACAAGTAATAAAATTCATTTTCAAAAAAGTCGGACATGAAAACCTTAATTGAAGCCAAATCAGCGATGGAAAGCAAAAAACGAAAAAATGCCGTAGAAAAACCCTCTTCATGACAGGTATATCTATTATATCACTGGTTGTCTTTGAATGTGGGTATTAGAAGGTCAGCTTTTGTTTCTAGATAAAGAATTTTGACCGACTCTGGTTATCTTTTAACTTTTAGAAAAAGATTTAGAGGGAAGCAGTTTGTGATTGAAAATTCCGTCGGATTTTTTTTTGACTAATTTTTCAAATATTTTTGGAAATTTCCTTGAAATTTTTAGGTCGTTGTGGCTTAAGCTCTTTGTCTAATTTTACATTACCTTAAAAATTTTTCCTTACCCATGTCCTATTGGCAATGCAAAAAAATGCATGTTAATGAAAACCGTCAAAGAAAGTCCAGAACCCCAAAAAGGGTTTCTGATCAGAATAGAGGTATTGACTTAACAAAACGTAACAAAAAGTTGGATTCCCCATTTTGTTTGGTTTGCCAACTAACAATTTTTCTTTGGGTTGTTGTTTTAAAAACTTTTTATTGATGGTAGTAACCTAAATAATTTAAACCCCTTGCTATTGTTTATTTAAAACCCATAAACATCATCGTTTTTCGCAAATCAGTTGTATGAAGATACTTTTAGTCCCAAAAATTCATGTTTTAAAATAAAAATATTAAAAAATTATTTATAATGCATTGAACTTCTAGCAAAGCATAATAAGTTTGTTTTTGCATTGATTAAAAGAAACGTTCAAAAAAATATGACCATCGTCATGTTTTATACGAGGTTTAAAAAGACAGAAATGCAGTCTCAAACAAAACTAAATAATTGTTCATTTGAAAATATTAAGGGAAAATTATCAAAAAAGAAACAATGTTTATGAACCGATACTGGTTTTCATTTAACTAACATAAATTTTGTGAGATAAAAATTTCCAAATTTATTTCAATGATTTCTAGAAAAACATAGCCCCTCCTAAAAGAGAAAAAATCTTTTTCGGACCCAAAAAATAGAGAAAGAATCTTTTATGCGACACCAACATAGAGAAAGAATCTTTTATACCCCAGCAACATAGAGAAGAATTTTGATAGACACCAACATAGAGAAGGGGTTTGATTCGACACCAAATAGAGAATGAATCTTTTATTGGACCCAACATAGAGAATGAATCTTTGATTGCGAAAACCAACATAGAGAATGAATCTTTGTTTAAAACGACCCCAACATAGAAAATGAATCTTTGTTTACGAAAACCAACATAGAGAATGAGTTTTGGATTCAAACCCAAAAATAGGAAAGAATTTTGATCACGACAAACATAAGAAGGGAATTTGTTTACGACCCCAAATGGGAGAAGGGAATTTTTGATACGACACAAATTAAGGGTAGAATAAATGCACCCCGACGGGGAAAAAACCCGGGGCCCTTTCCCGTTCGGGGCAAATGCTCTACCGATAAACAACCCCCAAAACTTATGTTTCCCCCCCTTTTGTGATTAAGGGTTTTGTGACTTTATCCCCTCCATTTTAAAAATTTTTTTTCGCCCCGAATTTAGGAGTTCGGGGTTAAATAAAACCCCGTGCAGGTGTTTAGACAACCTACAGGATGCCCCGCCCCAGGGTTGGGGCCCCAAAAATTCAAGGGTGAAAAAAAA
This sequence comes from Solen grandis, assembly GCA_021229015.1. Classification (NCBI taxonomy): domain Eukaryota; kingdom Metazoa; phylum Mollusca; class Bivalvia; order Adapedonta; family Solenidae; genus Solen; species Solen grandis. The sequence continues at coordinate 50,851,735 of CM037781.1, forward strand.
TATGCAGTGACGGGGATAAAACCCCGGGGCCTTTCGCTTACAGGGCAAATTGCTTACGAAAAAATTCCCGGGCCCTTTTTTAATTTGATTCCCCCCTTATTGTGAGTTAAGGGTACTGTGAAACCAACATAGAAAAAGGGAATCTTTGATTGCGCAAACATAGAGAAAAAAACCCTTTGATACGACACCAACATAGAGAAGGGAATCTTTGATCACGACACCAACATAAAAAAATGAATCTTTGATCATTTTTAAAAACCCATGAGAATGAATCTTTGATCACGACCCAAATAAAAAAACGAAACTTTGATTGCGACACCAACATAGAAAAAAAAATCTTTGATCACGACCCAAAACTAGGAAAAATTTCTTTGATCCCGACCCCAACATAGGAATGAATTTTGATTAGACACCAACATCGAGAAAAAATTTTTTGATCGCGACCAACATCTCATTTAGGAAAAAGTTATTTGCCAAAATTATTTTATAATCATGCAATCCATCCCTAAAAAACCCCCCCCGGGACAAGTGAACCCAAAAAAAAAAACCCCTTTCAACTCGTATGATTATTTTCCTCTAAAAACCTCTCATGAATACATATTAGATTTTACAGTCTTGTAACCAAAACCCCAAAGGGGTGACATGAACATCGGTTTTTCTGGGAGCAAAGTCGCATGGAAAAAAAAAACGTTATACACGGAAGTCGGAAAAAGGGGTATAACAAATTGCCAGGGCACTTTCTTTCAATTTCATTTAACTTGTGGTAAAAACCCCCCATTTCATCTATATAAATAATTTTTTTTATAAAGAATGGCATTTGTGCTGAAAATTTTAGGGAAGGAAACCCCCACTTTGCGCTTTCTTCCCTGAAAAATGCGAAAGCGAATTTTAAATTTTTTAAAATGCAGAAAAGGATGGGATAAGGAAAAAAAGTTTAAATATATTTTTTTTTTGAAAAAACAAATCGGGGGTTTGTTTCCCTTTTTTAGGTTAATTTTTGTCCCAGAATAACGTGGCATGATAATGAAAAAAATTTAACGAAAAAGCACAAAAAATCAATTAAAAAAAAAGAAAAATTTTTTTGAAAATGGGATACCCAAAAGGAAAAAATATTCGTTAATAGTGAAAAAGTAACGAAGCATCGTTTCGAAAAAAAAAAAAAGAGTTTTAAGTTTATTAACAAGGGATTTACAATACAGGCCGAATAAAAAAAAAAAACAACTTATATTTTCGAAGAAAAACGAAAAAATATCAGTGGATATAATTTTTTTCTAACTGTTTTAAAAATTTGGGGAAAAAGAATTTTGGTTCTGTCATTTAAAAATTTTTGCAAAGTGGAACGCGAAAGGGGAAAGATTTTCATGACG
>CM037781.1:50853201-50903201 GCA_021229015.1 Solen grandis
ATAATAAGCACAACAAACAAACTGCTTTGAAATATTTGACAGTATTAGAGTATTAAAATAAATAAAATTATCCTGATGTTTGTGTACCAAGATTAAACTGTTTATAAGTATTTGAAACAAAATTTTCTGAATCAAACTATTTTGATTCTAGGCTTTACATTGAAACCATTAGTTACAAACACACGTCCAAATGAAATCTCATGCCTTCAAGAAGTATGCATTATCTGATATGTACGGAATTTAGGATTATTCCTTATTTTTTTGGCCTGCCGATATTCATCAATTTATGGATTTATAGATATTGCGATGTCTAATCGCCGAATAACGCAGCAGACAAATGATATAATACCGTACTCATTCAGAATATCATGTTATGTCATGAACAACCAGTCCTGGATATGACTTTGTACGACAAAGCCAAACAAATTTAAAGCTTAACCGTTATTATGATCTTTTATGTTATGTCAAACACTCCACGATTATGGGGTGTTCATTTTACATTTTTACCATTCAATCACCTGAATCGGTCTAAAAATGAGACACTATTCAGTAACTCCCTAATTCTAGTTTTATAAACTGTCAATTAGACCAGAAATACTGTATCGTATTTCAGGTTTACATGTATCAAAACCTGTTTCCTATAAAGAACTGTAACTTACTATTATCTTAAAATACTGTTATTTCGCTAACAAGAATCGGTTGCTGTCATAGAATAAAAAATAAACAAATTTAATTTTTTCATTTGCGTTTGTTTCAAAATGTCTGATTCTCATAATGCAATACTTTTACAACTCTAATTTGGACCCTTTGTAATTTACCGGAAATGGCACGTCAGTTAATAGTTAGACCGCCTTGCATTGCGTGTCCAAATTCTGTCTGCGAATTTCCTTACCAGATTGAGACCGTGTGAAACTATTGAGATGTTTGAATGAAAATAGAAATTATAGACTTGCCTTTATGGCATTCACCGAGAGGACTGGAATATTAGCCACTTTAAGGCTGAACTCATTGGAGTTCAAGAAAGTGTTTTGTGCGTGCAAAGTAAGAAAACATTGTTGCAACTAAAAATAAACTGGAATATAACACCAAAATCGGCACAAATATGATACCAATAATCTTAAATCTTCTTGTTTCAAGCATTGTCATGATTTTAAACTTTTCTTTAATGTCACTTAATAGCCCTTTAAATCAAATGAAAGTATAATATGGGAAAGATTATAAGGATCACATTCTTGTGAATCATGACAGAAGAGACCGATAAGGATTTATAGAATGTCTTGGTGAGTTAAAGCATCTTATAATCACACAGAAAGAATATAGAAGAACAATACTGGGAATAAACTGGGACTAAACGAAGCACAATAGGACAATGAATTGCATGGCCTTTTTCATTAAGTTAACCGTCGCTATTACAATGTTTTAGTCCAGCTTAAGTTTAGTTGCGATGTCAAGCTAATCATAAATTGGGGAAGGCCTCGAGTGCGCAAATGCACTTATGTTCAGTTATCCAGTTAAAAGCTCAATACTATAGACTGCACGCCAATTGCTTAAACTGGGAAAATGAATGCTTCTTAATCAATATGTAAACCTCAAAGTAGTCCAAGAGATTCCTAAAGAGGTTATTGCATCAAAATATAAGGATGCAGTCTGTCAGGAGAGTCTCATTATTATATATTTCATGAACATTTTTTTTTTGTTAAGCGATGTCAAGTAATTTAAAATACTAAGCACAACAAAGTTAACGTCTCAGTTTCCCATATGATATTTTCTGCTTGTTTTCATTCCTCACTCAGTGTTGGATGGGTTTCCAATTACGAACTGAAAAAGTGTTACAAAAATCAACAAATAGTTTTAGTACTATAGTTAGGAACTCGTTGCTATGATTAACATAATTAAGGTCATTTAGATATCAAACTGTTTATTGGTCCCCACCTGTGAAATCGGATGGGAACTATAGGTTTGCACACGTCCACTTCATCCGTCCGTCCGTCCGTCCCACTTTCGTGTCCGCTCCATAACTTGGACATTTATGGATGGATTTTGATTAAACTTAACAGAAGTATTCCTCATAACCCTAGGGCGTTTCGCGCGCATTAACCATATGCACTTTTGAAATGTCAATGTTAAAGTAGTTGTTATAAATTGTATTTGGTGTTCATAGGCTCTATAACGTCCATACCTATTGATGGGTTTTTATAAAACTTTACAAAAGTGTTTGTCATAACACAAAAGGTGTGTGATAATAAACAAATGCGTCATTGAAAGGTCAAGGTCACTGGAGTTATTAGAAATTCTCTTCGTTATTTATAGGCTAAACTAATAAATACGGAAAATATAGATAACTATTTCATACGGAGAATATATATTACTATTTCATACGGAGAATATATATTACTATTTCATACGGAGAATATATATTACTATTTCATACGGAGAATATATATTACTATTTCATACGGAGAATATATATTACTATTTGATACGGAGAATAAAGATAACTATTTGATACGGAGAATAAAGATAACTATTTGATACGGAGAATTTAGATAACTATTTGATACGGAGAATAAAGATAACTATTTGATACGGAGAATAAAGATAACTATTTGATACGGAGAATAAAGATAACCATTTGATACGGAGAATAAAGATAACTATTTGATACGGAGAATAAAGATAACCATTTGATACGGAGAATAAAGATAACTATTTGATACGGAGAATAAAGATAACCATTTGATACGGAGAATAAAGATAACTATTTGATACGGAGAATAAAGATAACCATTTGATACGGAGAATAAAGATAACTATTTGATACGGAGAATTAAGATAACTTGTTGATACGGAGAATAAAAATTAATTATATGAAACTGAGAATAAAGATAACTATTTTATACGAAGAATAAAGATAACCATTTGATACGGAGAATTTAGATAACTATTTGATACGAAGAATAAAGATAATTATTTGATACGGAGAATGCAGATAGCTATAAGATACGGAGAGTTTAGATAACTATTTGATACGGAGAATAGATACTTGGGAAATAAAGATACATTTGAATAAAGATAACCATTTGATACGTAAAATTAAGATAACTATTTGATACGGAGAATTAAGATAACTTGTTGATACGGAGAATAAAAATTAATTATATGAAACTGAGAATAAAGATAACTATTTTATACGAAGAATAAAGATAACCATTTGATACGGAGAATTTAGATAACTATTTGATACGAAGAATAAAGATAATTATTTGATACGGAGAATGCAGATAGCTATAAGATACGGAGAGTTTAGATAACTATTTGATACGGAGAATGCAGATAGCTATAAGATACGGAGAGTTTAGATAACTATTTGATACGGAGAATGCAGATAGCTATAAGATACGGAGAATTTATATAACTTTATGATACGGAGAATACAGATAAATATATTATACGGAGAATACAGATACAATTAAGATAAATTTATGATACGGAGAATTTAGGAAACTATTTGACACGGAGAATTTAGATATTTGATACGGAGAATAAAGATAACTCTTTGATACAATTTTAAAGATACATTTCTATCAGTTTAGCTGACCAAAAGTGTTCCACAAAAAAATCGTGAAAATATACATGTTGTTTTGCTCTCCTGTGTATTAAATACGAGCTCAATTTTTAGAAATCAAAAGCTGGTGAAATATTTTACATAGGACCGAATTTCCAAGGCAACAACACCATCATCAAAACCATCATCAACACCATCATCAAAACCATCATCAACACCACCATCAACACCATCATCAACACCACCATCAACACCATCATCAAAACCATCATCAACACCATCATCAAAACCATCATCAACACCATCATCAAAACCACCAACAACACCATCATCAAAACCATCATCAACACCATCATCAAAACCATCATCAACACCATCATCAACACCATCATCAAAACCACCATCAACACCATCATCAACACCATCATTAAAACCATCATCAAAACCAACATCAACATCATCAACACCATCATCAAAACCATCATCAACACCATTATCAACACCATTATCAAAACCACCACCAACACAAAGATGAGATCCCTGGTCTCTTCGATTCCCTTTCTCTAAAATGACCATGTATGAACTGTGTTTTCTTTCTATTTCTATCACTAAGTGTATGTCACTAACGGTACTGATACTACACCGAAATGGTCATCAGATAACTATATATCGTTAAATTACAAAATTGTCTCACAATAATGAATTGTTGTTACATTTATGAAAACATTGTATTTCCAAAATATGCGTGACGGTTTTGTTCCCGGGTGGATAGGGATGGACATCCACATGTTTCGATTACAATTTATGCAATTTCCATAATCGAAGTTATTATTCAAGAAATATACCATTACAAATGCATCATCGTATCTAATAAAGGTATATTTACTTTTTTCTCTACAGATATTTGTTGCATATCAAAATTCTCAGACACATAAACTGTTCATTTCATATATAAATTTTGAGATCCTGTTAAAGTACTGAAAATAGACTTCACTATTCATAAGCAAAATCAATGCAGCCAAGACGCTGTTTAACTTTGTCCTGTAGCTAACGTCACTGCTGTTACTTAAGCGGATACAGACGCCGACTGCAACCTCCTAACATGTAACTCAGTGCGTGTATACAGCAATGCAACTCTAACACCAGACGTCACAGACAAGGCAGCTTGTCGTAGGGTTAATTATCATGTCAAATACGACAAAGTTTTATTGCATCATTAAAGGCTTCAGCAAGCATGATCTAGGGCTGAGATGAATGTCGCCAGACGCAGAAATATAACTTACGTATCCAAATGTGTAAAAGAGCAGGTATACAATTCTACAAAATATGACATAAAGACTATAGGGGTATAATAGACGAACCATGTTTTCTAGTGAAGTCCTTGCAGATTGTGTGTGCTAATAAGAATTACCAAGATATTGAAAATTAACATTTTGAGTGCAAATTGGTGGTCCTATTTAGTATTAATGCAAGATAAAGCGTTTTCCTAAGAGTATGCACACCGGAAACTTCAGGATTCAATAAACTTAAAAGTATCAAAGTTCAACGTACTGTGAACTTCTGCTAAGAAAATGACCATGAAGGTAAAGTCTCTGTAATGGTTCCGCTACGTCTTGGACCATTTAACCTCTACCGTGATAACCAAGGTACCCTAATGAAACATTAGAAAACCTTGGTTATGTCCGTGAAAGGAGATGAGGTCCGAAATGTAGCGGAAACCATTACAGGGACTTTACCTTAACTAAGTCAATGGTTATCTTGTCTTTGTAAAGCTGATCAGAAGAGAGAGTTGTGTTGAAATGTATATTTAGATATCTTATGACAATATTCGTTGTCTAGTCCCTCTAATTAGGTTGAGTATAATTGTGTATAAAAAGTGTCATTGCTGTCGAAGTTTTTTTCTATGTCTGTATTAAACAATATTCCATCCTCGAAACAGCAATTTTGTCTGTTTCATTTAACCCACCTTACCACCCCTCCAATAGCACCGATGCACGGGAGACAATTTTCATGTTGAACAAGTGCTTAGTACTCCGAGTTCCCATAGAAACCCAATGTTGCCGAGTGCAAGGGAAGAGTGCATCTGGTATAAATTAAATACGTCTTTGGTATGACACGTTCAGCGGCGGAAAGCGCGCCGGTTGGTATTCGAACGACTGACCTCCCGATCGAACAGACGCTTTACCACTGAGCTATTAAAATCTTGTACATAACGAAATATAATGATCTATGTTTCCTTCTAAATCGTGATTTATCATCTTTGTTCAAACACCCGTTTGTTGACATTTAAGCTTTCGCTAATATAAATTCCATAGCCTTTACTCATTAATGTTCTGACACTAGAATCATCTTGAAGTTAGTTTGACATAACTAAAACATCCCTTGCTAATATGCGAAAGCGAAATGAATTGGTCTACTATTTAGCATCCAATTTTATCCTGTTTTCACGTCGTTTTCAAACCTTATAAAGGGTGTATCAATATACTCGTAGTCTCAGCGACATCCCTCGGGGTCTGTTGTGTATTTTTGTAAGTTCGATGTATGTAAGTCATTAATTACTCTACGAATAGCCGTAAAAAAGTTATATGGTAGCAAACATTTCATTTGAACGCTACTCATATCTTTGTCAATCTTCGTTTTACCCTTTTCGTATTCAAGAATGTATTCATAGGAAACCGCCGAATAGCTTTGTATTGATTTTATCATACGATTTTGTAAAGCTTTTATAAGGGCGTTATACAGTTAATGCAAATAAATAAGCTAGGGGCTGCTAATGTAATCAACAATTTATCCAACAAGAAACAACTAAAAACAGGACATACTGTGACGTTTAAAGCGCAGTGCGTTATGAAACACAATTTTAAAATAAGAATTTGCCTTAATTTTTATGTTTAACTTTGAACAGTCATTTTTTTTCCATTAATTCAGTCTGCGGCAGTAGCAAACACACTGCATTTCACCAATATAACCCGTAATCGATTCCAGGTCGGCAGATGTTGTATTTGAACGAGTATTTGGTAACCCGTTTGAACACAAGAACTGTATCTGTGAATTCTGGTTATCTCACGCATCAACGGCACTGTGAAGAAGTAGCATTTGACTTGACCTGCCTTGACTATTTGAGTTTACCGTCGCTTCGACAGTATTTCAATCATATAGCAACGTCCAGCTAATTACAGGTGGAGGAAGACCCTGAATGCACGGAGGCATCCGGGTAGAACCACCGACCTACCGCAAATCAGCTAGAAGGCTTCCTCACATAAAAAAATCCGATTGATCCTGCCGGGATTCGAACCCAAGCGGTGAGGGGCTGAGTGAGTGTTAAAGTCAGCGACTTTACCCTCTCGGCCACGGATAAGAAAATCGAAAAAAGAAGGCTTGAATAAGCGTAACATAATTATATAAGCGACCATTTCCTAATTCAAATCTTCTTGTTTATGTACGTATAGTTTTGATATAAGCGACATAGCTGATTGTTATAACATGCAAGGGACTATCACAAGGTATATAGACAATCGACTGCGGTAAAATAAAGGAATAGAAAATGACAATTTCTATGTGAAAAACCAACAACTAAAAAACAACAACATTTATTTCAGATAAAGAAATATATCAAATAATATATTCTTGCAGTTCTAAGCAGACTGAATGTTTTACAATGTATTCCATGTAAATACATCATTGTTATGATAGATTATTATAGTCTGAAGAGACACCTAACCTACCATCACGGGGTACTGTTCGAATAAGACGCTTCTGAAATGAAAGAATCATCCTTGTTCAGTTTTATTTATAGTTTATTTGTTTTGATACATTGCCAAACTATCGCAGATAATACGAAAACTTGTAACCATATGAAAATAATTTGCAACCAGCAAACGGAAATCTGATATCTTCAATATTCCTTTTACCTTACTGTATCTAACAAAAACTCGTAGCGTTTTTAGATTGCTAAGCGCATGCACAAAGCGGACTTTGATAACCATCACTCAAAACAATTATTGAAGTATAATCATATCATTTCTAGTTATGTGTGAAATACTTTCCAAGCATTTCTACTTTGAAAATCAAAGTACCTCTCATTTTTCAAAAAAATATATATCAAATGTTGACAAACGTCTACAATACAATCATGCTAAAATTTAAGCAAATGTTTTGAGAAATCAAAATATTGTGTCAAAAAATAAATACAGAATTATAGAATGCACCAAGTGTCATAAAAACACTATAGAATTATATTTCCTATTCTGATGCGTAACTGTTTTGATCACGTGATCACCTGTGCATTTCCCGTGCGGACAAATACTGTTGTTGTTTTTTTTTTTTTGTTGTTTTTTTTTTTTTGTTGTTGTTGTTTTGTACGGGGAGCCTAGTAATATTGTTTTTTAATGGTGTTACACAATCAATGGAGGTTTCTGAGGCAGAAAACTTTGAAGTCCGATACAATTGCGTGCATATTCAAGTAATTATATCAAGCTAACTACCTCAGATACCTCCATGGATTATTGTAACTGTAAGTGTAAGTTTATACTATTAATATTAACTACCCAGACAATGTTATGAGCCACTTTGCCTGTAACTGACAATCCAGTGGAAGGCTTTTGAAAAAAATCAGGCATTGTTGATTTGCATAATTACCACGGCCGATTTTACTGTACACACGTTCAGACGGATTAAATGCAAATATGCAGTGGATATTTGATACACACGCTCGGCTGATTGCGGGTTAGGAAAGATTTCACCTAAAGTGTATCTTCTGTAAGGACTGTAATACTTGGTTCCAACCTGAATGCCAAGGAATGGATACTTTTACTTATCGGTTTCATTGTGATAAACCACAGGAGTGTTGGCAATGTTTGAATTGTGGCATATCTCATTTCACTTCACCACTGTTTGAAACCTCTACAACTGCTGATACAAACCACTCATTCTCTTCAGACAGCTCATACAGCCAACTGTGTCTTTCACCAGGTACTCTCAATCCTACCAAATTTTTTATCAGCAGTACTCCATCTTGTAAACAATTGACCAATGCACATACGCCTTCAAAAAAATAAAGTCGACCTAGACCTTCTGTATAGCAAGCACAAAATTAAAAGCATTTGAAAATAATAACTGTAAATTGTCAGTCTGTTAAAGAAAATCTTGGCTTTCTAAGCATGCTAGAATCAGTGAAACCTGATATTGTTTTAGGTAATGAGTCCTGGCTATGACAAAATGTTAAGAATTCTGAAGTCTTCCCTCCTGACTATAGAAATAATCTCAAGCACAGAACAGGAGGTGGTGTATTTGTCTTAGTATCGAAAAAGTGATCCAAAAAGTATACCAGTTTTCTATTACCAACTTTAAAATCAAATTCAGAACTGTTATGGGTGAATGTTAAACAAAAAGGTCTTGTATGTAGTGCATACAGGTCTGATAGAGATTGTTCTTGTATTGATGAACTAGATCGCACATTTTCAATGACTGATGCTGACAATAACACAATTATAATTGTGGTGACCTAAACTTGGGGGATATTAATTGGGATACTCACACAGTTAAAACTTTTGAAAATTTTGGACTCACACAATTGATTAGTGAACCAATCCGTATTACTGACAGCTAGAAACTATCTCGATTTACTTATTGTTTCAAACCCATCCTTTGTTGAGAATGTAAAGATAATTCCAGGTTTTAGTGATCACTGTGTACCTTTTATTGACATGTTGGCATCAGTCAGAAGAAATACTAAGGAAAGAAGAAAAAGTTATCTTTTTAACAAGGCAAACTGGACTGAAATTATAAAAGGATAAAAGGACTTCACTACTGAAAACAATCCGAGAAGTTTAAATGCCCAAGAGATAAGGGACTCTTGTAGATATGTCTGAGATACCCTTACCGAGAAATTTGTTTCATCTAAAAAGGTGCCTTGAAAACACCACATCCATTGGTGAAACTCAAGCATAAAGAAACATATAAAAAATGAGACAGATTATACAGTAAACTGAAAAAAAAAATCCTCAAAATTTACCCAAACTTAAAAAAACTTAAACTTAAAAAAAATCTTATTCAGAAAAACACAAGAGCAGCATATTGGGAGTACATGAATAATATCATATGAGATAAAACTGAAAAGTAACATGGTGCTACAAAAGATTCTGGAGCTTTATTTAAAGTTTGAAAAATGACCCATCAGGTGTGGTTCCTCTTCTTGAAAATGGTATCTTACGTAACACATCAAAAGAAAAAGCTGATTTAATAAATCGTCAATCTTCCTCAGTTTTTGAAAATGATAATGAATCTTTCATGCCTCTGGTAGGTCGGTGGTTCTACTCGGATGCCTCCGTGCATTCGGGGTCTCTTCTTCCACCTGTAATTAGCTGGACGTCGCTATATGACCGAAATACTGTCGAAGCGACGGTAAACTCAAATAGTCAAGTCAAGTCAAGTCAAGTCATGGATCCATTCAGAAACGTGCAACGAGATTTGTTTCAAATGATTAATCTAAAACCCCAGGATCAATGACCAACATACACTCAACACTTAACTGGCAATCCCTAGAAACTTGCAACAAATTAGTTCTATTTTACAAAATAGTAAATAATATAGTAGTACTAGACATGATTCAATATCTGCAACCCTACACAAGACAATCTAAACATTACCATAACCAAGCTTACCATCTTGTTAAATCATCAAACAAAACTCATGAATATTCCTTCGTCCACCTGTGGAATTCCCTCCCACAGAATATAGTCGGCGTCGACTCGGTCCTTGGCTTCAAGTCGGCGCTGGCTGCATGCACTTGGACTGCACGATGTTTTTAATACATCCGACTTTTAATTTGTTACTTTTTTAACATACTTACTCATCTAATTGCACCTAAACCATGTGTATATTGTAGACAAAAAAAAGATTTTTTTTTATTTTACGATGTTAGGTTTTTGCACCAATCTATTCACAGTGCTTGGTTTTCCTGGGTGTACTGAGTAATTTGGGAGGCCTAGTAATCTATCCTTTAATTAATCCCCACGCATGGCATTCATAATCAGGAATTGATTGTTAACCATTACTATAGAAGAAGAAGAAGAAGAGGGGACTGAGTGCATAAATCACAGTTACTCTAGGTGTCAGCAGATTTGTTATGTCTCGAAATGTTTTATCAACTGCAGCCCGTTAAATCCTGTTTCACTTCAGACACACACAACTCCTGTGCCTTCAGCGCTTTGATTATTTTAAGAGTGGTGCAGAGTAGGTTTCTACGCACAGCTTTGTAGATCACTGGAGTACAACGCATCAACTCTGGGCCACTGTGATCATCCTATATCTTCGTTGTGCATCGTTCGTCGTCCATCATAGACAATTTACTTTAAATAAAATTTCAAGAGCTCAGCGCATAAGTATCTTAACTTGTTCTTTAAAACATATAAGTTATGACCCTTTTGCGCTGAGCCCATGATTTCCTCTGAAAGCACTGGGCAGAAATCAAATTTTGTGTATCTGATTATTGGGTCGTTCATCACTAAAACTAAATTAACTTGATCCATGCGGAAATTTGATTACCATGGTCTTCAAAAGTTACTCCTTTTAAAAATTGAAAATAATGGATGGATTTATTTTGCACAAATGATCTCCTTGTAGCTAGCATAATATCTATGATAATGATTATCACTTTAAGTGAAACCTCGAGGTTGGGCTTCATATCATGTGATCTTTTGAGAAATGCTAAAGACGTCTTATTCTCTAAAAATGTTAACTGTACACTTAATTTTCGTTTACATTACATGTATATGTCATCGAATCCATTGTAAAGTCAATATCGTTGGTAAATAGGTAACAGATTATTATCTAGAAAACGTTAGGTTTAGTAAAAACGTTTTCGTAGGGATTACTTCGCCCACGAAATCGACGAAAATTAAGCCCCCACGAAAATTAATGACATTGCAGTATCTAAAAAAAAAAGAAGATTAGATAAAAGGTGACAAAAATAATCACAACATAACTCAAAATAAAATAACTGCAACAAGTGTGATCCCTAGAGCAATAAAGGTTTCAAATATCTGGTGTTGATCATAGGTGATAGACATCCTTGCCAGAATCTGGCTTCTGTTGCGGGTCTAAAGTAAAAATCCAATAGTGCTTAGACATATGGAACTTAAGTTAGCGTCCTAGTGTCAAGATGGTCCTGATAGATACGTTGTAACCATGCTGAATGGAATGCTAACAAAAATCAAAATCAGTAATTTGCTATCTAAATGCATTCACCTTGAGAATTAGTTACCAGAAATGGCGTCACTACGACGTTATGATACTGCACCATTATTTATTCAATTTAATACATGTTTAAGAGAGAACCCTTGGCTTCCATATTTAAATGTGAGGAGAAACATAACATGTCTCACCGGGAAATCATTCCTTCAAGTCTGTAAATCAAACTTCAATTTTATTTCCATTGAGAAAATTTGTACATCTCGCAAGCACATATATAAATCATATATCTTTATTTCCATTGAATCATATATTCTTATTTCGTTCGTGAAGTAATCTCGCAAATTTACATATTTTCTCCCTAAGATTTAGTGCATTTCCACAGTGACGATGTGCATACTTTGTTGTCTGTATACTTTTGTTTCAGATATACCCAATCTTTTTAGTACAAGATTATATCACGAGAACGGATTCTGAATGATATAATGCGACAGACTGTGTACTACTAGATTATATCACGAGAACGAAGTCTGAATGATATAATGCGATAGTCTGTGATTTAAACCACAAAAATAACCACCGACAAACACTGAATATTCCTATTCTATACAGACACAGGAGCTTAGCATATATACTTGGTATTTCCAGGACTGGTTCCTCCATTTCCAATGAAATAATGTTGAGGTATACCTAATAATAAACATACAAAAAATAACATAAACAAAAACAATATTTATATGAAATGGATAAGTAAACAAAGATAAGAAAAAAAGTGTAAGATATTAACACAGATTATTCACCGATGATCGGTAGAAATTAAAAAAAAAAAAAAATTTTACCCTACATCGTTAATGTTGGTGAAGTAACATTTCCTGAATACTTTTACCGGCGGTACAATGCAGGAACCGATTCGTATGAGACGACAAAAATATTTCCTTAGAAAAAGAAAGAAAAGCATAATTATCTTTTCGCCAGAACTTTCAGATGCATTAAATCAGAGTACTAAGTCAGAATGATTTTACTTTCAATTAACTTACAAATTAAACACCCCGAAAACTCCTGATTTGCAAGTTAGTTTTATATATTTATGCAAGTGTTGACATTTTCCAATTTTCTTTTCTTTCTTTTTTTTTTTTTTTTTTTTATTTATTTCAAGCAAGCACGTAACTCGACAATTTCTTTTAAAGTTTCCCTGCGGAGTATTGTATATCTTTTGGATGAAATATACCTAAGGCAACAGACAATCCCTCTATCTTCCAGCGTTTTTGTTTCAGATTATATCGGACCTTTCAGTCTCATGCAACCTGTCAATTTCAGACAAGATAATGCGATACTCGTTTTATTAAAGTACAACTGAAGAAAACGTACTAATGCGCATGCAAATATTTAATCTTCAAGATTAATAGCATTTCGAAATTTGAGAATCAGGACGTAGATTGTACATACGAGTTTCAGCGCATTGCTATCTAGAATTTTGTTCCTTTAAGAATAATCGTGGAATTTGTCGAACCACATAAAGTATTAAGTACACCCATAACATTGAAAAGTGAAGCATTTTCACACAACTTCTGTCATTATTAAGATTTAGAGCATGTGCAAAATTTATCCCATCATTATTTCAACGACTGTTTATCACAGAATAAAACTGTAAAAAAATAAAAAAATCATCGCGTTGGCTGCTCTGATAAAATGAATTATTTCCTTTTAAGAGAATACGAAAATGTTAAGGTCGATATTAAGGTATTTATTGTCTCATAACATAGTCGTTCTTGTTTGCTAAAACTGTTCTTTCTGAGATGTACACCATCCCTATGATGTCCCAAACAAAGGTACCGCAGGTGGCTGTAAAATGGCAAGTGACATTCGATGCTAATGAGAATGTTCAATTAAAACGTAGCAGCATGTATTTTTGTATTTGCTCCAACTTTCCGATTACATCGTCTGGCAAGCAATTGTCACATATTATACCTTTCCCCATGGCAACAGTACATTACGGTCAGGAGGGCCATGACAGATCCCCGTAACCAAGGGACCAAAACAATGAATCGCGTTCGCTCCACTTTGACCAAGATACATTTAAAGAACACATGGAAGTTATAGAAAACAGTCCATTTTACTGCAAATCTTACACATTTCATACTTAAGTTTTAAGAATAGTTTGGAATCTGAAACATTACCATATAAATTAAATATATGAAGTATATAGATATACCGATGTTTTTATTGGTACAGCATTCATAAGAATAACACATACAAGAAGTATATGTCTGAGGGATGCCCCATAATATCGTAGACAATTATAATCATATGTAAAGCATAGCCGTTATATGATCAGTTAAATGACAGGAACTTCCACAGCGATGCCGTGTTTTCATGTCATGGTCAATTGAAGGCCGGTGCTCGAGTTATATATTACCATTCTCATACCTCACCGTCCCTGTTCAATTTTAAAAAAATATTTTGCCTATAATCTATGGGCAAAATTTAGAACTACTTTTTTGTAGTTGCGCAGTAATTCTCTACGTGTTTTAATGATCAAGGAAGCCATGATACCAGAGCGCGTGATCTATCGTTATACTGTCCTCCACTGGGACACTCATGTCCGGTATTTCGAAAGGCCATATGGGTAACGCAATAGATTTACGACTTGATAGGCTATGATTCTTGACCATTGTCAGCTACTAATTGCTTGTAGAAATTGACCGATTTAACCTTCTATTGGAACCAGACCTGTATTTCATGGGTTAGAACAGATGTTCACCAAAGCAGATTTTACTGTAATGAGAAAATACATCCATCTGGCCGTGAAACATAATTGAGCAATATTTAACTTCGTTATATTGTTTAGTGATGCTCCAGAGAAATAAGAATAATTATCTGCTCAGAAAACTAATAATGATAATTCTCAGTGACAACAGTAGTTAGTGCAGAATGTAACAGAAAATAATCTCGTTGAACATAACCTTGCTTCAGATATGAACTCCTTACTCAGCTATTTGCCTTGCAAAAATATAATTATTCAAGAAACGCTGACAATGTCATTGTTTATAGATGAAACAGTTGACGAAATGTCAAAATTGGTGTATATTCCTACAAAATGCTTAAGAATTGCAGTAATTTGGTGAATGTTATGCCAAACGCTGAAGTGTGACAGCACTATATCTGCCTCTTTGTAGTCTCTAAATGATTTAAATAATGTCGAAAAACGCTGAACCAAATTAACAAACGAACAATACTCTAACATACGTTCGCGTTCAATACATTTATAACAATAACAAAGGTTAGGCTGTCTTGAATAATGTAAAAGCGTAAAACGGGATATCCTTTATGCCACAACGATACGCACACGACAGAGTGGCACTGATGAACAAGTATTGAGCTAGTGAGAGAACGACTCGTGTAAGTTTTCGTTCGGGTGTTGCTCTGTGGGTGACAAGATGGCTATACATTTGCAAAATGTGTGATAGGGTGAAAGGGTAAAATAAGACTTTAAGAAAGTAGACATTTCTACCAAGTTTTCTGTAAAAGCAGATTTATTTATTTTTTTTTGGGGGGGGGGCGCTTTTTTCCTTTTTGCAGGTAGTAAAGGTCGATGTTTGAACCCACTAACCCACGGCCTGTGTGTAAAATAAATCCACCGGTCAGTTCTGCTGGAAAAACTTCACTGTACCTTTCTTTGTTCAAGTTTATTTGTGTCTAATCTGTTTTAGAAAGTTCAATCACATTCCATTGATATAACACTATTTTATCTTAGTTTCAATGTCTTGATGCGTGATTAATTTCCAAGTGAAACATATTATTACCCCTGGGATATTTCAATTTTCTTTTTATTCTAATGTTATTTTGATCTTGTTTTATTTGTTTTCTTGCTTAATTTTTTTGTGTGTTTTTCACACCGTTTTTATTTTCCTGTGCCGCTCAAATCTCCCCTTAATATTCAAACACCGTAATGACGAAGCCGTTTGGGAAAAATGAGCTGAACATCATTTTCATGGTGTATTTGATTCGCTGCAAATGAATCAGTAGCGAGTGCCCCATGGCATCATAATCGGTCGTCTCTGTGAACAGCTTAGTCAGTATCCTCACCATCGGCAGTGAAGACTTTAAAAGGTTATTCACGCTAGATTGCTTCCTGCTCGTGCAATATTTAAGTAACATGTATTGACCATTTCACAAGGGGTTCGGCAATACTCCCGTATGATTCGCTGATTAAAACTGACAAATCAGTGACTGGGGAAAATTACAAATGTATGTTTATTTCCCATTGAATAATGTGTGGAACTATACACCAGCATGTAGATTATGTGTTCTTGGAGTGCTCGTTGATTGACGCAGGTTTACGTCTCATGGTCTATTTCAAAAAGCTACCACCTCGCAACATGTTTACTTCTTAATCTTATCACATTTAAATATAGATGTAGTTAATACTCATATTATTACATTTTACATCAAACTATCTTTACTAATAGGGGTCAGAGGAAAATAAGAAAGTCAAACTAATTCAAAAAGATAAAATCACGATGTCTATTTATATCAGAATTTCTTCAATCAAAGACTGTTAAATGATGGTGTCGGTGTGCAAAATGACTTTATATTTAAATGAGTATAATGTGAAGTTTTAATACTATCTGTACATTCACACGTTCTTACAACTTAATATATTGATCCCTCTTTGAATGGATCAGGATCTTGAGCCTGGGACGATCACTGTCACTAGTAGGGTTCGAACCCACAACCCTCGGATTCGCAGTAAAGAATTGTAACGACAGCCCTTACCGGCGTCGATTAATATTGCAAACTTAAGGATTGGGGAATACATGTTTGAACTTTGAATCGGTAGAAAACAGTGGAATATGCATTGTACATTAAACTTGGTGGTGTTCATTTTTACCCCCCCCCCCCCCCCCTCTCTCCTCTCTCTCCCCCCCCCCCCCCCCCCCCCTCTCTCTCTCTCTCTCTCTCTCTCTCTCTTTCTGATCTTTTTTGTAATTATAGCAATCGTATTAGAAACTTAATAACACTAATTAAGGTTAATTTAAAATCAAATTTTATACAAAAAATTCATTTATTTTTTAACCAAAAATTTTTTTTTTAATGAAACCGTGATTTAACACGAAACAAGCTTTCTAGCGTTAATTGTATCTAGTGATGAAATATTCGGTTTGCTTCATCTCTAAATTTCTGTAAATTTGAAATGTTCACATGATGAATGAAGCGCTTTATACTTGATGTCTTTTGGGATTTACATTTAATTGCCCCTCAACATGTAAGACTGATTGAAGACATGTTTTATTCATGCTTTTCAAAAATTAAATTAATTTAATTTTGTCAAGTAAAACAAAGTTCAGATGAAAATAACACTATTTTATTGTTGTTGCTGTTGTTGTTGTGTTGATTAAAATTTACTTGGTTAGCAAATTACATGTAGGAGGTAATGACAACTCTCACTAAAGTGATATAAAAATTCCGGAGGTGTTGTAGGTAGACCAATTGTCCTGTAAGTGAGGGGTCCCATTTCCCGATCTGTATCCATGTGACCTTTAGCTTTCAATGTGGCTTCGGAATAAAACGTGATTCAATAAATCAATCAAAACGAAACTCTGTTTTATAAGTTTCCACAGGAGCTCGAAGTTGCATGGTGCGAATCATTTCGTACTTATTGGTAACATTTAAAAAAAAAAGGAAGTGAGACCGAATTTGGTAAAAAAAAAAGTGTTTATAACGAAATTCAACATTGAAAATGGACCAGGTTGTATCTTAATTGCATAAACTAAGGAAATCCAAAACGTGGTGTAGTTTTTCTCTTATAACGATAAAATTGTGAATTTAGTGTTCAATCGAACTTGAAAAAGCCGAGGAAGACTATTTGAAACTTTTTTTGGTCAATCAAAATGTAAACGAAACTGAAATTTCTAGGGAAAACTTCATTGAGTTGCAGATATTCGGAGGGGCATAAAAATGCGAATGACAATGGACACAATGTAATCATTGTCGGACAAGCAGGTACAGGGAAGTCATACTTGCTTACACAATATTCAATTTAAATATACATGTATTTCCAAATGAGCGCTTACCCTTCCTTCACTGCAAAAGAAACCGGAAATAGCCGGTCTCGGCTGTTGTCAAGTTCGAGTGGGATATTAAAACACATGTTAGTCGTTTATAAGAATAGGAACAACACGAGGAACGACTCGATTCTTTATTTCTATTCATTTCAAATGTAAATGAACTATTTTACTGATCGTTATTTGCCAAAAATACAATATTCAAAACTAATTTAGCCGAAATGGTTCGAGCCCCTGTGTTGTTTCCGTTTTTCATACTGCACTAAAAATCAATAAATCAAGTAAGTTAGTAAGTAATTTATAATAGTGACATGTATATACATATACGGTTTCATTGACAATATTATATATAAATTATCGACAACCAGTCCAATGCACGAGCCTGTATGTCACCTAAACAGGAGTGTTAACAGTGAATATTATACGTACATCTATGTCATTATGCAATATACTTTAATATTTAACCGGTTATACACGTATTATGGATGGCTCAACTCTAAGATAGGTTCACTTGTATTTCTGGAGATATCTAGAATGTTTGTTTAACGTCCCATCGACAGTACTTCAGTAATTTAGAGACGATGTCTACTTGAGACAGATATAGCGCTGCCACACTGCCATAGACATGTGACATGATACCACACCCAGTCAAATTATCCTGACACCCGGCAAGCCAGTCCTGGAACTACCTTTGATTGCTTAGCGCCATGCAAGGGAGCTATACCAGTACCTTTTTTAGGACTTTGGAATGTAATCCGATAAATCCATAGATACAACAAATGAACAACAGGCCGATTCTTTTACACTACTGAGATTGTAAACACAATGAAATGGAATCTGTATACTTGTGATGCATGTACTTAATTTTTCTCTATGAAAATAGAGTACTTTTCCTTATCAAACGCACGTTGTTGCGTCTTTTTTGTTATACAGCCGGGCGGTTATAGTCACTGTTGTTTTTTCTTCAATATATTATCGAATGTTTTATATTTTACCACGCAATAAATAGTTAAAGACGTGCTTAAAGTAAAGAGTAAAAGAAAAACAACAACAGTATTTCCATTTATTTTAAGCGCAAGACTAAATTTATTTCATAACAAACCGATTTTTTGAAGTGTAATTTGTAATACGCAGAAGTGTTTGTCGCTCAATTTTGACTATCATGATAGAAAACGTCGGGAATTGCTTGTTCTCATTCATTGAGAAAGACGTCTACGTAATTTCGTAAACGTACGTGCAAAAATTCATTCAGCGTGGCGGTTTCACTGATGGAGGTACTTTGAGAAAAACACCGTAATCTATTTATTTTCTGATTTACATTACAACAAATGTAAAAATGTAAATGTTCCTGGTAGCATTGATCGTTTGTCTTTCTGTGCAATGAAGTTCACGATTTCAATTGATTACAAAAATATTTTGGTATTAAGTTAACATTTTTTTGTTTTGCATTTTCCCAAGTAAGACAGAAATCGCCGCTTTTAGAACAAATCTTATTAATAATCCAATATCTGTATTTACCTACATATTCGTGATTAAAATTGTGATATCTATAAATGTTGATGACTATACATGAAAAGTTCATTAAACAATAATGAAAATGATACATAAATTAAAAAAAATATCGCAACAATATTAACAGAGCAGCCGAAATTTTCCCAGGTAAGACAGAAAGTACCGCAAGTCGTTTTCAACAGAGACAACGTCATGAGCGTTGCTTTGAATGTTCTGGTGCATTTTATTTACTCGGAATGTTATGACACATTTTATTTACTCGGAATGTTATGACACATTTTATTTACTCGGAATGTTATGACACATTTTATTTACTCGGAATGTTATGACGCATTTTATTTACTCGGAATGTTCTGGCGCATTTTTACTCAGAATGTTCCGATGTACTTTAATATGAATCATGTCTCTCTATCATTTGCAAAATCCATACATTAATTCCTTAATGTTACTTGTTCTGCCTATGAATAATAATGTTTGTATACTTTAGAGTCAGTTCATATACCGGTACATGTATTCTGATTTGTACCGGTAATTACGGAATTTTGTCCCATTTGTAAATACATGTACTATCAAACCTTTGCTTAACTCTACCTCCGAAACATAACCATTATTATATAACCTGCTGCTAAAGAACGCCATTACATGTATTTTCTTCCCGAAAAACAAATAGATAAAGTAAATTAATCCGTGCTGATTAAGAATCCACCTGTCAAAACTTCTTCATTTCTTATTCGTGGTCTTTACAGACAGGTTTGATGTATATGAATTTTATTATATATAAATATGTAAATTCTACATAATATTCCAGTTGTTTTCGCTGTTATTGCCGATGACATTGATTTTTGTGTATTACATTATGAAGGTCCACACGTAACACTAATATTGATGACCGTTGGGGTCGGTGCACATGCTATGAAAGAGTGAAACTAGCATTGTTTCATAAGCTAGATATAAACTGCAATATACAGAAATTTAAATAAATAAAATCATACAGTAAATCACAAATCGCACTTGATAATTGATTTTATTTCTCAAACTTAACGTCAAGTCATTTTGACGTTACGCTTATTAGACGCAACATTGTGCGTAGTAGTATAGGTATTGAATGTGTCTAGCTCACTGCGGGTCTAACACACTTCAAAACCCAGACGCGCTAATCCGCGCGTCTGGCTTATCATGTGTAAACCCCCAAAAAGCAGTCACATTCAATACCTATACTACTATTAGTTAAAAAAAATTAAAAAAATCACACTAATGTAAAATTTAAAAAAACACATGTGTAAACTTTTTAAAAAAAAACAACAATGAAAAAAATAAAGAAAATTATGTTTTTTCCTGAACCATTTTTTACCACTCTGAATATGGAGGAGGAGGGTTTTCTAACGTATTATAAAAATTCAATATTATACAGTTTTTATATTTTTGGATATTATCTCCATTGCCTCTTTTCTCCCCTGTTCTATTAATTTTTGCTTTTCTTCTTCTGAATAGTTTTTTTGGAACCGCAGAGTTTTTTGTTAATTGTTTAAGCTCATTATATTTTTCTAATTCATCTAATATAAGTTTAAATTCTTGTTCAGATATCTCTCCATCTGTTAAAGCTTTAGAGATTAAATTTTTTATACTATTTAATTTACTGTTAGCAATAGTTTTAATATTATCATGTTTTTTAATTTTATTCATAAATTTACGTCTAACAATTTTTACAGAGGCTCCAACTCCTCCGCATACAAGAGCTACAATTTCTAACGGAAATAGAATAGGAACAATTAAACCAATAGTTCCTATAATTATACTAGCAGACATAAAAGCTGTGTCTACTCCATCTGTTATATTTATTCCTCTTTTATATTTTTTATATAATGCTTTACGAGTATCTCTCTCATTAATTAATGTTTTCTCAATCTCTGAGATTTTTTGTAATATAATTTTTTAAGTTCTACTTCCGACTGCTCTGCAGCTGTTCCATAGTCTGGCTGTGAATCTAGTATTTTACTATTTAAATCAGGGTATAAATTTGGGGCCGTTGGTTGCTTCATTTTTAAGTATATTATTTGAATTCAAACAATAACGAGGCAACAGTATTAACTACAGTTGTATTATCTACCAGACTAACAAAATTAATAACACTTCCAGCCTCAACTAAAAAAGGGCGTTCAAAATTATCATGTTTTGCTGTTGTTGTTTGTAAAGTAATATCACACCCACTTAAAAGCTCTCCATCAACCAACACACCAACTCGCACTTCACCACTTGTCCTTTTACTCGACAGACCAATACCAGTAATATAACCACGCCTTATCACAACATAACCAACATCTTTTTCTCTACCGGCATTTCCAAATGAAAACACCTTACTTTTATATAAAGAACCTTTTATTTCAGCACTTATTGTAATGTTTTTTAAGGATTCCTCTATTCTTTTTACCACAAGGTCTAATTTTGTTAAAGTGTTAAGTAATTCTCTATCTAAATTTGACTTTAAATTATTAAATAATTTACTTTCTAAATTTGAGTTTAAATTATTAAAATATGAATCTATCTTACTATTATCTAGTATATACTTTTTAGAACCGAATATATTCATTTTTATAGATAAAAAATAAATTTTATATAATTTAGTGGAACAAAGTTCTAGCAGTTCCCTATATGATCTCTAAAACACAATGCATTGGGAATTCATGATTATCTATTTTTTGTCCTTTTTTATCACAAACACATATATTTAATTCAAAATATGTCCCATAGTTAATTTTTTATACTCTGGATTACTAAAGTTTATATTAACAATATCTCCAAATTGATTACTCTCAACAGGAATAACACCAAGAATATTACTAGGTGTACCATTAAAAAAATTATAAGAACTATTTATTTGTTCAAGGTGAACATATAATTGTTTATAAGGAACTAAATCTATTGATTGTTCACCATGGCATGGGAGGTTAAGAAGAGGTGAATTTTCCAAATAATGACTCTCTTTAAATCCTAACATTTTTCTTAATTCTTTGGTTATTATTAATCCATAGGTTATATCACTAACTGAACTTATTGTTGGGTATTCTTCTGCTTTTAAACAAGCAATACCATTTTTTTCATCAACAGTTAATGTTATTCTGTTGTCAAAATTTTTAAATACATCAACTATTTGTTGAAAATTATAAAAACCATCTGAAATTATTTTTTGGGTGGTGGGGATTTACGAATGTTAGTATCAATCCATTGTCCAATTAAATTATACCAACCCATAGTATAAGTAAAACCTCTCAATCCAATTTTCTTATCTCCATGTTTATTATCTATATATTGTTGTAGGTTTATAGGTTCATTAATATTAGAAATTATATGATTCATTTTTATTGATAAAAAATAAATTTTATATAATTTAGTGGAACAAAGTTCCAGCAGTTCCCTAGATGATTTCTAAAACACAACTCATTGGTAATCCATGATTATTTATTTTTTTCCCCCATTCATCACAAACACTTATAGTTAATTCAGAAATATTTCCTATAGTTAATTTTTTATACTCTGAATTATCAAAAATAATATTAACAATATCTCCAAATGATTTATTTTCAACAGGAACAACTCCTAAGATTTTACTAGGTGCTCCATTATGAAAATTATAAGTACTATTTATTTGTTCAAGGTGAATATATAATTGTTTATAATTACTAATAATATTAGCTTTTATTTTTTCTTTTTCCATTTTTTCTTCTCTTTCTCTTTTCTTTCTCTTTCTCTTTCTCTTTCTCTTTCAATATCTTCTAATATTTCTCTTTCTTTTTCTCTTTCTCATTTCCTCATCCTCTGTTATTTAATTTTCTATTTATATTTTATATACCATCCTATAGTATAATTAAAACTTTTTAATCTAATTTTCTTATCTCCATGTTTATTATCTATATATTGTTGTAGGTTTATAGGTTTATTAATGTTAGAAATTATATGATACATTTTTTACCGATAAAAAATGATCCCTGAAGCTTTTAAATATAATGAAGATGTTAATTATTTACATGGAGGAGTGTTTAAAAAAAAGGATATTAACATTATAAAACAAGAAATTTCATCAGATGGAAACGGAATGAAAAGTTTTAATGTAGATTTCCCTAATATATTTGAAAAATATTTATTACCTAAAGTTACATCAGAAGAAATAGTAGAAAGGTGGGAAAGTGATTGGATGTTATTTTGGCAGAATCAATTAAACTTTGCTATTTGGTGTTCAACTACAGGTTGTGGAGTTGACATAAAAAATCATATAAATGCGGGAGGATTAACAGGTTCTTTATTCTTATTCCATATTTACTATCAAACAAGAAGAATATTAAAAGAATTATCTATTTCTCTTCCACAAAATAAAAGTTGGAATGCTTTTAATAATAATTATGATAGAGAAGCTTATGAAAAAATTTGTAGTGAGTTTAATGTAGATCCTAATACAGATTGGAGACATAAAGAAGGTCTTGGAATTGTATATACAACAAGTCATACAGCTTGGGAAAGAACAGATTTTAGAAGAGATAATTCTTCACAACATATAAAAAGCAGCACTTCTCAAACTTTAGATTTATCAAAAATGACATTTGGTCCTGAAGTACCTGGAGGAAGACATTGTGGTATTTCAAAATGTGAATATCTCCCACCTAAAAAAGTTCATATTGATTATATCAAACAACCAGATGAATTTAAAAACATATGGACAACTTTTATTCTTGATGAGTCAAAAGGTTTTACACAAGCAGGAGTTGAAAGAATTAATGAGTCTATAAGAATATATTGTTGGGCTATTCTTGGAGCACAATCTCAAACTAAAACAGATATTTTAGGAACAGGAATGGCATTTGATGCTCAAAAACAATTTTTAGCAAATGTTCAAGATGCAGTTGACAGTCCAATTGATATACCTACTCAAATAAAAAAATATGAAAGTGTATTAAAATATGCAAGAAGTAAAGTTGATTATGTTTATGGAATAGGATTATATATGTCTCCTAGTGATATGGAATTAAGAATTGGAACAATACAAGATTATAATAATGAAATTGTAGTAGCAGAAGAAGAAAAAATTCAAACACTTGGAATAAATAATGATGTAAATGTTTCTCATGTTGAACCTACTACTACACAACACACAGATATAAGTGGTACACCAACAAAAAAATCTTTACCAGAACCTATGGATGAAGTCCGGACTAGTGTTTTACAACCATTCCGTAGTAAACCAATAAAACTTAGTGAACCAATAAAACCTAGTGATCTCATTGAAACAACGGATGAACATGAAGATGATAAAACAGCTATTATAACAGGAAGTATTACAGTAGGACTTTTAGCTTTATTTATTTACGAGTATGTTCTCTAACAGCTGTATAAATCATTCCTATAACTAAAATTAATAAAGCCCATAAATTATTACCAAACCATGCAACTATGTTCCCTGTTGTTTTCAGTAACCATCCAACAATAGCTCCAATAATTCCAGGTAATGCTTCTACCGCTTTACCTGCAAGTTTTGCTAATAGTTTAGCAATATTACCCAATTGTTTTTTTATCCAATCTCTTACATTTCCTCCTTTCCCAGGAGGTTTAGGTGTTACAGTTCCACCACCACCAGGAATAAAAGTCTCAACAATAACACCAATAATCATTCCAAAAGCAGTTAAAATACTAACAATTGTTATCCCTTGTTCTCTAAATAAAGTTTTTATTCTTTCTGCTAATGTTGTATCTTCATTTAATACTTTATGTATTGTCTCTTTTATTCTATTTATTTGAGTTCTTAGTTTATCTCTATTTGTTTCAAGTACTTCTAATCTTGAAGTTCTCTCTATCTCTAAATCACTTATTCTTTTAGTGATTCTTTCTATTTGGAATTCATCATTATCTTCCTTAGCTCTTTCTAATTTATTTTTTTCTCTTGCTAAGTCTTTATTTGTTTCATTTAATTTAGCCAAGTTATTTGCAAGCTCTTCTTTTACAGTAGTCATTGCTTTAAGGACTCCATCAATATCTCTTTTAGTTGTAAATGTTTGTGTTCCTTGATCAATTCCAACTATTTCTTTCACTCTAGTTTCGGCTTCTTCAGAAAAAGATGTTTCCATTACAGTTTCAGCAGCATTTGCTACAGTTTCAGCTACTCTAGGTAAATCAGTCATTTCCATAGTATTAATGTTATTTTCTATATTATTAATCTTATCTCGTTCCTCAATTAATTGAGCCAACTCTTTTCTACCATGACTAACCCTTGTAGAATAAGATTGAAAATCATCTACTCCTAAAACCCTTCGAACAAAATCAATACGATATTTCCTCTGAAGTGTGTCAAGTGAATAATATTTTAATGTTTCATTATAATTGTTTGTTTCATAATATGATATAGGATATTCTTTATTACCATCTAAAACATATAACACAGGTCTGTTGAATTTATCCTTTTTTATTAAGGTATTAATTTCCCTCATAGGTTCTTGGTTTCTTTCATAAAACAAGTTCGTCATATGTTTCAATAAATATTCAGGGTTTGTTCCTGTATCAACATTATTATAAACATTATCAATAGCACTACTTTGACTTTGTTCATCATTATCATCTATAAGAGGAGTTTCCTCATCATAATCATCATAATCATCTTCATCATATACAGGATTTTCAAAATCATATCCTCCTTCTGCCATTTTAAACATTAAAAAAATGTTTCACAGCTGGAACTTTGTTCCATTTTTCCCTCTAAAAAATGGCAGCTTACGGAGAAAAACTAAACCCATACAGAAGAATAAGAGAACCTAGAGGTATTAGAGGTATTCGTCAAAGTGTTGTAATAAGCAATAATCCTTCAACCATTGATCAAAATCAACAATTGTTAGTAAGATTTCCTAATCTAAGTGGTAATGATGTTATTGTTCCTGGAACAACAAGATTAGCATTTGAAATTGAAATCAAAAGTGATAGTGATGCAAATGCAACAATATATCCAAACATAGGAAGATCAATAATTAAGAAAACTGTAATAAAAATATCAGGAAATGAAGTAATGTCAATTGATGATAGTGATATATATCATTGTTATATTGATTTATGGAAGTCTACTACAGAACGTGAAAATATGGCATACCAAGGAATTGGTAAAATAAACATGTTAAGACATAGAGTTGGAGCTGGTAATGCTTCCTCAGATACACAAGATGAAGCTATTGTAAAAGCTTATGGAAATAGATTTTGTATTCCTCTAGATTTTGAATTATTAGAATCACATATGCCTTTTTATCAAGCGGGTCTAGGAGATAGACTTGAATATGAACTTACATTTAATGATTATAATAATGTAGTTAAATCTAGTGATAATAATGCTTCTTATGTTATTAAGAATATTTGTTTAGAATTTGAAAGTGTTTCTGATGTTGAATTAGCTAGAATAATTAGAAATAGATTTAGTGGTAAGATGGTTATTTTATATGATAGAATACTTAGACATAGGAAAATAACAAAAAATAAATCTGATACACTTTGGAATATTAATCTAAATGTTCCGGCTAGAAGTATGAAAGGTATTCTAATGTTATTTGAAGATCCGGATAGAGCATCAACAGAACATTATTTTAATCCTGAAATAACAAAAGTAGAAATAACAATAGAAGGAGTTCCAAATCAACTATACAGTCAAGGAATGAGAGCTTATCAACAGTGGGATGAGATAAATAAATTCTTTGCTTTTAATTCAAAAGATGATAAAGAAATTAGTAAGATGATAAAAAAATTAAATTTTACCTATACAACATTAGAAAAATATCTAACAACCAATTATGCATTATGGTTAGATTTACGTTCAACGGATGATAACTCTCTACATGGTTCAGGGAGAAGAATTGAAAATGCATCAGAAGGTATAACTATACAAATAACAAAAGACGCAGGATCGGATGAGCCAATAAATCTTTATCTGTTTGTTATACAAGATGCACAAATTAATTTTGAAGATGGAAGATTTAAAGAAATTATGTATTAGTGTTTCATAGTGTTATACAGCTGGACTTCATCCACAGCTGGAACAAAGTTCCATTAAAAATGGAGTTACCTAAATATCCACACTGTGCAATTATCTGTGGACAAACTGGATGTGGAAAAACAGAATTTGTTTTAGATCTTTTAGAAAATGATTATAGAGGTGTATTTGAATATATTATTATTCTTTGTCCTACTATTCAATGGAATAAAGCTTATAAAAATAGACAATGGATTGGTGATATTAGAAATCCAAAAACAAAGAATTTAATAATTGTTAATCCTATTGTTAATGGAGAAGAAAAAATACAAGAATTATTAAGAATATTCTTTAATAAATATCAAGGAAAACCAACACTATATATTATAGATGACTGTAGTGCAACTAAACAATTAACAAAGAAAAAAGATATGTTATCAGAGTTAGCTTTTTCAGGTAGACATGCAGAACAAAGTGTATGGGTTATTTCACAAAGATATAATTCAGTTTTAAAAGATCTTAGGGAACAAACAAAATGGTTATGTATTTTTTATACTAAAGATAGAGACAGTTTTGAAAACTGTTTAAGAGAAAACGATGTAATACCTACATTAGAAGAAAGAGAAAGAATTAAAGAAGAATTGAAAAAAAAGAAACATAGTAAATTAATTTTGAAAACTGATCAACCTACTAATTATTATGTGGTTGATTAATATGTTTACCTTAAGGTATACATAGTAATGCTTAAGTAATGTAAAAGTAATGCTTATATATACCTTAAGTTATACATAATAATGCTTAAAAAATGTTAACAATCCTCTATCAAACAACATCGGTGATAACAAATATTATATTCTTATCAATATTGCTCTGCAGCTGTTCCATAGTTGGATATGGAATATTTAAAATAAATTTACTTATAAGTAAACTTAAAAAATTAATATATAAAATGGATGCCAAAGAATTTCTTAATCAAAATAGTGTTTCACAATGCTCCGCAGCCGGACAAGGGAACCGCTGTTCTGCACAAAGTCCACAGCCAGACAAAGTTCGTAATGCTACGCAGCCGGACTTTATCCGTAGCACTATAGATGAAACAAAACGTGAAAGATTATCAGCTATTGTTGCTGGTGGAGGAAGTAAACAATATCTTGGTAAAGACTTACAAATGTCAGACATTGATAAAATAACACCAGAACAAATAAACAAATTATACTGTAGATATGAAGCTAGATTAGGAGCAAGTATGACTAAGACAATAGGTAATTCTTTTATTAATTTATATGTTATGGGTGTATCAAAATATTTTAATGTTGTTAATCCACCAAAACTAATACAAGATTTAGAAGAAGATCCATTTATCAATCATGCTTTAAATAACACTTGTTGTGAATTGTATTATAGATATGGAATGTATCTTGCTCCTTTTACTACTATGATAACAACTGCTAGTCATATTGACTTCGGGCAAAGCCCGGCTACGGAACGGCTGTATAACACTGCGGAGCACTTTACTACACCAGTTGAAAATACACCAGTTGAAAATACACCAGTTGAAAAAAGTGAAAATATCACTAATAAAAATGAATGAAGAAACCCCTGAAGGCTACACTAGTTCCGAAGTTAAAATAAAAATAAAAATCCAAAACGAGTATCTGCTGGTAAGAAAGGTGCAGAAGTAAAAAAAATGAAAGCTGAATTAAAAAGAAAAGAAATGGAAAAAATGAAGAAAGAAAACATTCAATTAAAATCTATTACAAAAGAGGACGCACAAAGTCCGGCTACGGAACGGCTGTATAACACTACGGAACACAATAATGAAGTTAAAGAAGTTCAACATAGTGGACAAAGTTCACAGTTGGATTTCATCCGTGTAAATATATACAAAAATTATATACCTTTATGTTTAGTCGGAGTTTTTGGATTAGGATTATATATATATAATTCTAAACAAGTAATGTTTCACAGCCGTTCCGTAAACCCCATACAGAAAGAAATTAAACCACAAGAAAAAGTTGATCCCAA
The DNA here is from genome assembly GCA_021229015.1 of Solen grandis. Lineage (NCBI taxonomy): Eukaryota > Metazoa > Mollusca > Bivalvia > Adapedonta > Solenidae > Solen > Solen grandis. The sequence goes on from CM037781.1 coordinate 50,882,546, forward strand.
GAAAAAGTTGATCCATTTGATCTTTAATATTCCGTAGCTTAACACAAATTTGTTTTCTAAAAAATGGCGGATGAAAAACAAATTGTTAATACAGCTTATCATGCAGGAGTAGTTTCTGTTTTAACAATTGGTTATGCAGAAATAATTAAAAAGGTTTTAAGAAAACCTGCTCCTAGAGTAGATTTAAATTTTAGTGATGTTTCAATGTTAACTATTGATATTCTTCTAGCTACTTATACAAGAAATATGTTAGTTAAACAAGGTATTATTCCTGCTGATATTATGAAGTAGTGGAACTTTTTGTTCCATATAAAATGGCAAGTGCAATAGCAATGATGATTGGTGGAGCAGTGGTTAATGCATTTTCATTTTCAGGTAGTAATTATTTATTTTCTCATATTGGTAAAAAGGATGCTGATGAAGAGAAAAAAAGACATGATAGAGCAATGGAACAATTACAAGCTGCACGTGATGAATGGAATAAAGAAAGATTAGAAAGACAAGATTTTTTAAATGAACAATTACAAAAAGAACAACACTCTAAACAAACCTTTGAAGATGTTGATGAATCAATGAAAGAATATTATTATGCAACTGGTGGTGATAAAACTGATAATGTTTCACAGCCGGACTTTGTGCAGAGCAGCGGTTCCCTTGTCCGTAAAGAACCTACATTAAGTGATTTTTATACTCCTTCTGAAGATCAAAAAAATAGAGAGATTATATTTATTATTGGTGGAATGACATTAACTGGATTTGTTGCATGGAAGCTACATAAATGGTAAAGTATCTATTCCATTTTCACATATATATCTTTTATCATCAAATGGAGACATACTTATTTTATTAACTTCATTAATATACATTTCATGTTTATCAGAGTTTAATGTATACATCTTATTTATTTGTTGTGTTTCATTAAATAAACAATTTTTATAATCATCAAACTTTATATCTTTAGTTATTGTTGTTTTAAAATCTGTTGGATATATTTCTTTACACCATTCTAAACATTTATTTAAAAGATTTAAGTCTTGATTATTTAAACACCAACAATATTTATTTTTTGGATAAATTCCACTAGATCCATCTGCTAAAAAGAATCCTTCTATAAAAGCTTTTTTCTCTTCTAAAGTTGTTGGTTCTAATTTTAAAAATTCTTCTTTTAATGGTGGATTTAATGTTTCTTTATAATTATCGTTAAATAAAAGATTTGTATTTAGTGTTAAATCTTTAGGTTTAATAATTTCATTATCATCTTTTATTAAAGAATGATCTTCAGTTACATCAACAAATCCTACTGGTGTAACAACTCTAAAAATTTTCTGTTTCATGTTTAATTACAGTTTTTAATTTAACAAATCCTTTACTCGTCCAAACTTCTAAATTTATATTAAAAAATCTAATTATATTCATCTAATTATCTTATCAATATATATTTTGTTTTTATATCTTAGTATTATTGGATATCACCTAAAACTGAATCTGAAGCAACTAATTCATTCTTTTCCCATAGTTCATTAAAAACATCATAATAATGTTGATACATTAATAATTTAGAATAATCTAATATAGCTTGTCCTAAATAAATAGGTTTATTAAATGTAACAGAAGTAACATTATTTACAATTGCAACAAGGTTATCATTGAATATAACTGAATCTTTAAAATTAGGTTTATTTATATATTTTTTTACTTCTTCTCTACGGTAAGTAATTTAATTTTCTTCCTCTTATTTTTAAATTTCCATAGAAACTATTATTTTTTTTTTTGTTAAAATCAATATATTTCTTTAACCAATCTGATTCTTCAAATGAAATTGTTCTATAAACTTTTGTAACTTTCATTCCTAATTTTATATACTCTTTTAAAATTGAGTGATGTATAATATATTTCTTTTTATCTTTTAAAGTAAGAAAAATTTTTTTTTTCCAAGGTTTATCTCCTAATAAATTTAATTGATAAGGAGAAAGTTCTTCTTTCTTTATACACATCTTTTCAGGTGCTAAAGGATATTTATTTGTTTTCTTTTTACATTCATCTGTATACTCTAAATCACATTCAATTATACAACCTCTACCCTTTGGAATATTTTTATAATAATTAGGATCTTTTTCCCATTTAAAATCTTTGGTTGGTAACTTTTGAGACATTGCCCATCCATAAAGATTATTAGCATCTAAATATAATAAGAATTTTTCTTCTAAGAATGTAGATAAATCTCCACCATTATTTAATATTTCTTTTGCTTCTTTTTTTTCATATTCATCTAAAATTCTTTTTCCTCCATTATAATTAGGAGTATATTTGTTAAAAGCTTTTACATGTCTAGGACCTAATACTCCTGAAAATCCTCCTCTTATTCCTTTTTCAAACATTTGCAACATATCTATATCAGTTAATAATTCTAACTCTACTCCAGTATATTTTAGTCCACATTGCCATGTTAATCCTGGAGCAGAGTAACAATAACAAGGATCTATTTCATGATGTTTTAAGAAGAATTTTCTAAACTTTTCAAATGCATCAGCTAAGATTAAAACATCTGTTTTTAAATATAATTCATGATAATCTTTTAAAGATTTACATTTATAATGATTGAAAACTCTTTGAGCATGTTGATATTCTTTTTTAGATATTCCTTCTTGTTTAAGTGTAGAATAAAACTTTTCTATTGGTGGTAATTGTTTTTCTTCTAATCTTTTAATAGAATCTATATATTCATATGGGTAAACCCCTTTTTGTTTTAATAGTGAAACAAAATTCATCCATTGATTCAGCTATCCCTGCTAACCCTTTACTCATAAATCTATAAGAATCTAAGAATCTTAATTTTTTATAATATGATCCATAATCTATAGAAATATATTCTTCTGAACTTTTTGAAAGAAGTTTTACTTTATTATATTCATCTTCATATTTCATAAGTTCTTCAATTAAAAAGTGGAAATCATAATTAGAACCATTATGAAAGAATACAGGTATTAACTTTGTTACTTTACCTTCTTTTGTATTACATGATTGACATGCTGCTCCTCTATATTTCCCAGAAAGATGATTATGTTCTCTTACTTTACCAGTAACATGTTTTTCAAAACCTTTTTCACAAATATAACATTCAGTTGCTTCTTGAAATTCTTCTTCTTCATACTTATTTAATATTGGTTTTTTTCTGTTCACTAATGTAAATCTTATAGTTTATTTCTTTAAATATCTTTTTTTTTTTTTTTTTTTTCCAAAAAAAATATTGTGATTTAAATATATTTGGATATTCTGAATGAACTTCTTGTTTAAATATTTTATTTGTGTAAGATTCATTAGGTTTTTTAGATAATGGAATATTATTTGATTCAAAATCAGAATATATAACAAATGGTAATTTATTTTTGAAATGGTAATTTTTAAATTTAAGAATATTTTTTCCTGGTTCAGGTAATTTAGATTTACAGTGTTCATTATTATAACATATTTCTTTATGATTATTTAATGTTGTTTACCTTTGAAATCCTTGTAAACAATTTCTACATGTAAATTGTTTATGATTATTCTTATAACGAAAACTATCTAAATTTTTAATTAAACAATAATGGGTATTTTCATTACTTTCAATGTATAAGAGATCAACTACATTTCGGAACTTTGTATGGAACTTTGTTCCAGCTGCTTTGCATTTTCCAGCTGTGAAACATTGTTTGAAACATAAACTGGATATAAAGATTGTCTATTAGATTGATCTTCTAATGCGAAAACATTTATAATTAAATTATTTTGTCTCTCTACTTTTGGAATATCTTTTATAGCTACAGGATATTCAATCCCATCCATATTAAGTTTATTTTCATATGGTTTATATTTTGTCACTCTTTCTTTGTTATCATCTGCAGGGAATAACTTTGATAGTATTGCCCAGAGAAAACATTTATTATCTTTTTTATTTTGAACATTAATAATATTACTTGATTTAAATTGAAGAGGTATAAATAACTTTTTGATAATTATATTTTTTTTTTTGAAATTCATCTATCCAAGCTTTAAATTTATCTATTAAACTATTATAGAATTCTTTTATATTATTTTGTGATTGAATAACTTGAACAGGGTGAGAGTAATGACTTTCTATTATATCAAGAGCTAAAGGGGTTAAAAATTCACTTGTTATTATTATTTTTATTTTCAAAGGAAACTGATTAATAACTATTCTTTTTCTTAATAACTTAATATATTCAATTATATCTTCTTCATCTATATCATCAATAGTTTTTTCATCAATGAGATCTTTAAATTTTCTTGGTCTCATTTTAAAAGAAATAAATTTTAATTAGGTGTTTCACTGTGTTTCACTGTACTTTGTAGCGGTTCCCGAGTTGTTCCATAATGCTCCGCAGCCATATGATAATTTTTCATATAATCAGGATTTCTAACAATAAACTCTTGATACGCTTTTTTATACTTTTCTTTGTTGTTTTGATAATGTTTTTGTTGATTAGGCTTAAGACATTGTTTACATACAGATTTAATACCAAATCTTCTTCCTGTTTGTTTATAATATTCACTTAGTAGTTTGTATTCTTTACATTTTGTACAAACTTTTCGATCTGCCATTTTTTAAGAAAACAAATTTAAGCTATTTAAAAATGGATCACCCAAAAATATATTGTTTACGTTGTAAAAAGAATACTGAAAATAATTCAGTAGAACAAGTAACAACAACCAATAATAGACAAATGTTAAAAGCTAAATGTTCTGAGTGTGGATCTAAGAAAAATAGATTTATAGGAACAAATGGTTTCACCAAAGGGGATAAATTAGCAGATGAATTACATCATAGAGTTATAAAGAAATTTCCTAAAAGACGTGTTTTTGTTGATTCAATAGATAAAATATGGGCTGTTGATTTAGTAGATATGCAACAATATTCAAAACAAAATAAACACTATAAATATTTATTAGCAGTTATAGATGTTTTTAGTAAATATGGTTGGTTAATTCCATTGAAAAATAAAACAGGAGTAACAGTAAGTGAAGCATTTAAAACATTATTTGAAGAAAGAAAACCAATTTTTATTTGGTCAGATAAAGGATCTGAATTTTATAATCGACAAGTAAAAGAATTATTAAATGATAATAACATAAAATTATATTCAACTGAGAATGAAGAAAAATCTAGTGTAGTAGAACGTTGGATAGGAACTATGAAACAACATATGTTTAAATATTTTACTGCTCATGAAACTACTAAATATTATGATGTATTAGATCAATTAGTTAAAGATTATAATAATACAATTCATTCTTCAATTAAAATGACACCTGTTGAAAAAAAAAAAAAAATTTCCAAAAAAAAAACCAAATTTAAAGTTGGAGATAGAGTAAGAATAACAAAAAAGAAAGGTAAATTTGAAAAGGGTTATACTACTCGTTGGACTAGAGAAATATTTGTAATTGAAGAAGTTTTAAATACAAATCCTGTTACTTATAAAATAAAAGATTTAAAAGGTGAAGACATTACAGGTAGTTTTTATGAACAAGAATTACAGATTACTGAGTTTTAAAATATACATATAAACACTTCTCACCAGCTTTTATGAGAAAGTTACCCAGTTATGCATAACCGTTACTAAATATAGCGTAATTATATCGGAATAAATATAGAATAAAATCACAAATGTACATTTTATTTTACCAGTTTAATTCTTTACAAATCTCTTTTATTATTTTACTGTTTTGTGTAAGAAAACTAACAGGAACATCACATTGAAGTAGAGTATCAAATTCTGTAACTAAATTAAACAAAATAACAAGTGACCTGCATTTTTGTGGACTGTAAGTAATGTTGTGCTGTAATAAATATTCATGTATTTGTTGTGATTTGGGAATGTTGGTTTTAATGACCAGGAGAAGCTGTCCTTGTTGTGCTGCTATATGAATTGCTTTTCTATTGTTGCTACTTTCTAATTTGTTTAAGTCTTTAAGATTTTGTATGATTGTCTGTTCATTTGTGAGGTCACTCAGGTCAATGTTCACTTCTCCATCATAATGTCCATTGGTGGAAAATGCTGTTTGAAGGCGTTGTTTAATTTTATCTTTCTTTGTCTGTTTGTGAGTCTTTCGTTGTTTCGTTGTTGAATTGGCTGCTTTATTTAATATTCCTTTTAAAAATTGGTTTATCATTTCATCTTCTGGATATGTTGTGCGTAGATAGTTGGTGAGTTGATGTAAGTCTACTCGAAGTTGTGCTGCTTCTGTGTTGTCCCTGAAAATAATGTATTAATATACTGTAACACCGTTATTTTTTCTTAACGGTGGTGGTGTAAATTATTCTCTTAAGTACTGTGACACCGTTATGAAACTTAACGGTGGTTGTACAAATTTCCTAACTTCCGGGTTAAAAACATATAATTACTCAAATATAGCCTGTTATTAAAAAATACACTAAACTAATAAATATAATTACCTACAAACAATGAATGGACGCCAAATTCACGTAAATACGTTCTAGAAAGCAATTGCATTCTAATCTTAACAGAACACAAAATATTAAATAAAATGCAGTACTTACATGGTTTAGCTTTTGATTTGCCTTTTTTAGAAGTTAAGAGGCAAGGTAAAAACGTCTTCTCACCACTGTTAATTTGAAACGAAAGACCGCACCAGTCTGATCGCTCTATGTTTACAGGTATGTTATGACAACGTCCTGGCAACGTTAATCGATTTAGTCTATTCATACTACGCTGTCTATTTGCTTTCGATCCATAAGTGTTATTTGCCTAATATTGGATTTTTCAGTTTATAAATAGATATTGGGAAAACCTTTATGTGTTCGCAAGCATAAAATTTTTTATTTTTTTTTCACTGTTGTTTTTTTTAAAAATTTACACATGTGTTTTTTAAATTTTATATTAGTGTGATTTTTTTGATTTTTTTTAACTAATAGTAGTATAGGTATTGAATGTGACTGCTTTTTGGGGGTTTACACATGATAAGCCAGACGCGCGGATTAGCGCGTCTGGGTTTTGAAGTGTGTTAGACCCGCAGTGAGCTAGACACATTCAATACCTATACTACTGTGCGTAACGTCAGTGCATCCCTTACAGCTGCGGAGCGGTATGCTTAACTGATAGCAAGGCAGCTGTACACAACCTTTACAAATATAAGTATGTATCTGGTGTGAACAGTGTCGATATGATACACTTCTGTCGTCAATACGAAAAAATAAGTGATTTGACACCATAAAACTACTGATATATTCCAACGTGAGCGGTCATACTGAGGAAATGCTATGGAATTGATTTGATGACAACAACATCCATTGCATTTCAATACATTTCAATCTGGAAGAAAAAACGCAAAAAAAATCCTTTAAAAATGAATTGAAAATATAATGGAGACACTGCTAAAATATTGAGAAAACGAAAAGAAAACTCTGCCAAAAACATACATGGTATGTGTCAGGAAATTTACCCCAGGCAGCACTGCTAACTTCACAGTGCCAGGCTGCTCGGCTGCAAACTTCACACTGACAGGCTGCTCAGCTGCTAACTTCACGCTGTAAGGTTGCTCGGCTGCTAACTTCACACTGACAGGCTGCTCGGCTGCTACCTTCACACTGACAGAATGCTCGGCTGCTAACTTCACACTGACAGGCTGCTCGGCTGCCAACTTCACACTGTAAGGTTGCTCGGCTGCTAACTTCACACTGACAAGCTGCTCGGCTGCTAACTTCACACTGACAGGCTGCTCGGCTGCTAACTTCACACTGTAAGGCTGCTCGGCTGCTAACTTCACACTGTAAGGCTGCTCGGTTGCTAACTTCACACTGTAAGGTTGCTCGGCTGTTAACTTCACACTGTAAGGTTGCTCGGCTGCTAACTTCACACTTACAAGCTGTTCGGCTGCAAACTTCACACTGACAGGCTGTTAGACTGCTAACTTCACACTGTCAGGCTGCTCGGCTGCTAACTTCACACTGACAGGCTGTTAGGCTGCTAACTTCACACTGTAAGGCTGCTCGGCTGCTAACTTCACACTGTAAGGTTGCTCGGCTGCTAACTTCACACTGAAAGGCTGCTCTACTTCCAACTTCACACTGCCAGGAAGGATATAAAATTTCCTCTTCTTGAACTTGATTTGACTTGACTATTTTCGTTTACCGTCGCTTCGACAGTATTTCAGTCATATAGCGACGTCTAGCTTATTACAGGTGGAGGAAGACCCCGAATGCATCGACCTACCGCAAGCCAGCTGGAAGGCTTCCTAACATGAAAATCCGAATAACCCTGCCGGGATTCGAACCCACGCGATGAGGGGCTGAGTGAATGTTAAAGACAGTCCACTTCTTGGATCAATCTCGCAGCTCTTGAGGACATAGCCATTGCTATTTGTTAAGCGTCTGCAAAATGTTAAGCGTCTCAACGAGATCTCGTTCAAATCCCGTTTTTGTTTTCACTCATCAGATTTTTATACACAGATTTGTAACTGAATTTCAGCTTTCTATATGGATCATTGTAACACTACAAAATGACGGACAATCCAAAATTAATTCACTTTCGAGCCACCTTTGCATCAAAAGAAATTATATTCCTCCGCATGGTAAAGTGACAGTTATGCAACATCAAAGAGAAATTAGTTCTTCTCTGCTTTTATGCCACACACAATTATTGCGTCCCTTAGATATTTTTTTACTAAAAATTGAGTTTTCAATACTTTAGCTGAATACATATATCAGCATACCTGTTGTTTGACTTTTTTTCACTCGTTCGATCATTCATACAAAATTGAGAGGTTATTCAGTTTTCAATTAAACGAAACGGATGCTCGGAATGTAGGTACTTCGTTATTTCGGACAGTTTCAAATCTCTGTTAAATAAGTCTTTACTGATTGCTTTATCTAGGTCATATATCAGGTCGTTCGACAGAAATATTTGTTCGAATAAACCTCAATATTTCATATTAAAACTGCGAAACAGTAGAAGTCATGTCAACTCAAGCCATATTAATCAAGCACTATGGTTGACTGAGATGGAAAGTCTCGAATGTGAGAAAAGAAAACCTAATATACTTGAACAAAAAAAAGGAGGGGGGCCGCAAACAAAGAGGGCGTTGATTCAAACAAGACATCCGAATAAAAGTCTGTCAATGAGATATACATGTATCTCCTTACTGAAATGTAAAGCCTTGTCCTGTCTAAAATCGTCTTCACTCACAATATTTCTCTGCCTGCGCTCTGGTATTTAACACACACTTATTCAAGTATTTTGGTGCGAGCTTAATACTTCTTTAACAATGCTGTCAGTGATTCGCTGACGTGTCGAGAGTCCTACTGAGATTAATTTGGTTCGTTAATTCTGAGAAATTCTTGATTCTCTTAGGGTGTATAATTAACCATGACATAACACGACACAAAAATAAAGAGACAAATCTGCAAGACAAAAAGAAACCTTTTTCAGGATTCACAACGGAACTAGTTGAAAACCTTTGTCTTTTTTCACCTGTCTCGATAATAATTTGTTAATCCCGTAGCACATTCGCTCTTCACTAATATAACCAGAGTTCATTCTGTTGATTCGTTTGCTTGGTTTTAAAGCAGCTCGTTCACAGATGGTCATTGATGAAGAATTTAATTTTAACTTTATGTGTGTATTATGTGTGTCAATACTCATCTACAGGTAAAAACCTTGGTGGTTTTCCAGTACAGGCAATACTGTTACAGACAGTATTGCAACTATGTATAAAATTATACAACCTATATCTTAATTTTCTATTTTCATTTGTAGTCACTTGGCTGATCACATTCACTCTTCGGCATGCGCTAACTTCATAGGCCAGATTGATTAATACCCTATCCTGAACTGGTGAAGACGACACATGACCCTAACACTTTGCAAACAAGTCCTATCTCTGAAGGTCACTCACAAGTTATATAAAACATTTACATGCAGGGTGTTTTATGATACCTGAAACACTTTACAATGTATACATTGTACCTATTCTCTGATAAGCTAGGTATCAATATATTTTTCACACCAAAATGACCAAGTGACTTCACCGTTTTATATGTAAAGTAAACGTAGTTAATCTTAGTAACGTTGATATGTCGCGGACGGGGAACAAACCAATGACAACCCAGTAATGGAGAAGCTCTAACCACTTCTTCTATTGTAATACCTAGCAATCATTTTCTGATTATTATGGCCATATGTAGACAATGCGGTCCAGAATAATCAACGAGTGGGCTCCTGTTCTTATTTTTCTTTTTTTATAAAAAAAAAAAAAAAGGAGAAGGGTGTCCGGGTACGAAACGCTAGCTAATTTTCCGAATAGACCCACTGGTTCTTTAAACGTGCCGGTGTATAACACCGATACACAGGAGAAAAGTTCCTGATTAGAACCAATACTGAGTACTCCGAGTTCCCATAACAACCATATTTTACCATATACCGAATGCCAGGCAAGGTTGACTCTGGTACCAATTTTATACGTCAATGACGCATTCACCCCCAGAAAAGCTCCCCGGCATGGATTTGAACCCCAAACCTCCTGAACGCAAACCGGACACTCTACCACTGAGCTATTACCATTTGGTAACCGAGACCGGTGTTCATATTTTGGTGCCCGATTAGCGTTATTATGCTGAAGCACTTGCTAACCTTTAGTTCAATCCTGATCCATTCAAGCAGACGATGCATGTTGCCATTTTTATCCGAATTTGGACAATGTGTATACACATAGATGCTAACGAGAATTGACTTGACGCCAAAACAGGTATATCACTGCCCCAAATGTTTGTCGGAGGTTGTTGAACTAAGGTAACTATTGAAAATAAGATTCACGTGCATTTGTTTGTCGGAGGTTGTGAAGCCTTTTCACTGGTTAAACCTATATACCTATTCATTTCGGGGCGTTTTGGCGTCATGTCGTATCAAGCGATATTGACTTATAACCATTCAAATTTTAACAAATTCAGTTCTCAATTTAATACGAAAGAGCATAATGGCCAGCAGTCGTACGTCATTTGGGGACTGTGTTTACTTGACATGTTTGTTTGTTTGTTTGTTGCGTTTAACATCCCACCGAGAGTATTTCAGTCATTTGGAGACTATGTCTACTTGAGACAGATATAGTTATATCACACTCAGTATCACGCCGTAGATATGTGACATGATACTACACCCAGTCACATTATCTTGATACAGAGTCAACTAGTCCTAGAACCAAGCAAGGTAGCCAAGCAAGGTAGCTATACCAGTACCATTTTCACGACTTTGGTATGTCACGGTCGGGGATCGAACCCACGACCTTCCGCTCCCGAGGCGGACGCTCTAACCACTCAGCCACCGGGGACGGTGTTTACTTGCGATAAATATAGTTCTGCCACACTGCAGTATCACGGCGTAGACATGTGGCATGATATCACACCTAGTCACATTAAACTGACACCTTGCCAAATAATCCTGGAACTACCCTTTAATGCTGACCGCCAAACAATAACAGTACCATTTTTACGACAGTCACTTTGGTATGTCGCGGCCGGGGATCGAATCCACGACCTCCCGATTCCGGGGCAGACACTCCAACCCCTTGGCAACCAAATATATATATAAACAATAGGTAAACCTGATGGTAAGGCAGAACACTGAGAGAATGGGTGGTTTAAAAGAAAACATTTCTCAAATATTATATATATGGTATATTCTATTTTTGCTAGTTATAAGATTTCAACGACTCTCTTCAGCAAAAATTTGAATAAGTTAGTGGTAATGTTTATATTTAGAACGAAACAAATTCATTTCAACAAATCGTTGTTTTCAATAGACTGGGGGGGGGACATAGCAAGCTTACAAATTAAATAACATTCTTTGTAGTAAAATCTAATGAAAAATCTAACAAACCCGTATTTATGGCCGCCATATAAACAGGGAGATCTCAATAGGAAACCGTTTTAAAAAAGTACTTCTTGATTTGTAATTATTTTAAAGTTTATAATACAAGATGCGCCAGTCTGACAAAATCATTATAAAAAGAAAAGCAATTGAGAAAAAACACCAAATCAATTACAGTAAAACAATTTCAATATCAATAAACAACACGGGGCACGAGCATTAATTACGTTTGTGATTGTCCATGATGATTTCGGTCTGATGAAATAAACCAAAATGGTAGAAGACATTTACAACGAGACATTGAAATTACTACGGAATGCGATAAGAAAAGCTTGCAGATACGTCAGAATTCTTTTATTTTAAAAAAATGTCTTATTTTTCGGCGGCAGCTGTTTGTTTTTGCTATTGACCCAGATTTTTCACCGCATTTCGACCAATCAGAATCATCAAAAAATTAATTCTAAGCGCACCTGCTTAAAGGCAGTGATTTATTGGCTAATGTCCATGCTATTGTTTACTTATCACAATTGTAACTGGCTCGAATTCCACCAACAATACTTCGCGGTAAGTAATACTTAAATTCTTAAACAACCGTAGGCAGATAATTACACATTCCAAAATTACTATATCATGAAATATTCAAGTACATGACTCAGCTGAAATGATTTGTTACCTTAATAACTTACAATAATTGTTAAGATATGAAATATTTGGGTAATATTATTAGAGAAACAAGATTGAAGAAATTTTCCCTTAACCAGTTAAGTTTTACTTAGCGCTAAGTATTGTTGGTGGAATTCGAGTCTGGACACGAAAATTGTGAGTGAGATCAGATAATACTGTTTGCTATGTAATGGTATGGGAATTAAATACAATCTCACGGTGCAACCACTGATTAAGCATGCCACCGAAAAAAAATTTTTCAAGATATTTATTGTTGAAATGTGCTGCAGTCAAATTTCATAAATTCTGATTGGCAACATATTTAGGATAACTTCTAATAATTCTAGAATGTATTATTATTCAATAAAAATCAACCATGAAACCGTTGTGGGAAATAAAATTATTTTGGTCATGCATGTAGACGTCAATATGACTGACATAACCCTTTTCGAGATGCAAAGCTTCTCACATCGTCGGAAATCCTCGGTTAACTCCATAACATAAAGCCTCGGAAAATTAGACAAGCCGTTTCACAAGAGCCATCGACTTAAGTGTCGACCAATGAAAACGCGCCTTATAAATTAACACTCATAGGTATACCTAATAAAACCGCGATGGAACCAATGAAATTGCGTAATTTGACATATTCAAAATGACGAAATACAGGAGAAAAAATTCTACTGCTATATACCCGACGATTAGGATTTAATGATAATATGTTTACAACATATTCTTTCCTGCATGCGCAGTGATACAATCTAGTCAAACTCCATATAGAGTTATTTACCCTAATTGGTGACGTATCTGGTGCTAAAAATTTACATTTATAATATATAATATGCTATTTCTTTTCAGGGCACCTGGTCAAACGATGCACAGAGAACGGTACTTGGGCTTTGCAGCCATTTAATGGTAAAGAATGGACAGACTACACCAACTGTGTTAACATTAAGGTAGACCAGTTATTGATTCATTATTTCATATTTAATACATTTTCTCGAAATTTAAGTGCAAATTAAGTTCAGTTAATGGACGAAATCACTTAACTGTTAAATAATTTTAAGCAGCAATAAATAAGATTTAGATAAAAAAAAATTCGATGAACGACCAGCTGTACAAAGCAACCAAATTAGATTAAGCTGGAATGCTAAAGATTCAGATAATAAAAACCTATATTGAGCAATTAATCTTGTTTTAACAGTAATATTAACGATTCAGAGAATACATTTGGTTATATAAGCTTCACATTGAAAAAGAAATGTATAATTTGTGGTGTGTGTGTGTGTGTGTGTGTGTGTGTGTGTGTGTGTGTGTGTTTAAACCATTATTATTTTTTTAGATAATGTAATGAGCCATACCTCAGCAACAGATATGTGAATGTTTTATGGCCTTTTTATTCTATCAATAAAAAAAAAGATTTAAAGGAGAGGTCAACCTGTGAAAAAAATGCCGTGAACTATCGATGTTTTATACACGAGGCGTTTCTAAGGTCCTTGAGTGTATCTAACATCCCTTTAAAGGTTCCTGCACTAAGCGACATGTTTTCTTGTCCCATAGACCATTTCACCAGAGGATCGGCAATGCAATACCCGTTATAATTCGTTGATTTAAATTGACCAATCAATGACTGGGGGAAATCTCAAATGTATGTTTATTTCCCTTTGAACAATGAGTGAAGTTATACACCAGCATGTAGATTATGTGTTCGGGAGGTGTTCGTTGAATTACATAGGTTCATGTCTTATTTTGGAGTGAAATGGTCTACAGTACAGGCATTGACTGTATGTAAATACGAATTTACAAATGTAATAGAGTGCAGGAACGGTATTCCTGAGGCCTGGGTTTGAGCCCCGGTCGAGCCATTAATTTTTTTCACCACCTGTTACAAGTACTTGTACGATGCTTTGAATTTAAACCCCATATGCTTAGGCCCAGCATATCAGGCTTTGTTTTATCTCCGCTGTTGTTTGCATTTGTTATTTAAAAATTAAAATAAGTGTTTAAAATAGGACAATACAAAATGTTTATTTTTTTTTTAATTAGATGTATTACTATAGATTAATTATTCGACATGTATTGAATAGTGTTGAATTTTTTTAGCTAATAAAATTGATATTGTTATAAATTATTCATACTCTGTATTCACCTTCATTCCTGTTTTGTTTTGTGAATATCAATATTCATTTTTTTATTTAATAATCAATATAAAAGACATCTATGAACATGTTAATTTTAGCTTTTGTATTAGGCATTTTGTAGCACATATAGTAGAATGAATTGAATTCGAATTAAGATTACCAACACACATATAGAGAAACAGTATACCATGACAATCATAATTCTAGCTTTAAAAAGAGCGACGTCCTACATAAATCATAGCATAACTTCCATACAAAGAAAGAAAGTCAATCGAGGTCAATGTTCAAATTTTGTTTTAAAAGTTCTTCTTTCACCGATACGGAATCAAGTTTTTACAGCTTACATTTATCCAGCTTGATAGCCCAAGGTTTGGACCAGTACTTTGTATTTGGGTAGGTCATAAAAAGATTTCTCCTTCTAGCAAAGATAAAAAACCTTAGTATCCCCACTCCCCACTCACAAAATTTAAAAAAACGCGCATTCAAAACGAAACATTATTGACTTATCTTACTAACCTACAACCTTCAGTTCCGAGGTAATTTATCCTGGACAACGTGGCTCTGAAAATCTTATAATTCACCAAGAATACAGTAACAAAAACCACTGACATCTATCAGGATGTTGTATCCTTGAATTAATTGTAAAACATTACATAGTTCTATTATACGTCATTAGGTTAGAAGTTCAGGGTTTTTCGGGCATATATAAATGTTTGCGAGAGAACATTCGTACAGAGGTATCGTGACGCAATCGTTTATACTGCTTGCTAGTTTCAGAAATATCGTGATATAATCGAGTTACAAGGAAATAAAAACAAGAAAATATGTTTGAAAAGATATACAAATGCATATATCAATGTGTATATACTTGACAATTGCGTGTAGTTTAGCAAGATTAATGTTTAACTACATGCAGACTCCAGAATACTATTATACAATGCAGATAAATGATTCATCTTTTAGCTTTCAGTTCTAATCGGTTTTGTTTATACTTACATTTTGTAATAAATCTCAGACTGTTATCTTCATGCTATCTACAAATAACGTTTGTTTAAACTAAATAATTTTATGTATCAGATATCGACTGACCGTCGCATATGAAATATCAATATTGGTTAAATATAGTGTTTGTTGTTAGAGTTTAACTTTCAGTAATTTGGATAATACATCTACTGCAGACAGATATATTGCTGCAACACTGCAGTATCACGCCGTAGACATGTGGCATGATACCACATACAGTCACATTATGCTGACACCGGGCCAACCAGTCCTGGAACTGTCCTTATATGCTGAACACATACCAGTAACATTTTTACGACTTAAGTATTCGCGGCTGGGGATCGAACCTCCCGTAATCTCTAACAACTCGGGCTCTGTGGTTAATTATAAGAACTTAATTTATTTATCTATTATTATTATCATAAATAATATCATATAATGTATTTTAGTTATATTTGTATTGTATTTCATACTTTATATTTCCTCATATGGGTGTGTCCATTTACTTCTAGGGCGTCAAGGGAGTGGTGTACGCCAGCGCAGTCGCCTGCTCCGTCAGTCTGTTTCTATTGATACCAGCGGTGGCCATTTTCCTCGGATTTAGGTAGGCTACACGTCCCATCCCAGGAGCTTAATTGTAAAATGCAATTAAGTTTAACAAAAGGAAAACCGCAATGGATGTAGATTCACTGTCTTTTTTCATTCTTGTCTATGTCTTTTTGGTGTTGGTTCGGCCATCACTGGGGAGGGAAGACGAGACACATTTGGATAAATGGAAATGGTTTTCTATTGATTGTTGTTGTTGTTGCTTGTGTTTTTGATTTTGTTTTTATTTCACATTTTTGTAACTTTTAGTTTACATTAAATGTACGTAAAACGTTAGAACATGTGCCTTTTTCAGGAATTATCCAAATTCAGGCTTATTGTTGTGAGAGGATTATTTACTATTTATGGCATACAATCTGGGTCAAAAGTGGAATTCACCGAGCAGATATTAATAAGTCAATACAACTGCAATCTTAGTTCAGATTCATAATTGTAACTATAGATAAATTAGGAAAATTTGATCGTGGGGAGCGAGGTACAGGCCCAGTTGCCTCCGATAAATCCGCCACTGGGTGTAGTCTTACACTCATAGTAACATAGCTGCTACTATGTAGGAACAACTTATTTGTTCAGAGCCAAGGGAAAGCATCATGGTACTATTAACTGTATTGATGAGTTCCATTTAGACCTAAAATGTAAACTATTCATCTTATTTTCAATATGTACTTTCACACTAGTTTGTTCTCTAGTATCGAGAGAGAGAGGGGGGGAGGGAGAGAGAGATGCTGACTCTACATGAATGCATACATATTGATAAAATAGATTTTCATTCGCAAGGGGAAGATTAGAGTTCATTTAGAGAGTTAATAAAAACGACATATGATCAGTCTTGTTTGTCGTGTTTTTTTTTTTTGTTTTTTTTGTTGTTGTTGTTTGTTGTTGTTGTTGTTGTTGTTGTTTTTAGAATAAAACATGATTATTATCACCACTGGCACTACAACCGCAGATCTGCTAATTTCATTGAACTATTGATAAGGATTTTTTATCCCTCTGTACTCTATATTGAACACGGTAAGGTATGGAATCTAACTTCACTTGGTAATGGAGGTGGTAACTTTATACAGATGTGTGCAACCATTTTTTTCTATGTTCGATCAAACTGATATTCAACTAATTAACTCTTGGAATAACGAATTAAATGAAAAATGCAAATGACATGAATTGTCCAAAGGCAGCATTAACGAAATAATAACACGAAATTTCAACAATCTCTACACCTTTTTAAGTGTCCTCGACTATCATCTTCCCGATTGTTTTTATGTTTTTTTTCTTGGTTTTGTTGTTGTTTTTTATTTTCGGCGAATCTGATTTGATGACGTAAAACAAATACGCATGCAATTTCACACAATTTGTCGATGTCAATTTCATGTCGCTCAATCAAATCGCTCGATTCAAAATTATTATCGATTATTTTATAATGACTTTGTATTGTCGTTTAACCCATTCAACAAACTTGTATTGTAATGTTTTTCTGTTTTGTTCCTCACATTAACCGGATTTTTTTATTAACACTCTTTGTCTCAGAGGAAAACCTTTAGCATCCCATTAGCCCTTTCGCCAACTGACAGTTCCATGGCGATATTTTGTTTTTGTAATCTCCATTTTCCGTGTTTCTTCTTATTTTTTTCCCCTTAATATGCCTTTGCTTGCACTTCCTTCTGAAGTAAGTTCATTTTTAATGTAAGTCGGATTTTTTGTAGGATTGTGTGTGTGTGTTTCCTCATTTATTTTTCAACACTCTAACAATTTAGAATTTTCATAGTTTAGCATTTTTTAAATGGAAGACATTTTGTTTGCACATTTGTTTCACTATAGACATAATTTAAATGTCAAACAAAGTAAACCAAATGTATACTTTACATGAACTAACATCATCCTGTGCTTATCCATGAAGAGGATATAGACACGTGCAATGGTCCAGTGGTAACGTATCCGATTACGGATCCGAAGGTTGTGGGTTCGAACTTCCGTTGGAGGCAGGAACTCTTCACGACCTTCCAGGGCGCAAAGTACTGGTCCAACCCAGGAACCGTCGAGAGGAATTTGTATAAGTTGTAAGAACTTGTTTCCCAAATAATGTACAATAAATAAGTTTAAACTGAGACACGCGTATTATATCTTCTTTGACTACTTTGAGTTTTTATACCAATGAACCCCTTGTTTGCATGTACATTTTATTTTAAAAAAAGTAACGTAATTCTTTTAATTTCATTTTATTTCGTTGTAATTTTGTACTTTTGTTTATCAAAAAGACACCTTTGAGATGGATGAAGCACACATTAACACAGCACACGTGTGTGTGTTTGTGTGGATTTAATATTAATTTAGAGGATCGTTGAATTTATAACGTATAAAATGTTTATATAAAAATCTTCAAAAGAGCTTACAGGACATGATAAGATTTACAAGAGTTAGAGTTAGAATTAGAAGGTTTTGTTGTTGTTGTTGTTGTTTTAGAATAAAACACGATTATTATCACCGCTGGCATTACAACCGCAGATCTGCTAATTTCATTGAAATATTGATAAGGATTTTTTATCCCTCTGTACTCTATATTGAACACGGTAAGGTACGGTCGTAAGTTACAAGAGTTAGAGTTAGAAGTTTTATTATTTTTTGTTTTTTTTTTTTTTTTTTTAAAATTTTTGTGTTGTTTTTTTTTTTTTTTGTTGTTTTCCTAACTTGAAGTAAGTCTGCATTATACAAATTGAAATGATAGATAAAATTATCATATTATAACATGATGACATTTCTTCCACACAGTTACATATTAAGTAATCCATGTATCATCAGTAGGACGTTTTGCAGCATGCCTAAAATTGTATATATATATATATATACATTTTTTTTTTTTTTGGTGTTTCTTTTAATTTGTCATAAATGACATATATATGCAAATAAATGTATAATCTTGTAAACCATTTGAATTCCTCTATCTTACCCCTTACAGATATTATTTTAATATTCAAACGTTTCACTGCGTTTCAATCTTAATTCCGAAGTGGCCTTAAAGCGTGGTTTAAGTATCCTTATAGCCATCAATTCCATCAAAGTCATGAAAATGACTTCAAAATATAAGCTTTTAAAATGACTAACAATGGAAATCTTAAATCTTAGTGGCAAACAGGCAAATTATGTAGTGAAACAGGTTTTAAGTACATATTCCAACGGTCTGGATCATACGAATAATGCCTCTTTCTACCGTGATGTGTGTTTTTCTCGAAAATTTAGTTGTTTTTTGTTTGTTTGATGTTTTTTTTACAGAAATTGTATATTTTCCATAGGTTTCAACATTTAATCCAATACAGATTCTTCCCAAAATTTAATGAAGTTTAATAAAACATGAACGAAACTCTTGGTGATTTTTTTAATGTCTTCAAAGTGACGAAGTTTCATAAGAATATCACCATTCCCAGTGGCAAGATAAGGAGTAAAGCCATGAGGGTACTATTACATTTAAACAAACGTTTCCTCGATATTGGTTCTTTGAACAGTCTTTTGCTTCAGCTGCGTTGAGTATTTAGGTGGGTTGAAGTGTTTAAAATAGGACATTTACTTTCAAAGATGACACAGCGTAGGTCCTTTTAAGCCAGTCGTGAAATGCTGACAGTGAAATAGAAAGGCCCCTTTCGGTATCTATTGAAGACACTGGCCAGAAGAGTTTCTACATAATTTTCTCTCTCTCTCTCTCTCTCTCTCTCTTGACAAGGCCATCTCTTTCTATAAAACCCTTTCATTTTCTTCAGAACACATTGCTATAGAATTGTCCAGTGACAACTAAATGGACATGACACTTGAATAACTAAGTCACCTGTATTTAAGTAAACTGTATATACCTTTTTTAGTACGGATGGTTGCCTTGGTAGCACATGGTAGGACATGCATGCATTCTTTCGTTTTTCTTGTTATCAGTATGTGTATAATAGCTATAGACACAATCCGACTACTAAACATTTCAGCCCCCCCCCCCCCCCCCCCGAAGTTTCTAGGTACATTTCTTTGGTCCTCAGCGCAAATTGTTCCTCATAACACCAACGTTATGATATGCTAAGTACTGCTGGAAAATGTGTTTCGGTGAATTGTGAACCTTCAAGGTTTGAAAGACATGTACATAATTCTTAAAAGCGCAGCACTACTGTATACAATTAGACATTTTACAAGGCCCTTGTTGAACCACGAGCAAACAGGACTTATTAAATCACTTAACTTTAGTCGGTTATCTTAAATGAGTTTAACCTTCAAGTATCATTTTTCACTTAAAATGCTGCGTCAAGTCTGTCTGAGATGAGAATTTTGTTTCATGAATATGCAAAATAAATAACATAAGCCGGGCTTTATATTTCTGCTTAATTCAGTTGTTCCAGACAA
>CM037781.1:50903301-50953301 GCA_021229015.1 Solen grandis
AATAATACATATCGTGATATTATCGCCAGTCAGAGTGTCTCTTTCCAAAAGAGTACGCCTATAAACGTGTGAGTGAAAAGAGGGAAATTGTATCTGCAACGACGAGTTTTGTGTCGCTGCCGTTACTTACTGATCATGTGCTTCATCGCTAGTCCAGATTCTTTTTTAACAAAACTGAAAACTTTAATGCAGGTACTTCACTAATAAAAGCTAAAACTGTATCGTTTGTACATGCACCAGTAGAAGTAAGAACCGTCAAAATTGTCAACTGTTTTAAGATGAAAATTTCATAAGATATAAATATTATTCACCCAAATGTAATTATAATGTCATAATTCGATATGAGGAACGATGGTGAGGTCGTTTTGTTTGAATGATTCTCGCCTCTAGTTGTAAAGTTAATTACAGTTACGTAGAATGAACGTTTATTGAATTGGACTGTCATATGAGACATTATGCTGAGGGAACTTGTCTCTAGTTCTAATATAATTTCCAATTTCCATTCCAATTTCTATCATATCGGTTAGTTATTGAATATACAATAAAACCTTTCTTAAGCGGTCAGTCTAGAAACAAAAGAAAATGATAGTTTAACAAAAATGGTCACTAAATGAAGGTTAAAGATACCGTTTACCAGTTGGGTTTTTTTTCTGCGGGTGCAATGTTTTGCGGTCTGGGGGCCTAATTTATTTTTGCACATTTATTTTTTGCGGATTTTTAAAATGAAGTGATACATTAAACATGTTTTGGTTAGCCAGGATATGTATTGTGTCACTTCGCTTATACACAACATACACTGGTGTATCACTACAATAACAGCATACCACATCATGAGTGAACAATCATTAGTACCGTACGTAAACGCTTATGTAATGTGCGTACTCATTTTTAGTGTGCATCCCGAGTTTGAGGTTTAATATCTTGGAAAAAAAAAACAAATTTCCGTTCTATAATGAACATCCATTCTTTGTACTTCGAGTAGGCCGCCATTTTGTTTAGCCGCGGGTGTTTTGCGGACGTTCGATTGAACTACAGGTAAGAAAATGCTAGTTAGGTTAAAATTAAAACTGGTCGCCTAATAATATGACCGTTAATACAAGTACACCACAATTATTGACGAAATAACTATGATGATTCGTTGTTTTTCTTTTCAAAGAAAGAAGACGTGTTTGTACATATAACGATTTGAAAGTACATGTATATGAATAAATAAAATATTGTTTTTATATTTCCACACTCAAACATCAATATAATCGTTCGGCCATGAGTTCGTCGTTTTACGGTGTATTAAATTACGTCATTTCATTGGTTCCATAGTGGGTTTTCCCTGTTATGTTCCCAATATTTTCGTTGGTCGATATTTATGTCAACGCTTCTTTTTGCTGTTTTCCCAATGCTTGATGTCATGAAGGAAAACATAATATGTCAACTTGGAGTTTCCAGCGAGACTACCAGGTTCACATATCGAATGTGGGCAACTGGATTCTCCTCGTGCAGTTTGGTGTGTAGATCTAGGGACATATTCATAAAGCACTTTACGTAGAATGTTTGAATTACTTGCTTATTATGATAAAGATTTTTTTTTAAATACATTTTGATACAAATTGCTTCATGTGTATGCTGGTAAACAAATGTTCCATCATCTTTTGATTTTTTTCTGTTTTAGAACCTCGCAAAAACATAAATCAAGAACAGAATTCCTCATGTACCATCCTGTGTACATTATTAAAAAAATAAAATCATTTAATTTTACTTCCTTTTGGAAGACATTTATGTATTACATGTAGGAAATAAAAATTAAATTTTATGCCTACTATCACCGAAAAGCGACATTAATGTTTAAGGCGTTTTCAGAAACTCTATTAGAAATGAAAACGCACGATGCATGTACATTCTTTCGTTTGTTGACAGGATTTTAAACAGTAAATCAATGTATCGATATAATTGTATAAATTGTAGCCAATGTAACTGCAAATGTATGTTTTGAATTTGTTATATTGCACAAAGCCAGTGTAAACGGGAATAAAAATGATTAATGTTCTAAGTTTTTATTTTCTCGCATAGTTTAAACCTTCTTTTACTGCATATGGAATAATTAAGAGGTCATTAAAGATATATGTGTTGTTACACCATCGCATCATTAATGTGTAGTTTACCCAAAGTGTGCTAATTGCTCTAATTAGTTTGTATGGAAAATACAACTGGTTTAAAATTAATTTTTTTTATTTTACATCGATTAATCACTCACGATGGCTCTGGTGGCGGCGTATGTGGTCATAATTGTGGAAGGAAACCGGAGAACTCGAGGAAAACCAACGTGTCTGAGCGTGCGACCGCTGTACCCTCTCACGTACGTGACCAGGAATCGAACCCGGGACACATTGGTAAGAAGCGAAGCGCGTTACCACTACGCTATCCAGGCAATACAACTGGTTAAATATATGACGGACAATTTTAGAAACACATTCACCATATTTACTTTGAGAGATTAAAAAATTAAATAAAGTTTGGTTATTCATTTTTAGACTGCGTGCGCATGCGCAAGCAAGTCTTTAAACGACGCTCTGAATTCGATTGACAGCAGCTGGCACGTCATTTTTAACATCGATAGATATTACTACGCATGAGTAGTTCTGAGGTTAAAATAGTACATGTTGAAACCTGTCTGTTAAGAAGAGAACACTGAGAGAAATTCCAAAACTCTTGAGAAAAAACAATATCTATACATGAAATTTAGATGCTTTATCAACAGCATCTGAGTTAGAAAGTGTAAAGCAAGCGACATCTGTGATGTTGGGACTACTTTATTTTCGCGCCATTGTGTCATCTCAGATTCCTCAAAGCAAAACTGTAAGTATTTTGTTATTTGTTATGATCGATATACTTTTAAGGTTTGGAAATGCCTGTGTCTATTTCCTTCTCAAACTGTGGCACGGAACGTGTCTTTAAGGAAGAATAATTGCCAAATTTCACGATTCTACATTTGCTTTTGATCGAGTCGCCTGGGTCCTAACCTCGTTTGAATCATTTTCGTGATTCCTTCAGCTATTTAAATGTAAAATCTGTAATATATAAAATACTATGTAAAGTTTGTGTCGAAATGACTTTGATTTTCTGTTCCGTTTGATAAGTTTCGGTTTTAAATATAATCGTTTAATTGTTATCCTGGAGTATCCAGTTCTCGCTAGCGTAAGAAATCCCTTCTCTTTAACTTAGACATAGTCGTGAATGCATCATTATATTTCTTTCAAATGTAATAAATTGTCAGTTGTAATTAAAAAATGATAATTGAACAAAATATAAAAAACTGTCCCAAGCCTGTAAAATAAAAACAGATTGGAGTGCAAATATTAAGATGATGCTAATTAATGAGAACAAGAAACATATAATTTAGCACATTCACAGAGTCCATTTTATATTACTGGGTGCTCACTGAGTTTTTTTAAATGGGAGTACAATTTAGAGCTCAGAGGTAACATGAATATCATGATATTTTCAGCAAGCCGATATTATCGTTTTTTTTTTTTTTTAAATGAACTTCAATTCAGTCACAGTACAGTGTTCTACCAAGGACAGGATTTTGTGACATAATAGCAAAAAAGTAAAAAAAATAAAAAAATTGCTCCTAGTGCGATGTATGTCGCGTACGAAATTACCAGGGACAAAACCTTAAACTTAAAATGTACTCAGCCGGAAAGCAGTATGCTATGTGTGTTTTAACATCGATTTTAATTGGCTCGTTTGACAGCAGTTAGTGCTTAGTGGGAGTTCTCGACCATTGGCGTTGATTGAAACAACTATTTATCATCTGTTATCAACATGGCTTGGCTGGTTGTGAAAAAAAAAAATCGAACAATTTTAAGTTACTTAGGAAATTAACAGTTTGCTGAAAGTGACGCAAATAATGGCACGTCTGAAGGAAGTAATACTTCTCCAATTAATCATTGTCTCTGTCCCCACCTAAGACACCCATGATGGAAATCAAATGCAAGCAATTTTGTCGGACACCAAGGGTACTGTAAGTCTTAAGACATTCCAACAAAGTTGGCTTTGAGATTTCTCATGGTTATAAATTATAATGCATAGGTAAATATATATGATTTGTAATCTGTGTATAAAACACAACAAAAAACGTTTTTACAGAGAAATACAAATTTTTTACTACACTATTGTAGCTTAGTCTCATACAGAATTTGGTGACCATAAATCTGCAAAATGAACAGGAATTGTGTGAAGGCTGTTAGACTCAAAAGATAACTTATATTTATCCATCTATCTGTCCAGATGTCTGGAAATCTGGGTCCCTTGATAACTTAAAAAGCATTTAAGATAATGTTAAGAAACTTGTTATATAAATATATGGCAGTATGAAGATTCTGTATGTCACTTTGTTATTTTTCTCAGACTAAAATTCTGGTTGCTATGATAATGGAAAAAATATACACCTCACCGCTAGGGGACTCGGGTGTTGCGTGCATTAACAGTTACTTGTTTTTATAGGTTATAGGACATTTATCCCCTAATTTCAAAATCCTTTGCAGAACACTGATAGTATTTTTGATAAAAAATAAACATTGTTTTGCGAGATAAGTTATATTTAAAAGCTTGTATCTAGACTAACTGTACACCTAAGTCATTACAAAGCTTTTTCAGTTTTGCAGTATCACCTCAAACTCTACATATATCCTAATAAGCAAAACGCTGTTAAAAATAGAACAAGTATTTATAAGTGTGGTTCAGCAGCCACAGTACTTTTTAGAGATATTGAGAAAATGAAAGCAAACTGGAATTGACAAATAATCTTCAGTTTTATACAGAATACGGCTGAATACATAACTGTATTGTAGAATTCTGTTCAATCGTTTGGTCATTCATACAAAATTGAGAGGTGTTTCGGTTTTAAATGTAGAGAAACGGAACCTAAGAATGTAGGTACTATAGTTGTGAGTGACTTCATCACACACAACTAAAAACTAAGGATTATTATGTCTTGTATGAGAGTTCTGGTCCATAATAATTAAGGTTGCCTTTAGAGTGAGCGATATAGGGCCCTCATGGTCCTCTTGTTTATTACATGAATGTATTTATGTTTTTTCCCTAACATTTTCATTAAAAAACACACACACACACACACACACTTAGGAATCGTGGATCAATCAATTTTAATAACGTCACTCTCAAGGTGAAATTATGTCAGTATATATAGCCCTAGAATAACAATATAGCGAGAACTGAATACTTAAGGATATGTAAACAAAAAGCGATGAAGGACATTTTGTTAGTTCCCATCATTGATATTTCTGAATTTTTGTTTGAATTATTACTTTCATAAGCATTAATGTCTTTTTAGTTTTAATGACCGGTAACATTTTTAGTTGACTAAAAAATTTGTGTCAAAATGTCTATGATTTTCTGTTCCTTTAGATTAATTTTGATTTCTAAATATAACCATTTGGTGCATGAGGTTATCTTGGCATTGATATTTAATTATAACCTCAAGGGACAGAATGTGGTAGGGGAAAGATGTGTGTATGCTAAATATTTATTAATTTACAATCAAGGACAATAACTGGAGGATAACCAATGATACTATTAAGTCCGATTTAAAGCGGACGAAAGTTCTGAGACAGACTTCCAGTCTGCCACTTTAAATTTATGGATGTGGTTATTTTTCTGTTGTAGATAATTTGAAGAATCAGTTGTGCCATACTGTCACTGTGTTGCGTTATTATGATCAGTTGTCACTTGGTAAGAACTGTAAGTATTTTGTTATTATTGACATATTTTCAAACTTTGACTTTACATGTGTAATTTCATTCATTAGGCAGATACTATCCTTATTGTTTTTGAGTCTTACCTCTAGAGAAAAAATTGTTTCATTTTAAAATGCAGATGTACTCTGGTGAGCGTCTATGGTCCTTGGGCCTCTTGTTTGAATTGACAAAGATTATGAGGCAAAAAGACGACAAAAAGAATTTGCATTATTGCTGAACAGACTGCGTGAAGGGAACCAAACAGAAGCAGATCTTGAAGTTTTGAGGAACTGTTGTACTGACAGCTCAAAAGACAATCTAACCAAAATACCTCACATTTTCTGAAATAAGGCTGATGCATGTAGTCACAATTCTGCTATCCTGTCTACACTACCACAGGCTGATACTGTTGTCATTAAGGCATTAGACTGTATATCTGGGGATTTGAATGCTTCTATACAAGAAAGATATTAACAAAAGTGTCTTCAGATCCAAGCAAAACAATTGGTCTGAGCAAAAATCTTGTACTTGGGGTTGGAGTTCCATGTGACATCTGTTTGAATATTGATGTCAGTGATGGTCTAACCAATGGGGCTTCATGTGTAGTGAAAAAATTTGACTTTCGTGTTGTCAACTCTGAAAGATGTAGCATTGTCTGGGTACAATTTAATGACACTTCAATTGGCTGTTCATGGCGGCGTAAATACAAACATTTGTATAAACATGGAATTGATCCATTGTGGGTGCCTATCTTGGAAACAACAAGAACATTTCCTATAAGACACTACAAAACTTATCTTGTTGTTCGTCGTCAATTTCCTTTAGTAGTCTCGGCTGGGAAAACTATACACAAAGCACAAGGCTCGACTATTAAAAATGCTGGTATGCACTTTGGAAATAGGGCTGTGTCTCATTTACATTATGTTGGTCTTAGTAGGGTGACATCACTTTCAGGCATTAATATCTTGAAATTTAATGAGGAAAAAATTAGAACTTCCTTTGAGGTACATGAGGAAATGGCATCTTCGACATGAAAGCCGTTTGAAAGCACTCTTGCCTGACCTGAGTTCTTATGCGGAGGAAATGATTGTTTGCTTTCAAAACTGTCGATCTCTACCCCAGCATATAGATGACATACGACATGAGGACAATTTGTTAAATGCTCACTTGATTGGCTTTGTTGAAACACGTGTGTATGGCCCAGTTCATTGCTCAAAGATTTACAGATTAGATGGCTTCACTTTTCAATGTTCAACCAAAAGCACTTCTGCACATGGAATAGCTGTGTACTCAAAGTTAAACTTAAAGCAGTTCTCTACCCACACTTTCTCAAATATTGAATGTGCTTTGGTTCAAAATGAAACAAATGTTGTGGTCTGTTTTGTATATTGCCCACCTGCAGAGGCAAATGTACAAATTACACATCCTTCATGAGACAATTGATGCAGATGATTTCTGAGGAGGAGACTTTTTTGATGCTGGGTGATTTCAATTTAGATTTTGCAGA
Organism: Solen grandis; assembly: GCA_021229015.1. NCBI lineage: Eukaryota > Metazoa > Mollusca > Bivalvia > Adapedonta > Solenidae > Solen > Solen grandis. The sequence goes on from CM037781.1 coordinate 50,910,562, forward strand.
TAATTTGCATGTTGTTAAGCTACTGAAACAGACTTACAAAATGAAGCAACTCATTAAGTTACCAACTACAGATTATGGTTCTTGTTTAGACCATGTTTATTCTTGCTGCTCTCTTGAACGCACACTGTCATGTGGTACTCTGGAATCCTACTGTTCTGATCACAAACCAACCTTCTTCATTTACAAGAAATCATAATAGAGAAAGAAGAAACACACTTCAGCTTGATTAATTGTTCTATATAAGACAAGGTTGCAAAATAACTAAACCACAACATTGGGATAATTACACAGGCACATCATTATCGAATGTGTATCTTTCAATGTAGGCATTATTGGAGTGTTCTTTCTAAATGTAAAATGGCAGGACTTTATTTTCAAATTACAATTGCTTAAATGAATCTGATGTTAAGCCACACTTTGTCATAGATAGATTCACTAATCTTTAAAAATATCTTTTTAAACAGTATTCAACCAAGGAATTCTAGATTCAATTTAAATTTGCTACTACCCCCCCCCCCCCCCCCCAGATTTTTGGACATGTCTTTTAATGCAGGCTTGCAGGCCCACACTAATCCCATCTTATCCAACACAGCAATTGTAGCGAAATTGTTAAGTTTGAATTATCATATTTAACACCCATCGCGTAAAAACAAAAATAAGTATTCTCTTACAAGATTATTTTCCTAAAAGACTGGTGGTTTGTGTCTCCCTTAGCAAAGTCAAAATCTCCAACAATATCTCCATTCTTGCTAGATGGCCACAAATGTGTTATGATTATTTATGTATTTGTTTTGTGCCATCATTCTATAATCAGCTTTGTAATGCACTTGTCTCTCAATGCATTGTTATATTTTTTTTAACTTGTGATAGTGCATATCCCTTGAAGATATACTTTCAGAACCAAAAAAAATCAGTTTCTCTAATTTACTTTCTCTGACGAACAAAAAAAGGTTCAGTTTCTCTGACTTTGACAAGATTTCATGATTATCATTTGTTACAGCAGAAAGTTATAACTAAATAATCAAGCTTTGTTATGCTCCATTTTCTTTCAATGCATTGTTATTTGGTTGAATACAATATTTTTCTTATATTTCTTAAATATGCTTTCATATCATAGAACTTTTAGATATTTGATTTCTTAATTTGACAGTCTTTCAAAAATATCAATTTTAATAGAAAAAAGTACATGTAACATGCTTTATGTAAAAGGTTTGCATGAATATCTGTTTCCAGCATATGTAAATCAAAACTACTCAAAATGTTATATTTCTTTCAGATGTCTGCCATTACTATCACTGAGGCCAAACAAGGAAAGCCTGGACCATATTCAGGATCAGTAAAGGTCAAGGTTGTTGTATGCAATGGACCAGAAACATATCAAAGTAATGGGGTTGACAAACAATCTCTGAAGGTTGGTCTAGCTGACCAGTCTGGGTCTGCAAAGGGAATCATTTATGATCCCCAGCAGTTCCCTAGGTGTAAGACTGGGGATGTGGTTGCGTTAAAGAACTTCATAGTACGAGCAGATAAGACTTTGGTTGTAACATCATATGAAGGGTTTGTTCCATCTTTTAATACTGACACATTTTTCATTTCCTTAAAGGCCCATTATATCTCATAATGATTTAATTTTCATAATAAAACATTGACATACCACATGTAGACTAAAATAAATGGATGGATGTCAAAATACTCCCATTGTTTACATTTTTCATTTGCAAGTATTCAGAAGTAAACAGAAATAATTTGAATTTGAAAATTGTCATTGAATCACAATTTGTTTATTTTCTACGTCATCAATTTATGCACTTGTGATATGTTAAAAGAGACATAAGAAAGGTTAATGGAAAGCGTCAGAAAATTGACAAAGATATATGGAATATGCAAATTAGTTACTTATTGTAAACAATTGGATGATTTGAAGTAAAAGATTATCTCTTATTTCTGCTTTGTAGTAATGTTGCCATCAAAGAGTGTACAGATTGCATCTCAAAGCAAAATTGAAACAAACACTTTGATTTTTTGTCCAAAGAATATACGCTGCTTTTTCAAAGAAAAATGGGCCTTTAATTGATAGTTTTCATTCTAGTCTTTGTCCAGTTTACCTTGATTTTTCATTTGCACATTACCAAAAATCTAACTGCAGGAGGATCAAGAAAGAGAAGTGATGTGTTCCCAGACACCAACTTGCGTAAAAGACATCTATATAGGTGACTCAAAGACCCGGATAAAGTTGACCTTGTGGCGTGACCTTTGTGACATGCCCCACCGCCCAGGAGATTTTATTGAGGTCACAGATGCCCTCACCCAAATCTATAAAGGGGAGTTATCTCTTTCTATGACACCAATGAGCAAAGTACAGGTAAGATAGACTACCAAACCTTTTATCCCCCAATGTCTTTATGTACCACTTTCCTGTTTGCCCCATACCTTCTAAACCTGAAGGAAAGTCTTCAGTTTGAACCATTGCTTTTACATGGGCCTAATGGTTTAAGTTTGGAATTAGTATTTGTAGATATCTCAAAATGAAATTATAGCTGTATTCTTCACTCTTACTGCAATTCTGGGATGGGGGTTAAGCTATATTTTAGACTGCCTTTAGGCTCATCAAATAAAATGGCATCATAATGACACATTTTGTGGGTCTTTATGAAAACTAACACAAAAATTCAATTTTTAATTCATAGATATGATTCATGTTTCCCCAAAAGAAAACTGTGAATTACCTTTATTATAACACCATTACTTTAAGTTGCTATACTACCCAAAATCATTGCAACAAATGCAAAAAATAATGTAAAAATATGAAAATTCAATATTTCTTTTGACGATATGCAAAATATTACCTCTGTAGTTCAAACGATTAGCCTGATTGATGTCGATAGAATAACCAATGTATTAAATGACTGTAGGAAATTAATTCTCCTACCCCTTCATGAAGATTTCCAGAAATGATTAAGCTCAGTCACACTTGTAGGTCCTGCATATTCATAAGTATATGTAACCATACAGTTGTCTTGCAAATGTCCTCATGTCAACCCGTGCACGATAACACGATTCCCTGTGAAAATTGAGATGTTTGTTTATACTAAAAGTATATAAACGACCTAAGCCACAACAGTTCTTTAGAGAAAATGAATTTATGTATTCTCTAGTTGCATAACATATGTTTTTCATATGAGAAATATTTCATTTACTCCCAGATGAAGTGGTGCGTGCACTTCTATTTTTAGATGGCTTGTATATATGTTATATATATATTATATATAAATTAGACAGTTTCCGGAAAATGGTTGAAACAGCCAAATTGGTGGCCGTGGAATTCCGTAGTTGTTGATACGATTACGGTATTGTAGATAATCTGTAGGCAATATAAGGGATCAGATAAGTTTTTATGAACATTTTCTTTACCCAAGGTCCATCATAGATGACAAATGTCCATGATTTGTTACAAACTGAAAGTTTCTAAATATTCTAGCTAAATTGGCGTATCCGTAGTATTGCATCTTTAAGATATTCTTGCCTTACATAACTAACAATTTATTATAGCATCCTTAGTAATGATTATTAAGGTTATATATTGCTTGGTTTCCTTAAGGAAATCTTCAGATAAGACTATTTCATTGAAAATTTAAGTTACATGTAAACAAAACATTACTTAATTGATGTCACTCTTATAGTTTGACATGACAACTTCATTATATAATGCATGGGATCAGTTTGTTAAACAGGTATGAAGAAAACTAATTTGCCATGGTTTATTTCATATTATGCTCATGTTTCAATATATAAGTCCAATTCTGAATAATCATAGGGAATATTATTAAAAAATGAAAATTACACATACACATGTTTCTTTAAAGCATTAATATTAAATTGTCAGTTTTCACACAATTTCATTTCACACAGTTTCATAAAATCATAAAGTTATAAACACTGTCTTGATGTATTTTCATGAAAACTTAATATATTTCTTTTGCCGAAATATTAAATATTTCTTTTGCCAAAATACTAAAGCTATAATTAAAGACATGCTTACTTCTTTCAAAAGAAAAAGATGCTTTTAAGTATGTTAGTGTAATAAATAATATATCTTCTATTTCATTTTAGGCTTCAGAGGCACCTCTCGAACAGAAACTGATAACTGTTGAAGGTATCGGAGGAACGGCAGAGGAGATGGAACTGCTCCTTGATGATGGTGAAACAGTCACCATTCAGGCACAACTCCTTCAAGAGATCTTTCCTGATGAGCCAGAAAAAGAGATTGCTGAAAATGCCCCTGTGAAGTTAAAGATCCTTCAACGAGGAGCCACAGTGGAAAATGTTGTGAGAGTTTAAGAAGATTTTTTGTTAGGCTCCATTAATGCACATGATAAGTGACATGAATATTTCTTAATATTCTCTACATAATATATAGTTTGTTGTTAGAAACTGTTGTTTTGTTTGTTATTAGAAACTGTTGTTCCATGATACAAGGCCAATATCCACTTGGTCGCCAAAAACATTTTTAAAACCTGGTTTTCATACTTGCAGATGTCAAGGAATCTTTCAGAAATAACCCTGTATAAATGATAAGCATAAATTCATTCCCTTTAATCATATATTATCTTTATTTTCACTGTATATATTGTAGATGTATGTTTTACCTTAAAACACATCACTTCATATTCTTTGATGTTTTCTTTTAAGTTTTGCATGCAATAGAAAATTTGGTTGAAGTTTTGCATGCAACCTACTATCAAGCTTATATCTCAATAACCATTTATAGTCTTGAATAGGTTAAGGGGCATTATACAAACAAGGTAGATAACTCTTAGACTGAATTTAATATAAAGTATGGCCCTTATTTAACTTAGAAAAAAATTGGTTAAAGTTTTGCAGGCTGATTTCTTTAATGCTTATATCTCAGAGTCAAGGCATGGGATTGATTTGAAACTTCATTTAACATGTTCAAGGTAGATAACTCTTAGTAGAATATGTTAAAAATATGGACTCAATTTAACCTATGAGTTTGGTTAAAGTTTTGCATGCAAGGTACTTTCATGCTTATATCACAGTAACTAGGCATTGGATTGGATCGAAACTTCATTAATATGTTCAGTGGTATCATACTATAGAGATAGATTAAAATGCAGATTATGGCCACTTTATATGCCCCCACCAAAACTGGTCCTTTGTCAGTCTGTCCCTCCATATGTTTGTACTTTTATCCCGAAACTTTGTGACACACCTAACTCCGAAAGTATTTGTACTACAGACTTGATACTTCATGGATTTATTATTCAGGACATGATCTTGCACACCTAGGTATTTTCATTGAACCCCCGTTGAAGTTGACAGAGTTATGGACCTTTTGTTTTTGAAAAATATTGACTTTTATGCTTGTGACGCATGTAACTTTAGAAGTATTTGTAATACAGACTTTAAACTTAATGGATATATTACTCAGGACATGACTTGTGCTCCTGGGTGTTGGCCTTTGTTTTGGAACATATGACAGGTGGAGGCATCTGTGTTCTCTGGACACATTTCTAGTTGTCTTTGTCTTTTTGGTTAAAATTTTGCATGCAAGAGAAAATTTGGTTTAAGTTTTGCATGCAAGCTGCTGTCTAGCTTATATCTCAGAAAACAATTATGGTTAAAGACTTGAAAGTTTAAAAAGGTGTACAGGAGCATTGATCAGAAAACCAAGGAGGATAATCTTGTCTAAATTTAATAAAAAAAAAGTATGTCACTGTTCTTATTTAGATATTGTGGTTATTTTTGTATGCACAATGTTATGATGCTTATGTCTCAGTAAATTAATTGGCATGGGATTGGTTTTAGCCTTCATAAACATATTCAAGAGTATCAGACAATCAAAGTAAAACATTTTTGACTTTTTTTATATACAGGGTATGTGAAGGGCAAGAATTAAAATAAATTTCATTTGATTTACCAACAAACGTGTCGAATAGTCGAACCAGCTCTTTGAATTAATAATTGCTCCATTCCATTTCTAGTGTACATCATGTTGATATACATAATTCTGTATGTTTTTAGCTCTGGTTTTATGTATGTTCATAGCTCACCAAAGCACAATGTGCTCAAGGTCAGATATTAGGATCACCCATCATCATTCTGTCTGTTGTCAACAATCTGCTTTAAATGACATCTCCTCTGAAACTGCTGAGTAGAAATTTATGAAACTTGGCATGGATCATCCATGGGTGAACCTCCACAAAAGTTGCTAAAATAAACTTGATCCATGCAGAAATTTGGTTGTCATGGCAACCATCAGAATTTTGCTACAGAATCTTCTCCTCTGAAACCAGTGTTTAGAATTTAAACTTCCTTTGACACAAATGGTCATCTCACAATGTTCTACCATAATTACAGAAATGAAGTTGATCCTTTGAAAAATGGGCCCCTAGGAGGTTGCCTAATTTTCTTTTATACATTATACAGAAAACTTCAAAAATTCTTTTTCTATGAAGCCAATGGTCAGAATTTAATTACATTTAGCACACATGGTCACTTAATGTGTTTATACCATAATTGCTAAAATAAAGTTGATCCCTTAAACAATGAGGCCCCTAGGGGGTCAGCTAGTTTCATTATTCATTCTTTTTTAATTACATTTAGGTTTTATACCATAATTGCGTAAGCATTTCGATCCCTTGAAAATTAAGGCCTCCAGATGATTGACTAAATGAAGAATTTTTTGTATCTGAAACTTGAATCTGGTTATTGCTAGAAAAAAACAGGTATAATCAATGACTTGAATCATTTTAAATAAGCTGATATACTCTGATAACCTAAGGCTATATGGCCCTCTTATTTTACAGCTTGAACATGAGAAAATTTATCACCTTCCATAATAAAAATTAAACATCAGATGATATTGTTTATTTAAAAAAAAAAAATTTACATTTAAAATTCAAGTCTGAATAACTATGCTGCTATATCACTTCATTAATGTCATTCTTGTTATATCCCCACCACACTGTGGTGGGGGCTATATAGGAATCACCTTGTACATCCATCTGTCCATCCGTCCTTATTTCTGCGAAATCGGGACAAATTGATTTTCCTTAATAACCCTTAAACTGCTTAATAGACTGACATGAAATCTTCCATAGTTATTCCTTGTAAAGTTCTCTGGCAGTGTATAAAAAAGAATTTCATTATATGGAGAAGTATGGTTACCATGGAAACCAAATGGCCTCCATTGCACACATTTTTCTTCAAAACCACAATGTGCCTTACAACTTCTGCATCTCTTCATTGATTGATTTCAAATGATACATGTGAAATTTCACAAGAGTTGTCTCAAGGATTACAGAGTTATTGCCCCTGATTGGATTAATTTTACATTTTACATGTTTATATTAGCTATATAGGCTAGACATTTCAGTGAAATGTTGCAGCAAAATGGCTTTCATTGCACACATTTTTCTTTAAAACCAAATAAATCCAGTTACAAAAAAGACACATGTCAGTCTCACAGTATCCCATTTCCTCAGCAATGCTTATCCTTCATGTAAACAGTGTTTAACTAAATATTGGGAATCCTTTAGAATCTTCAAATCAAGGTTTTCACTGTTAGCAGTATTACCTGAACAAAGACTACTGACCCTGATCAGATAGCTCTTATAGGAGTCCTCTGATATGGCTCTGAATTGCTTGCAACATTCACCAAAATCTGTACTGTAACTGGATAAGGGTGTTTGCCAGAGATATCCCTAATGTTACTTAAAATGAACAAAAAACCTCACAATCATTTTCCTTTCTCTGAACTAAAAGCTACCTGGTGGGGATATCAGTCACATTCAGTGATATCTAAAGTTATATTGGGGAGGCCTATTTTTTTTTTTTTTTTTTTTAGTAGAGTTGTCTGCCTCGCACATTTTGTCCAGACAATAACTTCTCTTCTTGTGCTGTTGAAGTGAAATTTAATTTACAGAAAGAACTTGATGAGAGGAAGTGTCATGCACATGGGACCATAACTCTGTCCTCAGTATTTTTGGAGTTATTTTCCTATTTCCAGTGTTTTTGTCAGGAAAATATTTTCTCTTCTACTCTGATACTTGCTTCATTCATGTGTACATAATGTCGAGATTTTTTTGTACATGATTTCATATTGCTTTATTTTTAAAATGAGGATCTCAGTTGTAATTGCAGCCTTAACATGCTACTTTGTCATTTCAAATAATTTCTTCTGATGTTTCGATTTCTCCATTACATTCTTCTGTAAATCATTTTTTAGCTCACCTACGGTTTGATGAATGTCTGTCCATCCATCATCCATCCGTCAGTCGTCCACAATTAGTTTGTTTGCACTCTAACATCTTTTTATGTTCACCGAAGGTGATGCATATAGTCGCCGCTTCATCCGTCCATCCGTCCTTCCGTCCGTCACACTTAACTTGTCCGGACTATTTCTCAGGAACTAACGGCTTGAATTCAACGAAACTTTATGGGAAGCTTTATTACCAAGAGGAGATGCGCATATCGTCAGCATGACCTGGTTCCTAAATTTTTCAAAGAGTTGTGGCCCTTTGACTTTTCGGCCTATAGTTACATATTGCATGATTCTGTCCGGGGTATTTCTCAGGAACTAATGGCTTGAATTCAACGACACTTTATGGGAAGCTTTATTACCAAGAGGAGATGTGCATATCGTCAGCATGACCTGGTTCCTAAATTTTTCAAAGAGTTGTGGCCCTTTCTTTTCGGCCTAAAATTCATGTTGCATGATTATTGACTGGGCTATTTCTCAGGAAATAAAAGCCTTAATTCAACGAAACTTTATGGGAAGCTTAATTACCAAGAGTAGATATGCATATCGTTGACGTGACCTGGTTCCTCAATTTTTCACAGAGTTATGGCCCCTTGATTTTTCGGCCTATAGTACATATTGCATGAATCTTGTCTGGGCTATTTCTCAGAAAATAATGGCTTGAATTCAACAAAACTTTATGTGAAGCTTTATTACAAAGAGGAGATGCGCATATCTTCGGCTTGACCCAGTTCCTACATCCTCCCACCCATTGACCAAGGTCTTGTTTGTAACAATGACGTTCTTCGGGGAGCATCTGTCAGTTCTACTGACTTTCTTGTATTTCTTAGCAATCATCTTTAAACTTTATGAAAATGTTAATACACTTATCTCTAGGACAAGTTTGGTTATGGCTGATATTGGCCATTTAGGTCAGGAGTTACGGTAAGCCTCTTTTGATATTAAAAAATACCAGATTTCGCTTTGTTTACATTCTAGCATCTTCACTTCTTAAGCAATCATTTCCAAGACTTACAATAATGTTAATAGGTTAATCTCTTGGTCAGATTTGATTTTGGTTGATATTGGATAAATAGGTCAGGAGTTATGGCCCTAAGTGCATTATTTCACTGTTTACACTCTAGCATCTTTATTTCCTGAGCAATTAAGTTTCATGACAATGTTTATAGCTATTATCTATCAGTCAAGTTTGACTTCAAATTTTGAGCACTGGTACTCTTTAGTTTGTGGAATTTAACTGATCCCATGGATTATCTATTCAGTACATTTTTGCTTTAATATATAACTTATACAGGCAATGAAGGCAGTTTTTCTTAGGTGAGTGTCTTCACGGCCACCTTGGCCCTCTTGTGATAAGTTGTTGTTTTTGCTCACTTGTTCACAAGTACATCAAATGTTATTCATCAAAAGTTGATATTATTTCATACTGTTAAATTTATTTTTTTCTGCTTTTCCACAAGGATCTCGGTTTGAATTCATACCTCTTAATTTGTCACCTTATAGATTTTGTCACTTTATAGATGTTATTCTCAAATGTCTATTGCTCCATTTCATTCCTATGTATATAATTCATGCTTTTATAGTTTTCGTTATCTAATATGTCTGCTGCATTTTATATCTGGGGAAAAAAAACTTTTTTCTACATGATTTTTGTTAATATTCATCTGGAGTCTTCTGCATGCTAACTTTTTTAATATCTTTTCAAGACCCTATGTAGTGAGGTATCATATGATTAGTTTCAATAATCGATTCACATGGATTACTTAATATAGGATTAAAGTAAAATTTAAGGTAATCCATCCATCATTTATATGTCTTTCAATATGGGACTTTCAATAGTAAATGCAAGCCTCGATAGACTTCATGCAAAAATAGCCTATAACTCCAAGTGAGTGAATGCTTGCTTTTGCACTTGAGCATTTTTAAACATTTGAAGTAGCATAATCTAATAATGGATGGATTACTTTAAGCATTAATATTGGATTATTCATCTTATCAGAAGCCATGAATTTCTTTTTGTGAACTGCCTTAGCTTCATCTGTTATTTAAAAAAAGTATCTCATATCTCATTATTTTATGCCTCTCTGAATTAACATAATGCTTTGCTTAACTTTTTATGGCTATTGTTGAGATGATTACATACTGGTTTCTTTTTCTTTCTTTCTTTTTTTTTGGGGGGGGGGGCACTTGCATTTAATTCAGCTAAATTGTCCATATAATTCAGTTAAAACTATCACAAGCTCAATCATTCATTTTCATAAATGTCATATGACACATTTTTTTAAGATTTTTTTTTTCTCAATAGATATTTACGATTTTATGACAGGTTAATTCCTCAGTTTACACATGGTCTATGTGCAGCAACTCCATAATACTCACATGTTAATGTTTTGTTGACAGCAACAAATTACTTATTTATGTGCGAGCAGGTTGTTTAATCTACTGATTCGATACCATGACACTTTTCCAAAGAATTTGTCTTTCAGTATATTAAGGAGGATTGCGTCATAATGACATTTTATTTTACTGATTATTTTAGATAAACCTTAAATATATGTGATTAACTGATGAAGACTCCTGAAAAGAAAAGTAACTGTATGTATTAACGAGTCTGTCCATTAACGTTTAAAGTTCAACTTACTCATTTCAAAACTACTAATATCCTGTTCCATAGAATGCCACAAAATAATATCTCATTATGATACTGTCCTCTTCAAATGTTTTTCATTTTCACATCTTCGGATGACATTTGTGCCTTAGATTTTATACCTGATATTTATTTACAAATTAAACATTTCAAAAATGACAATTTTGTTGTCCATCATTGTCCATTGGCCATTAGGATGTTTTAGCGTCGCTTTCTTCCTAGTTAATTAAGATGATATACTAAAACTCTTTTATATAAGGATAGTTCCAGGGCTGGTTGACACGGTGTCAGGATAATGTGGTATTGTATCATAACGAACTGGTTACAAATCGACCAGATACAACAATAACAAAAACGGGTTCCGAATCAGGGTCTCCATATATATAAGGAGACCCTGCGAATTGACAAAAACAACAACAAACAAAAACACATACACACAAAACGAATCATCAAGATATACATGTATGTCTACGTCGTGATACTGCAGTGTGGTAGCATTATATTTGTCTCATCCAGACACAGTCTCCAAATGTTTGAAATGCTGTTAGCAAGATGTTTAACACTCAGAAACGTTAATTTATTGTTCCCATACATGATCTCTCAGATTCTATTCCCAAATATTAGTAGCCCTCGCCACGCAGTCTTTCAGCGCTTTCAGCGCTTTGATTTCTGTCAAGGACGTCGTGGGTTCGATGCCTGGCCATATCTAAATGGAGCTGGTATAGCTTCTTCGCTTTGCGATCAGCATATAAGGATAGTTTCAGGATCGGTTGGCCAAGTGATAGTATAATGTAACTGATTGTGGTATCATGCCACATGTATAGTGCGTGAAACCTCAGCGTGGCAGCACTATATCCGTCTCAATTATGCATAGTCTCCAAATGACTGAAATACTGTCGGTATGGTGTTACATCCAACAAACATTTTTCTTATGAAATATAAATATGTTCGCACAGTTATAGGTGTTGTAAATCGATTATAGGTCCCAAATGAAACTTTCGTCTCGCCTCCTGTAAAATTATATAAAAAGTTTATATGCTGACATATCTGTTACAGAGATGGACTTATGAAACATTCAGAAAGTAAATATATCTTATAAACAATGTTGTCTCGGATATATTTTTCGACAGATTTGTCTCGTCATTTCTTCGCCAGATTTGGTAACGCACCTTAGTAAAATACTAAAACTGCCTTTTGTATTTAAGGTAAAGTCCCTGTGGTTCCGCTACGTCTTGGACCACTTAACCTCTACCAAGATAACCAAGGTATCCCAATGAAACATTAGGAAACCTTGGTAATCTCCGCGAAAAGCCATGAGGTCAGAATGTAGCGAAACCATTACAGGGACTTTACCTTAATCTCAAACTGAGATTTTCTCAAAATCTAAAAATGTGTATGTGTAATTCATAATGTTCAACAAATGAACAAACATTATTAAGAGACCATACTTACGTATACATTTTTTCTGGTTTAATTACTTAAGGGAATGAATTAGTTTTCAAGCTATTGAGTGGAGAATAACATAAAATAGAGAAAAACAGGTCTAAGATAGTTTCACGAACAGCACTATCAAAATTAATATTGAGACATCACAACTAAATATGATTTATATGTGTATTAGTAGCTATTTTTCTAGAAAAGCATTTTCTCAGAAATGTATTGACCGTTTTTTTATAAAGAAAACAAGCTTGGTGAAATAGGTTCGAAAGTATTTATTTAGCGTAGATTTGAGCTGGTTGGTAACTTTGAAGTTCCCTTTCTACCATGAACAGTGTTTTTGTTTTGAATCTGGATGAATCACAAGAAAAGAAACATGTTAAAGCAGGTCGCATGTTCACAGATGGTCGTTGATTTTTAAATATCTGGTGTATTGCGTCTATCAGTATCCATCTATAGATGCGTTTTAATCAAATGAAACATCACGCGATTTAAGAAAAATGTGTGGTTTCTCCATTACAGGCAATAACGTTATGAACATTTATTGAACCTATATTTATAACTTATTAAATGATAAAGCCTATATTTAGAATTTCTATTTTCGTGTGCCGTTAAATGACTGGTGGCATGCACTCACATCACAGACAGAATTTAAGAATTCGCTATCCGGACCTGGTGAAGTGACATGACAATGTATTTGCCCACGCCCTAACCCCCGTCACTTTTCACCTGATATTGCCACCTCTGGGTTTTACCTATTTCCAAAACTTAAATCAGAATTGCAGGGAAGGCACTTTGACAGAGATGATGACGTCATGGGCTGTTGAGAGATTGAAGATGAACATTTTTTCAAGGACGCCATATCCCTAGAAAAAAGAAATACACTGAATTGAAAGGTGATTATGTTCGAAAATTATCCATTTAAGTTTCACATCAGGGTTGGTTTATAAATAATTTTGATTTGCTCTCGTCTATCCAACTAGTCAAGCCCGAACAACAATTCCGATGTTCAAGTCTTAGTTGATTTTTCTGAATTCCAGTGAGTCAAGCTTAAAATTAGGCTTTGTCGATTGAGGAAACAAAGTCTTACAACTAACATTATGCTTGCTCGACGATTTCGGTATTTGATCAGTGATCTGTGACTGAGAAAGCCCAATAGGTTCCAAACCAATTCTTCGGGGCTCCTCAATTTGAACTACTGATTTTATATTACAAAATATCACTGAATTGATCCTGCCAGAGATTGATTTAAAACCTAATTATTAAACAGTTGAACCTGTATTAGCGGTCACCACTATTAAGCGGTCAGTCTGCATTTAACGGCCAGTTTTAATATCGCCAAATTAGCATTTAGTGATATATTTAACCTTCGTTTAGCGATCACCTCTGTTAAGCGGTCATTTTCTCTTGTTCCACTAAATGACCGCTTAAAGACAGGTTTGACTGTATTTCACTTAACTACGAGATTCTATGTCTTGATTACGGAAACTGCATGCATCTAACCAAAGCAACTGGTTTCAATAAAACACTTTTATCATTAATGATTGTTCCATGCTTGGCGGAACAGAACAGAAACTTAATTTCGGCGTAAACTATACAGTTTCTAGTCGTAATTAATATAATACATATACATACAGTTTTCACGTGAACCATACAACGAACACCCAGCTATAAACATTAAATATTCATACCAAAAATAATCAAAATTTGACGCTTTCCTTTCCTGACGACGATCAAAGTGAAATTAGACACAAAGGAGTTGAACTAACACATATTTACTATATTATTTTGGATCATTGCATTGTGAATTATGAAAGCCTCATAAACATATTTAGACAATTGTTTGATTACTGAACACTGTAATAAACAAAACTTGAAAACACTTGGACGTCTATAGTAATAAGAATCAATATAATTTTTCGGCTTAAGCTGAATAAAATTGATTTTGAACTAAGTCTTGAACCAACCTAATCTTGGTTAACAATCGAAGACTTCGGAAAAACACTCGTTTCATTGGTTTGCATAAATTATTTTAGGATATTCCTTCACGAAACGGGAGTTTCAGGGTGCATATCTTTCTAATGTCAATTGACAAATAACACTTTGATTAATATAATCTACCTATGTAAACATATTAAAAATTAAAACATAAAAAAACAACAGATAGCTGAATAGGTGAACAGTTGTGAAGCTTTAGAAACGTAGTTAAACTTGGTAGTGGACTCGCCCCTTCCGGTGGGAAAGTTAGCTAACATAAGTTATTAATAGTAACAGTCTCCGTTAAAGGCAACTTTGTTGACCTCCCCCACCCCCACACCCACGATAAGAAGGAGATAAGAAAGTGACCCTGCTGTAAGCTCACGGTGGGGATCCCCAATAAACCCATCAATGTGTATGTCGCACTTAGATCACATTGGCTCATTGCCAACATATGGATAGCATTGTCACAGTTGAATGTACCCATGAAGGGATAAATTGACATGAATTTTAATCATATTGCAATTTTTATTTATTTATTCATTTATTTTTGTATTGCATTTCTGGTATTTACTATAGTATAAACAATTTAAGATAAAATTTTCTTGATAAATTTGTTTAATAATTTAAGTAGATTTTAACAGTTGCAGAGATTGACAGTTAGAGCAACTTTTATAGCTGTGATGCATAATAAACTAACACTTCAAAAAATGAAAATACAGAGTCATTATCTTTATGAAAAAAAACAAAAACAAAAAAAAAACCAAGAACAAATTTTACCAATTTTTTGAAGATTTTCACAATGTGCATCACTGTAACTTTTTTTTAATTGCTATGTTCAATATTTTTAACATATTAGTCTCAACCTATCCTATTACTCAATCATTATACCGTTTTTCATATTAAAATTCTCCATTAAACTGCATTATACTACACTTTTTATGCTGCGTTTCCAAACAAAATTGAAATGATGTAATTATCAAAGAAATGAGAAAAAATGCATTGAGTCTTAATTATTTATACCCCCGAGATCAAATCACACTGACGGAACTTTTTTTTCGCCTATATTACATCTTTTTTTTTTTATATTTGGCTAGTATATAACATCTTCTAAATTTAGAGACAAATACGTTTTCTAGCATTATTTTAAAATCACAGACCATTTAAAACTTGCCAGCATTATTACAGTGTAATAGTTTTACTTTCTTTAACTTTCATATCTATTTTCTTTCTTATGCCGAATATCTTTTTTAAGGATACTCCTTGTTTCTAATAATTTCATAAATTGGACAGACAAGCAAAAAGGGGAAATCATTTCTATATCTTCATCGTGACAAAGATTACATACACGCATGTGTCGTTCTTCCCAGTTTTGGGCATATCTGCCAGTTACTATACGCAAACTATGTGCTGAAAGTCTTAATCTAGATAAAGTAGATCTAAATTTCTAAGGCAAAATACCAAGATAACCTTCAATATTAAAAGTAATTTTATATTTTTTGTACAAAGTAGGTGTAGTACTATTTGGCACTCAGCATCAATGCAGGGTAGTTGAAGGTTTAGTCGACCCGGAGTCGTCAGGACAATGTGACGCAGTGTGGTACCATGCCACATATTTATGGCGCGATACGGTAGTGTTACAGCAGTATATCTGTCTCGTGTTGGCATAGTAACGAAAATGGTGTCGAAAAGACGTGCACAAGCAAAACAGGAGTACATGTACTATCATAAGAAACTGAAATAGCATTGGCAATACTAACCACACCTAATTCTAAACTACTTGTCTTAATGTGGTTATTTCGGTGTTTGTCATTAAGTGGATCCGTCCATTATTTAATTATAATCATGATCCTTCAAATGCTTAGAAAAACTTTGGTGCAAATGCAAGTATCCATTGACTTGGGAGTTATAGGCTCATTTGCTCAAAGTCTATAAAGGCTTACATTTACTCTAAAATTCACACGATCATTTGATGGACCATGATCACTATTTAATGATGGACGGATTATCTTAACAATGGAACAACTTAAAATATCTATAATAAAAAACCCCGAAATAATCATTAATCATAATCACTTAGATATTATATAATAAATATGTAAAAAAATATATAGTCTTCAGAAGAAACCCGTGATGGAAAAACGACCCCTTATCCGCTATTATTTTGGCATTCGTAATTGCACAATACAACGTAATACAACAAAAAAAAAAAAAAAAAAAAAAACAACAAAAAACATACACACAAATCATACCGTCAATAAAGATATTTTTTCGGAATCACTAGGAGGACAACCTTCCGTTCTGAACAAATCCAAGGGTATAGTCTAGAAATACTTGTAAGCGAGGCTCGCGCGAAATGTGTCCTGTATAAAAAGACTATTCCTGGATGAGTTTAATTTAAAATCCTATAAAAATATGACTCGCGTTAGATTCATGAGCATTATCTGAAATTTACTTTAAACGCAAGTTTCAAGAAGAAAATAGCTAGTATTCATTTTACCGGATGTTTAAATTGATTGAGACCCGTCATGTTCTTTAAGGCTTTCAAAACAAACCTGTTTAACTTTATAATCAAAATACCACTGTCCTTAAAGTAATATAAGGTTGCTGAAGGAGAGAGAACATAGATGAGTTTTAAAATTGATGAGATTGTCAAAAACATAAAACTATCACATAATGTTGTAAAACTAATGAAAGAAATAATACAAATCAAATTCTGAAAATGTTAGCGAAACTTGGATCGAAACTTACATGATGATTTGACACCAAAGAATTTCACGTCATTGACTGATTAGTTAAAAACTAATGATGTTTTTTTCGTTTGCATTGTTCAATGCAAAGAATATAATTTCTCTTAGCCCCAAATGATGTTTGATTAACCTCTTAATGTTTAAATAAGCCCACATAACGAAATATTCACCCGGAAGCCTTAGTTGTTCAGACAGGACAAAATAGTGAGAAAAATGGGCGGAGCGTGTTCTGAAACACACTGTTCAGTAAAACCACGGATGTCTCGGTGTACATGGGGTGTTTCAGAAGTTCATGGACTTTAGCTATAGACTGAATAAATCTTGATACACGGTAGTAGAGGAGATAGAAAGAAAATCCACGAACGTCTGAAACCTCCCCCCCCCAAAAAAAAACAAAACAAAAAAACAACCTTGTATGTTAATTTTATGCTGTCATTGTTTTGAGTTAAATATAGGACGAGACAGCCACAATTTGCATTTTTTCTAATAGAATCTTTCCCGTAAATTAGGCATTTCTCAAGGGGGGTTTGTTCCCACTTTGCCAACTTCACACCTTTTAGTATTCCCACTATGCCAACTTTCCAGTTCTTGAGTAAAGGTTACCTGTACGCAGTCAGGTATAACGGTGATAATGTACAATAAGCCCAGATGGTTTATGCTGTGCCTAGGTTAATAGATATATTAAAATATATAAACATTACAAATAATACACATCATACTGCAAAGAGAAGAAATAAAATACACCATTTTAATATATATATTTTAATATATCTATTAACCTAGGCACAGCATATATTCTACCAGATATACACAGTGCACTGCATGATCGATGGTACCATGATGCCGCTGGTGTACGGACTGCTCCCCAACAAGACAGAAGCCACGTATTACCGGTTCTTCAGTCTGCTCATGCGAAAGGCCGGAGAGCGAGCTATACATCTGCACCCAAACAGAGTGATGCTGGACTTTGAGGTGGCACCGAGGAATGCGCTGATTTCTCTGTTTCCGCGTGACTGACTTGATGACTGACGTATTGTTTTCATTTATCCATATGAAATTCGTTTATTGACATCATTGTTGTTACTTTGCATTTATGTGACATAATAAAATATGAACAAGAAAACATTGTTTTTATTTAAAAATGAGACAAAAATGCGACAGCGCGCGCAAGAGTGAGAGAGACAGAAAACGAGAGACGGAGAAAGTGAGAGGGGATATACATGTATATAGAGGAAATCCTTATTTTAATTACACATTTTCGTCAGTTGGTCATTGAAGGTATTGATTCGGGCTGGACATGATGCCTGGACGCAGTACCAGTAGGACCTTTCATTTTTCTTCGTCTTAAGTCGGAACATGTATTGGTTGTGTACTAGGGTTCTCCCTCCCCTCTTGTTCTCTATGAATTCCACTGCAACTAACGCGTTCGCCATGCTCAGTCGAATAATAATAAGATTTAGAAACTACAATCCAAGTATATATGCATATGTGGACATACTAAAATTGTTTTAACTCAAACATCATAAATAATTAAAGATCATCAAACGCAATAGCGACGACTTAAAAAGATTGCGGTATCGTTTATTTTGTCATCCTGCGATTGTATTATTAAATTTAAAAAGACAAGTCGGTTGGTAAGTGTGAAATACTGTTTGATTTAATAGGCTAATTAACAACGTTTATGAACGACCGACTTCAAACATATATATAAAAACAGGCTGAGTAGGTAAGTGTGAAATACTGTTTGCTTATTTAACAGCCACATTAAAATCGGTGAGTTTTAGTATGAAGTACTATACATATTTTACCAAAAATCGGTAATTCAACTATGCTTATTTAACAGTCACATTAAAATCGGTGAGTTATAGTATGAAGTACTATACATATTTGCCAAGATAAAACGCAATGGTATTTTTTTATTGTTGCACCGCAAGCATTTATCGGGGATTAACACCTTTACCTTACCTGGTCAAATTCCCACTTTGCCAACTCTGTTTTTGGTAGCAAAATATATAAAGTTGGCAAAGTGGGAACACCCCAGTGAGAACACTTTCAGTGATTAAATCAATACTGAATTATATATCTTGTAAGTGCATTCGGATTTAGGCCTAACATCTATTAGTGTTTGAAATTATATTTTGCCCAATGAGATCATTCCATTTTTCAAATTTTTGTCTCCATTTAATTCATTTAATCGGCATAAACTTGACACTAAACACTATTCCGTTAAATCAGCTGATCAGTTTAAACCAGCTTCAAGCACCACCAGTGCGCATGTGCGGCAAGGTGTGTCGAGAGGCGGAGCTTTATGTGTTTACCAATATCACGCGTGTGTAATGTGTTACAGGGTTTTCTGATGGGGACGCATGAAAATCGATATAAAAGAAAAACACAACATCAATAGTGAACCAGCAATCTGATTTATCCAAAATAACTCTACCCCCCCCCCCACTTAGTTTAGTTTGGACATATTTTATTGCCGTAGATAATAATGATACAACATTGAAGATTTTTGAAAATAAGCAAAAGGGTCTGACCAAAAGTTCTAACACCATTAGTATCGGCCATCTCCTTGGAAGTATTTGTATAATATCAATGTCTACATATGCTTACATAGAATAGGCAAAATAAAACTAATCACTAGACAAAGCACATAAGTAAATATCTGATTAAATTTTTGAAAATAACAGCACTATTGTTGTAAATGAAAAAAAAACTTATACATTTTACGAGATGAGATGTGTAATAATATGAATGAAGAGATTTAAAAAAAATTAACTGAAAAATATAAATAAATAATGAGAAGAGAAGAAAAGAAGTCTAACAAACAAAGGTTACTAACACGGAAAAAAATAGTAATGTCCAATTGCAAAACACAAAATAACATATATATAGGTGCAAATAAATGAACCTTTCTAAACAGTATAATAATATATATCTTTCAACACTTTTTTGCCGAAGAGATCAAAGTCGGGGTCCGGTTCAATGCTCATTTTTCAGCCTACCCGAGCGTAGCTCTACACAGCTAGAGCAACGTTTGACCTTTGACATATCATGTTACATGTCACGCCGGGAACAGGTGGATAAAGCGGAGTCTCAAAAGTCATTACACAGCTAGAGCGACGCATTGACCTTTGACGTAACATGTTACATGCCACGTGATGTAATTCACGCCGGGAACACGTGGATAGGGCGGAGTCACAAAATTCAATACTATATTTGGAATGTGAGACTGCGTTAAGTTGCAAAACATAATTTCAAACACTAAGTAGGTTAGTGTTATTTAGTAAGCATTAATTCCATTAAATCGGTCGCGCGGCTGCGCCGCGCCAGACCGATTTAATTTCATTAATGCTTACTAAAAAACACTAACCTATACATAGTATTGAATTTTGTGACTCCGCCCTATCCACGTGTTCCCGGCGTGAATTACATCACGTGGCATGTAACATGTTACGTCAAAGGTCAATGCGTCGCTCTAGCTGTGTAATGACTTTTGAGACTCCGCTTTATCCACCTGTTCCCGGCGTGACATGTAACATGATATGTCAAAGGTCAAGCGTTGCTCTAGCTGTGTAGAGCTACGCTCGGGTAGCCTGAAAAATGAGCATTGAACCGGACCCCGACTTTGATCTCTTCGGCAAAAAAGTGTTGAAAGATATATATTATTATACTGTTTAGAAAGGTTCATTTATTTGCACCTATATATATGTTATTTTGTGTTTTGCAATTGGACATTACTATTTTTTTCCGTGTTAGTAACCTTTGTTTGTTAGACTTCTTTTCTTCTCTTCTCATTATTTATTTATATTTTTCAGTTAATTTTTTTAAATCTCTTCATTCATATTATTACACATCTCATCTCGTAAAATGTATAAGTTTTTTTTTCATTTACAACAATAGTGCTGTTATTTTCAAAAATTTAATCAGATATTTACTTATGTGCTTTGTCTAGTGATTAGTTTTATTTTGCCTATTCTATGTAAGCATATGTAGACATTGATATTATACAAATACTTTCAAGGGATGGCCGATACTAATGGTGTTAGAACTTTTGGTCAGACCCTTTTGCTTATTTTCTAAAATCTTCAATGTTGTATCATTATTATCTACGGCAATAAAATATGTCCAAACTAAACTAAGTGGAAGGGTAGAGTTCTTTTGTTATTTTGGATAAATCAGATTGCTGGTTCACTATTGATGTTGTGTTTTTCTTTTATATCGATTTTCATGCGAACCCTGTAACACATTACACACGCGTGATATTGGTAAACACATAAAGCTCCGCCTCTCGACACACCTTGCCGCACATGCGCACTGAAAGTGCTTGAAGCTGGTTTAAACTGATCAGCTGATTTAACGGAATAGTGTTTAGTGTCAAGTTTATGCCGATTAAATGAATTAAATGGAGACTAAAATTTGAAAAATGGAATGATCTCATTGGGCAAAATATAATTTCAAACACTAAATTTGGAATGTGAGACTGCGTTAAGTTGCAAAACATAATTTCAAACACTAAGTAGGTTAGTGTTATTTAGTAAGCATTAATTCCATTAAATCGGTCGCGCGGCTGCGCCGCGCCAGACCGATTTAATTTCATTAATGCTTACTAAAAAACACTAACCTATACTAAGGTACTGGGACTTTAATGTACAATACCGGAATAAGTTACTTGTTTATCATCATCATATCCTATGATTAACTCTATCACTGAAATATGTTAAAAGTTTGTTAAGACATGCATGAATGTTCTTTCACAGTAAATCTTATCACATACAAACTTTATCATATTATAATGACATTTGGTAAATGTAAACACAACAAAGAAAGAAAGAAAGAGACAAAGAAAGAAAAAAATGCGTCATTTAACTACAGTTGGCTTAGAAAAAAATAAAAAAAATGTGTTTGTTTCGTCTTGGCTCTCGTTTTGAGAAAGCGTTTCATACAAATCAGATATTCTATATATTAATACATTTAGGTATAATGCGGATTTGTGAGTGCATTCAGAGGAGAGAAAATCGTTTCTTATTAGGAAATATGTTGGCATACTGTATTCAGATTTATTTCGAGGCGCCTCATATCACTTGTTTTGGTTTCTTTTGTTTACTACATGTACCTACATTCAAATGTGTCGATTAGTCTGTCTGTTAGTTTCTTGGGTTTACATCCTGGAACTTTTGTCTACACGAAACAGATATAGTGCTGCCTCACTGCATTATCATACCGTACACAAGTGGCATGATACCACGCACAGTCATGTGCATAAAGTTAGTTCCTTATTCCTTATTCTTTTTTCGAATAAGGAATAAGGAACTGGTTCCTTATTCCTTATTCAAACACAAATAAAGAACAAAAAAAGTGGCAGATGCACATGACTTGTTGTTAAAATAAATGTGATCTATAGCATGTATTTAAGAATGAGAAATATTATATAAGAAGTTCCAAGTGCATAAGAACCATTTTTATGAAGAAAATGCGAAAGTCGAATAACGAATAAGGAACTGGTTCCTTATTCCTTATTCAAACGCGAATAAGGAACAGAAAAAATAACAGATGCACATGACTTTATTTTAGCATAAATGTTAACTAAAGCATGTAATTAAGCACGAGAAATACAATATAAGAGGTTCCAAGTGCCTAAGAACATTTTTTTTTATGAAAAAATGCATAACTCGAATAAGGAATAAGGAACTGGTTCCTTATTCCTTATTCAAATGCGAATAAGGAACAGTAAAATTTGCAGATGCATATGACTTTATTTTAGCATAAATATGATCTAAATAATATAATTAAGCATGAGAAATACTATATGAAAGGTTCCAAGTGCATAAAAACCATTTTTATGAAATTAAATGCATAAGTCGAATAAGGAATAAGGAACTGGTCCCTTATTCCTTATTCAAACGCGAATAAGGAACAGTAAAATTGGCAGATGCATATGAATTTATTTTAGCATTCTTCCAAACGTGACTTGCTGCATACTTAATTAACTGATTAATCAATAACTTGTCAGTGGATGACAGAAAGTTATAACTTTTAAGGAAACCTCCTGAAAATATGACAAGCGTCCCTATAAAATTAACACTTTTTGAATGTCAATAAACTTAGCGCCAACAAGTATATGCCAAGGTTAACGACTTGAGCTTTCACTTTTAGTTGCTGTTTGGTGAAAAGAAATTAGATGTAATGCTTTAAATTTAAAACTATATCATAATTGAATGTGACTATATACTAGTATGTAAATTGAACCACCGTATTCACAATATGTATTTACAAAATGTAAAATGAAGTGTATATTTTGTCTGTAGGCATATGCAGTGTATGTATATCTGTTGATTTTTCAGGAGAATTTATGTTACAGGAATGAACAAAATACCCTTTTTACAGTATATGCACATGCAAGCATCTGAAGTATTTTCCATTAAATGATCTGATGTGAATAATTCCATGCTTTCCAGAAATACGAAAA
Organism: Solen grandis; assembly: GCA_021229015.1. Taxonomy (NCBI): domain Eukaryota; kingdom Metazoa; phylum Mollusca; class Bivalvia; order Adapedonta; family Solenidae; genus Solen; species Solen grandis. The sequence continues at coordinate 50,934,123 of CM037781.1, forward strand.
TTGAAGTTAACGGTATACATTTTTGTAATTCAGTTCTGTAGTAAATTATTCACTTCCTTGAATACTTGTTCTATATTATATGTGCTATAATTATGCTATTTGATATTTATTGCTGTCAATATGACATGTCATTTCATACTAAATATCTCACATAACGCAAAACATAAGGCAAAACTACGGAAGCGTATTAGTGCCACATTGACACTTATTATTTTTTTAATTTTGACACTTTAATCTGTAAAATTTACAGATTAATCTGTAAAATTTACAGTTTAAACTGTAAAATTCACACTTTTTTCTGTAAATTTTACACTTTAATCTGTAAAATTCACACTTTTTTTCTGTAAAATTTACACATTAATCTGTAAAATTCACATTTTTTTTTTGTAAATTTTACACTTTTTTCTGTAAAATTCACACATTAATCTGTAAAATTCACACTTTTTTCTGTATATTTTACATTTTAATCTGTAAATTTTACACATTAAACTAGCCTGTTTAAAATAATGGCAGTGTCTTTCGGCACGACGGTCGTGCAGAAAAGGTTGCTCATACGCACGACGAAAATATAAAAAAGCACATCCAGAGGTGAAAATATCTAGACCTTGTTTTTTCCATCTTTCTTTCTTTATTTCATTTGTTTCAAATAATGCGGTGATAAAAAGAACCGTGTAAATGACCAAATTCTTTCCTATTGAATTAATAGTTTGTTTAGTTCTGCCAGTGGTGATGTTTTATAACACGTGACAAGGGCATCCTCATCTTTTTTTTTTTTTTTTTTTTTTTTTTTTTTTCAGTTATATTTAGTGGGTAGGTAAAGAGATATGTATTGAAGAAGACATGTAATGAAAGCAGCATAAGCTAAACAGCAAACACCAGACTAAATACAAGAAAGAGTGGGGATAACATAGGTTTCGACCTTTTAGTATTACTGAAACATCCAAAGAAAATTAAGAAGAGGAGATAAGGTGAAACGAATAAAAAAACCTGTAACTTTGAGAATATTTGTTCCTAACCACCCAATTTTGTTTTTGGCAAATTAAGCTACAAAATCCTACATAATTGTCATATATACATAAAATTTATGTTTGCTTAAAAGTAGTTTTTACATTAATGAATAAATTATTCAAGTTATGCATTATACACTATTTTAGTCTCAAAATTTTTTTTTTTTAAAAAAACCTATAACATATCCACCGGTACATATTATATATACCTACAACACATACCGGTACACAAAACATATACCTACAACATATACCTACAATATACACCTACAATATATAACATATGCCTACAATATATACATACAACATATACCTACAATATATACATACAATACAAACCTTCAATATATACCCACACATATCTATAACATATACCTACAATATATGCCTACAACATATACCTAAAATATATACATGCAATACATACCTACAACATAAACCTAAAATATATACTGGTACATACAACATATACCTACATCATATATGTACAATATATACCGACACATCAAATATATTTATAAAAACAAATACATACAGCATATACATACAAATAAGTAATTATAGAAAAACTGTAAATTTTACAGATTAATCTGTAAATTTTACAGATTAAAGTGTCAAAATTAAAAAAATAATAAGTGTCAATGTGGCACTAATACGCTTCCGTACAAAACACCATCACTTGATTACAACAATAAAACTAAATGTCAATAGCACACTATATCAACAAAATACATTTTCAGACTAATTAATTTAGCTAATGAATCACCAAATTACATAATTTTCGGTCCCATTTATCATAATTTATTGTTTAACTATGCAATTAAGTATAATTTTCATGAGTAAATCATGTATGAACGATCATGTGTAAAATTATGAAACAAGATCAAGGTCACTTGGTGTATACATGACAAATTCTTTTCTGATTGTATTTCATTGCCCATGATCACGACATTCCATTTCGAGTCCATGCATCAAGAGCTGTTACGTATCATACACTGAACACATTTTACCAGGATTCTTATCTTACAAACTAGTTAACTAAAGCAGAAGTTGCTTATATAGCTAGAAATGTTTGTAAAAAAAAAATATGTATTTATATCAGGAACACATATATGATGAGAAACGCTGCTAAGTGTTTAAGCATTTCTTGCGTTAAGAAAAGTAGGATGCATTGACCTTCGTGGGAAAATTACGGGGCTCGATGAAATGACCGTTATTATCCAAGCACTTGGTTAAAACTGGCCGCAGGAGCTCATTGAATTAAACATTTAGGTATTATGAGTGCATAGAAATACACTCCCCAATACATACTGCAGATGGCAGTACTTTATAGACAAGTTACCGATTGCCTCTGAAAAGACAGGGCCACTATATGACTGAAATATTGTCGCAAAGACGGTAAACTCAAGCGTAACACCATTACCCTATATACAAGAATGCATAATCATGAGATAATAAGTTTACATTCTCCATCTTTTATATTTTGTATAATTATACAAATGCTTTGCAGTTTGTTGATGACAAATGCGAATTAATGAAGACAGTTATCAATAGAAATGACACCGCAGTAGGCACATTGTACACAACTAATATCCAAATAGATCATGGGGATTTGTGTAAATTGAAATGGACTGCCCTTCCAAATAATCACCCCTCTTCGGAAAAACAAAGGCGTTGTTGATCACAATTGATTGTATTGTGACATGCTATTTCGTCAGCATGCAATTCGCAATGCATATGGCATAAAAACGCGATTTATGTATAAGATTGATGAAGATTAGGAAAGAATTGTATTGTTATATTGATATTGTAATACATATGCTGGTAAGAACATAAAATGAGATTCTGCGGATTGACAAGAATGATATGAATGAAAGCACAGAGAGAGAATTACAGACCACTGAAATTGTTTTGTATATTACAGCGGGGAATAGATGGATTAGTTTGTGACGAGTATAACACCTGTCAACATACAACAGCAGATCATAACATGCAACATGCATTCATTCAAATAAGAGATTAGAAAGACCCCTTTCATACTTTCGGAATCAACACCCAGTGAACATAAGCTGTAACGATTCTAATTTAAATATACACTGTGTTCCCTAGGCAACGGTCTTCCCCTCAGAAGTATCATAATGAAATTATGTGTATCCTTTGTTTCCAACGGTACACTGCAGTCACATGGAAGGCATTAACATCGTCACATATGATTAAATAATTTATAATAGACAAATGCATAAAACATCGTATATATTACGTATCGTGCACCTAACTAAGTTACAATCAAACTATACGTTCGTGAAACACTGATTCAAGAAACAAAGAACGTGATATCATGATGTTGCAACACTGTTTTTTTTGTTGTTTTTTTTGTTTTTTTTGGCACTTGCGGTGAATTTTGCATTTCATATGTGTGACTGGATATGCACTTAGTCACACAATACAGTTGCAAGTCATAACTTTAAAACACACACATTCATATTAATGTAGCTTACACCACTTTACCTGGATTGAAGTCGGCGAAGTACCTAAATCGATTTTGCAATTGGCTGATGTAAATCCTCGATTTGAAATATTCCATCGAACAGAGCCATTTAAAATTTCAAAGAACCACTATTTATGTATTTGCATTAGATTGATACTTTTCAATATAATATTTATACTATACAACATAATTATTTCATTTGAATAATTAATAAGCTCGACATTTCTACCCATCACGGTGGCCGAGAGGGTAAAGTCGCTGACTTTAACACTCACTCAGCCCCTCACCGCGTGGGCTCGCAACCCGGCAGGGTCATTCGGATTTTCATATTAGGAAGCCTCCAGCTGGCTTGCGGTAGGTCGGTGGTTCTACCCGGATGCCTCCGTGCATTCGGGGTCTTCCTCCACCTGTAATTAGCTGGACATCGCTATATGACTGAAATACTGTCGAAGCGACGGTAAACTCAAATGGTCAAGTCAAGACAAGTCACGAGTTCAAACCCCGTTCCATGACGTCGATTTTTGAGCTCGGACACAAACTTCGGCACGTCTGCAAGGTGTATACTGTGAAATCATTAATTTTCGTTGGACACTAATTTTCGTCGATTTCGCGAAGGTTATCCACGAATATAAAGCTCCATCAAAACTTGTCCCTTATATAGATCTCACGTTTTCTAGAACTGGGATCCACGAACAAATGTACCCACGAAATTCCCTTAGGTACATAATCAACGAGTTTTAATGTTAACGAAAATTAAAGATTTCACAGTACGTAATGTATATCTAAATCTGAATGCATAAATCCGTCTACTTTATTAATAAACCAACACACTGATAATTCATTTCTTAAACCCACATCGTACCATTATATACGATTTATAAAGGGACGACTTAAGTAAACATCATTATTTTATTTTACTATTCATATACAGTTGTATTGATCATTATGGCAAACACTAAGTTATAAAATGAATATATTGAAGGTGTGCACTTACATTTCTCATAGTGTTATGAAAAATATATACTAGTTCTAGTAAATACGTATATTAAAGTTAACCTTTGTTAGATAATATTTGGGAATGGCCTTCATCTAAGTTATGCGGACTTGTGGTCAGACCCTTTTGTCATTTGTACATCTGCAGTATATTGATATTGTTTTGTTTATTTTGTAAATGGTTTGACAATAAAATATGTTTAAACTAAACTAGATATTACTCAGTGAATTTTATTTCACAAATATATCTCTAACTACCATGTTTGTTTGGATGGGTTTTACGTCTTACCGACAGTATTTAAGTAATTTTGCAACTTTTGTGTACACGAGACAATATTATGCAGCGTTACTTTGATAGGTAAATGACGTAATGTCTGTACATGAACCACACCCAGTCCCATTATACGACACTGTGCCAACCTCTTATCTGATGAATGTTAATCACATGGGAAATTATGACAGTGTTATTTTAATGTCTTTGCCACTCTTTGGTATGTCACGGTCGGGGATCAAGCCAATAAGCTTCCATTTACATTGAAGATACTTTTACCACAAGGTCATCTTAACCGGTTGCTATAGTGATTCGAGCATATCTAAAAAGAAATATTTTATTTTTTTTTTCGTGCAGAAAATGTTAGAGTTGCATAATTTTATGTAAAAATAAGTATTTGTATAACTTGATGGGCCATTTAACATGCCATTTTTTTATATTGGTATCTATGACATTCATCTAGAAATCGAAGGAACTACAAATAGTCTTTTTTTGAAATGTAATGTTTTATGTATATATCCTGCTAACCCTTTTTTTTCAAATGTAGTGTTTTATGTATATATACTGCTAACCTTTTTTTTCAAATGTATTGTTTTATGTATATATACTGCCAACCTTTTTTTTTCAAATGTATGTTTTATGTATATATACTGCCAACCTTTTTTTCAAATGTATGTTTTATGTATATATACTCCAACTTTTTTATGTATATATACTGCTAACCATTTTTTTTCAAATGTAGTGTTTTATGTATATATACTGCAAACACTTCAAACAAACAATCGGCCTGTATCGAAACATATTAAATGTTGTACTTTTGTAATTCGATTTTTTTTGTATCTGTTAGATAGTGCTACCAAGATAACTTCTGTGTTTAGATTACTTCACAGAGAGCATTTTTTAAATAGCTGAAAGACCAAAAGAAAAATATGAAATGCCTGGACACAGATCCGGTAAGATGACGACTACAGAGTTTTTATATACCGCCGGGGGCGGTCGTATATTGGCGTTATCTTCTCCGCCTGTCCGTCCGTCCATTCGTTTCTCATGAACGCAACTCCTCAAACGTTCTGACCGTGTGTTTTCAAAACTTGGTCATTGTCATTACTATATTAGATAGATGTACACGAAGCGGCTATTTTCCGGTTCTTTGCTTTTTACTAGAGTTATGTCCCTTGAAACTTAGCTGATTGTATTGCTGTCTTGTGAACACAACTCCTCCTACGTTTCTGACCGTATCTATTCAAAACTTGGTAAATGTCATTACTATAATGGGTAGATATGCATGAAGCGTCGATTTTCCGGTTCAATGATTTTTGCAAGAGCTATGGCCATTGAAACTTAGTCTTTGTAGCTGATTGATATTGCAGCATTTTAAACGCAACTCCTCTTAAGTTTCTGAATAGATCTTTATGGAACTTGATCAATGTTATAACTATAATGGGTAGATGTGCATGAAGCAGGAATTTTCCGTTTCAGCGATTTTTTTAATAGTTATACCTTTCGAAACTTGGTCTCTATAGCAAATTAACTTGAGAACGCAACTCCAAGTTTCATAATTTCATAATTCTTGATCAATGTCATTATTATAACGGGTAGAAGTGCATAAAGCAGGGATTCAGTGATTTTTGCAAGAGTTATGCTCAGGAGGAAAAATGGATAGGTCCACATATTGAAATTGGCGTTTGACCTACTTTCATATCGGAAGCCTCTATAATCTTGATCTTCATATTTTGTGGCGGCACTGGCACACTTGTTCTTTTAAGTTTACGGGTACCCTTTAAAGGTTTCTTTCGCACCTCTGAATGTAACTGAGGTATGCACTTTTTTAAAGATCATTATCAATTTCAAATCCTAGTTCGGCATTGTTTGTATGGCACATTCTGGCATGGCAGTACTATTGGCTGTGACATTACTGTCAGTTCTGCATTCTTTTCTACTACAACCTGTACAGCAGCGATAAATGGTAAGCTGGTAGATATGCTAGGACTACCTCTGCTTGTGACTTTGCTTAGGAGGACAAAAATACAACTTTGAAAGATTCACTCCACTACATTGTACAAAGGATTGATTTGAGGTCCATGTATATCAAATAACTTAAAATGTCCTTTGCATCAATACAGAATTTACTGTGGCATTATATGAAGTCACGACAGACATTTTTTTGTCTATTTTCAACGTTGTTTTGTACATGTAAAGCAATCTGTGTACATGTTTATGAATAAATCCATATCTCGTTTATGTGAAAGAATCACGATGAAATAAACGGTTTACAAAAGTGTTATGTATTGCATATTGAAATATTATTGAAATATTTCAGAAAAACCTTTGAATAGGATTAAAAAAGTTTATGTATTTTTTTCTCCCAAAAATGTTTCAAATATATTGAGGATTATTTGGAGAAGGATTATGTATGAACCTCAATTTAGATATTGCTCAGGTTAGTGTCACAAAATAAGAGATTGATATTGTGAAGTGAGTAATGATATTTCTGTCATTATAAAACGATTATGATTTGTTAGCATATTTATCCAAAATATTTATCTATAGGGAACCAAACCGTAGGAATTAAACATATAACAGAGGTCCGTTTATTTTTGGGTTGCCAGTATCTTGTAATTATCTTTCACAATTTAGAGCCAAAGAGTGTAAATATAAAATTAATACCTCAGATATTAAAGTAATAATATTTTATTTTTTTTTATGTAATTTTTTTTATAGTTTTTAACGTCATAAAAAGTTATCTCACCGGGAACACTATATCCATTTATCTTTAACAAAGATATATGAAATATTAAACTTCTGGAGGAATATGCATTAATTGTCAGCCCGTATGGTTTCTAAAAGATGTTAACGGTGACAATATGAATAATTTAACTAATCTTTCGACTTAATCAGCATTGTCTTTTTTTTAACATTCAAAGTAAGTTTCAATACCACAGTTAAGTACCATTTTAAAGTAATTTAGTTTCCGAAAGGAAAAAAACATAAGGTGGCGAAAACATTATAAAAAAAATAGCTCAGCTTAAATAAAGCTACTGGGAACATTAAATGACGTTGTTAAGAAATATATGGGCATCATTTTCACAACAACAATTTAAGCAGGTCATTATTTATCCATTTTCATCGTTAATGAAGAATACTGGTAATTCCGCTTAACTAATGACTTAAAGTCTAGCCACCAACCTAGCAGCTAGCTATAATTCCGCTTAACTAATGACTTAAAGTCTAGCCACCAACCTAGCAGCTAGCTATAATTCCGCTTAACTAATGACTTAAAGTCTAGACACCAACCTAGCAGCTTGCTATAATTCCGCTTAACTAATGACTTAAAGTCTAGCCACCAACCTAGCAGCTTGCTATAATTCCGCTTAACTAATGACTTAAAGTCTAGCCGTCAACCTAGCAGCTTGCTATAATTCCGCTTAACTAATGACTTAAAGTCTAGCCCCAACCTAGCAGCTAGCTATAATTCCGCTTAACTAATGACTTAAAGTCTAGCCGCCAACCTAGCAGCTAGCTATAATTCCGCTTAACTAATGACTTAAAGTCTAGCCACCAACCTAGCAGCTAGCTATAATTCCGCTTAACTAATGACTTAAAGTCTAGCCGCCAACCTAGCAGCTAGCTATAATTCCGCTTAACTAATGACTTAAAGTCTAGCCGCCAACCTAGCAGCTAGCTATAATTCCGCTTAACCAATGACTTAAAGTCTAGACACCAACCTAGCAGCTAGCTATAATTCCGCTTAACTAATGACTTAAAGTCTAGACACCAACCTAGCAGCTTGCTATAATTCCGCTTAACTAATGACTTAAAGTCTAGCCATCAAACTAGCAGCTAGCTATAATTCCGCTTAACTAATGACTTAAAGTCTAGACATCAAACTAGCACTAGCTAAATTCCCTTAACCAATGAAATTAGCACCAACCTAGCAGCTAGCTATAAAAATATAGAACAAATAGCTGTTGTTTCAATGTCTAATTGGATTAAAAGAATATTACTGGTACATGTTTTTTTTTCTAGAATTTCCCAATAATTAGTTAAATAGATAAAACTTATTCATTTTACGACGATTTGGGAAACATGTTCTTACAACTTGTAGTAATTCCCTTCGGCAGTTTCTGGGTTAGACCAATACTTTGTGAATAAGAAGATTATGAATAATCATTGCCTCTAATGGGGATCGAGCAGACAACATTCGGAACAGCAGTCGGGTATGCTTCCACCTGTCCGCTGCGATCGAGTAATTAAGAATTCTTTATCGAATTAAAATTCAAGGTTGCCAGAAAATATCAATGAAATTATAACATGCACGTATATTTTGCTCAGTTTTATTCCTCCATAAGGATTGATACGAATGTGTTTTTTGAAAACTAAATGCGGTCATATTTTTATGATAAACAGAATATCTCGACATTTAAATGTAAAATTCAAAGACTGCTGAATGTTTATGGCAGTTCGAATCATTTTAGACTGTACTGATAAACATTAACGTAAACCGAACAGACGTGATGAACAGTAATAATAAAATAATATAAGAACCATAAAGTTTTATAGTTAAGTGCACTTTGAAATAAATAGACATTAACTTAAAGTAGAATTTAGGAAACACTTAATAAGGAACTGAACCAATTATTAATATAATGTGTATAAACTGATCAATTTCCATCGATCGTCTATTTTTTTAAATAAGTACAGAGCCTCTTTTGAGCTTATCAATGTACCTTTCCAGTATTTAGCAGTAAAAATTTACCCTCCCACCCCTTTCCATTTATGGCTCGTTAGCTGCCTACAAACAGTACCACAAAGAAAGCAATATGTTCCTTGACTTGACTTGACTTGACTTGACTATTTGAGTTTACCGTCGCTTCGACAGTATTTCAGTCATATAGCGACGTCCAGCAAATTACAGGTGGAGGAAGACCCCGAATGCACGGAGGCATCCGGGTAGAACCACCGACCTACCACAAGCCAGCTGGGAGGCTTCCTCACATGAAAATCCGAATGACCCTGCCGGGATTCGAGCCCACGCGGTGAGATGTGTTCCTTTAGTTTTAAAATATTTTATTTTTTGCATATTTGTAAACATGAAGGGTACATAACAATAAACTCGCAAATGTATGAAATAACTGGATTGAAGTTACACTGAATTGAAAATAAAATAAAAAGGAAATAAAAAAATATTTTACAGTGTTTTAGTATTGTTTCGTTTTGAAAAAAAAAAAAGATTGAGAGTTTTACCGACATACGCTGGTATCTGTTGTAGAACAAAATCGGAAACACCGATGCTCATTCCGTTTCTCTGTTATGCGAAAACCGTAAATATGGTACTAGGGCAGGACTTTTATATAAAGCTTTGTATATTACATGTAGTATGTAAAACGTATTCAGAGATGCTTACCATGATTATGGACATTCACTGTATTACACCAACATATATGAGTGGTTAATTGTCATCGAGAACGATCCTTTGCACGATGGTGCTTATCGTTTATCTGAATATCAGTTTAATCTTATTTATTATACATCGATTGGGAAACAAGTTCTTACAACTTAAACTAATCCCTTTCGACTGTTCCTGGGTTGGACCTGTATTGTGCGCCTTGGAAGGTCGTAAAGAAGTCTTGCATTCAACGGGGTTCGAACCCACAACCTTCGTATCCGTAATCGGATACGTTACCACTGGACCACGGCGCCCTTCAAATCTGAACATCCGTACTCGACATCAAGAAAAGTAGAAAGCATTTGTGACTTGCCCGGGCTACAATCAGTAAACTTCCAAATGATCATTTCAGGTCACGCTTTGACAAGTGGTATCGTAGGTGGGAAAAGGTGTATCGTGCAAAGGATTATATTTCGAAAAGATATAATTTTCAGATGTATCAGAAAGACTTTGCAGGTTCCATATTGCTTCCATGAGTAAATTGTCCCTAAATGTGTAATATTTCATATCAGATGTGCATAAATTTACGTGTGCTTTAAGTTCCATGCTTTCGATATATTTGTCCATAATATAATAATACAAATGCTATTCATTTTGTTACTGACAAATGCGAATTAATGGTAGCAGTTATCATTACAAAGTAGCAATGTCTCCACATGAGGCCGGGGCCTCCGTGGCCGAGAGGGTAAAGTCGCTGACTTTAGAACTCACTTAGCCCCTCGCCGCGTGGGTTCGAAACCGGCAGGGTCATTCGGATTTTCATGTGAGGAAGCCTTCCAGCTGGCTTGCGGTAGGTTGGTGGTTCTACCCGGATGCCTTCGTGCATTCTGGGTCTTCCTTCACCTGTAATTTGCTGGACGTCGCTATATGATTGAAATACTGTCGAAGCGACGGTAAACTCAAATAGTCAAGTCGAGTCCGCATGAGGCCCAGTGTACACAATCTGAATTTAATATCCAAACAGATCATGGAGGTTCTGCCTTTCTTAACAATCACCTCATCCAGGAATGAAAAAAGGCATTGTTGATTAAAAAAAATATTGCATTGTGATATTATTGTTATTTCCGCAGTATGCAATTCGCAATGAATATGACATGATTTACAGACATACAGACATGATTTATTCTAAAGACATTGTAATGTAATACATATGACGGTAAGAACATTACATTTACACTCCGGAATGACAAAAGTGGTATGAATGCAAGCACAGGGAGAAAATTACAGACCATTGAAATCGTTTTGTATATTAATTGATCACGGCAGGTACTGATGGATTAGTTTGTGACGAGTGTAACACCTGTCAACATACACCACAAGCATTCACAGAAAAGAAAGACACCTTTGATACTTTCGATATTAAATCGCAGTGAAATGTTAAAACGATTTAATTCAAATAGACATCGTGTTCCCCAGGCAGCAGTCCTTGTTCGATAATCTAAGTAGATGTATCATTTATTTCCCACGGTACACTGCGGTCACATGGAAGGCTTCAACATATTGCACTATTTTGTCACAATTTGTTAAAATGTATTTTAGACAAATGCATAAAACATCGTACTGTACTACATGTATGTATAAAATATCGTGTTCGAATATATGTCACATTTATACAATCGTGAAACACTGTGAATAAATGCTTGATTAGATATACACTCAGGCATCCGTTGCAAATAAAACATTTTCATGTGAATGTAGCTTACATTACTTTTCCGTAGAAAGAAGTCCGAGAAATACATAAATCGTTATTGCAAATGATTAATGTCAATCATCAATTTGAAATATGCCATCTAGCTGAGCAATTTTAATTTTACAGACTCACAAATTATGTACATGGTTTTGCATGAGGTTATGGTAATTTGATTATAATATTCGTACGATACAATAAACGGGATTGATATTTTTACATGTAACTAATCTGTATAATATGATTATATGTCTTGGCGTCAAAAATGGGTTATATTAACCCTTTCCCTCATATAGACTCATTTTGACGCACTCAATAGGTACCACATAAAGCCTGATCTGCAGAAAACCACAGTTAAACCTTACCAAATTTAATTATAAAGTCCTCATTTCGAGACCACTGAGGAGTAGCGAACAGCATAACACCTGATCAGCCTGCGAGTTACTCGCAGGCTGATCTGGTTTTATGCTGTTCGCATAGGTCTTTTCATGGTGTCCTCTATGAGGGAAAGGGTTAAGTAAAAGGCGTAGAACATGTTGTTAAACAAGCATTTACTTGAAATAATTTCTTCGATCGGATTAATATAGTAAAAATCATTATTATCAAATTCTAATCCTACATTAAACGGTTATTTGATAAAAGCACTAAACGTATACTTACATTTTTTATAGTGTAATGAAATTAATATACTAGTAGTATTTATATTGATATTTACATATGTCTTTATTTTTTTAAGTATGTTATTTCATTTGACAAACAAATTTCTAAATACATGTGCCATGTTTGTTTGTTTGGGCTTAACCTCTTTGCGACAAGGGGCCTCCGTGGCCGAGAGGGTAAAGTCGCTGACTTAAATACTCACTCAGCCCCTCATCACGTGGGTTCGAGTCCCGGCAGGGTCATTCGGATTTTCATGTGAGGAAGCCTTCCAGCTGGCTTGCGGTAGGTCGGTGGTTCTACCCGGATGCCTCAGTGCATTCGGGGTCTTCCTCCACCTGTAATTAGATGGACGTCGCTATATGACTGAAATACTGTCGCAGCGACGGTAAACCCAAAAAATCAATCAATCAATCTTGGCGACAAAAAGTGAGTTTGAACTCGAGCTTCGGCACGTTTGCTATACGTATTTCTAATTCATAATTCTATATTAATCTAAATACCATTTTTGTTTGTTTGGATTTAACGTAAGCCGACAGAATTTGTATGATTTGGGGACTCGTGTATACACGAGACAGATATAATGCTGTGTTACTCCGATATCCCGCCATTGATAAGTGACACGATACCACAGCCGGTCACATTATCATATACCTGTGCCAGTCAGTTCTGGAGCTACCCCTATGTGCTGAGGACCAAGCACTTGGGAAATAACACCAGTATCATTTTAACATATCTGGCATGTCATCGCCGGGGATCGGGTCAACGACCCACTGGTAATATTGAGGACGGTTAGACACCTAGGCCGGTTCTTACTGTACTTAGAGTTGGTTTTCCTTATAAAAATATTTACATGTATACATGTTCGTATAGAATTTGTATTAGTGTTACAAGGAATAGTTGAATTCTAGGAAAAGAATAACATGTGGCAGTTGCAACATGTAGGTCATTTAAAAAACTGATGTTCATATTGGTATATGACTCTCATTTTTAAATCGGAGGCCTTGTAGATAGTTTTGTGGTTTTAGAAATTTCACTTTATGGAAACCATATTTTATTTACCTTAAGTTTGTACTTGTAGTTAAGTCTTGTATTTTGTTTTTGTTTCTGTTAGAGACACTGATATAACTTTTCCTCAACTTCTCAAAAAAAAAAAAAAAAAAAAAAAAAAAAAAGCTTGATAGACGATGTCAAGAATGAAAGGAAGACAAGCATGTCTAATGACCCAGGTCCTGTGGGTATGGAGGAGTTTACAAACGAGAACGTTATCAGTCGGAAATAAAGATTCATAAAACTATCGAACGACTCAGAAGGTTGCTCAACATGTGCACATTAGAACTTGACAACCCAACTACAGTTCGGTTGTTGTTGCTTTTTAAGCTTCCTTGTACACTTTAGACGTTAATTTGCTCTTTAGAGTTAAATGAGGTATGGCACTTTTAAAAGTTCGTTCTCAGTTTCATATTCTAGTTCGGAATTGTTTTAACGGCACCTTCTTATATGCCAGTGCTACTGGCATTCATCGATGTTCTAGCACAGCTTTTTCAGCAACAATTATTGTCTAGGTAATCTAGTAGATATTTTAGGACTCTTTCGGCTTGTGCCACCTTTGGCTCACAATAACACAGCTACAAAACCTTCACTCTACCTTACTCCACAAAGAAATATAAAAATGACAAAATGTTTCAACTCAACATAACTCTTTTATTTGAAAGTAAAATTAATGAAAAAACAACAAAAAAAACAACAACAAAAAAACAACAACAACAAACAAACAAACAAAACAAACCGATGAATGTTTGGTATTGAAAAGTGAGTCCTAGTTTTAAATGATTAAACTACTAAACTCTGTAAATGAAAGAAGTCAATAAACCTTAAAAATATATAGATATAATCATATTCATATTTCAAAAGTACAACATGCACACAGTTTTGATAGGTGTTAAACCATATTAAACTAGCAAAAATACAATTGACCATTTATTGATGTACTGTACGAATATTTATAACAAACATTCAATTTTTGCAAAACAGTCTCTCTATAAAATAAGTCACCAGATAGGGATAACGTTCTCAAATCTTATATCACCTTGCTCAGTACAAACATGCTACAAACTTCAGTCGGCATATTCGAGTTTTTTTTATGAATTCAAATACGCTTTTGTGGTAATAAAGAGCCCTGCGTCTTTAGTCATATTTTCTAATGCCAATCTACACATCTACACATTATGATAAAAAATAGTTCAAATATCAATTATAAGAGAATTAAGCAATAATTATACTCCAAGCTTTTAATACTTCAAGTGCGCACGCATTTTTATAGATACTACTATTACACCAATAAAAGTATTTGTCACATTTCATATTTTCAAACGGGATTTAAAAGATTTATGATCTTTGCAAAAATATTTCAAATTCATTAAAATTATTTTTAGAAGAATCATGTATGTACCTCATTTAGACTTTGCTCAGCGTCTTTATTAAACGACAAATTCACGCAAAAAGGGCCCGATATGGGGATGGTTTTCTTCATTGTAATACTAGTTATGATATTCAGTTTTATAACAGCAACATTCATCTATCTAACCGAATGAATTTCAAATATCACAGATGACCGTACTATTTTTATTACCATTACCTTGTATTTATGTGTCATACCGTATTTCAGAGTCAAAGTGTGTAAAAGATAAAAAAAATCTAAATAATATCAAAGGATCTGTATTGCATTTCACATTTCAATACAATACGAGTATTTTATTCTGTTGAAGAAGTTATGTAAGAAGATATTCAGTGATAACACATTTTCACTTTATTTTCATTGTAATGTCAACCATCTTGAGGACAGTGCCTCAATTGTCTGTCCGTATAGTAGTTTATAAAACACGATCGCAGTGGCAATAGGATTCATTAAACTAGTGTTTTGACGAATCGAGCAATGTTTTTTCAAACTTTCAAACCAAATCTGTTTCATTGACCCATTTAAATACAGTAACTATTTTTAAGTTTCCGATAGAAAAAAAAAAGGTTTCGAAAAAAACTAGATTTCATTCGTTGATACGAATGATAGGACTTTCTGCTAAAATTGAAAAATATTAAGATTAATACCGTTAGAAAGAATATATATTAAATTCTCTACCCTTTACTTTTTTTCGTATGGACTTCTTTTAGGTTTGACGTCACATGACGTCATAAGTGCTGAAAATTCTTTTGTTAAAAAGCGCATACATTACTCTCATAACTCTGAAATTTTCATTATTCTGAACAACTGGCATCATGTCGAAATCATTGCCCTAAAATTAAATCAAGAAGTATTCTTATGACGTCACATGACGTCATATTACGCAACGACTCAAAATATATATAGAAATTCTGCAGAACTGCAAACTGTGTAAGTTTCAACTTTCTATCTCATCCTGAAGCTCTTTAATCCTAAAATGAAATCTTCGGTCCTATGTTCGAATCTTATTTCAGCCACAGAACTTCGGTCTTTCAGAATTTCGGTTAGCTGACAGGATATACACACCTTAGTTTCAAGATGTACCATCTGTGAAAATGTGAAGAAAATCCGACCATAAATGGCCGCTGTAGAGCGTGAAAGCCATTTTTCACTATTTTTAGCTCTGACGTCACATGACGTCATAGGGTGCTGAAAATTCTTTTGTTCAAAAACGCATACTTTACTGTCATAACTCTGAAATTTTCATTATTCTGAACAACTGGCATCATGTCGAAATCATTGCCCTAATAGGAAAATTAAGAAGTATGCTTATGACGTCACATGACGTCATATGATGCCAGGACTCAAAATATATGTAGAAATTCTGCAGAACTGCAAACAGTGTACGTTTCAACTTTCTATCTCATTCTGAAGCTCTTTAATCCTAAAATGAAATTTTCGGTCCTATGTTCGATTCTTATTTCAGCCACAGAACTTCGGTCTTTCGGAATTTCGGTTAGCAGAAAGGATATGCACACCTTAGTTTGAAGATATACCATCTGTGAAAATTTGAAGAAAATCCGACCATAAATGGCGACTGTAGAGCGCGAACACCATTTTTCACTATTTTTAGCTGTGACGTCATGTGTCGTCATAGGGTGCTGAAGATGCTTTTATTCAAAAGAGGATAAGTTACTGTTATAACTCAGAAATTTCCATTACTCTGAACAACTGGCATCATGTCGAAATCATTGCCCTAAAATGAAAATTAAGAAGTATGCTTATGACGTCACATGGCATCATATGACGTCAGAACTCAAAATATATGTAGAAATTCTGCAGAACTGCAAACTTTGTAAGTTTCAACTTTCTATCTCATCCTGAAGCTCTTTAATTCTAAAATGAAATTTTCGGTCCTATGTTCGAATCTTATTTCAGCCACAGAAATTCGGTCTTTTGGAATTTCAGTAAGCTGGCAGGATATGTACACCTTAGTTTCAAGGTGTACCATCTGTGAAAATTAGAAGAAAATCCGACCATAAATGGCCGCTGTAGAGCGCGAACACCATTTTTCACTATTTTTAGCTGTGACGTCACATGACGTCATAGGGTGCTGAAGATGCTTTTGTTCAAAAGCGTATACTTTACTGTCATAACTCTGAAATTTTCATTATTCTGAACAACTGGCATCATGTCGAAATCATTGCCCTAAAATGAAAATTAAGAAGTATGCTTATGACGTCACATGACGACATTTGACGTCACGACTCAAAATATTTGAGAAATTCTGCAGAACTGCAAACTGTGTAAGTTTCAACTTTCTATCTCATCCTGAAGCTCTTTAATGCTAAAATAAAATTTACGGTCCTATGTTCGAATGTTATTTCAGCCACAGAACTTCGGTCTTTCGGAAATTCGGTTAGCTGACAGGATATGCACACCTTAGTTTCAAGATGTACCATCTGTGAAAATTTGAAGAAAATCCGACCATAAATGGCGGCTGTAGAGCGTGAACACCATTTTTCACTATTTTTAGCTCTGACGTCATATGACGACATAGGGTGCTGAAGATGCTTTTGTTCAAAAGAGCATACTTTACTGTCATAAATCTGAAATTTTCATTATTCTGAACAACTGGCATCATGTCGAAATCATTGCCCTAAAATAAAAATTAAGAAGTATGCTTATGACGTCAAATGACGTCGTATGACGTCAGAAATCAAAATATATGTAGACATTCTGCAGAACTGCAAACTGTGTAAGTTTCAACTTTCTATCTCATCCTGAAGCTCTTTAATCCTAAAATGAAATTTTCGGTCCTATGCTCGAATCTTATTTCCGCCACAGAACTTCGGTCTTTCGGAATTTCGGTTAGCTGAAAAGATATGCACACCTTAGTTTCAAGATGTACCATCTGTGAAAATTTGAAGAAAATCCGACTATAAATGACGGCTGTAGAGCGCAAACACCACTTTTCACTATTTTTAGCTGTGACGTCATGTGACGTCATAGGCTGGTTACTGTTATAACTCAGAAATTTCCATTACTCTGAACAACTGGCATCATGTCGAAATCATTGCCCTAAAATGAAAATTAAGAAGTATGCTTATGACGTCACATGGCATCATATGACGTCAGAACTCAAAATATATGTAGAAATTCTGCAGAACTGCAAACTTTGTAAGTTTCAACTTTCTATCTCATCCTGAAGCTCTTTAATTCTAAAATGAAATTTTCGGTCCTATGTTCGAATCTTATTTCAGCCACAGAAATTCGGTCTTTTGGAATTTCAGTAAGCTGGCAGGATATGTACACCTTAGTTTCAAGGTGTACCATCTGTGAAAATTAGAAGAAAATCCGACCATAAATGGCCGCTGTAGAGCGCGAACACCATTTTTCACTATTTTTAGCTGTGACGTCACATGACGTCATAGGGTGCTGAAGATGCTTTTGTTCAAAAGCGTATACTTTACTGTCATAACTCTGAAATTTTCATTATTCTGAACAACTGGCATCATGTCGAAATCATTGCCCTAAAATGAAAATTAAGAAGTATGCTTATGACGTCACATGACGACATTTGACGTCACGACTCAAAATATATTGAGAAATTCTGCAGAACTGCAAACTGTGTAAGTTTCAACTTTCTATCTCATCCTGAAGCTCTTTAATGCTAAAATAAAATTTACGGTCCTATGTTCGAATGTTATTTCAGCCACAGAACTTCGGTCTTTCGGAAATTCGGTTAGCTGACAGGATATGCACACCTTAGTTTCAAGATGTACCATCTGTGAAAATTTGAAGAAAATCCGACCATAAATGGCGGCTGTAGAGCGTGAACACCATTTTTCACTATTTTTAGCTCTGACGTCATATGACGACATAGGGTGCTGAAGATGCTTTTGTTCAAAAGAGCATACTTTACTGTCATAAATCTGAAATTTTCATTATTCTGAACAACTGGCATCATGTCGAAATCATTGCCCTAAAATAAAAATTAAGAAGTATGCTTATGACGTCAAATGACGTCATATGACGTCAGAAATCAAAATATATGTAGACATTCTGCAGAACTGCAAACTGTGTAAGTTTCAACTTTCTATCTCATCCTGAAGCTCTTTAATCCTAAAATGAAATTTTCGGTCCTATGCTCGAATCTTATTTCCGCCACAGAACTTCGGTCTTTCGGAATT
>CM037781.1:50953401-51003401 GCA_021229015.1 Solen grandis
GTCCACCGGCAGAATTAAGATCTTTGTTTTAGCAACGCAGCATTGCTTTCTGTAAAGAAATGACATATATAAACTTAATATATGTGTCTTTGTAGCTATGAAGCATTGAATTTCAAATATCAGTTTAGGGTCCTTCACCTATTATGGATTTATGACATTATTTGATATTAATTATAAAATGATGTATTCTTGATCAATTTATTTATTTATGACGACATGAAAATGTTAAGTTTACTTCATCCACTGTCCCACACACAAACACGAGATAAGAATTTGTAATACCTCTTTGATAACAACTTGCATGCTTTATGTTAACAAACATATATCTTATTAACTTTGAAAACCAATTTTAAATAAAATATGAGAGGTATAGACCGGATGCGACAGAACAGCGTTTTGTCGCTTCATATGATCGTATCAAATTAAAAAGAAAACTGTATGCTAAACAGACACGTTTAACTGATTAAATCTAAACCTTGTACTAGCTAACTTGACATAAAATGGACTCGTATAAGTATACCGGTACTTCTAGTACACCGTGTGTCATATTGGATTCGCGATTGTTACTCAACAAGTATTTTGATATAACAAAATAATTACCCTCTCTTACCCCTTTGAGATAAATCATTTTTTACAAGATATGTGGTTTTATGAAACTGACAATTTATAAAAAAAGTGGCAATTACTAAGTACAGCGTGTCGGTGTATCTAAACGGGTACATTTTTTTTTTCAACATATAACTTTAAATGAGTTTAGAGTTGCTTTTGCAATAATGGCTATCGGCAGCCTTCAAGACTAAATTATTTATTTTTGACCCGTGATTCAACCAATGCATACACAACCGTAACGATTGTTGACACATGACAGAATCGAATATTGCAATCCTAATGATAGCTGTAACATGAAGCAATCTTGTTGTTATTTAAAACAGCACAACCGTAACGTTTGTTGACACATGACAGAACCGTATTGCTATTTAACCCCTTTCCCTCATAAAGGAAACCATGAAAAGGCCTATGCGAACAGCATAAAACCAGATCAGCCTGCGAGTAACTCGCAGGCTGATCAGGTTTTATGCTGTTCGCTGCTCCTCAGTGGTCTGGAAATGAGGATTTTGTAAATAAATTTGGTAAGGTTTAACTGTGGTTTTCTGCAGATCAGGCTTTATGTGGTACCTATTGAGTGCGTCAAAATGAGTCTATATGAGGGAAAGGGTTAAAGCATAACACAACCATAACATTTGTTGACACATAACGCAATCGTAATGCTATTTGAAATATATGCTGATAATGATGCTGATACATGATACATGATAAATGACAATTATGGATATTGCATGAAAAAGTGATATCGCGATATAGATATATTGCTTTATTTTGAACGATATTTCGATGTTTACTTTTGTATTATACATTGCTTTTGTATTTATATTTATTTGTATCAAAACTTATGCATAAAATTATATAAATTAGCGTAAATGAAAGTAATTAAACAATTATAATAATTTAATTGCTATATTTTTCTGCATTGTAATTTATTATTTTAATTGAAAATGCCTCATTTTGGAAAAGATATAAATTGCTTACAAACCCATAACGAGATCACAATATAAGATTTATAAGAGATTTGGAAAACAAAATGATATAATAGTACCGGTATTTATCGTTAAACCGCTCATATCGATCATCGCTTGATAATTACCGCAAACTCGTTCTAAAACCCATCCTTTATCTGATTTAGGACATTCCTCTCGTGAATCATCTTACTGTTGATTTCTGAATTACCTTACATCTCTTAACTGCATAAGAAATAACTAATCAAACTAGTTGTAAAAGCTTAGATACATATGTAAAATGTAATCCATATAAACTCCATTAAAACAAACAGCTAAACAAATAACTGATGGAAACCAATTTTACGTTGAACTTCTTATGCTATAAAGACAAATTTATGTGTGTAATTCGAAAATGTTTAATAGGCTTTTAATCAGTTGCCCTAAGAGACACAGTGCATTAATGCATCTCTCAAAGATCCATCAGATCGATCCTGGGTATTGATAGAAAACTGTACTGTTATATTTCTTGTTTGGTATTCCGGGGGGTAGGCAAGGATCTGTCTGTCTGGAATAATGGTACTGCCTACGGCTTGCTGCTCCATCAGTAAAATCACTTTATCGGACTCTGAATGGTTTGTCACTGTTCATCAAGGCGTATAACTTATCTAACTTACCATAAAGAATTATGGTGCATTGTTTACAATGGGCATTCACCGTAAAAGAGAGGAGTTATAACTAACGTAATTTAAATTCACTACAACAGACAGGCATAAATTTCTGTTTGATCCGTTACAACCTAAATGATAAAGAAAATATCGTAATTTAAGAATTATATGAAGAATATTCTCAAGATATTTCGCGAAAACGGTCCTAAAATTATATGCCTTAAAACACATTTGGATTTGAGAGGATGGCATGGGAAAACACCTATGGACTCTTCTCTGTATGAAAATAAATACTTCGGATTTAAATACGTCATAAAAAGGGGCATCAAGTATAGTAAATGATTTTCGTGAGGAACTAATTTTCATGGATTTCGATAGATATTTTATACACGAGTATACATCACCACGAAAACTGTTGATTTAGTAGGTAAATGTACCCATGAACTTCGACAAATAATCAGTAATGTTTAATGTCAGCGAAAAAGAATAATGATTTTACATTACCACCAAAAGATTTGTTAACTTTGATTGTACAAGATAGATTGTGTCTGTGTTTTTATTTTTCTGGTCTGGTGTGTTTTCCCGCTTATTTCCCCGTATAATTTATACGATTTACACAATATAGTAACCGCGGTACCAGTAATTGTTTCTACTTCGGAATCCCCAAATGATTTTATGGCATGCGACAAATTTCCCAGACGGTGCCGCTGTACTTTGTTAGTGGCTGAAAAAAACAACACTCTATTACGTTTTAAACAATTACAGGAGACGAAGGAATTAAATTGGTGAAGAATAGAACATCTTTTCCGGGTCTAATGGCATTGAATTGTTTAGATCTTTTTATTATCCTC
The DNA here is from genome assembly GCA_021229015.1 of Solen grandis. Classification (NCBI taxonomy): domain Eukaryota; kingdom Metazoa; phylum Mollusca; class Bivalvia; order Adapedonta; family Solenidae; genus Solen; species Solen grandis. The sequence continues at coordinate 50,956,474 of CM037781.1, forward strand.
AGATAACATTTCGAGATGGTGTCTCCTTTATTCTTGTTTTGTCAAATATATTTACGGAAGATAACGCAAGATAACACGAACTTAATATTTGAGAGATTTGCAGAAAATGCCTATACTTAGAGAAAAAAGTTACGTACAATTGTTTGTTGAGATGACAGTTCGCTGAAATTTAATGAAATATCCTGACTTGATTACAGTATCTTTGATATAAACAGTTGTTTTACCAGGGCATTTCTCTAAAATACACAATGAGACCTGTTTCATACCGAATATTATAGATATCTGCAGTATATTATAGTATGTTTCGCCGTCTCCATATGAATGAAAAAGTGCATTTCATTACAATAATGTTTACTCCTCCGAGTGCGTTTGACGGGACGCTTTTGTCTGCGCTTATATTGATTTCAATATATATATATATATATGTCTACTTTTTACTTTAATCCCCATCAATACAAAAAAGTCTATATTGTACAGAGATTAATCGTTGCTGTGACAGTATTTTAGTCATACAAGCACATCGACGCCCAGCTAATTTCAAGTGAAGAAAGTCCCTGCTACTGCAAGCTAGTCCCATAGACTCTGAATGTAAACTTGAAAACTTCAAAGTACAACAAATACTACTCGCATTTTCAGTGTAGTTCATTGTTTGCGGTTAGAAAATATATAAAAGTATATTTGATAATCTCACAAGGAAAATTATAAAAAAAAATGTTATTTCACTCTTCCGAACATGAAATAAATAACAAAGAAAAAAATCACGTGCATTTTCCACAAAAACGAAAAAAAATAGCCTTTATAAAATTTGAAGCAAAGGTTCAGCTGACCAGACTTACTTTGTTTCTGAATAAAGATACTGTGCGCCTGATCGCCATATTCAATCGAATGCCCACAATAAACACAAAAGTACAAATTGAATTTCCTTACTTTTATTCAATAATTTATGAATCCCGTTATATGATAAAAATAACTTGTTGCCCGTATAATATACATTGGTATAAAGCATGGCTGAACCGGAAAATAAATTTATTTTGCATTAAAAATATATTATGAAGACGTTATGATCAGATTACACAATGACACTCTGGGTTGGAACGACCAAAGATTTTAGTTCTAGGATATTACAATACTGACTATGTTTGAAGATTACATTATCTTCTTTGAAAACTTTTCTTTATGGCTAAGTGGTAAGTACATCCACCTCATAAATAGGGGGTTTTCGGTTCCCTACATTTCGGGATTTATGGCCTTTCACGGAGATAACCAAGGTTTCCTAATGTTTCATTAGGGTACCCTGGTTATCTTGGTAGAGGTTAAGTGGTCCAAGACTTAGAGGAACCATATCAGGGACTTTACCTTAATAACTAACAAACATGTTTAGAAATAAAAACATGTGGGTTTCTTAATTCTATTGAAATGGCTAGCAATCATTTTTGATAATTATGACCATATTTTTAGACTTTTCGATGAAGTATAACCCAAGAAGTTTTTTTTATTATTATTATTTATCTATTTATTTATTTTATTTTATTTTTTGCTGAAGAGACAGCATCGGAAGAGAGACAGTGGTGGATACAAGGGAGTCCGGGTACGATACTGTAGCTCATTTTGCGAATAGACCCTTTGTTTCTTTACGCGCTTGGTGACTGGAGACGAGTTTCTGTGTAGAAGAAATACTGAGTACTCCGAGTTCCCATAGCATGTGCCAGGCAAGGGTGCATCTTGTACCAATGTTATATGTCTTTGGTTCGACGCGGTCACCGTAGGAAAGTGCCCCTGCTTGGATTCGAACCTCAGACCTCTAGAACGCAAACGGACACTCTATCACTGAGCTATTGCGCTGGTTTACGTTAAACAATAGTTTTATTTGTTATTTTCCCTGATTATTTCAATTAAGGTTTTAGCGTGTTCATGTGTGCAGGAATATAGATGCATTGTTGGAAACAGACGATAGCAGAATATCATATTATTTTTGTAATACCCCTATGCATTGTAATTTGAATTATCTTACATATTTTCTCTTCCGATATTTACAAAAACAATTAGCTCTTTTGTTGTTTTACACTCTTGATTTATTAGAATAGTGATCAATATTAACCCAGCTGCATATAATTGTAAGATCTGCTGACATGAGCACAATATCTGGATTGTTTAAATCAAAATAGACAGGCCCTATATCAGCGACACGTATTTAATGAGTCTTGTGAATTCCCCGATGTTTTGCAGTCTTGCCATGAAACTGGGATATCTAGAGTAGACGTAGACTGCACATTTGTTTGGACATATTTTACAGCTCCTTCGTGTGATGATGATGATGTGATAACTATAAAACTACGATATATCATTTTCTGTACCTCTGTAGTTTTCCTGAAAGGAAAACGATTATTTCATCGACACGTTAAACGTGTACAGACGATCGGATGACGGCTATAAATCCGCTATATGTCTAAAGGTTCCTAACAAGTCTGAAAACGTTCAGCTTCTTGTCGCCTGCTCTTCCAAATTGCTCTACCACTCAGTATACGCTTAAGAGATATGTCTTAACCTCCGACATGAGATGTTTCAGATGTAAGTTGTTTGGCTAGGCGCCTACTTCTCCGCAAATAATGACATATTAATCCATTAAAGAGGCGAAAGTACCATGTGTCAAGGCAACTTGACTATGGGCATTAAATGGTTGAGTGTTTATTTTCAGTTACAACATTGCTATGATGTCAAATAATAGAGTAACATGGTGGCTTTGCAACACGTCATGCACACATACTCTGAACGTATTTAATATAGTAGAATTTTTGCATCTTCCTGTCATGTATGAGTATACTATTTTCGTCTAGTAATATGATGGTTTTGAAAGCCATGTTAAATCATAAACACGCATGTATATCCGAGTCGCTTTCTACGCCCTTGCAATTCAGATTATCATGTTACACGTGAAATGATTAGACGCGTGTTTGAATTTCATCTCAATGATTTGCGCCAAGTCTCTGAAACATTGCATTTATTACATTTCCATATTGTTCATCTTCAATCAGCACGATCGTGGAGGCATGAAGTGTGATTCCGGAACGCCCGAATTCATCAGTATGAACAAGTATTGTATGATCATTTATCGATACGTCTGTCAATGTCAGTAAACATACAGAGCAATCGGTGTACAGTGCCCTTGGCACGGTGCAACATGCTGGCCGGCGGACATCTCCAATCTAGCATTTTCGTTACCGTTTTGCCATTTCATCTGCGTCGCTTTGGATGATTTCTGCGTCAATATTACAATATCACGGATGACTGTATTATTACAAACATCAATTGATTTCCCGGCCAAGTCGTTCTTTTTTCCTGACTGACGCACTGCTAGAGTCGGGACAAACTGATTGCGTTCCAGTAATGCCCTGTGTCAAAACGGGTTTGCTATATACAGTCGCGAGTTAATTATAAGTGTATTATTAGATAAATTGATTGCTTGTTTTAGTTTTTTTCTTGATAGCTCGATTTATTATGTGACAAAAATTACTAACAAAACTTTTTAAGGAAAAAAAAAAAAGAAATATTGTATTTTTAGGGGGGGGGGGGGACAATAATGGTGATATTTGCCTTTAAGTATTTAGGTATTACTTAACTCAAAAGATTGTTTAGTGGTTCCAAGTTGACATGGAATAGTGGTACATTGTAATGGATCAGAGACATGAAACAAACTTTATTTTATGCTAACTGGTTAAATACTGTGTTCTTTCATTGAGATAATATTCATAACCCACAGTGTGAGTGATATGGATCTGCCGGTCTATATTTTTAGCTCACCTGAGCAAAGCTCGGGGTGAGCTTTTGTGATCCCGTGTGTGTCCGTCGTGTGGTGTGCGTTTGTCAACAATTTAGTGTTTACACTCTATCACCTTCATTTCTTAAGCAATCAAACTTTATGATATGTTTATGACCATAATGTCTCGATTGAGTCGATTATGGCTGAAATCGGTAAATTAGGCCAGGAGTTATGCCCCTTTTAATACAAAAAATGCCAGATTTCACTTTGTTTACACTCTAGGATCTTTATTTTTGAGCAATCATCTTTAAACTTTATGACAATGTTTATGACCATAATGTCCCAATGGAGTTCAATTGTGACTGAGATGGGCAAATTAGGTCAAGAGTTATGCCCTTTTTTATATAAAAAGCAAGATTCCACATTGTTTACACCCTAGCGTCTTCTTTTTTTTTAGCAATCATCCTCAAACTTTAAGACAATGTTTATGATCAAGTTTGATTATGGTGTATATTGGCTAATTTAATCAGGAGTTATTTCCCTTTTACGTAATATAAAGAAATACCAGATTTGTTAGCATTTTCATTTCTTAAGCAGTCAATTTATTTTCCAAATTTTACGAAAATCTTTGTGACCATAACCTATTGGTCACGTTTCATTATGTCTGATATCGGCACATTAGGTCAGGAGTTATACCCCTTTCGATATAAAAAAAAATGCCAGATTTCACTTTCTTTACTCTCCAACATCTTCATTTCTTCAGCAGTGCAGGTAATGAAGGCATGTTTCTCAGGTGAGCGATTATAGGGCCATCTTGGCCCTCTTGTTTCATAATTGATATAAGTTCAATTTATACAACTTTCTTCAACATTTGTATGTCTGAATTTGTTTTCTGCATATGAAAAGATCAGTAAATACGTTCATGATTTCAAGCATTTATCATCTGTCTCGTGCAAGGATTTTTTTTAATTTTTATTATTTTTTTTTTATTTTGATTAAATGTCCGACATGTTAAATGGCTTCACTGGCCGTGTACCTTGCGTTAACGGGCTGTATCCGTTCTCTATAACGAGGCGTTGCAGGCCTCTGTCAGTGATACTGCCCCCCTGTTGTGTGATTTGTGGTTGGCATGTTATTTTATTCAATCCTGTTTCAATCTGATTTTGCTATTCAAGACATTCTAGTTCAAACCTGCGGCCTATACAGAATTCTGCCAGGTCATTTTCTTGGTATTTGAAGTCAAATATCATTTACAATCAATTCATACAGAATACTGTATTATTGCTTTAATTGTTGTTTTTGTTTTTGTTGTTTGTTTTTTTGTTTTTTGATATCTGTGTTGAAATACATACCTGAACAACACAGTACTTGTGTGTTTTATACACCCTTTAACCCTTTCCCTCATAGAGGAAACCATGAAAAGACCTATGCGAACAGCATAAAACCTGATCAGCCTGCGAGTAACTCGCAGGCTGATCAGGTTTTATGCTGTTCGCTGCTCCTCAGTGATCTGGAAATGAGGATTTTATAATTAAATTTGGTAAGGTTTAACTGTGGTTTTCTGCAGATCAGGCTTTATGTGGTACCTATTGAGTGCGTCAAAATGAGTCTATATGAGGGAAAGGGTTAAATAGCAACCACGGATAAGTATTTCGGACAACAGGACTTTACAATAACTAATTTCACCGGGTTATCATTAAGCCAATGAGTGCCCCTGTACATTTTTCAGTTTCTCCCTTCACAAAATTCTAGGAAAAAAATGAAATATCGACTCCTTTCCCGTCTCCATACATCATCTTTGAATCCTAATCTTCTTGGCCATATTGTGATTTCACAAAGATTGAACGAATTATGTATCATGTTTCTGAAATGATAATATAAAAATGGTATTAAATTCCTTGCACCTGCGGAATCAATCCGATATCATTCTCATTTTTCCATTTTACGACAGTTTAATTTGATTTCTTATATATGGCAATCAAGAAAAATACAATAACGGTCAAATGAAACATTAAAACATATATACAAAAAAAAATAAAAAAAAATAACAATGACTTTTCTTGTAGAGTTCCAATTATAGAATGTATTGTGTATGCTAAGCAATTTAATATGCCTTCTTCATTTCAAATAAATTGTGCCTGTCAGTTCGCGGGTGATGCTACTAAAGAATTTCCAATCGCAATATTTGCAATAAATCACACCACGACGAAAGGACCTCGGTTTTAATCAGAAGAGAAGATACAACACGCCGAAGATAATTGGCATTCCAACTTATTAATTTGTGTTCAAATGTCTCCGTCGATTAGTTTCAGAAAATTTGTATGATTTATATTGAGCCCTTGAGTGCGTTTCTAGAAGCTCAGATAACTATTAAGGTCATAAATATTGTTTATGAACAATTGCGCTGCTGTTGACATTTCTCAAGAAGATATTTTTGTGACATCTTTTAAGGAAGCATTACTCTGATTCAAAGTGGGTTAAATAAAACCGAACGCATGAAAATAAGTACATTGGAATCGATATATAGTATATTTCAGCAGGTCATATTCAAGTTAAATGATGGAATTAAATGTACGACCTATGTTTACAAAACTGCTTGTTCGTAATATAAGGATAATTCATCCTATTTAAACAACAGTGAACTGTAATTCAACATATCAACACGAATATTATTCTCTTCCTTTTTTTTGTGTGGGGGGGGGGGGGGAATGCCGTCTTCTGTTCATATATATGTTTGCTGTCATAACACACACACACGCGCGCGCGCGCGTATATATATCAAAGAAAATGTTCACTTAAATATGTGTGTGTGTGTGTGTGTGTGTGTGTGTGTGTGTGTGTGTGTGTGATAGCAGCAAAACTTATTTTGTATTTCTGTCTTTGATGTTGAAAGAAAATAAATGATACCTTACAATTGCATTTTTCTACAATTTCAGTCAATATCATGAAATTATTTTGACTTTAAGAGTATTATACAGTATTCAGCAAATGACGCGAATGACATCGATACCTCTGCAATTGAGTTTTGAAAAATTATGTAAACAGCTATCCAAATATCAGAAGCCAACTTTCTGGAAATTGAGGAGATAGAGGGAAAGTGATTAGAATGAACCCGTGTATGTCAATGTTATTCTTGTCATTTGATTGAATTTCTAGATCGAAAGTAAACAATAAAAGCAGTTTCTATTTCTTTTATAGTCACATCTTCCTTTTTCTGTCTTAAATCATGATTTTAGCGTCAGCGAAACGTTTGAAAATTGTTTCGATGAAACATTTAAGAAGACCTAATGGTATTATGGATGGATTTTTTCGGGGTTTTTTTTTATCAAAAGATGGTCAAAGGTCAATGTCAACTGCTACTTAAGAGGTCCATCCACTTAAGAAAGTGCCCAAATATTAAAGTAATCCAATGAAGCACATAGAAGTTATAGCAGATTAACCAAAAGACAATTTTGAAACCTGTACAGACACCGCTTTTCCATCAAAAGGTCAAAGGTCATGGTCACAATATCAATTGCATAATGTAAAGGCCCGTGCACTAAAGCAACTGTCCAAATACTGAAGCAATCCAATGAAGGTCATAGAAGTAATAGCTTATTAAAGAAGATGCCCGACGCCCGCCCGGAAATCATCAATTTAAAGGACGGAATTTTTCGTTGAAAAAAAAAAAAACATCCAAAAATGCTTTAACTTGCTTTGATGTCAATAACAGAAATATGCAATAGCAAAATTGTAAATTTTCGAACCCCAAAGGGGAGGTATGAAATTTTCGAATAATCACGATATACTGAAAGCCAAGAAAATGCAATTAACTTGTATAGGAACAAAAGGTATTTATTCTGGTTATCACATCTCAAACTATCGCTATTTTCCTGTAAAAACGATCATTGTTAAAAAATCATATTTCAGAATCATTCGTTTTAAAGTTCTAATTCTACAGCAGTAGTTATTAAATGTCAAATTGGGCCGAATGTATATCGTATTAATATATAATCTTCTGACAATGGTCATTATTTCAAGTACAACAACACTTATAAAACAAACGATATTGTTGTTAATGATTAACTCGCTGTGCTTGGCCCAATACAAGTGAAAAAAAGCCTCTGATATGGCCTACGTATTTTACACAAGCTCCTATGAGTCTCATTTCTGCAAAATACATTATTGGGATGATGTTGTTACTGAAATGAAGCTGACCAGTGATGAATTATGGGACAAATAATAAGAAAATAATATAGTCTAGTAAATGATTTCAAAAGGCTCTTTATCACTTGAAGTTTTATACCGATTGAAACTTTTTTTTAGCTCACCTGAGCATAAGGTGCTCATGGTGAGCTATTAGGATCACCTTGCGTTCGTCATCCGTCGTCGTTCGTCGTGCATCGTCAACAATTTGCTTTAAAAGACATCTCATCTGAAACCGCTGGACAGGATTTGATTAAACTTAGCAGGGATGATCTTTGTGTGAACCTTCACAAAATTTGCAAAGATAAACTTGATCCGTGTAGAACTCTAGTTGCCATGGCAACGAAAAGAAAGAAAAATGAAAACTAAAAATCATCTACTTCGAAACTACTGGCCATATTTCAAAATGTTATAGTACGGATGATCCTTGGGTAATCCTATACTCAGGTGAACAATTCAGGGCCTCTATGGCCCTCTTGTTTTTCTTTCGTATTATGTTAAATTACTGTATTATGGTACATATCCTATACCACTGTGTTATTTGTTACAAACTTTATATCCCTGTATGATATCTTAAATACTTGCGATACGGTTCAAACCTTATATCACTGTGTAATATGATACATAATCATATTACTGAGTGATATGTTATATATATTCATGTATTTAGGTTAAATTTGTTAAACCCTCGATAACAAACATAAGCGTACTTAATGTATGGAATAATGTTTTGACGATACTGTCCAAGTCCATCTCTACACGCATGCGCATTAAGGTTGATCACAGGCGCAGACCGTATACTATGTTACCCATCAAACTAGGTGGTTTAACAAGTTAAACCGATCGAAATTTTTGAAAAAATATTAAAAAAAAATATAATTACATACATTAATAATATCTTATATTACTGTGTCATTTGGTACAAACTTTATACCACTGTGTGATATAGTATGTAGTTATATTACTATGTGATATGGTACAAACCTTATATCACTGTGAGATATGGTACTAAATTTTGTTACTGTGTGATAGGTCATATATCTTGTATCATTGTTACAGTGTATATAGGATCTGACATGAATTGATATTTCGTATCAAATTTACTCAACTGACAGAGGCTCGCTTTATAACATTTTCATGAACGAGTTTAGTAAAATTGATATGAAATAACAATTCATGTGAGATTCATTTTATCATATGACCTATACTGACAGTAAATCGCAATTAAAATCAAAAAAACAAACAAAAATATGTATGAGTATATAACCCTATGATAAGATATATACCTTTGTGGCAGTGTATATGTCTAAATTAACTGTGGGGTATGGTATATATCTTATATCACTTTGTGACAGTGTATTTGTCTAAATTAACTGTGTGGTATGGTATATATCTTATATCACTTTGTGACAGTGTATATGTCTAAATTAACTGTGGGGTATGGTATATATCTTATATCACTTTGTGACAGTGTATATGTCTAAATTAACTGTGTGGTATGGTATATATCTTATATCACTTTGTGACAGTGTATATGTCTAAATTAACTGTGTGGTGTGGTATATATCTTATATCACTGTGTGACAGTGTATATGTCTAAATTAACTGTGTGGTGTGGTATATATCTTATATCACTGTGTGACAGTGTATATGTCTAAATTAACTGTGTGGTGTGGTATATATCTTATATCTCTGTGTGACAGTGTATATGTCTAAATTAACTGTGTGGTGTGGTATATATCTTATATCACTGTGTGACAGTGTATATGTCTAAATTAACTGTGGGGTATGATATATATCTTATATCACTGTGTGACAGTGTATATGTCTAAATTAACTGTGTGGTGTGGTATATATCTTATATCACTGTGTGACAGTGTATATGTCTAAATTAATTGTGGGGTATGTTATATATCTTATATCACTGTGTGACAGTGTATATGTCTAAATTAACTGTTGGGTGTGGTATATACCTTATATCACTTTGTGACAGTGTATATGTCTAAATTTACTGTGTGGTATGGTATATATCTTATATCACTGTGTGACAGTGTATATGTCTTAATTAACTGTGTGGTGTGGTATATATCTTATATCACTTTGTGACAGTGTATATGTCTAAATTAACTGTGGGGTATGGTATATATCTTATATCACTTTGTGACAGTGTATTTGTCTAAATTAACTGTGTGGTATGGTATATATCTTATATCACTTTGTGACAGTGTATATGTCTAAATTAACTGTGTGGTATGGTATATACCTTATATCGCTGTCTGATATGGTTAAATCTTATACCACACTTTGATTAGCACATATCTCGAATCTCGATTTTCTGTTGTTTTACAATCGAATTTATTAACGAAAGCTTTCTGTATGGCTGATTCCATACCCTCTGAATGAAAACCTACAAAAACTTAATCTGCAACAATATATATTAGGCAATATTATATTCCCCTCTTTTTTTCACGGCCGAGGTGTTGTTGTTTTTTTGTTGTTGTTGTTGTTTGTACAATTCCGCCTTTAAAAAAAATCTTTTCTTTACTTTTTTTTTGTTTTCGCATCATTTAGAGGGTAAACAAAAAACAAGCAAAAAATCCCTATCTACCGACCCTCTTTTTGACTGGAGACCAAAAACGGAACTTTTTGGGAGCCTAAATACATCTATCTACAAATGAAGCCACAAAAAAAAACCAACAGATTTCTCAAATAAGAGGACAAATGCTACTCTTAAACTGTTCTAAATACTGGAGGTTAACTCGCTATTCCTTTATATAGCGACAGCATGGAAAGGTAACGGACCACAAACCGATGCGTGTTGTTTAAAATCACAATTAACAAGGCTAGTGTTAGGATGTAACACAGATTTTAAGGTTGGTGGAGTTTTAGGATGTAACACAGATTTTAAGGTTGGTGGAGTTTTAGGATGTAACACAGATTTTAAGGTTGGTGGAGCGCGCACTGTGACACAAAGTAGATCGGCGCGGAATGCGATTAAACTTCCGCTAGTTTTGCCGGATTTCAGACATTAAGGTATAATTTATAATAAGTAACTAAAAATAAATGTGTGAAGGCCGGGTTGTCCCGACTCTGTGTTAATTCTAGATGACAAAGAGACGACCGTCTAACGTTGGCGGTCCTTTAGTTTTATCTAGCCACTAGGCTGAGAAGAAGTTTTTTGTAAAAAAAATGTGTTATGTTTATGCGTCCAGCCTACAACTTAGGGCTTGTTAATTCCAGCATTTTTACTAGCCAAACGGATGTTACTGTACATAATCAAATTTATTTTCTCCCTTCTTAAGCCACAACTTAACGACATTTCCTTGAATTTTTCATTTTTAATGTTTTTCGGGGATGAAATTCACATAGAGGCATAAATTAAAGTGCACTCGAATATAACTCGAAAAACTATATTAAGCTAATGAACAGCGTCCATAAGAAAGTAAAGGCAGCCCTTTACCCCACTGCCTCCATTGTTTAAATTGGCCTTTTTGGTTTGTGTAAGATTTCTGCTTTCTCAATTTTCAATTATCAGTAAGTCTATCCATTTATACAAGTATGTAACATGTTTGCTCATATGGTCGACGAATCCAATATACGCTTTGTTTTAAATATTGCTTATCCCCTAAGTATGTTTCAGAAATAAGCATAAACCCGGAATATACGATTCGAAAACATCAAGTTGTCTGATTTCCTAATTAGGATTGGGTATATTTATCACGTGCAGTGGGTGATTAGTCCGATCGACCGTCTCAAGAGGTTAGGGAAACAATTAGACGGGCTGGGAAACTAATATGGCACTTTAGTCTGATAATATCCTTCAAATGGTCTGCCAGGTGATTAGTACATCGTAAAATCAAATAAGCTTACAGACGGAGACGAGGCACGAACTCACGAACTATTTTTACTTGACTTCTCATCCTGTATCTTGACTTGACTTGACTATTTGAGTTTACCGTCGCTTCGAGAATATTTCAGTCATATAGCGACGTCCAGCTAATTACAGGTGGAGGAAGACCCCGAATGCACGGAGGCATCCAGGTAGAACCACCGACCTAACGCAAGCCAGCTGGAAGGCTTCCTCACATGATCTTTCTGTTTGTTTGATGGGTTTAACGTCCCGTCGACAGTATTTCAGTCATTTGGAGACTATGTCAACTTGAGACATATATAGTGCTGCCATACTGCAGTATTACGCGTAGACATCCTAAACAACAATTCTTTGTACAGTGACCCACTAAATTCTGACCCCCTTTGTTCAATCACCCACTAAATTCTGACCCTCTCCCACCCCCTTTGTTCAGTGACCTTTTCTTCAATGGCTCTTTGATTGTCGCTATAGACAGTATTCACTGTTTACACACAGATTAAGACTTCACTAAGTTACCATCTGTCTCAGAACCTAACTTATATAAAAATAGGAAAAAAAAGCAAACTCACATCTCTCTCCCCCCCCCCCCCTCTCTCTCTCTCTCTCTCTCTCTCTGTCTCTCTCTCTCTCTCTGAATATGCTTTTATGTTTTATTGATTTGCCCCACTCCTCTCACTACTTTATCATCATTCTCCAGTGGTCGTTTAAAACAATAGAAAACACGATTCATTACATCTAATGAAGAGTTTGCATTTTTGAATAAATTATTCTGACAAACAACAGATTTGCATGACTTAGACTTCATCGAGGAAACAGGCTTGAATATTCATGTTTTATGTAAATGACAATTTGCGCTTTATGAATGTTTATTTCATGTCTCAAAGGTGTTTTGCCGACCTACATGAAATTTTTTTTTCTTCAGTAGGCAAATTATATTTCAGCATGAAATTTAACGAGCATCTTCTCTGCTTGATTCTGATTTGTGTTTCTGACATGCATAATCATGGTGGAATTAGCATGAATTTTCTGTCTCCTTGTGCGTGTTTAGCATAACATCAGAATTATCCGTCCGTCAGTACAACCCAACTCAATTCTAGTCTCCATTCGGGCCAACACGTTATAAAAAATATGTGCCTTAATTTCTTGTGCAGATAAAAGTGAGGCTTTAGTGTACATCAGATTTGAAAAAAAAAAGTTGTCGAGCTCCCTGTCTTATTTTTTCGCACGTGCATTACAAGCGCTCACGAATTATACGAAAACTATCTTATTCTATGAATAATAACGGTCTTTCATCTGCTGGGATCGGTCCCCTGTGCTCCACAATCGTATATGAAATTGAGAATATGTAATGCTGTCTCCTATTTAATCTAATTCTTAGAATATCATATGTTGTTAATTGCAGATGAGGCGTCAGCGCGAATGTATTGTTTTCATTACTTGGCTCCCCAGTGAGCATCAAAGAAAAGTTTACAGGCTTGATAAGGCGTGTATTAGTCCACCTTATAGGATTTCAAACCATCTTGGTGACGCAAGGGAGTCTTTACCAGCCATGTACTGATTTTAATCATACACAGTGTCCCTAAAATACGATAAATGTGTAATAACTCAATAGTGCCTACAAGGAAAAGATAACTCGTGTTCACAGTTGTACGTATTATGATTGTTACTGGCGTCACATTGTATATTCAGACAAAAAATACCAACTTTTCCATTCTAATATGTCAACACAGATATATATAATAAACAATGCACATGCCTGTAATCGTTCGAGTATCTGTTGACCTCTAGTTTAATCAGAAGTTAAAGACTAAATTTAATGGTTTTGCACGTGCGCCTTGCGCAGCACAGGTCGTATCTGACTGCACCGAATGACCGGAAATAAGCACAATTGGATAAAATCACACAAAATCATGTCAAGCAAAAATGCCAAGATTGAAATATGATCAATGAAACAAAGCTATCAGGATCCTAAGTAAATGCTGCATAACCGAGGATTATCGATCCAAGTGTCATTTTTTAAAATCGACCCTTGTCATATCGTTCAAATTATTTCATAGAAAGAAATATCGCAGCGTCTTCAAATTTTCAAAATTTAATGTCAGAAAGGATGGTTCTATACTCCAGACAGAACAGAAAGTCATAATATATGCTAACTCCAAGTTTATAGATAGAAATGTATGATGGGCACTTACTTTTTAAGCTGAGTATAGTTGTGGCTTTGGAGCACAGCAAAGGGTGAAGCTCCTCGCAACAGTTCTTTATGCACCCGTCATCTGTGATCGGGCAAATTGTTTGTTCGCCACGATGTTTGTTTGTTGGTATGTCAGTAAGTTTAATATTGGCAATTACTTGAAAGCTATATCAGGTATTGGCTTGAAATTTCATAAATGAAAATAATGCGAAATGTCATGATATACCATGCGCGGATCTAGAAATGGAGGTTGGGTAGGGGTCATGAACCCCCTGGGATTTGGTTATCATATTAGAATAAAGAAGTAAATCAGCATCTCCGGAAAAAACTTGGCGCTCAGCATAAAAGTGTAGTTACAGGACTGGTTGGCCGGATGTCAGGATATCACACTGCAGTATCACGCCGTTGTCACGTGGCATGATACCACATTCAGTCATATATTCTGACACCGAGGCCACTGCAAGGAGAGTCAAGCAAGGGAGCTATATTGTACCGTTCTTAAGACGTTTCTCGCTGCCGGTGGAGCTAAATAGTTTGCAAAGCAATAATAATGGAATGAATTCCTTCCATAATTAAGTTTTTAAGCATCACTTTGCGCAAAGCTCTCCTGATTGAAATTTAGCCCAGTGATGAGAGCGACAAACTACTTTACAATAAAGAATGAGAGATCAACAAAACGTTACGTGCTTCTCATATTTACCATGACATTTGAGAATAAGTAAGTTCAACTCACCTTTCAAAAACATGAAATAATGGGATGATAAAAATAGCAACTATAAATCAAAAATAGAAATAATGAGAAGCGTCCAACCAAATTTGTACCTTAGCTGTCGCTCTGTCATACATTACCCGGCAGCTCTTTTAAGTTATTTCAAGTTGCATCGGGGCATAATGTATTGCTAGGGACTGTCATTTACTGCGTGATAAGTTTGTATTTACAACTGGCACTTGTCATAAAGCTGAAGATGAATGGTTATACATTAGCCGGATACATTTATAGTACGAAATACGATTTTATCTAGAGGCTGTTGATTCATTAGAAATAATAGTGCATGTTGTTTTGTTCCTCTCCACATTCTGATTTGTTTTTTATGATGCACTATTTATTTATTTATGTATTTTTTGGTTTTTGATTTATTTATTTTACTTCTCGGACTAAGTTTTAAATGCCAGCGATATTTGCATTAATATAAACCATTTAACAGATTTTGACGATTCTTTCAACCTCTTCATACCCTGTTATAGTTTTTAATAATATACTATATGTATATGTAATATACTCTAGGTCTTTATAACGTTTTATGTATAAAACAGGTTTCACAGGTTAACCTCCCTTCTAAACTCGTTTTTCCCTTAATGATAAAATAAAATAGGACATAATAAATGCACCACTCGTTTTTCCCTTAATGATAAAAATAAAATAGGACATAATAAATGCACCACTCGTTTATCCCTTAATGATAAAAATAAAATAGGACATAAATGCACCAAACTATTGCCTCAAAACATTTCTAAATAATCAAAAAATGTTTGAAAAATGATAGAATATTCGACCGTGGAAGTGAGACGCTTTTAATATTTACAAAGAAACAGCGTGACTTAATAATTGTGATCAATGCGATGCTCGTAACTTTCCATTGTCAACCGTCGTGGGCTTTATTTGAAACATGATATCAACTGGAACATCGCAAAATGTAAAGATTTATACATATATTACACGCATCGTTCAATAGAAAGTCCGGTATGACTTCTTGGGTAAAACACATCAATCTTTCGAGTCGTATTGGGTAGAGTGTATAAAGACATTTCTACAGACAATAAAAAGCCGAAGTGAATGTAACGAGCGTAGGATTCTATTGCTTGTAAGACTTGATAGTGTCAGTTATATCGATCTATTCTACACATGGTGAAATGAAAAATAGAGAAGTGTTCTGTTAAAATTTGAATTTTCAGAGCTCCTGATTGGCCACAAATTTAGTGACGTCGAATGTATCTTAGACTCGGGCCCTGGATTCTGAACTAGTCATAAAGACCGGTGTCGTTGGCCCAGTGGTTAATGTATTTGAACGGTCGTGAGTTCGAGCTTCATACCAAAGTCGTTAAAATATGCTAGCATAAGTATGAGCAACATGCCTGCGACGAGGCTTTTACACACGTATTGTGTGACATTATATGAATGATTTATAACAAAGACATATTCAACAGGTATATAAAACTATCCGGAAATAACGTTGTTGTTTTCTCTCTCTCTCTCTCTCTCTCTCTCTCTCTCGTGACGAAAAAGCAGGTGAACGGGATTTGAACGAGATCTCACTGGGATGCTTAACATCTTTCAGACGCTTAA
The DNA here is from genome assembly GCA_021229015.1 of Solen grandis. Taxonomy (NCBI): domain Eukaryota; kingdom Metazoa; phylum Mollusca; class Bivalvia; order Adapedonta; family Solenidae; genus Solen; species Solen grandis. Next base: position 50,972,822 of record CM037781.1, read on the forward strand.
CAGTCAGTCGGTTTACTGTATCACTCATAAAAGAGACCTGCGACCTAATGAAAGACATACATATTCGATTTAATTGGCAATAAATTGAAGAGAAAACTCTGTATATTTATTATTGATATGAGCAAGTTTACACATCTCACGTTATCCCGCGGTCACATGATCATACACGTAAGTGAATGAGAGCTTCTCTTGACTTGCTCCTTACCTATATCAGAGTTGCGGATTTCTGTTAGGTTATTAGGTCTTTAAAAATAAAGTAAAATACTCATATTACTTTCACATTAAAACAAAATATGAACTGTATTTAAACACTTACATCTGCAAATTATATATTCAATTGAGACATGAATATACTTAAATACGACTTCAGGCTCATACTTGATTATTATACTCAAATCCTATTGAAACTAACGGATATATTTTGATCCGTTTATGAAAATCACACTTGAGTACCTTTTTTTTTCGGGAACATGAGAACATGCCCCTTGTTCTCGAAAATAAAAAAGGTACTCAAATTTGACTTTCATACTCAAACTCAAACTATGCCCATGGGGTTCAATAGGAATTTGAGTAGGATACTCAAATTTGAGCCTGAAATCGTACTCACGTATAGGCCTGATGAATGTCTCGTCTTTATCTTATATAACCGTGTCGTTATCACCCTAGAATGCATGAGCACAACTGATTAGATTAGGGAAATCTTCAGACATGCTGAATCTCCTATTCGAGTTGCAGATGTCAAATAGAACATGATCAGGTATAAACCCGACTGAGGGCATGTACACGTCTTGACATGACTCTCGAGTGCCTTCAACATACAGATAACAACATACAGATAACATGCAGCTATTTTTGGCGTTATTAGCTGAATATATTCATGCATCCTCACGCCAGGGTCGTGATAGCTGTCAACAATAGAACTGACAGTGTTTGTTGTTAATTAAAATGAAGTTGTTTCGCATGCATTCTAATGTTATTAACATTTTAACCCCGAATAAACTGACAGGGGCTAAAACCAGCTGAACAAATTCAGATCCAGAAGAGACGGCTTCCGTGATCGTGTAGGCATACCCGCTTACTGTTTTTACTAAGCCCCATTCAACGTGGCCATTAAAGACCCAATATATTTCATAATGAATCAGTTTTCATGAAAAAGAAAATATAAAATAACATTAACATATTGTAGCTTAACACAGGTGGTACATAATATGTAAATATCTGCTTTAACATAACAGGTAAACGCATTGAAAACGCAGTTAAGTACTTTATATGTTAAAATACTCTCATTGTTTACATTTTGCATTAGCGAGTATTCTCGAAGACGGTCTGAAATCGGAAATAATTTAACTTTGTAAACCCGTCGTTTTGTTGATCTGCTGTCATCAATGTATGCCCTCGTGATTTGTTAACGGAGACATATGGAATATAGAAGATATGCGAAATATGCAAATTAATTATTTTTGTAAACAACTGAATGATCTTAAGTAAAAGTATGCATTGCATAAAAATTCTGTTGCACACATTTTGCTGTTCTGTCCGAAGAATATACACTGCTTTTGGAAGTATAATGGGCCTTTGTTTGTGGGTCTATTTAGATGCATGTGTTCTCAGGGTCACCCTCCGCCTGTTGTTGTTGTTGTTGTTGTTGTTGTTGTTGTTGTTGTTGTTGTTGTTGTTGTTGTTGTTGTTGTTGTTGTTGCTGCTGCTGCTGCTGCTGCTGCTGCTGCTGCTGCTGCTGCTGCTGCTGTTGTTGTTGTTGCTGCGACAATATTTCAGTCGTATGGCGACGCCGAGCTACTTACAGGATGGGGAAAAGCGGGTCAACCACCAGTAATTAGTTAATTAGTCGGGCATCGCACTATAACTTCAGATGGGGAATTTCAAAATACAACAAAAACTAGATTGCTGACACCGTGGATAACTTCCCATCAGCGATTTTCTTGCAGAGCAGACTGAAATAAAGGGAAATAAAATAAATTAGATTCACTGTAACAGAGAAAAAAACAGTGGAACAAAATAAGTGTTTTATGTGTAATATACATCTCTTTGACAAACACAGGCAATGTGTCTTTATGACACAGTCAGAAATGATTCCCTTGATACTTAATTGTAAAAGACAGTATACACTCGGGCATTAGTTATTATGAATAAATCATTCTCTTCTCCGAAATATATATTGTTTGATATAAGTTATTTTAGAATGTAATTCTGCTTAAGCTCTTTTTCATTTTTATATGTGTATGACACAAATGAATGACTCGTCATTTTTCATTTACAATATGTGCCAATGATACTTGGAATTTTACCCCGGGGGAACTTAATATATTATCCGTATGTGTGTCTGAATATACCGTATTTTCTACTGCATTAAGTAGATGGTGAATATTTCTGATGTATGAACACCAAGAGACGCGTCATTAGTGATATATTGTTTCAAACTTTGAAAACCTATAACCAAAGGCACTTGCGATCTGTCTAAATAAACGCATTTCTTGGAAATATTTTACATTCAGGCCGTATAATATATGGAAATTTAATCAGCTAGTTTAGACTAAAGTTTGATATATGGCGAAAATCGCAATATTCAGACATGGGAAAGCCATTCAATCGGAATCCTCTGCTCAAACTGTTAATAAGGATCCCGATTAGAATCTTCTATACGCATCAATCAAAGTTCCCTTTCATGTTTATGAATTATTTCTGCACGGGCGTAGTTGTTTTATATTTGATTTTGTGTTTACACATCATAGAAAGACTCGTGTGTAAGATTTAATTTTGACCCAAACCTACATTTTAATCTAGCGATGCGTTTTGGCCGTAGAAGCGACCGTAAACGTTTTAAAGCACCGAAAAAAAACCTTCGAAACGCTTCTGGACGTGTAACAATTAAACTCAACCCTGATGTGTTGAAAGTCCAACATTTGACATTATACATGCATCCTCATCAGAGCCTGTAGACAAACCATTACCTGAAGACCAACAACCTCAGTAAAATCACTAGCTTGATAACGATGCACATCTCATTATCGACCTACATGAGGTCAGCAAATGCAAGTATCCATTGACTTGGAGTTATAGGTTCTTTTGCTCAAAAGTCCATAAAGGCTTGCATTTTCTTTATCATTCCTAAGATCACTCGATGTACATTTGTACCATGATCACAATTTAATGATGGCTGGATTACCTTAATTCGCGTCCAACCAACACACATATCTACGTTTATGTTCGAAGGAGTATTAACTGTACTTTGTTTAAACTATACTATCATTGCGGACTTACCGATCACGACATTAAATGTTCATGTATTATATTGTGTATTGCAGGTGGGCTGTATTGCAATGCCACGTGGGACAGCATGCAATGTTGGGGTTACACGGAGGCGGGCAGCACCGTCTACCAGCCCTGCCCCGCCTATATCACGCTCTCTAATCCCATGGGTAAGTCTATTAAAAGTTTGTCCTTCTTTACCGTCGAGTGAAATGCTTGTATTTCATTCAAATTTTTTGAAAAAAGAATATATTGCATAAAATGAATCTTGAGGTCCTGATATGAAGGAAAGTGATTATATGGTGAGAGCTGTATAGCGTGCGTGACAAACTCTAAGCATGTTATCATTTATATCTTAAGTTTTATGGAAGTCACAGCGCCTCACCTCGTGTCGCTAGCGATAAATTCCATAATATTCAAAATATAAACGATAATAAATGCATACGTTAAAGCCATAGATCAACTGTCAGAGATATACATGTAGGTTGGGATTCTTCAGTGGAATCAGAATCGAGCAAGTAGAAAACTATGTCGCCATTTATTCAACGGACGTTAAATCGCAAAAGAGCATGCCTTATCAGTGACGCCATTCGTCTTTAGACGTCATTAGCAGTTTCTCATAAACTTGAAATTCTGCACGTCCAACCATAAATGTTTGTAATTGGAAATTACAAATATCGATCTTAAGACTTAATACAAAATTGACAACCTAAAAAGGATAGATTAATGAAAATTCACACTTCACTATTTTAGCTGAAATTCTGTCAGAGAGGATGTAACAAATATCACATATCAGCAGAATTCTAAGACCTAAAGCGACAGAGTCATGGCACATCATCATCAGTATCATGTTTAGTATGGCTCTCTGTAAAGATTGTTGATTGTTTCAGAAAATAGTAACGTTAAACCTTATTTCTCATTACATTGAATATAGATGAACTTGTCACAACAGAGATAACAGGTCAATTGTTGTGGTTGTGTATTATGATTCTAGCCTAGTTGCAAATCTACACTCAATGAAAGACTGCGTGTTATCATCTAAGTACACGTACGAATTGGTACTCAGGATTGGTAATTTTGTAGAGATCCTTTATACCATTAGTAAAAAGAAAAGTGCCGTGGCACAGTGATAACAAACCCGACTGTGGATCCAAAGGTCCTGGGTTCGAACGGTCCCAATAGAGCAAATATTTGTCATGACCTTCCCAGGCGCAAAGTACTGATCCAACACAGGAACCATCGATAGGGTTGAGTATAAGTTGTAAGAACTTCCGAATCGACGTTAAATAGAGTTTAAGTAATGTCCTTTACTGTGAGCCGTTTGACTTAACTATGTACGACGGTCGTACAAATTTGATCTTCGTTGTAAGTATGTTATGCTACAGTGAATCTTAATTTGTCAACAAAACATAAGGAAGGATGTTCACTTTAAAACTGAATATATTAAAACTGTAAAAATGTGTCTCGTAGGAATGTTTAGTGAGAAGGGCTCCTGGCTTGTAAGTGAAGTGAAGGGTATGTATTACTTATTACGTTATTCATGGTTTATACTTAAAAATGCCATTTTTAGGGTGACCCCTCCCCCCCCCCCCCTTTTTCTTTGAATGAATAGAATCTGAAGACGTCTAACCCCCTTATTTGATCATACATGTATACAAAAATGTTCATGAACATCTGACGCGTTAAGACTGATTTTTATATTAATATATAATACCAATTTATAATTTCTCTACATATAAAACTTAAGGTGTTTTATTTTAACAACATTCTTTTTAAACAAAATTTCTTCACTTTTTATTTAGAATGTCTGACCACAATTTGAGCAATAGTTTCTCGCAATGACTCCCAATAAATATATAATAGGTAAAAATTTGGTTGAAATTTAGTTCAGGATTCAAACTGTAATGCCACTTGAACACGCCTAGTCAGTGTTTGAATAAGAAAAGGCAAAATGGTCCTTTAAGAAATCCAACAAGGTGCGAATAAATGAATAAAAGGAAACACGATCAGTACTAAAATAACATAAAATAAAACAGAAGAATACAAACAGTTACCACCCCTTGGAACGGTCAGTCGGCGAAAGGACCATTGGACCTAACCAGGTGTTCTCGAAAATACTTAAGAACGATCTCAGGCTCAAAATAGAGCATCATACTCAAATTCCATTTGAAACTAATTTGTATGGTTTGAGTTTGAGTATGAAAATCATACTTAAGTACCATTTTTATTTTCGAGAACACGGGGCCTGGTCAAGAGGGGCCCCAACCGGAGGTGTTTCTCTGAGACTAGCAGTGTAAAGCCAACAGTGTAAAGCCAAGTTCTCAGACGGGCATTTCAGATCTCCATACACCTTTTGATGATGGCGGTTGTTCTAGCCAAGAACCTAGTACCCTCTCGTTATGAATCAAAAGAATCACATCTGTGCAGACTATTTAATTTTAATGATGTCATATAAGACGCTCTTACATAAATCTTAACGTCTCCCATTACTTGTTATGTCAAGTATCTGTGACCAATTAGAAATGTTTTCGCTTTTTGTTTAGTTTATGAGAAACAAGGCTGTATGATTAATTTCTTTATGTGAAATAAGCTTGTTTTGTTTGTTTGTTGGTTTTTTTGCCTGTAATTTTTGTGATAAATATCTGATTATTTCAATTAGATAAAGAAATATTGTTTTGTACTTACAGCAATGTAAGGCCACATTCGTAACAAGTCACATTTGTAACAGATCTTTCGCGAATGTTCGTGTAAATGTTCGTTCAAAAATGGTTATCGACCACATGCGTCACAATATATGTTACACATATGCTTGATTTCTGTTACACATTTGTTACGCCTGTCATTTGCAACTGGTGCTACAAATCCGATTTGTTACAAATGTGGTCGAAGAGATAAATATCCGTCCACTTCTAAAGACCCATTGTATTTCATGAAAAAGAAAATAAATAAATTGACATATTGTAGACTAACACAAATGGTGCATAATGTGCAAATATATTCTGTAAAAATGACAGCTAAATGCACTGAAAGTTTTGGTCAAATAAAGCAATTTAGTATTTTGGATGGGTGTCAAAATACTCTCATTGTTTACATATTGCATTGGCGAGAATTTCCTAGGACAGTCTGTAATCGGAAATGATTTGAATTCGAAAAACCTTCGTCGATTCATAATTTGTTTGTCTGCTACGTCATTAACTTATGCACTCGTGATTCGTTATCAGAGACATACCGAATGTCCATTGTTTATTGACGAGGATATGCGGAATATGAAAATTAGTTATTTTTGTAAACAATTGAACGATCTTTGGTAAAAGATTCTTTCTTGTCTATGTATTGTAGTTTTGTTGTCGTCAACGAGTATATACAAATTGCATCTCGTAACAAATCTGTAGTACACACTTTGCTTTTCTTTCTGAAGATTATACACTGCTTTTGGAAGCATAATAGGCATAAGCATAAGGGGTAATCTATTTTGCGGTCATTTCGGAAAACAGCAAAACTCTGTTGTCCGTCAATCCTTTTGAAGTACCATTATTTTTTGTTTAATTTTAGTATTTGTAGTTTTTCAGTATGCAACACACACGATTTTTTTCTCAAAAGTCACTAGCTTACTTTTATTTTATTATTTTTAATGTCCCTCAGAGCATATTCTTTATAAAATATATGTAAATGGTTGTGATTTTTACATTTGAGATCTCCCCGCTAACGAAATTTGAGAGGGGGTATATAGGAGTCAGTCTGTCGGTCTGTTGGTCCGTCGGTCTGTTTGTCTGTTGGTTTGTCAATCTGTCCGTCCATCCCAAAAACTAATTCTACATTTCTAATCCGATTTGGTTCAAATTTTGTGTGTGCATTCATAATCAGGTGGAGAGGTGCGTGACGTATATTAAACTTGAGTTGTCTCAAGGATTGCAGAGTTATTGCCCTGATCCAATTTTAAATTATCTCCCTTTGTTTAATTCTTTTTTTTTTCTTGTCCAGTACATAACTCGAAATTTTTACATGGTGTTTACTTGAAACTTAAAATTTAAATATATGGCGACTAAGAAAAGTGCAGTGTCCAAGAACTGTAACTCTTCACTTTTTAAACTACTGTTCCAAACAACCGTAACTGACTCTCTATCCACTTTAAATAAAGACTTAACTTACTTATTACTTACAATCATAACCAATATACTATGTATACGGGTTCTTATCTATGCTCCGCCTGGAGTCTAGCTTCTCCTGTATCAAAGCATTTTGCGGGGGTATTAATCACCTTCAGTGATAGCTCTAGTCATGCTTTTTTTAATGTCCATACAATAAAGAATGAATAATTAATCTTATTTTATATAAAATGTGCTTCATCAAAACTTTGATATCTTACATGTAATGTTCTTTGCCAATATAAACAGGAAAAAAAGAAAACACATATTCGTCCATTGAAAGCCAAAAGGGCTCATCATCATTTTCTGTATAAATAGAAGCTTATGAGACCTTCTGTCTTTCAAAAGACGCCAGGATTATACTGTATGAAGTTATATTTGTAGATGACTTTGTCTAAATAAATTTACAAAAGATACAAATGTATGGAGGAAAGTTGTTCGATTTTGAGGATGAAGCAATTTTATTTCATGTAGTGAACTTTGAAATTTGTATTCTCACGCGTTGCGTTCAGGAGTTGAAATAAAATATTGCATCTTCCGCAGAATAAAATGAACAAATTTCCGTTTTATTTTGTGTTGGAAAGAGTGGATTTATATTTTTAAAATTTTCACTGTGAAATTGTCTAATATAATTGTCATTTATATCGCAGTAATCGATTCAAAAGCATAAAATGAATTAAATATTTTTTTGTTTTGATGCAAACTGAGGTGGCCCATTTGCTGTGCACCAAACCTTATGCAAATCGGTGAGGAAGATAGTGAGAAAGGGACTGTAATACTAGATTTTGGGGTTAAAACTATCATTTTCAAAACTTTAAAGAACAAAATTAAACATTTGAGCACATAACAGTCTTGTGAAAATTACAACTTTACAGAATTTTTCAGAGAGGGTTTAGGTCTTTGAACGACCACTAAAAAAGGGGGGGCGGGGAGGCCGTGAAATTTACCGGCATTGCGTTTATATAAGTTCTTGTTATATAGTATTATTAATACGATTAACCAGATGCAATATGAAAATATAATGTGGCCCATCGGCTAGAATAGCTGACTTAACAGCATCATTTACTTCCTTCTCGTTGTGTGTTCGAATCCCGGTTGAGGCATTCCGGTTTTTCGAGAAATCGCTCCACCTGTAATTAGCTGGTCTTCGCTATGAGACTAAAATACTGTCGCAGCAACGGTAATAACTAACACGACAACCGCATTTTATATAAATGAACAAAGCAAAGTTATACTAATTCTAGGCCCGAACAGAGAATGTTAGAAGGCGAAGCCCGCTGGTCTAGGTAAAACATATCCTCGAATACCTCCCACAATAATAAAAACAAACCCAGCCATTCGCGCCATCGAGGATGTTTCAATGTTGTTTGAACATTGATAAATGAAATGAAAGACAAATTCTCTTTTTATAAGCTCGGATTTTCTTGGTGAAAAAGCTTTAAACCTTTGTTATAACTTCAATAATAGTATACATTCTGTCATCAAACATCGTATACTCGTTCACTATCACAAGGGCTACATTTTCATCAAGGACAATATCTCTAGTCCATTTGGACCATATTTATTTCCATTTTGTAAAAGAAAATACAGTGAAAAACTGTAACTTTCAAAACAAAATTTATCTCCCTCTTTTTTTTTTATAAAAAAAGAATCAGACGAGCGTTGGCATCCGCATGCCGTGCTCTTGAATAATAAAAGGTGGGCAAAACCATTAATATATGACATTTGTATTGAACGAAATCACCTACGGTGTCGCCTTTCGTTGAACCCAGCAGAAAGAGCCATTCCTTGTTTTTGTTCTACAGGACAATTCGTCTGATGCTGAAACATTGGTTCGCTAAACATTTACTCATAAATGTCATTGCGCATGGGATTGAATTTCTAGCCATTATGTGACTGGCATTTAATAGCATTTTTATTTTGTCATAACTTTAATTGTTATACAGTTACACCCACTAAACGTCACTTGGGAATTCCTTAATTTCGAAAAAAAACACTAAAGGTTTCAAATTTTATTTTAATAGATTTTACAAATCCAACCCAGCAAATAGGAAAATGTATTTAAATGTAAATAAAGATGAAATTAAAAGTAAGTTGAGGTTAACACAAAATCGAATATAAACAGATTTATTTAACCTGAAAGAAAAGGGTTTCGTTTTGTCCATAATATAAGCCCATATTGCAGATGGAATGATATTTTATTGCTTTAAGTTTGTGATCTAATTGGCTGTTGTTGAGGAGCTCAAAATTTGCTAACGTGGTTCACTCCTGCCTTGCTCCAACCTTCGTACCTGGGGCGTACGACTTCTCCATGTAGTATTTGTGTTAGTTCAGTTTCTCTTCATATACGGTAGTAAAGAGACCCTGAAACAATAATGTCGTAAAAGGTGGCCCTTGCAGACATCTCATTTTATGTTGTTGGGGATGGGCTAACACGCCACTGATACAATAAGAAGTTAACTATATCGGCTAACTAAGGTTAATTTAATTTAATTAAGATCACCATGCCAGGCATTAGAACTCTCTGAATATTGTCAGTGGATAAGTTGTAAGAACTTGTTTCGCAATCGGCGTGAAACAAAATAACTTTTAAGGTTTATGCCCTGTAATTCACTTCCAATTATGGTATATGCCCAAAATTATCATCAAAACTTTGCATATAACTTCACAATATAAGCTTTTAAAATGTCAAACCATGAAAATCTTAAAAGTAAATTGACATGTTATGACATATGACAGAAATTATTTTATTACCCCCCACCCTTTATAATTTTGTTGTCATGAAATTTGAATCAGAATCATATAATGCATCTTTCTACCTTTAAATTCAAATTCAGTTTTTCATATTCACAGAAATTTCCCTTAGACTTTAATGTTAATTTTAAATACAGATTATCTCCCCTACATCTAATAAAACCTGGAAAAATTCTCGGTGAAACATTTTTATTTTAAGATTTCATCAAAGTGACAAGTGGCAAGATATGGAATGTGGGTATTAGGGAGGTTATACCTTAATTCCGGTAAACGTTATTCGTTCTGTTGGTTTAATCAAGTCATTTTCTTAATTGAACCATTATCATTTAAAACGGCCACCTACATTGGATCATTTAAACAAAGATCCGTCTTACTTAATTATAAAATTTGTAGCTACAATCTATTTCAAAATAATAATTCATTAGATTTTTGTACCCTTGTCCTTTTGGGATTTATAAATACCGCACAAGCACGTTTTTGCTCTTTCCCTAAATTTACGTGTGAAACTCGACGCATTCGCATGACACAATGACTTAAAACTCTCTCATTTCAGCTTTTTCAAAACGCTATTAGATTATTTCATAATTTGGTAAGGAAGAGCGTTATATATCGATTACTTCAATCCTGTTTTTTAATCTCATCGGATCGTTTTTATGTATGATGAAAGTTTGTGCAAAGGACCAACAATCTAACAGATCCGCAACTCTGATATACGTAAAGAAGTCAAGACAAGATCTCGTGCGATCATGTGACCGCGAGATAACGGGAGTTGTGTCAATTTGCTCATAACAACACACATATACTGAGTTTTGTCTTTAATTTATTGCCGTTTAAACAAAATATGTATGCCATTAGAACGCAGATATTTTAATGAGTGTAAAGCGTCTATCTGTTAAGCGTCTGCAAGATGTCGTTCAAATCCCATGTCACGAGAAAAATGAAAGCGTTTTTTTTTTCGGACAATTTCATATCTCTATTGAATACGTCTTTGGTGTGTGTTTTATATAGTATATAATAAACAAAGATCTACAAATATCGATAAGGACCCACAGATTGATGCAAACGACGGCATTGGTAGTGTTGCACTTCAAAAAAGTTGCCTTTGAGCCTGTGAATATATTCAGCCATGTACTATAAATGAAAAATTTCGGCACTATTTTTTATGTTTATGGTATTATTTAAAAATTTGAAATCTTTATACCAGGGTGAATCCACAACAATTCTAGCACTAAGTAAAACATAAATACTTAAAGGCGAATGTCTTTAGTTTGTTTCTCTAATAAAACTACAATTATTTTTTTCATAATAGAAAATGTTATTCATTAAATAATAATTAATTCCAGTTTAGTCAGGTACTTGAATATTTCATAGAATATTAATAGTGGAATGTGCATCTACCTAGTTTTAGAATTTAAGTATAACTTAAGTATTATTGGTGGAATTCGAACCGGTTCCTTATACATGGACAGTCATTCATTATAAACCTATGTATGATACCAAGCATTTTAAATCTGTTTCATACAGCAAAATATAGAAACTTGTATCAAGGTCACAACGTTTTCCAAACCTGCATCACGTCTCTATCTTGTGTAAACATATTTCTATTTTCATGGAATGGAACTACTTTTATATGTCGTCACTGCACAATGTGATGGATGTCCCTGTTTTGAAAACGAAAGCGGTTTACACACTGCATATTACTACGCGCTGTGTAGAACATGACCAGATAACTTTATGTACTGTAACCTTGATAAAAAAAATAGTTTCTTTTCTTTGTTGTTTAATGGTAAAAAATGAAGATTTGTTTGAAAATAAATGCAAAGTTAAGAATTTATATGTTTATATTATTTGAAGTGAAAAAGTAGGTATATACTAAAAAAGATTATTAAAATCTTAGCCTGATCCGAACAGTGTTATCAACATGAGTGATACATATATTTACGGAAAATCACGAGAGCTTAAGCTTAGCTCTCGTGATTTTCCGTAAATCTGTGTATAGGCTTCCGCACATGAAAATCCGAATGACCCTGCCGGGATTCGAACCCACGCGGTGAGGGGCTGAGTGAGTGTTAAAGTCAGCGACTTTACCCTCTCGGCCACGGAGTCCCCTAATCCGTTTGTATTGTTCTCTCAAATATGATGTATATTTTCACTATTTGTTTATGGTAGTGTTTTGGGTCATTTGTAATTCAGTAAAAAAATTTCCTGCTTTTGAAATATTCTTAACAAATGATTAATATTAACATAAGCAGGGAAATCGACAAATGGCCGATCGGAGGACATGAAAATAGAGTTCACACGCCTCGATTTTCATTATCATTTGGCATTATATTTAAGTAAGGAATGGAAATTGAAATATGTTTTGAAAATGAAATTAGATTATCTAGCAAATTTAATAGTCCATAGCCAACGGATGGTAGGATCAATCTTTTGTACTGGAACCCCTAATATATCGCACAGATCTCTGCCCCTGTGTGTTAAAAATAGTAGACAGACAGACTATTTTATCTCGACTTGTACAAAGTATATCTTCTTTCACACGATGTACATATTTCATACACAGTACAACTTATAAAGACACATATAACATCCACAGTATCCATATTTAATGCATTTAACAAATACACATGTGCCAAGTGAGAAAAACGAAGAAAGAAAAAGAATATAGATATACATATAAACAGCAACATGGAAAAAAAGTAGAGTCACTAGTAAAAAGCGTGACTTTTGGTACACACCATGGTCACGTGGCACTCAATGTGGCAGTGATTAACAGATCGACTGCACCGGCGTTTGTGGAACCCCTCGCAATATGTCCCTAGAATAGAGATGTTAGATAAAGAAAGACATGCTCATGCCTTCAATTACATGTGTACATCCCTTGCTTTTGGCAAATGTTTAAGAAATATGACTCCTGCCATACACCACAGGATATTAGAGATTAGCATTTTCATATCGCTGTTTGTTTCCTGCTTACTGAATTTAAGCTATTGCTGGGTTAAAATGTTAATAAATGAGGTCGCATCTATCAAAAGAGATTACATTTCAAAGTGACAGAACAGAAATGAAAATGATAATGTGAAAACTCTATAGATAGCATAGACGGAATTAATATTTTTCATATTATTAATTAGATTATATTATAAGTTATTTTTAGCTAATCAATATTTCACTTGTGAAGAAACATTTTTTCTGTGATTTTCAATAAAGAGAATTTTATGTGATCTAATTCTAAATTAAATCATCCACATTGGCGATTGAAAAAAAAGAGTTTTATATCTAATATTCATTTACTGAATACAAAACATAATACAAATGAATGCAAATTTTAGATAGGGCGAGGGAACAAGTTTCATAGAAACTAGCGTACTGTAACAGTTTGTTTTGTATGTTTCAGCCTTTGCCAAGAAGACTTGTAACAGTGACGGTACTTGGTTCCGACACCCAGAGTCCGGCAAAGTGTGGACCAACTACACCATGTGTTACGACCACTCCCTTATGGAGGTAAGTGTCTGTGTTTATTAGGTTTGACGTCCCACCGACAATATTTCAGTCATTTTGAGACTATGCCTACTTGAGACAAATATATAGCTGCTATGCTGCAGTATCACGCCGTAGATCTCTTATTCACATTTTGCTAACACCAGGCCAACCAGTCCTGGAACTATCCTTACATGTTAAGCGCCAAGCAAGGCAGCTATACCACTACCATTTTTTAAAACTTTGGTTTAATGTCACGGGCGGGGATCGGACACACCACCTCCAGATCCTCGGGCGGACGCTCCGACCACTCGGCTAGCAGGACCAGTCCCCCCGTGGATACAGTCTACATGACGTATTCATAAATCCACTTAAGTCACAACTGAATTATTTCTCAGAGTATTTTACTTTTCCACTCTCAAATTTTAATAAAAATGTCTCAAAAAGTAGATACATGAAAGAAATTCCGTTTATCTCGTAAATAAGCTTCACTTTTTAAGGAATTATTTTTCAGAATTTTTTTTTTTACCTGCCTCAAGTCAATTTACAAACTTTCTGATGGCTTACAATAATTATCTATATTTACTTCCTAAAATGTGAACAAATTGCCTGGAATGGAAGATATTTGTTTCCTTAGCCATGGAGTTAAACATTTAAGGGAATACAGGGTCCATAGAAAATAGCAAAGTTAAGCCAGTCTTAAAGCAGCTCGTTCGCTGATGACCATTTATTTAGAATATGATTTTAACTATATGTGTGTATTACGTCTATAAATACCCATCTACAGACACATGATTACCCGAAGCAACCTACAAGGAGTGTAAAAAATGGATGGTTCCTCCATCACAAGCAATAGCGTTACGAATGGTATTGAATTATAAAACCTATATTTAGAATTTCTTTTTTCGTGGGCAATCACATGACTGATCACTTTCACACTTCACACATCCGTTCACTTCACAGACTGAACTTACGTGTTTTCTTCCCGGAATAGGTAAAGATGCCATATTACGTAAGCACCTACTTCGGAGATACGGTATTCTATATTCAACCGATTTCCAAATGTGGCGTAAACGCAAGTAGCGTTTTCCCGTGCAACGTGACATACACTTTCCGTGTTTACTTGTCTGGAAACAAAGACTTCACCAAAATTAACGAGGGAGAGTAAAAAAGGGGGTGGGGGAACAAATATTTACTTTTTTATTTCTACTTAACGTCTTTGAACAAACTGATTAGTTTAGTTTAAACATATTTTATTTCAAAATTATGATATGGGGTTGGACCACAAGCTGATTCAAGGTGCTTCCTTGATAATTCATTAATATGTTCAGTCTACATTTTACACCGAGACTTAAGAAGTGCATTTTTTTTAAATGTTTTACTTTATCTGTAAATTTTCAATGACTGTATACTTATGTTCATTTGTATATAAACGGTATCATTACAACATTCTAGAATATAGATTCAGACGATTTAAGACTATTTGGCCATATTCACAGGATATCTGAAAGATTGCCTAAAATTTGTAAAAAGTAAAAATCTTAGATTTACTAAAATATTTAATTTTCAAACTAAACAATTAATTTACGAAATAAAGGAAGCACCCATCTGTCATTAAAGACATTTTATTAGATTTTAGAAATAATAAAGCAGATATACCCCTGTAATAATTTGATAAGTCAAAACGTAAACTTAAATTGCTTCGTGACCCTGCGCTGTATTCAACACACCTCTTTATATATGTTTCAGAAACACCCCTTAAGTTTCTTTATTATTCTTAGAATGTTCTTTATATTAATCTTCTAGGATTACGTAAAATAAAAAAGAAAACAATTAGTATAGAAAATCGCTTAAATCACGGCATGTTAGCAGCACACCTGAGTCTTTCGGTGTTCATTTCGCACGTCATAAAAAGGACAGGCCTGGCTATTCATTAGCTGGTGTCATTTATATAAAGAATATATATATAAATGATTCAATTTGCACCTGCGCTTCTTCGAAATTAAGAGTAGATAAAAATGCGGATTAAAAAAAGATTTCTTATATCATATTAAATCTAGAAAGTTCAGGGAATTATTATCCAAGTCATATTTAAAAGAACTATTTAGTTATTATTTATTTCTTTATTATTATTATTATTCTTGATCTTATAATTTAGATTTATAACATTAAAGTCCAGATATATATTGAATACTATAGTTAAGGCAGATTTATGGAAGTATTATTAATATTATTATAAAGGTTAACGGCCCATTTTATATGTTGATGAAAAGGACATAATTTAGACAAATGCAAATGGAGGTGTGTGAAGTTAGCGCGTAGATCGTAGCTCGTAAATCAACACTATAACTAATTTTCTTTGTCGACCTGGGTCGTAGATCGTAGCTCAACCACTCAAATAAACCAAAATAAATGGTTGAGCTGGGTCGTAGATCGTAGCTCAACCATTCAAATAAACCAGAATAAATGGTTGAGCTGGATCGAAGATCGTAGCTCAACCATTGAAAAAGTTCACGGAATGGTTGAGCTGGGTCGTAGATCGTAGCTCGACCATTGAAAACTTTCATACAATGGTTGAGCTGGGTCGTAGATCGTAGCTCAACCATTGAAAATGTTATGAATGGTTGAGCTGAATAAACCAAATAAATGGTTGAGCTGGGTCGTAGATCGTAGCTCAGCCATTCAAATAAACCAAAATAAATGGTTGAGCTGGGTCGTAGATCGTAGCTCGACCATTGAAAACTTTCATACAATGGTTGAGCTGGGTCGTAGATCGTAGCTCGACCATTGAAATTAACCAAAATAAATGGTTGAGCTGGGTCGTAGATCGTAGCTCGACCATTGAAAATGTTCATAGAATGGTCGAGCTGGGTCGTAGATCGTAGCTCAACCATTGAAAATTTCATAATGGTTGAGCTGGGTCGTAGATCGTAGCTCGACCATTCAAATAAACCAAAATAAATGGTTGAGCTGGGTCGTAGATCGTAGCTCAACCATTCAAATAAACCATTATAAATGGTTGAGCTGGATCGTAGATCGTAGCTCAACCATTGAAAAAGTTCACGGAATTCATTTGTCGGAAAAAAAAAATGCTTTCGTCGGGAAAAGAGTTTCCTTCGAAAATCTTTGTACTTGTCGGGAATATCTCATTCGTCGGAAAAGTTTCCGTCGGGAAATTTTTTCGGGAAAATTATGTCGGGAATTTATATTAGTTGTGAAAATTGATTTTGTAATATTTTTATCTTCGTCGGGATTATTGTACTCGTCGGGAAAATTGCATTTGTCGGAAAAAATGCTTTCGTCGGGAAAGGAGTTTCCTTAAAAAATCTTTGTACTTGTCGGGAATATCTCATTCGTCGGAAAAGTTTCCGTCGGGAACTTTTTCAATGGTTGAGCTACGATAACCTTTAAGGTTTTTTAAGGTTCCAACCTTTATTTTGGTTTATTCCAATGGTCGAGCTACGATCTACGATCCAGCTCAACCATTCCATCAATATTTTCAATGGTTGAGCTACGATCTACGACCCAGCTCAACCATTCTATGAAAGTTTTCAATGGTCGAGCTACGATCTACGACCCAGCTCAACCATTCCGTGAACTTTTCAATGGTTGAGCTACGATCTACGATCCAGCTCAACCATTTATTTTGGTTTATTTGAATGGTTGAGCTACGATCTACGACCCAGATCGACAAAGAAAATTAGTTATAGTTTCGATCTACGATTTACGATCTACGCGCTAACTTCACACACCTTGCAAATGGAGCATAATGTTGCAAAATAACTGTTAAACGCACAGAAAATGTTGATCAAATTACGCGACTCAGTATTGAATGGATTTAAAAATACTCTCATTGTTTACATTTTGCCTGGGTTACTGAAGACGGTCCGTAATCAGAAATAATCCGTCGCTGAATGATAAAATGATTATCTGCTACGTCATCAATTTACGCACTCGCGGATATTTAGCGGAGACCCACGAAAGGTCTACGGAAAACGTCGTGGTCTTTTGATATTATGGTAACAGGCCAACAAGACATTGGCGATTTACAAATATATGAATAAGAATAACACATTTATATCAGTTCTATATATATTTATGAATATTTTGTTATAATATATTGAGTTCACATTTGAGCATATTACGAATACTTATCATTATGTATTCTTTTTTATTTATGAAATGCTTACCATTAAAAATCATAAATGAATTGCTGGTAAATATTATTTTCAAAATTATTTGAGTGTGAAATTCCGTTTCTACTTCACGCTTGTTAAGTATCGTTCCTTCCTATATAAATGTATTTTCGTTTTGTTATTGCCAAATACATATGAAATAGCAACCATTATATACCAACAACTTGTCCATTGAGATGTTTGATTATATATCTTTCTATTTCATACATAGAAAGCAACAACATAATAGCCCTAAATTAAGCCTTTTCGGCGCCATTGATTATGTTTAAGTATTTTGTGATTTTGTCGGAGTGTTGACAATTGTCATTCTCAAACATAAGTACAACTGATAACTTTTTAAAACAAACTTATACGAGACAACTTTTAAGGAAAAAGATTCCTATTTATTTAATTTTAGTATGTGATTTTATCTGCGACTGTGCGCGCTAGGTTGCAACTCTCTCGAAAAGATGATAGTGCGTTTGGTTTTACAAAATATCACAACAAACTAGAAATATCTTTTAATATTGTACCGTATGATCGTAGGGTTACATAGCTAGTAGTCTGTATCTCTGATTTTACAAAGTTTTCATGTTCATGACATTTGTGAAAAGTAAATAAACCAGTCTGATCCATTAGCCAATGAGAAAACTGCCTTATAGCAGGTGCACTGAGAAATAAATTTCTGGTCGAAATCCTGTTAAAAATTCTGGGTCTATAGCATATATATGTATACAAATATATAAAATAACACTTTGTTTGTTTCAGAATCACCAGCGAGTTCTGTACATGTACTATTATGGATTCGGCATCTCTATTGTCCTTCTCGTCATTTCATTGATTATTTTTTCATTATTCAGGTAAGATATTCATGTATTAAGTCGTTTGCTATCTGTGTCTGTTATTTATCAAAAATCTGTGAATTTGTGAAGTAAATTTCCTCTCTCAGAATACCGCTATGTGGGAAAGCACTTTTGGGTCCAACGCACTTTGGGGTCAACTCCAAATATGGACCCCTACATACGTTGATATGTCACTTGGGGTGTATTTGTAATATTCAAGAAGGTCATACCCCAAGTGGCAATTTTACAATACAATGGCAAATGAACTTACACTATATACGAGTAAATGTATATAAACTACAACGCATATGAATTTTATAAGTATTTGCAACATATCTACAAAATATGCATTTTATGACTTGTTGTTCAATTAATATACTGAATACAGAATAATAAATTAGATTATGTGTAATTGACATCAAATCAGTATCCAGTGGTATATATCATCGAAAGCGGAATTTTGGGAAACATACCTGTATTAAATAAAATGGGAACAAATTGGCTTGTTGACACTCTAGAGGCCATATTTTTAGGCCAATCTTCATGAAGAATGTTTGAAATACATTTCTGCTATTTCATACTTTAAAATCTTTGCTTATAGACGAATATATTCCTAACTATGTTTTGTTCTTCATTTTGAAATATTTCCTTTCAACTTAAAAAGGCATGTATTTTGTCATATAAAATACATTCAAATATGCATATACATGTATATGACATTCATTTTCTAATATCAGCCCTAAAAACTCCGCATAATCCACGAATAACATGGTAGGCAAAAACTGTTCTTCATTATGATTACGATGTTCAAGATGATGATGATGATGATGATGATGAATATCTTGTCTGGGTAAAAACCTTTAAGAAAGTGGAATAAAACGAACTTTTGGTGTACATAGATAAGGCCAAACTCTGTTATGTTTTTGTATTTCTATGTATCTAAAGCAATTTGGTCTAAGAAAATTACACCTGAACGAGAAGCAAATGTCTGCTTATTAATGTTAAATTTAAAAATGTCTCACCATTACCTTGTGCCTTGTGTGGGAGTAATGGTCCCTGATACTTTAGGTTGCCTATAAAGCAGTAGTACTCAGGTTATCGATATAGAGCCATCATGGCCTTGTTGTTGTTGTTGTTTTTTGTTTTGTTTTGTTGTTGTTGTTTTGTTGTTGTTGTTGATGTTTTTAGCTCACCTAAGCACAACGTGCTCAAGGTGAGCTTTTGTGATGGCCCTTCGTCCGTCGTCCGTCGTCAACAATTTGGCTTGTTAACACTCCAGAGGCCATATTTTTAGGCCAATCTTCATGAAACTTGGTCAGAATGTTTGTCTCCATAAAGTCTTGGACAGGTTCGAATTTGGGTCATGTGGGGCCAAAAAGTAGTCACGAGGACAAATTGTATAAAAACCTTGTTAACACTCCAGAGGCCACATTTTTGGCCCAATCTTCATGAAACTTGGTTGGAATGTCTGTTTTCATAATATCTTTGACAAGTTCAAATTTGGGTCATGTGGGGTCAAAAAGTAGGTGAATATAAAAAATGCAACATATGTTGCTCATTTATAATCAGGTGAGCGATTCATGGCCATCATGGCCCTCTTGTTTTTTGTTGTTGTTTTTTTGTTGTTGTTGTTGTTTTTGTTTTTTTCATGGACTATGTAGATTAAGCATATATTCGAGATGGTCTGATTTACATTAAACCATGATGACAGGAATAACTGCAGTTCATTTATACCGAGACGGTATATGCAATAAAACTGACGTCTGCTTATCCGAATCCAGAATATTTTTCTTCAAGACATTAAAATAAATATTTCTAATTTGTATTATCAAAAGGAAGAAAAGGTTAAACTCCTTCTAAAATACTAAGTTAACCTTACAATAAAATTGAAGGGCCATACTGCATAATGCCATCTATGTTTTAAAGCTGTTGTGGTTTTGCATCCTACAGTATTTTGCGGTCATGTCTTCATGTAGATGAACTGATTGATCATGATCAAGTTACTACATAAAATTCCTTATAATTACGAAAATGTCTGGTTCTTTTGAAAGCCTCTGATTCAGTCTATATTATTACAAACTATTATAATACTCTCCTGCTGTTTTCATCGTGTTTCCGTTATTACAGGTTTTTGGTTACAGATGTCATAAAGCGATATTGGTCATAAGTCTTCTTCATAGAAAACCAAACATAGATTATTTCCGGTGTTTTATCAGCGGATGACAGACGGGGGAAATACAAACCAATTACAATAATAGCCAGTCTCTTGTGCCAAACCTTTTTTTCATTTATGAACATTTGATCTCGTTGTAGCGACCATCTGTATTAAGATTCAAGATTCAAGATTTTATTTGATTAAACCAGAAGGTCATAAGACCCATGTGGTACATACAGCAAGGCGGCAGTATAGCAATTGTTTACAAAATAAATAGTTAACAATGAAATATTCACATAAATCACATAATAATAAATTACACATACATGCTCATGACATTGTATACATGTTATTATTCAAACTTACTGTAACTGCTTCATGTACAATAGAGAGAGAGAAATCAATGAACCATGACATACTACATTATATTCCATTACATAATCCAGAGAGAGAGGGGGAAAGAGAGCAACAAACTTTTTCATCAAATAATATCTTAATCAGTATAAAATTCCTTTTAAATTCCCTGTAAAATTTCATACATGTATAAAATTAAGAAGCCATATTATTTAGAAACCACCTGTATTAATATGCCAACTTGTAGTAGAGACCATATGTATTTAGCTGTCAACTTGTAGTAGAGACCATATGTATGTATTTAGCTGTCAGCCTGTAGTAGAGATCATATGTATTTAGCTGTCAACTTGTAGTAGAGACCATATGTATTTAGCTGTCAACTTGTAGTAGAGACCATATGTATTTAGCTGTCAACTTGTAGTAGAGACCATATGTATTTAGCTGTCAACTTGTAGTAGAGACCATATGTATGTATTTAGCTGTCAACTTGTAGTAGAGACCGTATGTATTTAGCTGTCAACTGTAGTAGAGACCATATGTATTTAGCTGTCAACTTGTAATAGAGACCGTATGTATTTAGCTGTCAAGCTGTAGTAGATACCATATGTATTTAGCTGTCAACTTGTAGTAGAGACCATATGTATTTAGCTGTCAACTTGTAGTAGAGACCATATGTATGTATTTAGCTGTCAGCCTGTAGTAGAGATCATATGTATTTAGCTGTCAACTTGTAGTAGAGACATATGTATTTAGCTGTCAACTTGTAGTAGAGACCATATGTATTTAGCTGTCAACTTGTAGTAGAGACCATATGTATTTAGCTGTCAACTTGTAGTAGAGACCATATGTATTTAGCTGTCAACTTGTAGTAGAGACCATATGTATTTAGCTGTCAACTTGTAGTAGAGACCATATGTATTTAGCTGTCAACTTGTAGTAGAGACCATATGTATTTAGCTGTCAACTTGTAGTAGAGACCATATGTATTTAGCTGTCAACTTGTAGTAGAGACCATATGTATTAATCAGCCAACTTGTAGTAGCGACCATATGTATTAATCAGCCAACTTGAAGTACGAACCATATGTATTAATCAGCCAACTTGAAGTACGGACCATATGTATTAATCAGTCAACTTGTAGTAGCGACCACCTGTATTAATCAGTCAACTTGTAGTAGCGACCACCTGTATTAATCAGTCAACTTGTAGTAGCGACCACATGTATTAATCAGTCAACTTGTAGTACGAACCACATGTATTAATCAGTCAACTTGTAGTAGCGACCACATGTATTAATCAGTCAACTTGTAGTACGAACCATATGTATTAATCAGTCAACTTGTAGTAGCGACCACATGTATTAATCAGTCAACTTGTAGTACGAACCATATGTATTAATCAGTCAACTTGTAGTACGAACCATATGTATTAATCAGTCAACTTGTAGTACGAACCACATGTATTAATCAGTCAACTTGTAGTACGAACCATATGTATTAATCAGTCAACTTGTAGTACGAACCATATGTATTAATCAGTCAACTTGTAGTACGAACCATATGTATTAATCAGCCAACTTGTAGTACGAACCATATGTATTAATCAGCCAACTTGTAGTAGCGACCACATGTATTAATCAGTCAACTTGTAGTACGAACCACATGTATTAATCAGCCAACTTGTAGTACGAACCACATGTATTAATCAGCCAACTTGTAGTACGGACCACATGTATTAACGAGCCAACTTGTAGTACGAACCATATGTATTAATCAGCCAACTTGTAGTACGGACCACATGTATTAATCAGCCAACTTGTAGTAGCGACCACATGTATTAACGAGCCAACTTGTAGTACGAACCAAATGTATTAATCAGCCAACTTGTAGTAACGACCATATGTATTAACGAGCCAACTTGTAGTACGGACCACATGTATTAACGAGCCAACTTGTAGTAGCGACCATATGTATTAACGAGCCAACTTGTAGTACGAACCATATGTATTAATCAGCCAACTTGTAGTAGCGACCACCTGTATTAATCAGCCAACTTGTAGTACGAACCATATGTATTAATCAGCCAACTTGTAGTACGAACCATATGTATTAATCAGCCAACTTGTAGTAGCGACCACCTGTATTAATCAGCCAACTTGTAGTAGCGACCATATGTATTAACGAGCCAACTTGTAGTACGGACCATATGTATTAATCAGCCAACTTGTAGTAGGGACCATATGTATTAATCAGCCAACTTGTAGTACGGACCACATGTATTAACGAGCCAACTTGTAGTACGAACCATATGTATTAATCAGCCAACTTGTAGTAGCGACCACATGTATTAACGAGCCAACTTGTAGTACGAACCATATGTATTAATCAGCCAACTTGTAGTAGGACCTAGATAATGATTGTATTTAGCAGCCAACTTGTAGTACGGACCATATGTATTAATCAGCCAACTTGTAGTAGGGACCACCTGTATTAATCAGCCAACTTGTAGTAGCGACCACATGTATTAATCAGCCAACTTGTAGTACGGACCACATGTATTAACGAGCCAACTTGTAGTACGAACCATATGTATTAATCAGCCAACTTGTAGTACGGATCATAAGTATTTAACAGCCAAATTGTAGTACGAACCATATGTATTAATCAGTCAACTTGTAGCACAGACCATATGTATTTAGTAGCCAACTTGTAGTACGGTCCATATGTATTAATCAGCCAACTTGTAGTACGGTCCATATGTATTAAGCAGCCAACTTGTAGTACGGTCCATATGTATTAATCAGCCAACTTGTAGTACGGACCATATGTATTAATCAGTCAACTTGTAGCACGGACCATATGTTGTAATCAGCCAACTTGTAGTACGGACCATATGTATTAATCAGTCAACTTGTAGTACGGATCATAAGTATTTAGCAGCCAACTTGTAGTACGGTCCATATGTATTTAGCAGCCAACATGTAGTACGGACCATATGTATTAAGCAGCCAACTTGTAGTACGGCCATATGTATTAATCAGCCAACTTGTAGTACGGATCATAAGTATTTAGCAGCCAACTTGTAGTACGGTCCATATGTATTTAGCAGCCAACATGTAGTACGGACCATATGTATTAAGCAGCCAACTTGTAGTACGGTCCATATGTATTAATCAGCCAACTTGTAGTACGGACCATATGTATTAATCAGTCAACTTGTAGCACGGACCATATGTTGTAATCAGCCAACTTGTAGTACGGACCATATGTATTAATCAGTCAACTTGTAGTACGGATCATAAGTATTTAACAGCCAACTTGTAGTAGCGACCACCTGTATTAATCAGCCAACTTGTAGTATGGACTAATGTATTAACGAGCCAACTTGTAGTACGGACCATATGTATTAATCAGCCAAATTGTAGTACGGACCACATGTATTAACGAGCCAACTTGTAGTACGGACCATATGTATTAATCAGCCAACTTGTAGTAGCGACCACATGTATTAATCAGCCAACTTGTAGTAGGGACCATATGTATTAATCAGCCAACTTGTAGTACGGACCATATGTATTAATCAGCCAACTTGTAGTACGGACCATATGTATTAATCAGCCAACTTGTAGTACGGTCCATATGTATTAAGCAGCCAACTTGTAGTACGGTCCATATGTATTAATCAGCCAACTTGTAGTACGGACCATATGTATTAATCAGTCAACTTGTAGTACGGATCATAAGTATTTAGGTTGTAATCAGCCAACTTGTAGTACGGACCATATGTATTAATCAGTCAACTTGTAGTACGGACCATATGTATTTAGCAGCCAACTTGTAGTACGGTCCATATGTATTTAGCAGCCAACATGTAGTAGCGACCATATGTATTTAGCAGCCAACTTGTAATAGCGACAGTCTGTATTAAGCTGCCAATTTTTTTAAGGAACCACATGTATTAACGAGCCAAGTTGTAGTAGCAGCCATCTGTTTCAAGCAGCCAACAATTTAAGCAACCACCTGTAGTAACTAGCCACTTTATTGTAGCGTCATCTGCTTTAAGCATCAAGTTTGTTTTATCAGCAAACCAACTTCTAGTAGGCCACCTGTATTTAGCAGCTAAATTGTTATAGCAACCATCTGTAGTAAGCAGCCAACCTATTTAGCGACCACTTGTATAAACCAGCCAACCTGCTAGCGGTCACCTGTATTAACCAGCCAACTTGTTTAAGCGGTCACCTGTATTAACCAGTCAACCTGTTAAAGTTAAAACTAACTTAAACAGCAAATAAGTAGCGCCACCTGTCTTAAACACCCTACTTGTAGTCACGGCCACCTGTATTAGGCAGCCAACTTGTTGCAGTGTCCATCTTTGAGATATCGAAACTGGTATTAAATTGTATCATAAAATTGATCTCCTTTTTGCGACCACCTGCGCTACACGGCTGCATCTTACTGTTCGCATTAATAGGCGTTGTAGACAGGTTCGAGTGTTCATATATGTATAGGGAAAGAATGCACATGAGTTAGAAATGAGGTACTTTGTCTCTCCGATATCTTGATCATACAAATTTATTTATTTATTTATTTATTTATTTATTTATTTATTTATTTATTTATTTATTTGATAAAACCTGTTTGTTTACTTAATCTTATTTTTGCTTGCAGACAAACCTTGTCCTTCACAAAGCAACCTTAGTTTTGTTTGGATATGATTCAAAATAGCATACAAACTTACTATCATTTATTCAACTGGCACGAGTATGTAAGCACACATAAACGCAAAGGGATATGAGGTTGTGTTAACTGCCTTAGCAGGTCTTTATTATCGATTATACGACCATAAATAAATCTGAAATGAGTTTTCTAATGTAGATTTATTTTCTCTCCTTCATTACGAAGGTTTTACGATTTATTAAAAAAAAAAAAACGTGCTGTTTCAACGAGTGCTGAGTTTTTATTTCAATAAAAGGGTTTGAGTTTTTTTTTTTTTTTTTTTTTTTTTCTAATGCTCGATATTTTTTTATAAAACAACTAAATATTTATCAAGGAAACTGTGATTCAGTCGAAATACTTTATTAAGATTTCGTGCATGCAAGTTCAACTAGTTAACACTGGTGCGTAACTTTTTTCCTTCAGTATAGGAATTTTTTACCAATGAAAATCGTCCAAATATTCGTTTGGTATTAACTTACATCATCATCTGTAAATTGGTCAAAAGTGAGATTTGATAGCTACGCCGAAATTTTCCGCTTCGCATGTATCATTGATAAAGACAGAATTTTTTTCCCTCTGAATCATGCAAAATGTGCTTTTCGCGATAGCTTTAAATGACGTCACATACCATGTGGTATGGCTATACAGTCTTCATAAAAACCGATCCCATCATTGTCTTGAAACGATTTTCATAACACCTATCGATTCACGTGATCACCAGCGACGTCATTAATGGAGCCTTTCAAACACTCCTTGGATGTTATCTTATAAGATAAGAGAGCACAAGAAGCCTCTGTACACATTATCCTAATGCAATATTAAAGATTAAAGGAAATTTACACTATAAATCTACAGAATTTCCCCTTAAAGAAGACTTATATGCAAAAAAAAAAAAAAAAAAAAAACTTATCATCATTGTCTCTCATGGCTGTGAGGAGTATTCCTTTTCCCTCCAAAATTTATTACAAAAAAAAAAAAAGATGTTTTTTTTATTAAAGGTAGAAGATCAAAGTTTATATTAAATGGGTATAAGTGATGAAGATCAGTATTCTACCATAATAGTGTATTTCCGTACCAGATTTCTCCTATATAACACCTTTTTAACGCCTAAGTATGCCCTTAAGGTAGTTCATTAGTCTCTGATAAATTAGTCTACAAGATTAAATGGAATGATCTCGCTATTCTGTTACATAGAGAAATTACAAACAAGTAATTGGCAAAGAGTAGAGTATATACTGAAAAGCGTATTAGAGGTTTTTATGTGGGGAGAATCTTCCGTTTTATGAAACTGAAAAATAAATGGGAGGAATGAGATTCTTTTATGAGGAACGCCATTCATGCAATCTTGTATACATGTAAATTTTTATAAAGGTGGTTTCATTCAAAGACTTTTCTTAGATAAAAAGGAACCATACCTCTATTACTTATTTGACTGTTTATGTCATGCGTTTAACCATTTTAAGAACATATTTTATTGTCTGTTTCTCTAGAAAGGGGTATTCTCAAGGTATGCTGCTTAATTGTTAACTTTGTAAAAAAATAAATAAATAAATACTAGTTAATGAAACGATAACAATTTATCCATTTCCATACAATAAATCATGATGTTTTAAGACAACAACTATTATTTCTCTAAAATGCATGTTATTTTTACTTTGATTCCTTTCATTGTTTTATTAATATCACTACAAATCTTGTCTTGTCTTGTTATTCCAATTATAATTTAAAAACAAAAGTCTTCAAGCTGGCCTACGAGTCCCACCCATGTACTCTCTTTATATCTCTCTACGTCTCTCTGCGTCTTTATACGTCTCTTTACGTCTTTTTGTGTCTTTCTGTGTCTTTCTATGTCTCTCTATGTCTATTTACGTCTTTCTCTGTGTCTTTATATGTCTCTCTATGTCTATTTACATCTTTCTCTGTGTTTTCTTATTCTTCCTCTCTACGCTTTTCTGTGTTTGTGCGTATTTTTACGTTTCTACGTCTTTTTACGTTTCTACGTTGTTTCTACGTCTTTCTGCGTCTCTGTTCACCTGGGATCTTCCTCAGCCTATAATAAATTAATATAAAACGCTATATGACTAACACTGAGGAAGCGACGGTTACCTCCGTAACAGTGCCATAAGTATGATACCTAGAAAAAAAACATATGAGTTTCCTGTAGCTTCAGAAAATTTACGTTCTGCAAATTGTAGTGAACATATCTAAAACGATCACCGATATGTGACATGTTATGTCAGATAGTACTTAATTTATCGATCCTTCCTGCTTCTAATTTGTGGACAAACGATTGTAAACTATAAACATGACGAACAGCGAAAAAGCAGATAAAATGTTACACGTCATATTTAAAATGGAACTTCCACTGTTGGAACTATTCAAAAGCAATGTATGTTATACTCAATACTGATCTTTTTTATCTCTCTCTCTCTCTCTCTCTCTCTCTCTCTCTCTCAGACTCCATAGAACACAAAAGATATGCAGTCGCATAATGCAAAAGTTGGATTCAATTTCGGTTGCATAGCAACCATGCAAATCAAATCATTTCATGATATAAATAATCTGATTAAATTGAAATTAAGACAGCTGAAATGCCATTTTTACGTCATTTATAAAAATATTATATCTGTAAAAGAAATCCTACAACAGTAATATTCTTATCTTAAGACGTCTTTCAAATGTTAAACTAGTTTGTACCCAATAGTATTAAGATCAAATAAAAAAGATACCTGCTGTAATCAGTCTGATAGAAAAAAGGTACCACCTGTTTCGAATTCCACTAAATGCATTTACAGTAAGCAATGCTTAAAGACTTAAATTAAGTAGAAACGCATTCTAACATTCCTGTTTCAAAAATATTCAATATCATATGTTATTTTTTTTTTTTTTTTTTTATAAATGTAATGTTTTGGTAGTTTTGTTAAAGATACAATATAATGTTGTGATAAATTTTGCTCTAAATACTTTAGTATTACTTACTTGTTTTTGAATATTTCGTAGACAAGAAATGGTGGAATGCGCTTCTTTCGAATTTTTCTGTATTGCTATGCGCCAAGTACTGTTGCTGAAATTCAATCTAGGTCATTTTTAGAGGAAAAATTATATACAAACTGGTGTGCAACGGACTTATATAACATGACGATTTGCTTAGCAACTTCAGAATTTTCTGTATATTGACTGTGCTTGTGTTGGAGTTCAAGAATGGCTTTCAGCTATTTGATGCTCCTCCTATTGCATTTAATGATCAGAAATAAAAGATAATTAGCGCAACACCAATAAATAGCTTATACCTGGAATTAAAGAAAAAAAGTATATTTATATCCAATTCATTTCAAGTATAAGTGCAGTCGAGAGTTACCTTAATAAATTGAATAGCAGTTCAAGAGAATAAACATGTATGCATGTATATAGGTCATCAATTGTATATAAAAAGAGACTAAATGTTGATTATTTTTGTCTTCAGAGGTCGTATTTTCTTCCACAAGTGGTTATAAAAGACCACAAGTCTTTTCATGAAGCGCGTGGCTTAAATAATAGCGCGATACCAGGTTCATTAACTCCTATTTCATATCAATATAACTCATTTTATCACCATAAATCCCATGCTTCGAATAAATTGATATTTTGTGTTACAACAAATTTGAAAAAAATAAGATTCTTCGAAAAGAAAATCACTGTTTGTAAAGCTATACGCTTCTATTAGTATTTTTACCTTACAAAGATGAAAAATAAAAAATATTATATTTTTTTAGTTATCTGCCCCTGAAAGTGACTTTTTGCTATTTTTTTCTGTCATTTTCTATCATTATGCAAAGTTTAAAAACGTTCTATTCTATAGATTTTTCACTATATTTTAGCCAAAAAAAACATACTGCGTTTTATTTAAAAAAAAAAAAATCTATATATTCGCGTATGCGACTATAGTATAAAATCTGTTGCATATAATTTCTAAAACTTTTACACAGTGACAGGGAATATAGTACCAAACATCGAATTGAAATTAAATGAGGTGTAGCTAGCCCATAATCTGCCCTTGAAATTGACAGAAAAGAGCGGGGGAACAACTCTATCAGGGGCAGATAACTCAAAAAGTAGAATTATGACATCCCCCCTCCCCCCTCAGTTTTTTCACATAAAAAATTATCATGACTAGTTTCAGTTTTCCTGCTTTGTCTACATAGTAAAAAAAAACTGTAATCGGCGCGTATGTCTATAAATGGGAAACTATTTGAGAGGATGAAGTTATGGTTAAACCAGGCTAACGCAAGAAGTTTGAAACACAGGAGGGCGAATCTTATCATATAAAACCATTACGATATGATTCGCTCCAATCAATTTTGAGCACCTGTGGTTCCTACCCGGTCAATCCATAATTAGAGAATGTGACGTCACTAGCTTGCACTAGTCACTCAGATTGCTACCCAGTAACATTTATGAACATAATATAACTTTGTACTTCCAGACAGCTGCGCTGTGTCCGGGTCACGTTACACAAACACCTGTTCACTTCCTACGTGCTGACGGGCGCCCTGTGGATCATGTACTACAGACTTGTCCCCACCGACCCAAATGTCCTGCTTCAGAATCCGGTAAACACCGCTAATATTGAACACGCGTATCTGACAAAACTTAACAGTTTATATAAATATACTTGAATAACGAGGTTCTCATTTTTATTTTTATTTATTTTTTA
>CM037781.1:51015511-51065511 GCA_021229015.1 Solen grandis
CCTGTGACCTACTTATTCACCCAATCAAAATAATTTGAACAACTTTGATAGAGGTCATGATAAGGATGATTCCTGTGAAGTTTGGTCAAAATCCATCCAGTGGTTTAGGAGGAGAAGTCGTTTGAACGAAAAGTTGACGACGGACGCACGCACGGACGCACTGACGCACGGACGATGGACGACGGACAACGGGCGATCACAAAAGCTCACCTTGAGCACTTTGTGCTCAGGTGAGCTAAAAAATCACAAATGTCATTGAGGTATCAAAAACATTTGGTAAATCCGCCTACATGCAACATTTTCATTTGTCTCATTAACAACTGTGCAAGTATGACAGGTTTGCACAGTTACACATTTGTCTCATTAACAACTGTGCAAGTATGACAGGTTTGCACAGTTAGTACAGAAAATGTCCGCATTCCCAAGATTTCAAGGAAATCAAAGATTAAATATACAAGAACTAAAAACCACATAAATTATCTCGAAAAAATGTGATTAATTTCCTATGCCACTGAGAATGAATACAGTACAAGTACCTGTTACAAATCAAATGGGAACAAGTCCAGAAAGCTTTCAAACATCATTTAAATACCAAAAGAACTTGAATAGTCAATTTAGAATAGACCGACAAGGAGGTTCAGTCAACCATAGAAAACATTGAGACTGCTACTTCAGTGAAAGAACTGGATCATATACAAGATATTCTGCAATGATGCTCTATGACTGTGGATGAGTAAGAAATTCAAGGCTAGTGCTTCTCCTTCCAGCTGGCTTGCGGTAGGTCGGTGATTCTACCTGGATGCCTCCATGCATTCGGGGTCTTCCTCCACCTGTAATTAGCTGGGCGTTGCTGTACGGCTGAAATACTGTCGAAGTGACGGTACACTCAAATAGTCAAGTCAAGTCTATATGACTGAAATACTGTCGAAGCGACGGTAAACTCAAATAGTCAAGTCAAGGCTAGTGCTTCTCTGTGATCAAAGAGACCGTCAGCACGATTTAAATGAAATAGTTTAATTCTAAACCCAGCGTTTCAGCAGGGTGCAAAGGTCATATGACACCAAACTTTACACATTTTCCTGCACCTCTAGATGCAAGTAAATCAGCTTAACTTGCTTTTAATATAATTTAGTTTCATGATAACCCCACTGGCAGTCTCTCAGTGCTTTGATTAATTTTATAATGATCCATGGTGAGGGTCATGATCCTGATTTCATTCATAAATTACATACCTTAAGAGGTCATGACCTTTACTTCAGTACTAGTTTACAGGTGGTTTCTACATGTCAAAAACTGGTATTTTATACCAAAATGCATTTGAAATGTTTTATATGTTTTAGAGTTTTATACCAAAAACAACCTACATATTTTCCCAATGAAATAGCAGTTTTCTCTCAAAAAAAATAATTCATGGAATTTTAATAAAATTTGTGTTATTCTTATAATTGTAATCTTGATTTGAAACTTTTTAGGACATATACCACCTATAATTAGGTTATTATTTTGTTAATTTAAAATATTTTTATAATTTTATGATTTCCCAATTTTTTATTTATAACACTATAATTTTTCCAATAAGAAAGCAACTGGTTGTAAAATGGAGCAGTGGTCCAGTGGTAGGACACGCGCTTCGGAATCAAGGGGTCCCGGGTTCAATCCTGTCAAGGACACTGCTAATTTCTTGAACAAGAAATTATCCTGTATTGTTTCACTTCACCCAGGTGTAAATAGGTAACCTGAGAGGGTGGTATAATTCCGTGGCGCCATGGTGTGGGCTGCCATAAGTGGAGTGAAAGACTCCCCAGGGAGATCGATAGATAGATACAAGTAGCCCGATGACCAGGGATAAAAGCTGTAAAGTTGGTGCACATGCCCAAGGCATGAAACTTTAAAACATTTGCTTACTGCATACAATAACAACGGTCATTTGCATAGCGCACGTGTTATTGCATTACCGTAGAAGCATGACGTCTTTTGATGCAGAGAAACAGTGGATTTTCATCAGATTGTGTTATTCATCTGACAAAACACCAAAGTACACCTTGAAAATTATACAGACAACAACTAGACAGACATCTGTATGTGGTTTTCTCGTATACAAGTGGCACAAGTGTTATTCGAATGGATTATCCTTTAACAACGATGATAACAGGTCTGGTCTACCAAAGATTGCGAATGGTGGCGTCAACTCAAAAGTGGAAGAGCTCCTAATGAAAGACCATCACATCAGTATTCACTATATTACTGATCGTCTCAAAATTAGTAGATAGAATGAAAGTAACAAACTTAAAGAGAATTTGGGTATGAACAGGATATGCGCCAGGTGGGTTTCGACACTTTTGTCCGAAGAAAATAAAATCCAAAGTGTCTATACCTGTTGTAACTGTATCATTGTTTTGACGTTGATGTCACAACGCTATATATTTTGTGTAATGAAAGTTTGTTTGTTTTAAACTTGCAATATTTTGTGTAATGAAAGTTTGTTTGTTTTAAACTCACAATATTTTGTGTAATTTTCGCATTAAGTATGATAATAACGGAGATATATTTCTGTAACAAATTATACACAACTTATTTTTATTCTAGTGTAGGCGTCCAAAAACTTTTTGGACACACCTCGTACACAATGGTATTTTTTTTTCTTATGTGTGTTTTAAAAATAGATAAACACAAAATTACCGATAACATTCAAATTTACACAAAGTTACAGATATTCACAAAGCAGCCATACAAACCACGTGATATCAGTGGTGCCATCTAATTGGTCTAAGTTTTTTTCGCAGGACTTTTTGGCAATTTTTCAAAAACAGCAACAGACATGCCCAAATAAAATGTCATCTCACACATGAATAACATGGAGAAAGTGCAACAAGTATGCTAGTGGAAAATTGTGGTGAGTGAGAGAAGCTGTAGGCAGAGTAATTACCTTGGATATTGGATAACATAGCTTATATTAACTGTGTTAACACCAATTTTTTTTAACTTTGGACCAATCATTTCCATAGTAATGTTATGCAAAATTACTTTTGGACATTTCCAGGTTGAATTTTCAATTTAATATTGATGAGGCAATTATGAAATATATTTTTTTAATGATAGTGGAAACAAGCCCTTAGAAGTGCTTAAATCAAAGACATATTAAACAATGATAGGAAATCCTTGTAAAAGCCAATGAAAAATATTGTTTAGGCACACAGATCATTAAATATTGCAAACTTCCAAAAAAGTATGTAAAATCATAAAGGAAAATGTAATCATATTATAAAATAATCAATTCTCTACTGCAAGGAATTATTTTCAGTTTTATTTATTTTAAAAATCATTTCAAATTTATACATGATTATTTTTGCATAGATACAAGCTTCAATGAGGTTCCCAGCCAATGGAGAACCTTCACTACTCCATCCTGGAATCTGTGTCACCCCCTACTTTCTCTGCAGACTACACCCAATAAATATACTGCCCCTTCTCAAACCAGTAGGACACTGCATGGTATATTTACTTGAATAAATTTAATATACTCCTTCATTCAAAGTTTGAAAATGTTATCTGTAGGTTTCACATGTATGTTGAAACCGAATATGACTGCTTGCATGCATGCGATTATTTATGCAGTCATGCAGTTACAAAAATGTTTGGTTTTATAATTAAATTTTGTTGATAATTTTTGTGTTTCTTAAAATTATAAGAAAATGTTTTAAAATCAGTTGTAAAAAACACTTTTTTTTTCAACTTCAATTTAGATCTTATCATAATCTTGTCAACATCACTTGCATGGTAATTTTGGAGGATTTATAACTGAAAAATAAATCTGATATAATTTTGATTTAAACTTTTTCCGTATGGCTACTGGTATGAATGGAATTTTCGTGTGAAAAAGCCTTCAAGCTGGCTTGCTGTGAGTCAGTAGTTCTATCCGGGGACCTCAGTGTATGCAGGGTCTTCCCTCTATCAAGATTAGCTGGATTTCACTAGATTATAAAAATATAATTGACATGCACATGGAGATTGAAGAGTTTATCTACCACCAGGATAACGCACCTGCCCATCGGGCCATCGAAACCTTAGAAACGATCGACTTCCTGGGTATGGAATGGATTCCGCACGCATCTTACTCACCCGATCTCGCGCCTATGGACCTTGCTCTATTTCCGCGTCTGAAGGTCGAGTTGCGCGGGAAAAGGTTTGGAGACCTGGATGATATCCGCAAGGAAGTTCTGAGAGTGTTATCCACTACCAGAAGAGTTGGTTTATGGACGTGTTTAGTAAGTGGGTACAGTGCCACCAAAAGTGTGTCGATTGCAACGTGGAATATTTTGAGAAGTTGTGACGTTAACGTTGAATTTGTGACGAGTAACGTCGTCAATCTGCGGCGTGGTAGTGTTAGGTGTTGTTTTTGTTTTTTTAATTTTTTGTAAGAAGAGTTGGTTTATGTGCATTAAAATTGTTCTACCGATTACGATGATATAAAATTTACTGTAATCAGCAACCATTTGGTTTCGTTTTCTTACTTGTCCAAGAACTTTACGAACACACCTTGTATATATACATAAAAATATAACTGAATTTTATTACTGTTGCAGTCCCAACAATGGTGTGCATGAAGTATTTATATTATATTGGATTTTCATCTTGAAGCAGAAGCTTCACCAAGGAGAGTTACCCTTTCCCTCATATATACTCCTTTTGACGCCCTTTATAGGTATCACATAAAGCCTGACCTGCAGAAAACCACAGTTAAACCTTACCAAATTTAATTACAAAATCCTCATTTCCAGACCACTGAGGAGCAGCGAACAGCATAAAACCTGATCAGCCTGCGAGTTATTCGCAGGCTGATCTGGTTTTATGCTGTTCGCATAGGTCTTTTCATGGTGTCCTCTATGAGGGAAAGCCGGTTAAAGGGCCCTGTTTCTATCCTACCAGGAAATCCAGGGTTGGGGATATGTCACCTTAGCAGTATGGCAGTGATTCCTGCACCAATGAACCAATCATGCAGAGCATATAGAGTGGTAATTAATCGGTTATCTATGGACTTAATTTAGATATTATATGAAATGTGTAATATTGTTTGATATAGTTTAAATATTTGAATCTATATTCATGAATTGTGGGAAGTTCATGAACTCTGGAAATTCATGAAGTTCACGAACAACACTGGTTTAAATTTATTTCTTTTACATCGATTAGGAAACAAGTTCTTACAACTTAAACTAATCCCTCTCGATGGTTCCTGGGTTGGACCAGTACTTTGCACCTGGGAGGGTCATGAAAATTCCTCACCCCTTATTGGTTTCAAACCCACAACCTTCGGATCCATAATTGGGTATGTTACCTCTGGACCATGACACCCTAAAACAACATTGTTTGATGAATTGTCTCATTTGTTGTTCATACACTTTTCACGAATTTACCCATGAACCTGTTCATGAACAATTCATTTAAATGCAGTTGACTGCCCACCATCTGTTATAGACCTTTTTTTGTCCCTCACCTAGACTGATATTCTTTGTTTCAAAAACTTTTACTATTGCGTTCTTTGAATTATGTCTTCCGACCAATTTTTTTTTTTTCAGTCTGAAACCAGAAACAAGACTTCTTTTAGGCCTTAATGATACAAATGCAACCTAGAGGTCATCCACCTTTTGTTCCACACATTGCAGTCTCATCATAGTATGACTGCACATTTTGAAAAATAGGACATTCAGTAAATATAATGTTTTGGGACTTGTCAGAATATATTTATAGCTACACAATAAGTAATGTATCATTTATGTGACGAAGGCCCTAAAACATCATATGAGGTTTTAAATAGATGTATGTGTTTCATAAAATTTTTCCTTCTTGAAAACTGCAGGGAATGTTAATGTGTATACAGCCCAGCTCTAAAATTTGCCACTG
The DNA here is from genome assembly GCA_021229015.1 of Solen grandis. Classification (NCBI taxonomy): domain Eukaryota; kingdom Metazoa; phylum Mollusca; class Bivalvia; order Adapedonta; family Solenidae; genus Solen; species Solen grandis. The sequence continues at coordinate 51,021,413 of CM037781.1, forward strand.
GTATTCCAGTGGTATTCCACTGAAATACCAGTGGTTAACTTACAGTGGTACACTGGAGAAATTTACCTCTGGTATTCCACTGAAAGTTTACCAGTGGTATTCCACTGAAAGTTTACCAGTGGTATTACACTGAAAGTTTACCAGTGGTATTCCACTGAAATTCCATTGGTATTCCGTGGACATATTTACTAGGGATACTGTTGAGTGTGGAATGAATCAGGTGCTGTAATCTCCAAACAATCAACAATCCCAGTTTTTTTTATCTCCAGCTATATAAGACTCTTTGACACAAGTCTAATAAGGATTCAATCTCTTGTCTATAAATGCATCTGCCTTACCATTATATTATGCATCAAAGACAAGTATTCAATGAAGTTCTAGTACTTGTTCAACTCAGGGCTAATGTATGTAAATGGTATACACTTTGTCTGCATGAAAGGTCAATCTGTTAACCATCATCATGAATCAAATGAAGGGAAATGCTAATATATATGAGGTTACCCAAATATTCCTCGGAACAGCAAATATAAAAACAAAATAATTACTTAGGTATTTTATTGTTTCTGGTTTGCAGTTATGCTATCTATAATTCTATCAGAGATAGATTGGACTTTAGTTGTTTTTTTTTTACATATCACAAAGCAAAAAATAATCTGCTCAGTAGAGGGATGGAAAAAAATGAGTAGAGGCCTTTTGTCGAGCAAGTAATTGCACAACCAACAATTTCATTATTATTGTCTTAATTTTTACTTAAAAAAAAAAAAATCGAATGCATTTTTCTACAATGTAATACATGGTTTTTTATGGACAATGTAAACTTTACTTAATGAACTGCATTTTGAATACTTACTTATCTAAAAGGTATTTATTGGCATACCAAGAATGTGGTCTTTTGGGGAACGTTGATTTCTGTAAAATATCCTCTTTATTTGTTTTGTTGGTTTGGGGTAATGCTCCAAGGACAGTATTTCAATTATAAGAAAGCTTTTGTCTATGTGAGACAGTCTATAATGCTACCTCACTGAGATATCATGCCATGGACAAATGGTGTAATACCACACACTGCCACATTATATCCTGTAACTAACTTGTATACTGAGCACTTAGCACATGAAAGATACGTCACATCCGGGGATCAAACCCACAACTTCCTAAGGTTGGATGCTTTAGATAAACCACTTGTCCAGGGCCATTTGTTATACCTGGGGCCCATTTCACTTAACCCTTTCCTTCATAGAGGATACCATGAAAAGACCTATGCGAACAGCATAAAACCAGATCAGCCTGCGAGTAACTCGCAGGCTGATCAATCAGGTTTTATGCTATTCGCTGCTCCTCAGTGGTCTGGTAATGAGGATTTTACAATTAAATTTGGTAAGGTTTGAGTTTGTAGAGAAAAATTCACAGGAAAAATACTATTTTACATCTTTAGAAGACTTTTTTGTACAAAGTTTAGTGAAACGGGCCCCTGTACTGTATGTAAGTATATGTAATCAAACTGTAATTTTACATACCTGAATATAAATATAACACACAACAATTGACTTTTTAAGTTCACAAAAAGTTTATTTCACTTGTTACCTCCCTTGAAATTTCCCTTTGTGTTCACATGGCTTTGAGGCCACTGAGAATTTTTGCCAATACAGCCTTAACAAAACCTTTCGAATAAAGGAGCAATACAGTGCATAAGGCTGAAAATAAGACTTGAAGATTCTGCCTCAAGTTTAGGCTTCAATGTAACTAAGGCCAGGCAAGGATCTATAAATATATAAACTTATTCTGACGAATATGTCTAGATGCCTATGTATTGAACATTTTGTGCAGTGAATCATGGAAAAAATCAAATTACTGGTCATCGTATAACAGTACACATCTATACAATAAGCTGTTCCATTAAAATAGTCTAGAGGTACAAAATGTGTGACACTAAAGACACAATACACGAAACAGACTACTGCTTTTGAAGTTTACAGTTTATCATATCTTACTGATTACGAAAAATAAATCTTAATTCCACCAAATAATACACATTGTGATCTTATTTTTCTCTTTCAATTAAATAAATGTATATTAAATAAAAACAGACTTTTCTTGATATTCATTCACCAGTTCAATAACAGTTTTTCAGTACTTTGATATCCCTGTGATCTCTTGTAATTAATATCGTATCACGCTGCAGACTGTTATTGACCATAATTATTCAAATATCATTTACTGCTCTGCAGTGTGCCTCAAGTAATGAGATGCTGCTGCCTGCTTGTCAAACAATATACAGAAATGTGTCTCTCACTCTACTACCAATAGGAATCGTACGTCATCTTAATATGTCCAATAATTTAGACATGATGACTTCATGGTCAACAAGATAAGATCCAAATTAGAATTCCATTAACCTTTGAACTCATGAATATTCATGTACAAATTTACAATTAATGAATATTCTTTACTGGAACTTTAAATGGTACATAAAACAATGGATTTATTTTGCTGTGCAGAATGTGTAGAATCTGAGCTTAAATTAAGGATGAGCAACCAGAGGTGACCCTGATCAGACAGCTCAGGACAAACAGGAGCTGTTTTATCTGGGTCTCCTCCATTTGTGGACGTATCACACTGAGTCAATATAGTTTAGGGTCTTATATACATACATTAACACATGACCATTGTCATATATTTGACAACAGCAAAACTTGACTCGGTCCAGCTATATGATGAGATTTCACCTCAGACGTTTATTTCCTTTATCATATTGTCCGCCAATGTACACATGTAGTCCATCCATCTAACTCTGTTCATGCTCATTTCAATGATGAAAGATTTACGAGGACATATTAGATTGGTTACGAAAGCCAATTCTTGGTCTTTCGTTAAAAACACTCTCAATTAATTTTCGATCCTATCATAAAAATCAAGGCATGATGCATGATGAGCACAATTCTTTTTCTCTTAATTCAAAAAGCCATTAATTTGTGTGTAATTTCCTCTAATGTTCTAATCTTCTTGTACACCATGCCTCTACATATATCAGATCAATATAAACTAATTATAAAACGATTAGCTAATGGAAAATCATACAATCCATCCTACTGTTTGTCTTTTCTGATGCATGTTTTATGAAAGATATTTTAACAAATGCCAAAAATGATATATCTTGTCTTTTCCTGTCATCAGATTCAGTTAGGAGACTCATAAGCATTCAGAATTTTCACAATATCACAATCTGAAAGAAAATAACTATCATTTAATGGTGGCTCCAGTAAATCTAAGACTTGTTAAGAAAGCCATCTTTGCATTTTAGTGACTGAGAGAACAAAGCCTGCCCCAAGGCATGTTGCTCAGACATTTATATTAGCAATTAAGAAACATCCATTCCAAATCTGCAAATCAAAAATCTTGTCAGCCATGTTATAGTTTACCATGTTACTGCACAAGGCAGCTTTGAAGAAAGATCTTTTTCTGCCTCAAAACTTATTTTTGTAACATCCAGTTGCACAGAAATCAAGGGAAAACATTATCAAAAATTATTGTTCAAAACTCTTTGTCCAGCGAAACGCCCCTGATAAGGCGACTGATTATGCAGTGAAAAGTAGTGCAACAGAAGAGTCACCATGGTTACTCAAGGTCTGGAATACCCTTGAAATTTTGGAGGAAAATAAGAACATTATAAAATGTATCATTCGGTACTCACAATTATTATAACGTAACACAAAATATTATAACACAGCAATATCCTCTGAAAGAGATAAAGTAGCTCTCTCTTACACATCAGCTTACATTACATTCACCTCTATGGTGGGCTCAGAAAGTAGCTCCAAATAAATGACGTCATCCGAACTGTTGTTCATAAATTTAATTTGAAGGATGACTAGATAGGCTCCATAAACTGTGAAATATGTATAAACAGCACCACTGAACCTTACCGGAATGGTCATTAAAATTAAAAATTATGAAATAAAAAGCTGGTCTTAAATTAAATATCTGGCTGAATCTGTAAATATTTACATTTGCAGACGAGCATTTGCAGCAGTTTCTCATCGGCGAAATAAGGCATGAAATAGTTCCCATAATAACAATCAAAATTGGTATTTTACACACGTTTTATGGTGATTCAAAAAGTATTTATTCAATCTTTCTATACTTTTGATCCTTAAAATACACTTAAATCCACGTTTAACAAGTGTTTTCTGTTTTGACAAGATTCTTGTCATTGAGCCCATTGCAGAGATGTTATGTGAGGAACGAACAACAACTCTGCTTGGAGATTGATAAAGTAGATCTTCCTAGTAAAATGCCTGTTCAATTAAGTTTCCTGAAAATCAATACTGAAGATTTAAACTTGGATTCATCTGGAATCATCAAACGAATATGAAAACATAATTAATAAAAGATTGCAATATACTTCATAATCTTGATCATTTTCATAAATTTTTCAGTGGAAATCAAAATATCAAATGCCATAAAGATATCAAAACACACAAATCACTTGTATTTTCAATTATTTCCACTCTCAATATTTAGTGTTTTCCAAACTCCAAATCCGTCTTCTTGGAAAATAACAACTATACTCAAGTACAATCTTCATTCCCCAAACTTTAGACTTCAAATATACCCATCAGATTTTTGAGCCTTGCACCATATTTAAGAACCAACAGAAACACCAGACCCCTTGTTCTAAAAAATACTTAAGTACAATCTCAGACTCAAATTTGAGCATCATGATACTTAAATCCCTATTGAAACTTATAAGCTCATTACGTCTGAGTATGAAAATCATACTTAAGTACCTTTTTTTTTTAAAAAACATCGGATAAGGTTTTGACTTGAATTTCTGGGAAAATATGTCTCCTGTGTTCCTCAGTATTTTTTTTAATTATGGAAGTACTCCAAATTTTTGTCAAGGACTTCAGTTCTCAAGATCCTAATGAGAACCAAGAATACTTTCTACTTGATTCTTCAATATCTTTAACCCTTTCCCTCATATAGACTCATTTTGACGCACTCAATAGGTACCACATAAAGCCTGATTTGCAGAAAACAGTTAAACCTTACCAAATTTAATTACAAAATCCTCATTTCCAGACCACTGAGGAGCAGTGAACAGCATAAAACCTGATCAGCCTGCGAGTTATTGCCCATTCTTCTAAAGGAATCATGGCTATATGTTCAGTGTTGTAAAAAGAACTATCAGTGCAACTATCAGTGCAAGGTACACAATTTTCTTCACTATAACCCCGCATACTAAATATGGATCCTTATTTTTATTACTACAGTGGAACCTCACTATTAAGGCCACGTATGGGACCGGGCACGAGTGGCCTTAATTTGAAATTTGGCCTTAATAGCAAGGTTTCACAAAGTCAAAAGGGATTATGTCCCTTTGACACATCAACACTACACTTGTGTGTTTTGTGTGTTATGTGAGTTTTGTGTAATCAATTGATTTTTCAAATAACTCATTACATAAGCCATTTTAATATTTTTATATCTTTATTTAAATACAACGAAAGAAATATAAAATAAATACAATAAAAATAACATTTACCCATTATCTCAGTAGGAAATTGACTCCGAAGAAAAATCATATTGTTTAAAATCAAACTTATGATCAAGGTTGCTGTTAATGATAATGAATATTGATTCATGTTTTATATCTGAGTCTTTCCAATGCCAAACTGTTCAGCAAGAACATGATGAGATTTACCATGGCTATCATTAATCAATGAAATTTTGTCTTTGAGAGAAAGTTCTTTACGTTTCTTACTCATGGTTTTGATAGTTACAGTGAACATAAGAAATGCAAAATGAATTCTGAATGCATTTCATGAAGTGCACATTATTTATCATGGTGTTTTTCTCATGTTTAATATGAATATTTACTAATTAGCTATAAAGTTTGCAAAACAGACGTGCCGACTATTAATTACCCATAATCATCAATTCATATGTCCCTAATACTTTAATTATAGTATTAATTACCATCAGTTTGATTTCGATGTTGATAATGACGATGCATCGAAAACATAGCGTTATCAAACGCAAACATACAAACATCATACACACCGCTTTTGATAAAGGGATCCATTAACGTCCCATTTTTCGAAACAAACTGACACCTGGACCTGTTGTCAGTTTGTTCCTTGTGTACTGTTTTCAAAACAAAAGAAAGTGTCAAAATGTCGGGCGTCACGTAACCAGTCAGATAAAAATTCAAAAAAATATCGCCCTTGGACTGGTGCCCGCTTTACTAGGTTCATTTTGCACTGTAAACACCGATCGGGACTGAAAATGGTGCCCGCATTTCGCAATAGCCAGGTGCCCGCATTATTGAGTTTTGCAGGCAAATAAACATACAGCAAAGCGATCCGGACCGCGAAATTTGCCTGTAATTAGAAGTTGCCCGTATTATTGAGGTGCCCGCTAAGTGAGTTTCTACTGTAATTACTTTTAACAAACCGCTTGCCGCATTATCACCTAAAATAAAACTAGAGCTATCACTGAAGGTGATTAATACCCCCGCAAAATACTTTAATGCAGGAGAAGCCAGAGTTCAGGTAGAGCATAGATAAGAATCTGTATACATAGTATATTGGTTGTGATAGTAATAAGTAAGTAAAGTTTTTATTTAAAGTTGATAGAGAGTCAATAATGGTTGTTTGTCACAGTAGTTTAAAAATATAAGGTTACAGTTCTTGGACACTGCACTTCTCCTAGTCGCCATCTGTTTACATTTTAAGTTTCAAGTATATACCATGTATAATATTCGAGTTATGTTCAGGACAAGAAAAACAAGGAAAAGTAACAAAGGGAAATAACTCTGTAATTACTCTAGATAGAGTTATGGTTCTTGTGCACTGCACTTCCTCATATTGTGGTTGACCATTGTATGAAATTGTTTTGAAATCCAACCAGTAGTTTACAAGTTATACTCTGGACAAGGAAAAGTAACTAAGGGCAATAACTCTGTAATTCCTATAGATAGAGTTATGGTTCTTGTGCACTGCACTTCCTCATATTGTGGTTGACCATTATATGAAATTGTTTTGAAATCTGTAATTCCTATAGATAGAGTTATGGTTCTTGTGCACTGCACTTCCTCTCATTGTGCTTGACCATTGTATGAAATTGTTTTGAAATCCAATCAGTACTTTAAAGTTATACTCGACAAGGAAAAACAAAGGGCAATAACTCTGTAATTCTTAGATAGAGTTATGGTTCTTGTGCACTGCACTTCCTCTCATTGTGCTTGACCATTGTATGAAATTGTTTTGAAATCCAATCAGTACTTTACAAGTTATGCTCCGGACAAGGAAAATGCAACGGACCGCTGGACCGACCGACCGACCAACCGACTGACCGACCGACCAACCGACCGACCGACCACCGGTTGACTCCTATATACCCCCCCAAACTTTGTTTCGGGGGTATAAAAAGCACTCACTTGGTTATTGACTTATATTCGACCAGTCCAAATATTATGTAAAATTAATGATAATATTTTGATGGTAATGACAGTGAACCATTCCATTTCTTTCTATATGCACTTTGAATATTTTCACAGTCTGTCCTCGATTTGTTTTTTTACGTAGCTTTTTTTTTGTGCTCAGTAGCGTATCAATGCAATGCAATTGTTTACATCAGGTTTATAAGGTCATGACCTCCTTATGTAAGCATTTATAAATGGAACCACACTAAACAAATCAAAGTACTCGCACTGAGAGACAACCTGCTGGTTTATCATAATAGAAGAACAAATTCAGATGACCTACTACTAGTGACTAGAGTTGCAGGAGAATGTGTAATTTGTTGTTAAATTACCTTTGCCTCTATCGAGATAATCCCTGCTGAAACGCTGGAGTTAGAATTACAAGTACATGTATTGCTAGTTCAGCATGTAAAGCCTGCAGACAGTCTTTCAGTGCATTGTGCTCTTTGATTATATTACTGAATCAGATTCTATTACTGTATGAAATATGATAATATGATTAGTGATATTTGCTTGTGTGATAATATGATGATGTGATAATGTGATGACTACCTTAATTTTTTGTTACTTAAGTCATTGATTGAGAGCACTGACTAATCAAATCAGTTCTCGACGTTACCTTATCATCACATGAAGATGTGTAAAAATGAACCAATGAACAAGCAGATGCTACAACTACTTCCAGAGGGACTAATATATAAATATCAGATCCCATATATCAGAGCACATATTGTCAACCTGAGATTGGTTATGTCATTGATGGCAGACTGCAGACTAAACAGATGTGCAGGCTGATTTGGTCTGTACTGGTCAAAAAGGTAGTTCCAATGGCCCACAGCATTGTAAGAGTTAAGTTTGTCATTCTGCTGTAAACTAAGACTTGAAATAGAAAAGGGGAAGAAGACTGTGGTGTTAGAATAACCAAATTACATGTGATATTATTTCAGCAACATTTTCCCTTTTATATACTTGGCAAAACATCGGTGATATTTGACCTCTATAGATGAGTGGTAAAACAACAGTGATATTTGACCCCTCCAGATGATTGGTGAAATAACAGTGATATTTGATCCCTTCAGGTAAGTCGTAATTAAAATAACAGTGATATTTGACCCCTCCAGATGATTGGTGAAATAACAGTGATATTTGATCCCTCCAGATGAGTAGTAAAACTGTGATATTTGATCCCTTCAGATAAGTTGTAATTAAAACAACAGTGATATTTGACCCCTCCAGATGATTGGTGAAATAACAGTGATATTTGATCCCTCAAGATGAGTGGTAAAACTGTGATATTTGATCCCTTCAGATAAGTTTTAATTAAAACAACAGTGATATGTGACCCCTCCAGATGATTGGTGAAATAACAGTGATATTTGATCCCTCCAGAAAAACAACAGTGATATGTGACCCTTCCAGATGATTGGTGAAATAACAGTGATATTTGATCCCTCCAGATGATTGGTGAAATAACAGTGATATTTGATCCCTCCAGATGAGTGGTAAAACTGTGATATTTGATCTCTTCAGATAAGTCGTAATTAAAACAACAGTGATTATGTGACCCCTCCAGATGATTGTGAAATAACAGTGATATTTGATCCCTCCAGATGAGTGGTAAAACTGTGATATTTGATCGTAATTAAAACAACAGTGTTATTTGACCCCTCCAGATGATTGGTGAAATAACAGTGATATTTGATCCCTTGAGTGGTAATACTGTGATATTTGATCTCTTCAGATAAGTCGTAATTAAAACAACAGTGTTATTTGACCCCTCCAGATGATTGGTGAAATAACAGTGATATTTGATCCCTTGAGTGGTAAAACTGTGATATTTGATTAAAAACAGTGTTATTTGACCCCTCCAGATGATTGGTGAAATAACAGTGATATTTGAGCCCTTGAGTGGTAATACTGTGATATTTGATCCCTTCAGATAAGTCGTAATTAAAACAACAGTGTTATGTGACCCCTCCAGATGAGTGGTGAAACAACAGTGATATTTGATCCCTTCAGATAAGTCGTAATTAAAACAACAGTGTTATTTGACCCCTCCAGATGATTGGTGAAACAACAGTGATATTTGACCCCTCCAGATGAGTGGTGAAACAACAGTGATATTTGATCCCTCCAGATGATTGGTGAAACAACAGTGATATTTCATCCCTAAGACAAATGATGAAAAAGATATTTGATCCCTCCAAATGGGTGGTAAAACAACAGTGATATTTGTTCTAAACTAACAGATACCAGGTAATACATCAGCAGTAATTGTTCCAGATATTGGGTAAAATGTCAGAATTATGTGCTCTCTTTCAGAAAAATTAAAAATATCTCAATACTTTTTCTACTAGAGACTTGATCAGTAAAACATGTTTATGAAAGATTTTGTTCATGTAACAACATGATCATGGTATTTCATATGGATCATTCCTGGTAACCAAGTAGTTAGAGCATCCACTACAGAATCGGGAGGTCATGGGTTTGATCCCTGGCCACGACATACCAAAGTTGTAAAAAATGTAACTGGTATAGCTCCCTTGCTTGGCACTCAGCATATAAGGGTAGTTCCAGGACTGGTTGGCACGGTGTCAGGATAATGTGACTGGGTGTGGTATCATACCACGTATCTATGGCGTGATACTGCAGTGTGGCAGCACTATATCTGTCTCCAGTAGACATTGTCTTGTTTTGACTGAAATATTGTCAGTGAAACGTTAAATCTATTAAAACAAACATTTTAAAAAAACCAATGGAACCCATGTGCCACCTGCTGAAAGATGCGTGCTGGAAAAAGTGTGACAGAGAAAGTGTGACAGACAGACAACCAGACAGATGAAGGAGACATGATCCCTATGTATCACCTCTACATGCAGCAAGTGACACAAAAAGAACCATAAATAGCTCATATTCATCTGATTTCTGGAGTCTAATTTTGTTTCCATATACACGGATCAAAAATAATCTCTTATCGACTTTTCCAAAGTACAAATGGATGCTTACATGACCAGAAATTGAATTAACCTTCAAGAGTATCTGTAAGCCAAAAGCAATTTATTGATTTTACTGTAGATGTGGCAAGATATAACAATACTCGCCACTAATGAAATGGCAAGTCTTGGCGGATTATCGAAAGGAGGACAACCTGACCTGAGGGACAAGTAATGGTGGCCATGGTGACATGGCAAGCTATGTTGTCATGTGATAATAAATGACAAATAATATCTGAGAGAGGGAGAATTGTATGGGTTTTTTTAAAGCCTATCACAGATAAGTAAAGAAAGTTCAGCTCAACCCTACAAGAGCCTCATTTAAGGGGTCAATCGTTCCTTTGGCAATTATGTTTGTTTGTTTGTTTGTTGGGTTTAATGTCCCATCGACAGTATTTCAGTCATTTGGAGACAATGTCTACTTGAGACAGATATAGTGCTGCCACACTGCAGTATCACGCCGTAGACATGTGGCATGATACCATACCCAGTCACATTATCCTGACACCGGGCAAACCAGTCCTGGGACTACCCTTATATGCTGAGCGCCAAGCAAGGGAGCTATAACAGTACCATTTTATAAGACTTTGGTATGTCATGGCCGATTGGCAATTATGATAGAGATCTTTGAGGTGATTATTTATTGAGTAAACACTTTTGAATGTTTCACACATAGAGAAACGCACTCTTACCACTAGTGTCATAGAGGATTGTTGTACTTTCATCAAAAACATTTTTTTGAGAACAACATCAATACAAGGTCTGTATAGGTATCCCAAGGATTGTCCATGCCATGTTTAATCAATTCTGTCTCTGAGAGAGGTCATTTAGAGCAAACAGTTAACGTGGGTAGATCACATAGATATTACATGGTGAGCATGTCATGAGCAGGTGAGTTAAAAATGCATAACCAGACATAATGTAACAAGGGTACCAAACATAATGTAACACTTGACAAAGTGAACAATTTTTATATGTATTTGTATATAATTTATATGTGTTTGAGAGTTGTGTTTCACTTATTGTTGGTATACTCTACTGAAATTACAATATGTTTATAATCAAAAATTAAATTAATAAATGGGTAACTTAGATAAAACTAGCATTATCACTTGCATAACTCTGCCAAAAATGTCAAAATCCCAAAAGCCTGACAATATGCACTGAGGCACTAGATGATAATAATCCTGTGAAAGTTGGATCAAAATCCCTTGAGAAATGTAGGAGGAGTTGCCCTTGGAAGATATTTTGGTCAAGATTTAAACAAGATGGCCAAGATTGCCCTGTGTCCCTGACCTGAGTAAGATTGCTGTGTTAGGCATGAGGACAAAAAATGTCGCATCTAAAGTGTTAATCTAACATTTGACTAAGTGACCTAGATTTTGATCCACCTGAATTTGCACTACACTAGGAATTCAAGCAGTCATCGTTCTTATCAAGTTAATGAAGACTGGGACAAAAATGTAGGCCCCTAGAGTGTTCACAAGGTTTTTCTAAGATTTGGCCTAGTGACCTAGTTTTAAACCCAACATGACCCAATTTCAAACTCAGCCCACATAATCATAAAAGACAAACATCCTGACAAAGTTTCATGAAGATTGGGCCAAAAATGAATTCACAATTTTATAATATTTGACCTGGTGACCTCGTTTTTGACCCCACATGACCCATTTTCGAACTCATCAACGATATCATGTAGACAAACATCCTGACCAAATCTAATGAAAATTGGGCTAAAACTGTGGTCTCTAGAGTGTTCACAAGGTTTTCTAAGATTTGACCTGGTGACCTATTTTTTCTTACTCATCCAAGATATCATGTAGACAAACATCCTTACCAAGTTTCATGAAGATTAGGCCAAAACTGTAGCCTCTAGAGTGTTCACAAGCAATTGTTGACCGGACGATGGACAAAAGGCGGTCACAAAAGCTTACCCTGAGCACAAGTGCTCAGGTGAGCTAAAAAAGGGCAAAACTCCATCAAAAATGATGAATCACAAAATCCTGACAATATGCTCTGGAGCAGTTGATGACAATAATCTTGTGAAAGTCTAATCAACATCCATTCAGGAATGTAGGAGGAGTTAGGCTCAGAAGAAAAGTTTGACAAAAAGTATAAATGAAAAATACAAAGGGCCATAACTCTGTGATAAATCAACCCACCAAAACGTACCAATGATTTGCACAATTAGACTTGATACTGATCAATCCTGTGAAGTTCATCATATTCAAGCCAGGGGTTTAGGAGAAAAAGTGTGGAAAAGTTTTCATAAAAAAAACCCCCATAACTCTGTGATAATTAATATGACGTATATGTGTCAACAATATGAACAACCATGCTTAATACTGATCAATTCTGTGAAGTTTTGTCTAATTTTTAGGAGATAAATATACTGATCAATTCTGTGAAGATTCATCAAATTTAAGCGAGGAGTTTAGATGAAAAGCGGACAAGGTTGTGTCTAGAGATAAAGAGAAGGATGGACAAGCTAAAACCAGTATATCCAGTATTAAAAAAGTTCTCTCAGAATTTAAGCAAATAATATTGTAATTTCCATTGTTTCTCCTACCATATCCATTAAGATTTCGTTCTTCCATCAAACTGGCAAGACACTTCAGCGCAAGGGACATGAAAGAGCAGATGCAAAATTATCACAAATGTATTCAGTTTCCAATAATGCAGACATTTTCTTGTCTGAACTGTCATATAAATTTGTTTTCCCTGAGCACCTTGTCAGACACACACTGTGCCATTACCTGCATACAGTTCATTATAGGCTTAACAATCTTTCGAGCCATTTCTTTGTGTTTCTTACCATATAAATTAGAAAAATAAGAATCAACATGTCTTGGATACAATATAAAAATTGCTAATGCACTCAAAAAATCTGTAACAGGAAATCGCAGCATTGTAGTAAACATTGCTGAAGATTTCGATAATGTGCTGGGACCATCATGAAAATAAGACCCTTACCATGCAGGAGTGTTGGCAAATGTGACTGCTTTTGGAACCAGTACTGACCAAGATCAGCCTGCACACCCACGCAATCTGATTATGGTCTGCATTGTTCACTATTTGGTCAATAAATTTTCAGCAAGCACCCTTTGAAACAACTAATGGTACAGTCCAAAAAGTAGAAAAGACAAGTCCAAATCAGAAATTTAGGGTTATAGATAATTCAGCAGAATCCGTTACATTTCAAATCATGGATGAACACAATAGAATAATGCTTAACCCTTTCCCTCATAGAGGACACCATGAAAAGACCAGGTTTTATACTGTTCGCTGCTCCTCAGTGGTCTGGAAATGAGTATTTTGTAATTAAATTTGGTAAGGTTTAACTGTGGTTTTCTGCAGATCAGGCTTATGTGATACCTATTGAGGGCGTCAAAATGAGTATATATGAGGGAAAGGGTTAAGGTAAGCAGTACCTATGCTTTTATGGAAACTTATTTGAATAAGTAACTGATGATGCATGCAACACATGTCTAAGTCCCCTACCGCTGAGGTGCATAATTTTTCTGTTACCATAGCAACCAGAATTTTGGCCCAACAAAGAAAACAAAGTGACATGCAGAATCTCCATATTGCCATTTATTCATATACTATTTTTATAATATCATCTTAAACGTTTTTTAAAGTTATCGTGGGATCCAGATTTCTGGACATCTGGACAGACAGATGGAGGGCAAACCTATAGTCTCCCTGAGGTGTAAACACCAGTACGGGACTAAAAGTAATAAGTATACAGAGCTACAGAAATGAGCAATTTAATTGGATTTTTGACAAATGTGAATTGGGTGTTCTGTATATTTTATATACAACTACTAACATTTTAACTGAATTTTCAAAAATACTTTTGCTTTTATAGTTACCCCATGATTTTTAAAACTACTGCATTTTTGACAAAATAAATTGGGTAAATACTCAAATACCCTGCTTATCTGTTAATCTGAGTATATGTCATTCAATATGATATTGTTAGTAGTTGTTGTGATATTAAGTGGAGTGTCTGTCTGATTGCTTGGCACATTCCTGTTTTGCTAAGTAAGAGAAATTGTAATGAAATTGTGCCGACGCTGACAACTCACAATCGGAAATTCTGATATGAATTTCTTCTGCAATTATTTAACAACAGCAACACTATCCATGGATATTTCTTCCAGAACCTGTGGCTACATCTGATATTTTCTACATAATTTATTATGCAATCATAATATCTTATATTACAAGGGCTTTGATATACTGCTCAATCATCTTTAACCTTTTACCTCATGAATATTCATGTAAGTTATGATTGATGAATATTAATGCCTGAACATTGAATAGGTAACAATGGATTTGCCTGTGTAGAAGAATCACATAGGAAAACAGAGGAGACCCTGATCAGACAGCCTCTGGAAACAACTGATCTGGATCTGCTGTTTTCCATGGCAACAATACATGTCTATATCTAGTAAAGGTTAAGTTAACCCCTTACTTCATATACACTCATTATGACCCACTGACAAATAGAGCAGACCCAGGTTAGACAGCTCTTGGAACAGATCAGATAGCTTTTAAGCTGAGCAGTCCGATATATTTTCAGTCATATTATTAGGGTGTTGTTGTATTGGGGTTTACCGTCACTGCGATAGTTATATATTTCAATCCTAAAGCGACGTCCAGCTAATTACAGGTGGAGGAAGACCCCGAGTGCACAGAGGTACCCGGGTAGAACCACCGACCTACCGCAAGCAAGCTAGAAGGCTTCCTCACATGAAAAATCCGAAGTCCCTACCGGGATTCGAACCCACAGCAGTGATGGGCTGAGAGATTTTTATTCCACGACTGTAACCGCTCAGCCACGGGGGCCCCTCATATTATTAGGGTTGAAAAGAGTACCTGAGTACCAGCAGCTCAGGTAAATACGTTTTCTATTATGGTACCTCATTCATGTCTTTTCTTTAAAACATATATACACATCAATATAGCCTATTCAAAATGATGTCTTTCGGTAATTCTACACTCTGTTTGCTCATGCAATATTGTAGCTCAGATTCTACACAGTCTGCATGGAATAGAAAAACCCATTATTTCATTTAAACCATTTAAAATTCGGTCAATAAATACTCATCAATTCATAAATTTGCATATCATGAATATTCATGAGGTAAGGGTTTAGACAGGCACAAAGAAAACACTTGCAACTTGTTATTACCTTTTCCCATGACGGGGTCTATGTACATATCAAAATGTTGACCATGCATGATAGAGTGGTGGTGGATGGTGGATTACAGAATGGTCCTGGATTTCTTTCCATCATTTTGGCACGGTAATCTCCAATTCACAATGACACAGTCTACATCCAACACTTCGACAAGGATGAGATTCCTTCTTTGGAAAACTGAAATTATAACAGATCAGGTATTATACTCTAAACTCTGGACATTTTGATACATTTATTTTCCAGTTTGGCGTAACAACCTGGTATATGACATCATTTTTAGCAAGTTATAATAGGATGTAGCATATGCAAAGAAGAAAATTGTGCTCTACACAAAGACCCTAGCAATTTTTTGTCAGATGTACAGTATTACCTAACATTCTGGAAAACATTATTATTGATGTGC
Source organism: Solen grandis (assembly GCA_021229015.1). Lineage (NCBI taxonomy): Eukaryota > Metazoa > Mollusca > Bivalvia > Adapedonta > Solenidae > Solen > Solen grandis. Next base: position 51,037,501 of record CM037781.1, read on the forward strand.
TTTTCGGGATAGCAAACAATGCTTACAAACTCTAAAGTTTTCCAGAATGTTTGGAAATAATGTTCATCTCATAAAAGAATCACTAGGACCTTTGTGTAGAGCACAATTTTTCACTTTGAGTGCACTATATCCCATTAACCCTTTCCCTCATAGAGAACACCATGAAAAGACCTATGCAAACAGCATAAAACCAGATCAGCCTGCAAGTACCACGCTGATCAGGTTTTATGCTGTTCGCTGCTCCTCAGTGGTCTGGAAATGAGGATTTTGTAAATAAATTTGGTAAGGTTTAACTGTGGTTTTCTGCAGATCAGGCTTTATGTGATACCTATTGAGGGCATCAAAATGAGTCTATATGAGGGAAAGGGTTAAAATTGATGAAGATATAAAGTACTTACAGCAGACGCAAAATATGCTGCTAGTTAACATCCTGTACCACATGGTATTGCCATACTGTTTTCAGTACAATGGGGAAAGATTGGGATATAAAACAACAAATTCCATGAAATTTTCTTTTCTTAATTTATCCATTTTTATGTAATTAAACAATTTGTTTATAAAACACTTCTGAAATTGTACAAATGTCACACAATGAAGCTGACACAAAAACTGAGGAGAATCAAAGGCCTAAAAAGCTTTATTGACTTGTGCAACATAAATTGTCAGAAAAATAAATATGTGAAATGTTTTGTTGTGCCAAATGAGATCTCATCTTTAAATTCTAAAATGCCAAGTAATGGATTTAAAAATGTCTGTTCTTAATTTACATTTAAATATCTTGATCATTTTGACTTTTTTTGTTTCTGTATGTTTTTCACGTCTTGAATTTGATCCTTCTGCAGGAATATCTAGTTTGTTTGTTTGATTGTTTGATTTAATGTCATTTGGAGATAATGTCTACTTGAGACAGACATAGTGCTGCCACACTGCAGTATCATGCCATAGACATGTGGCATGATACCACACCCAGTCACATTATCCTGACACCAGGCCAACCAGTCCTGCAACTACCCTTATATTCTGAGTGCCGCGAGCAAGGGAGCTATAACAGTACCTTTTTATACACATTTGGTTGGCCCAGTGTCAGGATATTGTGACTGGGTGTTGTATCATGCCACATGTCTATGGTGTGATACTGCAGCGTGGCAGCACTATATCTGTCACAAGTAGACATTGTCTCGTTACGACTGAAATACTGTCAGTGGGACATTAAACCCAACAAACAAACATATTCCATTTATATTTTATAATAATTAAGATATAAACAGGCAAACAGAATAAAACCATTTTCTTTAAGGAGCATTAAGATCTTTGTACATGTTTCTGTGTTCCATTGATATTGTTTCAAAATCTAGTCATCTATCAGTAAATAAGTGCTAAACAATATGTTAAGGATGTTATGTAACATTGTATGTTTTTAGCTCACCTGGCACGATGTGCCAAGGTGAGCTTTTGGGACCAGCCTTTGTCCGTCGTCAACAATTTACTTAAAAATCTTCTTCTCTGAAACTACAGATGGGAAAGTGATCAAACTTGCAAGGATGTTCCTAAGGTGTTCCCCTATAAAAATTGTTCAAATGGATCTGGTCTGTTGCATAATTAGCTCACAGGTGCTAAAAATAGTTTTAAAAAGTGAAATCTCAAAAAATCTTCTTCTCTGAAACCACAAGGCCTAGAGCTTAGATATTTGGTATGAAGCATTATCTAGTTGATCTCTACTAAGTTTGTTTAAATCATGACCCTGGGGTCACAAATGACCCCACTCCAGGGGTCACCTAATTTAACATAGACTTATATAGGAAAAAACTTGAAAAATTTTCTTCTCAGAAACCACAAGGTCTGGAGTTAAAATATATGGTGTGTAGCATTGTATAGTGGATCTATACCAAGTCTGTTAAAAAAATCTTCTTCTCTGAAACCACAAGGCCTAGAGCTTAGATATTTGGTGTGAAGCATTGTCTAGTGGATCTCTATCAAGTTTGTTCAAATCATGTTGTTGTTGTTGTTGTTGTATTGGGGTTTACCGTCGCTGCGATAGCATTTCAATCATATAGCGACGTCCAGCTAATCACAGGTGGAGGAAGACCCCGAGTACACAGAGGTACCCGGGTAGAACCACCGACTTTCCGCAAGCCAGCTGGAAGGCTTCCTCACATGAAAAATCCAAAGTCCCTACCGGGATGTTCAAATCATGGCCCTGGGGTCAAATTTGGCTCCGCCATAGGGGTCACTTGATTTTAACATAGACTAATATAGGAAGAAACTTGAAAAATCTTCTTCCCAGAAACCACAAGGCCTGGAGTTTAGATATTTGGTATGTAACATGGACTAACAGACCTCTACCAAGTTTGTTCAAATCATGACCCTGGGGTCAAATTTGGCTCCGCCATAGGGGTCACTTGATTTTAACATAGACTAATATAGGAAGAAACTTGAAAAATCTTCTTCCCAGAAATCACAAGGCCTGGAGTTTAGATATTTGGTATGTAACATGGACTAATAGACCTCTACCAAGTTTGTTCAAATCATGACCCTGGGGTCAAATTTGGCTCCGCCATATGGGTCACTTGATTTTAACAGAGACTAATATATAGGAAGAAACTTGAAAAATCTTCTTCCCAGAAACCACAAGGCCTGGAGTTTAGATATTTGGTATGTAACATAGGCTTATAGACCTCTACCAAGTTTGTTCAAATCATGGCTTTAGGGTCAAAATTGGCCCTGCCCCAGGGGTCACTTGATTTTAAAATAGCCTAATTATACCAGGTGAGCAATCCAGGGCCATTTTGGCCCTCTTGTTACTGACTTGTTACTGAAATAAATGCTTTGTTTTTAATAATTCTTGATAATTTTTATGTTTAATCCTGTAAAGCAAAAATCAAATTGAAAATAATGAATTGGGACTAATAAAGTCATATCGTATCGAACCTAATTGTTGATAAATCATTGCAATCCCCTCCACCAAAATTGGCAGAGTAATCGACATAGTAATAAAGTGCACCATACTTTAGTGAAACAGACTATAATATAATTATATAGATTTTTATAACATTCGGCTTGAAAGAAGCCTCAATATGCATCAAGGCTAAGTGTTTTGATCAAATAACTTCATATTTATCAAAGAAACTGTAATTCAGTCAATATTTTTTTATTAAAATTTTGCGAATATAATGTATTATGTTTCAAGTGCGGTTAGACAGCTACAGGGAAAATTTCACGATCTATGCCCCGTTTTTTGGTGTTTTTTTTAAGTTATTCTTTAGACTCCCAACTTTTTCTCTCAATTTTCAGCATAAGTAAGCATTACCATGGAAACAGCAGAAAAAAGCACTGTTCCAGCCATCAGACCACAAATGAAGTTTCATTGAGATCAACTAAAAATACCATTAGATATCATTAAAGGATGCAAAATATCTCCTTAATTACGAACATACTGATTTGTAGTCGCGTTTGTGCCTATAATCAAATTTGATTATCTAAGCTTAATTGCTTCTTTTCTTATCCAAGTTAATTACTTCTACCTTGGGGAAAAGTACACAACTCGCCTTATTTGGGATAATCTGTATTTTCAGGGTTGTTTTTTACTTTTGCCATAAAAAGAAGATATATTGAAAACCTTCTATTTTTCAGGTAAAGAAAAGCAAGAAAAACAAAAACAACAGGAGTTGTCAAAATGCCACATATTCTCCCCTATGCTCCCCCCCACACACACTCCCATTGAGGTCACTGTGACCATGACCTTTGACCGAGTGACCCAAAAATCCATAGGGGTCATATACTAGTCATGACCAATCACCCTATGAAATTTGAAGAATGTGGGCCCAAGCGTTCTTCAGTTAATGATCAGAAATGATTTTCACATTCGAGGTAACTGTGACTTTGACCTTTGACAAAATAACCCCAAAATCAAGAGGGGTCATCTACTAGTCATGACCAATCACCCTATGAAGTTTGAAGAATGTGGGCCCAAGTGTTTGGAAATGAAGTGATCTACTGATGGACAGACCAACAACTGACTATCCGACCTACATTTGCAAAACAATATGCTCCCTTTTTCGAAGAGGAGGCATAACAAGAAAACACTTCAAGAAGTTCCCCCACTACTGCCAAGAAAAGTGACTGCTGTGATTTACTTAATAATGAATATTTTCATTCAATTCTTTTGAATCAATGCTGACACTCATATTGTTTTGTACAATATCCTTCTCTTCCAATAACTACGCTATTAGGCTGTTATTGTGTTGGGAAGTTTACCCTTGCTATGACAATATTTCCAGTTAAACCGAGTACCTGAGTACTTGCAAGTCAGGTAAAAAAACTTTTCTTTTATGGTACCCCATTAATGTCTTTTCTTTAAAACATATACACACATCAACCGTCATCCATAATCATATATGTCCTTCAAATTCCATTGAAATTCTAAACTCTGTCAAGAAATTATCTTCGCAACATATATTTCAGGTGTACCAAGTTTGTATCGTTATTTAAGTTAGCATCGAATTCTATGGGAAATATACTATTTCTGTGAATATGAAAAAATGAATTTGATTTTCGAGGAAAACTCATGGTAGAAAGATGCATTATATGATTTTGATTCAAATTTCATGTATATATCTAAACTTTACCGTAAACAAGAGGGCCAAGATCGTGTCCCTCACCTGAGTAAGATTGCTGTGTTAGGTATGATGACAAAAAATGTGGTATCTAAATTGTTTTTCTGACATTTGACTAAGTGACCTAGATTTTGATCCTACCTGACTTTGCATTCAACTGGGAATTCATGCAGTCATCATTCTTAATCAAGTGTAATGAAGACTGGTACAAAAATGTAGGCCCCTAGAGTGTTCACAAGATTTTTCTAAAATTTGCCCTGGTGACCTATTTTTTAACCCCATGTGGCCCAGTTTTGAACTCATCCGAGATTTGATGTAAACAAACATTCTGACAAAGTTACATTAAGGTTAGGCTGAAACTGTGGCCTCTAGAGTGTTCACAAGGTTATTCTAAGATTTGACCTGGTAAAATCCTGACTAAGTTTCATGAAGATTGGGCTAAAACTGTGGCCTCTAGAGTGTTCCCAAGGTTTTTCTAAGATTTGACCTGGTGACCTAGTTTTTGACCCCCACATGACCCAATTTCGAACTCATCCAAGATATTTTGTAGACAAACATCCTGACCAAGTTTCATGAAGATTGGGCCAAAACTGTGTTACCTCTAGAGTGTTCACAAGCAATTGTTGATGATGGACGACGGACAAAAGGGATCACAAAAGCTCACCTGAGCACAAGTGCTCAGTTGAGCTAAAAAATCTGTCATATGTCATTACATGTCAATTTGCCTTTAAGATTTCCATGGTTTGACATTTTAACAGCTTATATTGTGAAGTTATATGTGTGGCTTTGATGGTTATTAGGGGGCATATACCTTAACTCGAAGTGAATTACAGGGCACAAACCTTAAAATCTGGTAAATTGGCATTGTAATATTGTTTTTATGCAATAGCTATGTCTGCATGTTACCCAGCATACACTGAGAAACCTGGGTAGAATTGGCCTCCTCCCATGAAATATCTGATGGGCCCTGCTGGGGCTCAGCCCAATAGAGGTGAATTAGGTAACAGTATTTATGATCTATATGGTTTTATAATAGAACAAGAAGTGTTCCTTGGAACACATGTGTAACCTGCTGAAAGAGATGACAGAGAAGTGATCCCTTCAGAGGTGACACAAAGAAAGGCCACCTTAGATATCCCAGAAGAAAAGAAATCTATGACAATTGACAATTCTATGAATGACAGATGGAGATATAAACAAGCAAAAGGATACATTTATGCACATCTGCAAATCACTGACCCAGACTGGAAACAAATCCATGGTGAAACAAGCAAAAAAAGTGCTGCAAGTATTTCGTTAATCCTCTACTGCAATAAAGCCATGTCAATAATTAGCGCACATTAAAAGTATTGGGATTCCGACTGCAACAGCTAATGATTTACTGGAACGTCCGGAGATTTCCCTCCCCCTATAATCACCTTCCAGACTAATCTTCACAAGGCGGACAATTCCCTTCCAACAGATTTTACATGACAGAAAAAAATCCACCCATGTTATTTTTTTTCTTTCTTCTTTCAAAGGGAGACAACTACCTCCAAAGTTTTCTTTCAATGAGAGACAACATCCCTCCAATGTCAGTGTTCCTTGGAAATTATGTGTCACCTATTGAAAGAAGCATGATTGTAATAGTGTAACAGAAAGACACACACACACACACACACACACATTGGAAAAGAGATCTCTTTGTGTCACCTCTGCTTACAGCAGGTGACATCAAAAACAGTCTAAGCCCTAAGTAACCTTAGTTACAAGGGATCAACTATGTTTCTAAGTTATGGAAAAGAGCCATGAGGTGATCATATTTGCAAGATGAAATTAAATTTTGACAATTAGTTTCAGAGAAGATTATCCACTGAATTATAACATTTTAAAATTATAGAAAGAAATATTAACCAACAAAATATTGTGCATTTGTTTTTAACATAGCCTCAGCTTAAGTAATTACGTCTGAAAAGAAGAGCATATCTGAGAATAGCTACGATATGATTAATATTTTATTAGATCAAATAAGTTAAAATCATTACAATTTCTTCATCAGAAATCTTCCCAAATATTTAAACAAAACTATCACTGAAGGTGATAAATTCACTTGGCATACTACAGCCTCATGCAAAATGACATTTTACGAGAGCACCGCTGATGCCAACACTCATCTGTTTGTTTTTAGTTGTGTGTGGCATCAGTCACACCAACTATAGTACTACGTTTTCAACCCAGGTTCTCCTAGATTTAAAACTGAATAACCTCTCAATAGTGTAAATATGATCAAACAATTGTATATATCTCTACAACATAAGTATACTAGAATTAAGAAAAAATGCTGAAAAATAATATTGTTTAACCTTTTCCCTCATAGAGGATACTATGAAAAGACCTATGCGAACAGCATAAAACCAGATCAGCCTGCGAGTTACTCGCAGGCAGATCAGGTTTTATGCTGTTCGCTGCTCCTCTGTGGTCTGGTAATGAGGATTTTAAAATGGTAAGGTTTGAGTTTGGCTTTCTGCAGATCAGGCTTTATGTGGTACCTATTGAGTGCGTCAAAATGAGTCTGTATGAGGGAAAGGATTAAAAAATAAATACTTACAGGCTACAAAAATTGCCAGTGACATGAAAACATTCTAGGACTTATTTTTCTATGCTGATGTAACTGCAATCGAATGATTTAACTTTTTTCATCATATGATCACTTTACTAAGTGCACAAATAAAGTGTGTTTCGATGCAAAGGTGGCTCGCAAATAAATTTGATAGTAAATGTGCAGTGTTTGGTCATTTTAGGCTGTTACAATAACCCATGTGAATTCCAAAACAAACCATTGTAACATACTAATCATCACATCTATCTATCGACCTCAGATATCCCCAAGGCTTATTTCTTACACTAAAAAATAACCGAAATCTGTATATCTACTATCCGAAATTAATTTGGAGCCTCTTACCTGTGCCGAAAATTTGCATAATTACTTAAATCTATAAATAGAGTCTGTTGTAGAAAAGGTACTGCATGACTACAAACCAAAGCTCCGAAAGCACTGACAGAGCAGGAATGCCGCATTTCTTTTGTTTATCAAAATGAATTTAATTATTGGTGATTGACTTGCAGCTTTTCAAACACTCTTTCATTTGAGACACACACAACTTCAGTGCCTTCAGTGCTTTGATTCTAAAAGGGAGATAAATTAGGTGAAACTGGACCTAAGAACTATAGCCCTTGATGAGAAAGATTGTGATAATGAACATTAACACACAAAGTTTGATGACAGAAGCTTTAATAGTTTAGAAATTATTGTTAGGTTAAAGTTTTCTCAACATCAAAGATGAAAATGATAAAAGCCGTGAGATGGCAATACCTCAACTTTTTTTTCTTTGAAAAACAGTCAAGCTAAAAACAGGAATACTAATCAGTAGATTCAAAATTAAAGAATTTTAAAAAATGAAAAAGCTTTCTCTATACATCATTTGTGTATAGAAATTTCTAAGGGCTATAACTCTAAAAGCTCATACCACCCTCCACAAAATGTCATTTATAGCCTTCCATCATGGTGATCACATTTAAAGAGGACCAGATATTTTATATAATATTATCACTATATTTTATGTATGAAAAGCAGTCAGATATGCATACCGCAATCACTCTAAATTTTGGACACTCTTGTCTGCCATTTTTGGCTCTCCCTTTTAGTTTATGACCATGGAAGTTTGCTTGTTTGCTGGGTGAATTTAACGTCCCAACAGTATTTCAGTCATTTGGAGATGATGTCTACTCGAGACAGATACAGTGCTGCCACACTGCAGTATCACACTGTAGACATGTGGCATGATATCACACCTAGTCACATTATCCTGACACCGGGCCAACCAGTCCTGGAACTACCCTTATAAACTGAATGTTAAGCAAGGGAGGTATATCAGTACCAATTTTTACGAATTGGGTATGTCGAGCCCAGGGATCAAACCCACAACCTCATGTTCCCAAGGCGGACACTCTAAACACTCAGCCTCCAGGGACAGTCCATGGAAGTACACATACATATTTGGTCATAAGAAAGACCACAGTGACTGTTTGCAGCAATTTTTTTTCCTTCTATAAAAAATGGTACTTGAAACTGGACCAGGCTAGAAGGAACCCAAATTGATTTACAATTTGATAGTTGCAAAGTTGATGATTTCTTACTCTACTGAATTCATATCAAAAGTGCTTCTCTTCCACAATATATTTCAATTTCTTGAAAATATAAACCATTCTGTAGAAAAATTGCCAAGTATTCCGTCTTGACCCACATTCTCTCCTCACAAATCAGCAGATTTTCCACAATATTGAGAAAAACAACATTTGTTTTTCACAAATGGGTAACAGACTCATTAACAATTCAAGGAAAGGAATCACTGGTTTGTGAGGATCTCAGCATAATTCAAATTAACTTCCCATCAGTTTAGTGATAAATAATTCATAAATAAGGTTAAACCACATGACACCTTTCTTGTTTTATGAAATCATAATGCAAGCATGTTATTAAGTTGGCATGCACTTTTATTATGGGCTTTAATATATGGCTTTTGTCACCGACAAGTGGTTGTTGTAGTATTGAGGTTTACTGTCGCTGCGATAGTATTTCAATCATATAGCGACGTCCAGCTAATTACTGGTGGAGAAAGACCCCAAGTACAAAGGGGTACCCGGGTAGAACCACCGACCTAACGCAAGCCAGCTGGAAGGCTTCCTCACATGAAAAATCCGAAGTCCCGGGATTCAAACCCACAGCGGTGAGGGGCTGAGAGATTTGTAGTCCACGACTGTAACTGCTAGGTCACTGCTCACCGATAAGTGAATCTATAAGTATAACTCCCAGGTCATGAAACCTACACGATTACCTAGCTGAGCTAACAATATCTGTTCAGAAAATGAAATATTAAAAAATGAAATATTTGGGTATTACAGAAACAAGTAGGATGAGATTCACCCTTAAGTATCTTCATATAACTAAGCTCTAAGAAAGTTTACAGGAATTTAAGTTTATGCAAAATTATCTCCCTTGCTTGGTGCTCACCAAGGGTCAGGATTATGAGACAAGGATTGGTGTCACATCACTTGTATTTAGCATGACACCACAGTGAGGCAGCACCATATTTGTCTCTCCAAATGACTGAAATATTGCTGTTGGGACATTAAAACAGGAACAATTAAAAACAATTAAAAAAAAAAAAAATCAAAAGTTCAACATCGTCTGCTTCAGACTTCAGTTTTCAACTAATCAGATTAACTTATGAAATTGCAACCCTAGACTGGTGAAGACGCCATATTGCTAAACCTGTCATGTGATATCGCAAGCACTGGCTTCAGGGATACCACAATCTATAATTTAACCCATTTCATTAAAGATGTATTTTTTTAAAGTAACGTTTTTCGTGTAATTTGACCTACTTTTGCCACGTTCATTTGACAGGAAACAAAGACTTCACCAACATTAATGCGAGAGAAACTAATTTTTTTTTTTTTTTCTACTGATTATTTTTGAAAGAACTAAAGCCCAGAGTATATTTTCAGTGAAATCCTTTCCTCAAATTGTAAATAACAGTATGTTAATGCATGAACTGCATGAGAAACAAGTAACTGATGTTGCACGCAACACATGAGTTCCCTACCAGTGCCCAGGAGCATAATTTTTCTGTTATCATAGCAACCAGAATTTTGTTCCAGAAATAAAACAAAGTGAGGTGCAGAATCTTCGTACTGCCATCTATTCATAAACCAAATTACATAATGTTATCTTAAAAGGTTTTTAAGTTATTGCGGGATCTAGATTTCCGGACAGACAGACAGATGGACGGATGGACAGGCAGACGGAGGGCAACCTATAGTCCCCTCAGATACACTGGTAGGGGACTAATAAAATGGTTCAACTCAAAAATCCTAGTTTTGGTAGGATATGCAAACAAACAAAAACATCCCTTCCTCCTTATTCAAGAAAAGCTTTGCCTGATGCTGGGCCCGCCTCCAAGGCAGCATTGATAGTTCCTTATCAATCAACCACAGGGAAGCAAAGATCCACAACAATAGAGACTTAAACAGCATGAAACAATCTTCTTAACAGATTCATTTTCTCTAAATAACTTCTTGTTTGTATGGCAATTCAGTATTTTATTGGACAGCAGTATTTGAATTTCAAAGCTGATCAATGAGGACTAACCCAAATTCTTGATATTTTCAGAACTGTATTTAAGCTACTAAGGAAGTCAAACACAAATTAAAGCAATCTGTATCAAAGCTGATTTAAGTACATTTCAATGAAAAACAAGTTTTCTAGTTCCTTGGAAAAAAAAAATATGTTTCCGTGAGAGGGTACTGAAATATAACATACCTGATTGTCTGTGTGTTTTTTGGTAATTTTGTATCCTGAGGCTATAACTTTGAAAGTCACAACTGGATTTTTAAATGTTTTGGCATATACATATATATGACTACAAGTGATAAACAAAAACCCTGATGTCAGACCTGATCTTTTACTTACATATTCAATCATGGTTCAAGGTTATTTCCTCTATTTACTACAGCAGAACTTAGATAAGTCAAAGTTGAAGGGACTAACCTAAAACGTTTGAGACAACGGGCTTCAACTTATGTGTGGTCTATATCAATGGTAGAACTGTCAAGTCTTTGAACACTAGATAAGGCTTCGTTGCATCAACTTTCGGTTTTACGTGATTTTATACAAGTATACATACATTTATTTGTATATGAAGCGGTTATCTCATTGTTTTCAGGTGTGTTGGAAACTAAACATGAAGATAGTTTTCTATAAAACACATTTATCTGTAAGCAAAATATGCAAATGAAAAGGATAAAAAAAAAAAAAAAAAAATTGCTGACATAATTCAAATATAAAATGGGTACTGAGTTATAACAGAGTTGATAATTAATCAATGTGTTTCATATCCAGATGCCCAGTTTGGGTACTGGGTCTTTCACTAACCAGCACATCATGATCAGTGGAAACAACCATGATAGAAACAAAGTCAAATGATTACACGGTAGTTTAAAGTGAGTGATTACAATGAAACATTGTCTTCACATACAGGAGCCTAAGCAGACCATTTAAAGATACAGCTTTTGTGTAATTTGAACCTGTCATACAGATTTGTCGCCTCCAAGGCAGCCGTAAAGGTGTGAAAAACATTATGCCATATTCGAAGTTGTGAAAACACTCAAAGGGCTTCAACTTATTTACAGTAAAATGTATTCAAATCATGTACGGATCACAGAAAACGTTAAAAATTGACACATAAAAGTTAACTGGTCCTAAAGTTGACAAAAAAGTTTACTGTATTAACCCTTTCCCTCATAGAGGAAACCATGAAAAGACCTATGCGAACAGCATAAAACCAGATCAGCCTGTGAGTAACTCGCAGGCTGATCAGGTTTTATGCTGTTCGCTGCTCCTCAGTGGTCTGAAAATGAGGATTTTGTAATTAAATTTTGTAAGGTTTAACTGTGGTTTTCTGCAGATCAGGCCTTATGTGATACCTATTGAATGCGTCAAAATGAGTCTATATGAGGGAAAGGGTTAAAGATATGTAGCTGTATAGATTTAAGCCAAAATATTCTGAAAGTTCTGTTTCATATCCTGATTTATTTATCCTAAACTTTTGATTTTTTTATCATTGATCAACTACTTAATCCCTGTATCTGAAATTCTAAGTGTAATTTAAATCCTGAATCTAAAATTACAAGTGTGAATCCAGAATCTAAAATTACAAGTGCAAATCCTGAATCAAAAATTGCAAGACTTAGTGTATATTAAAACCCTCGATCTAAATTACAAGTGGAAACCCTGAGTTTAAACTTATAAGTACGAATCCTGACGAAAACCTGATGAAGGTTGAAAATCATGAAGAATAAACAGACTTATGGTCCACAATGCTATGTCAATCATCCTCCCCACTCTTGTTCCACTCTTTTTCAATTTTTAATTAATTACTTTTCATCCTTTTTGGTATCTTTTTACTAACTTTGCCTGCATCCCTTAGCTTCCAATTTTCTTTGGCAAAATTACTAACTTCATTTTTCTTTTTTGTTTGTAATTAATATCAAACGGAGGATACCTGCTTTGGGGTTTACAGCTTAAACCTGGACACATGTAACTATGTGAGCAATCTCATTAAAATCATATCCTAATTAATTGTGCTCCTCTGCTATCCGTGACAGGGATCTGACAAAATTGTATTAAAGGTCATGTCTGATTGACCTTTGAAGTAATTTATATGCATAAACAAGTGCTGAAGTTTAAACCAATTAAATAACATGTTTCAAATTGATTTCAGTAAAACATTAATAATGGATGCTTAACTGCTGTGAAAAAAGTTCTTACTAAATTACGCAGCCTAGAATTAAAGCCTGAACAAAAAGAAGTTGATTAGGTGTTTTCAAAACTGTGTGGTTAAGTTCTCCCAACAGGATTTGTTCATTATATTGATGCAGTTACTTCCCCTGGCTATAAATAACAATTTGATTGGCTTACACAAAGGTCAATCTGAGACAACCTTCTACATGATATGGTCAGATTCAGTTAACGAAATATGAGCAAATATACTGGATCTGATTTTAATGAGATTATTATGTGAGAATTGTTAGTATTGTCTGTTTGCTACACAGATTAATTGTACTCTGTGTAACCACTCATTGACCTTGAAATCTCTAATTCTCTATCTCTAAATATTACTCTCTAAACCACACCAACTGTAAACCAGAACCACTGTAAATCAGAACCAATGTATCTCTAAACCACACCCCCTGTAAACCAGAACCAATGTATCTCTAAACCACACCCCCTGTAAACCAGAACCACTGTATCTCTAAACCACACCCCCTGTAAACCAGAACCAATGTATCTCTAAACCACACCCCCTGTAAACCAGAACCAATGTATCTCTAAACCACACCCCCTGTAAACCAGAACCACTGTATCTCTAAACCACACCCCCTGTAAAGCAGAACCACTGTATCTCTAAACCACACCCCCTGTAAACCAGAACCACTGTATCTCTAAACCACACCCCCTGTAAAGCAGAACCACCGTATCTCTGAACCACACCCCCTGTAAACCAGAACCAATGTATCTCTAAACCACACCCCCTGTAAACCAGAACCACTGTATCTTCAAACCACACCCCCTGTAAAGCAGAACCACGGTATCTCTGAACCACACCCCCTGTAAACCAGAACCACTGTATCTCTAAACCACACCCCATGTAAACCAGAACCAATGTATCTCTAAACCACACCCCCTGTAAACCAGAACCACTGTATCTCTGAACCACACCCTCTTTAAACCAGAACCACGGTATCTCTAAACCACACCCCCTGTAAACCAGAACCACTGTATCTCTTAACCACACCCCCTGTAAACCAGAACCACTGTATCTCTGAACCACACCCTCTTTAAACCAGAACCACGGTATCTCTAAACCACACCCCCTGTAAACCAGAACCAATGTATCTCTAAACCACACCCCCTGTAAACCAGAACCGCTGTATCTCTGAACCACACCCCCTGTAAAGCAGAACTACTGTATCTCTAAACCACACCCCATGTAAACCAGAACCAATGTATCTCTAAACCACACCCCCTGTAAACCAGAACCACTGTATCTCTAAACCACACCCCCTGTAAACCAGAACCACTGTATCTCTAAACCACACCCCCTGTAAACCAGAACCACTGTATCTCTAACCACACCCCCTGTAAACCAGAACCACTGTATCTCTTAACCACACCCCCTGTAAACCAGAACCACTGTATCTCTGAACCACACCCTCTTTAAACCAGAACCACGGTATCTCTAAACCACACCCCCTGTAAACCAGAACCACTGTATCTCTTAACCACACCCCCTGTAAACCAGAACCACTGTATCTCTGAACCACACCCCCTGTAAACCAGAACCACTGTATCTCTGAACCACACCCCCTGTAAACCAGAACTACTGTATCTCTAAACCATACCCCCTGTAAACCAGAACCACTGTATCTCTAAACCACACCTTCTGTAAACCAGAACCACGGTATCTCTAATCCACATCCTCTGTAAACCAGAACCACTGTATCTTTTTCCCAACTAATCTGTTAGTTTGTACCCCCCCCCCCCCCCATTAAATTGGGAAAACCCATATTTGCTGAGTTCCGTATAACATCTATTTTACTCATTTATCTTTTATCCTGTCATTTTCAGCAATGAAGCCATATCTGCTGTGAAAATCCCCCCCCCCCCCACCAAACACGTTCAAATCCACAACCTTTTGATCCGAAGTCAGATACGTTACCACAGCACCTATTTTCTTCTTATTGAGTGAATTCATGTTCGTGTAATAGAGTCTTAAACTGATCCTAAGACACAGCAGTATAAGTTCTTTTCATATTAACTAGAATTTTTCAAATGATTGCATCAAAAATATGTGTAAAATAATGAAAACTCTGTATTGTTACATCTCCGTATTGCTGCTTTTGACCCAAATAGCACACCATACTCCTAAACTCTACCTGAACCCTGAGCTAAAGGCGGACACCAGATGTATACATACACACCACTGCATTATCAGGTTCCAGTATAACAATAAACATCCTTACTTATAAGCCTCATTTAAGAAGTCTTCCCATCTTTGTGCGCTGAACTTTGTGCATTAACTAAAAATTGTGCACAGTTCTGCATCAAGTTTTCAGAAAACCTGTATTAACAAGTAACTGGTGTTGCAGGCAACACATGAGTCCCCTACCAGTGAGGTACATAATTTTCCCATTACTATGTGACATTGTGATCAAATCAATTCATGCATGCAACTGAATAAAGTACAAAAAAGAGAGCTATATATAACTTGTACAGTACATCACTACCTCTGCAACTTTTGTCGGTGAAATGAAACAAGATTATGAGGCTGTCATCTGTGACTTGATGAATATCAATTTACTAATTTAACCCTTTCCCTAATATAGACTCATTTTGACGCACTCAACAGGTACCACATAAAGCCTGATCTGCAGAAAACCACAGTTAAGCCATACCAAATTTAATTATAAGGTTCTCATTTCCAGACCACTGAGGAGCAACGAACAGCATAAAACCTGATCAGCCTGCAAGTTACTCGCAGGCTGATCTGGTTTTATGCTGTTCGCATAGGTCTTTTCATGGTTTCCTCTATGAAGGAAAGGGTTAAAAATAGGAGGGAGAGAGCAAAACTAGGCTAAGTGCTTATGTATGTATGCACTTAGCCTAGTTTAGCTCTCACCCCTTAAATTTATTATTTCAATGGTATATAAATTATATTATTATGTTCAGATTGTGTAAAATCTTGAGCTACAAAATCATATGAGCAGAGTTCCTGGAACAAGAGGGCCAAGATGCCCCTGTGTCGCTCACCTGTGTAAGATGTCTTTGTTAGGCATAATGACAAAAAATCTGGCATCTAAAGTGTTTTTCTAACATTTGACTAAGTGACCTACATTTTGATCCTATCTGAATTTGCACTCAACTGGGAATTCATGCAGTCATCATTCATATCATTTTAATGAAGACTGGTACAAAAATGTAGACCTCTAGAGTGTTCACAAGTTTTTTCTAAGATTTTACCTGGTGACCTAGTTTTTGACCCCACATGACCCAATTTCAAACTCATCCAAGATATTATGTAGACAAACATCCTGACCAAATCTATTGAAGATAATGGGCTAAAACTGTGGCCTCTAGAGTGTTCACAAGTTTTTTTTCTAAGATTTGACCTGGTGACCTAGTTTTTGACCCCACATGACCCAATTTCAAACTCATCCGAGATATCATGTAGACAAACCTCCTGACCAAGTTTCATGAAGATTGGGCTAAAACTGTGGCCTCTAGAGTGTTCACAAGGTTTTTCTAAGATTTGACCTGGTGATCTAGTTTTTGACCCCACATGACCCAATTTCGAGCTTATCCGAGAAATCATGTAGACAAACTTCCTGACCAAGTTTCATGAAGATTGGGCCAAAACTGTGGCCTCTAGAGTGTTCACAAGCAATTTGTTGTCAACGGATGACGCACGAGGGACATAAAGTTGCTGGCTTTAACACTCACTCAGCCCCTCACACCGTGTGGGTTCGAATTTTCATTTGGATTTTCATGTGAGGAAGCCTTCCAGCTGGCTTGCGGTAGGTCGGTGGTTCTACCCGGATGCCTCTGTGCATTCGGGGTCTTCCTCCACTTTCAATTAGCTGGACGTCGCTATATGATTGAAATGCTGTCGAAGCAACGGTAAACTCAAATAGTCAAGTCACTTTATCTCATTTAGTTCAATTTTGATGCATTGGCAAACAGAGCAGACATGCAAAAGTGTTTTGAAAGTACTGCAGGAATTTTAACAATTATATCTCACGTTTTGTAAAAATTATTCAATTTTGTGTAAAAGTTTGCACTCCACTAAGAATATCACTGCTCTATTATATAAACAAGACTAATTTTGAGAGGTGTCAACATGGTCTAGATGATTGTTTAAACAGATACAAGAATTCTGGTTTTAAAACAGTTAAAGACATTGTTAGACAAGTATGGATTTTCATAATGTATTCCAAAAACCAAGACATCATTGAAAGAAAATATTTTCCTTCAGTTTTCAAACAACACATTTATATTGATGATTTACCCAGGAATGGCACTGATCATTAAACGAATCCATATCAACATTAAAAAAAAACCATACTTTAATATTGTGCCAAATAATTTGAGACATTTTAATAAAGAAAATGAAAATATTGCACATGCCCTAAAAATGACAATGAGAGCAATTTTCCAGAAATCCTCTCTAGAAAAAACAGATATTATTTGTTCTGTGATAAGAAAAGATATTGAAGATGTATTTTGTTTTATTTGCATATCTCCTAGACATGATGAATTAGGAACATACAGCAACATTGGATTTTATGTTAAACCATCACTGGATGAAAAACATTAATTATACTAATTCTAAAGATAAGCAAACTCTCATTAATCTTGCACTTTTTTTATTCACAATTAAAATTCATTCAATTTCATTACTGTAGCTGAAGGATGAGTTCATTCTCTTATATTGCTAATTAATATCGTTATCTTTGTAAAGATTAATCTTAATTAGAATGCATGTAATTGTATACATGTCCATCATTGTGACCAATTATATTGCATTGTTTACATTGTAAAACGTATGACAATATACAAAATTAATGTACAAGTGAGAGAAAAAAAAAATCTGTTCAATTCAATTTGGCAGATACAGCTCAGACAGGAAAGTAAAATCCTTAGTGTCTTTAACCATTTAACCCTTTCCCTCATATAGACTCATTTCAACGCACTCAACAGGTACCACACAAAGCCTGATCTGCAGAAAGCCAAACTCAAACCTTACCAAATTTAATTACAAAATCCTCATTTCCAGACCACTGAGGAGCAGCGAACAGCATAAAACCTGATCAGCCTGCAAGTTACTCGCAGGCTGATCTGGTTTTATGCTGTTCGCATAGGCCTTTTCATGGTGTCCTCTATGAGGGAAAGGGTTAAAGATCAATTGCTCAATGCATAATTTGTATGCGAGGGCTTGGAGCAAAACTATTGTAACTAAATATAGATGAAGCAGCAGTTACAGTAGTTTTGTAGCAAGCATATTCAGAAGGTAAAGGGTTAAGATGTCCTAAGTTTTTCTATATAACCAATTTTCCTAAACTCCTTTATTCAAACGTTTTTGAGATAAAATCCATGGTATGGAATATCATGCAATATGGAGGATGATTGTTTGTTTTGGTGTAAGATTGATTAATACTTTCACTGAGTGAACATACAAAGTGATATTTTCTCAAGTGGTGAACCACAAGTGAAAATGCATCTTTTAATGTTCACGAATGAAATAATACATCGACCTTTCACCAAAACAAACAATTTTTCTTTTTATTTAATGCTTTAAAGGCCAGAAATTAGCTGTGTAATTCAGAAAAGACATCAAAATTGGTAGGATATTAGACCTCCCATGCGTAACATTTTTTATGACATCATTTCTTCTGTAAAACCCAGCACAATTGACGCTCTGATCAGTTTATTACGTAGAGTCAGATTCAAGTTCCCAATAATTTCACTGTTTTCCTGATTGTAAATTTCACAGTTCAAAACAGTGAAATGGTCAGGATATAATCCACTGATATTTCTCTATAATCCACCGAAAATCACTAAATAAATAAACTCAATATCTTTATTGCAGTTTAATAATAACATTAAGCCCCTAATGTTTACATCCATATATTGTTCCAGTACCTCATGTTCTCATGTCTCTTGGGTCTTGTCTAATACTTCAACAAAGGAAAGCAGGAAGCTCCCAATTTCTTAATCTTTTAATCAAAGCTTTGCAGCGCATTGCTGTATTCACTGAATTAAGAATCATGGCTGAAGTAAAATGTCACGTATTTCTGGGTTAACATTGCTGTTGTAAACAGATACTGATTAATTCATCATAGATAAAATCATAATACCAAAATGAAATAACAGATTGGATATGTAAGGACATAACTGAACTCTAAATAATTAAACAATACCATTCGAGAACAAGAGTGTTCTCTGGAACACATGACTGTGTCACCTGCTGAAGCATGATGGAAAAAGTGTAACGGACAGATGGATATGCGGCCAGATTGGAGTAAGGGGCCATTTCTTTTGTTATTTTCTTTTGTTGGTTAAAGGGCCCTTAATTCTATTGTTACGGAATGAAGTCTATAGATTACAGCAGACAACACAAAAACTGATATACCAACAATGAGACTAATTAAAGAGTGCACTTTTTTGTGTAATTGTGCAGATGTATGAAATAGTGTGATAGAAGACCAAAAATGCAAATAAGCAGTGAGACTGAAAAAACAAGTATCTGGTGTTGCACACAACACATGAGTCCCTTATTGGTGAAGTGCATAATTTTCCCATTACCATAGCAACCAGAATTTGCTCAGAGAAAAAAAAAGTGACATGGAGAATCTATTCATATACCAAGTTTCATAACATTATCTTAAAAGGTTTTTAAGTTATCGCGGATTTATCAGGTCATGGGTTTATCAGGTTTATCAGGTCATGGGTTTATCAGGTTTGTCAGGTTTGTCAGGTCATGGGTTTATCAGGTTTATCAGGTCATGGGTTTATCAGGTTTATCAGGTCAAGGGTTTATCAGGTTTGTCAGGTCATGGGTTTATCAGATCATGGGTTTATCAGGTTTATCAGGTCATGGGTTTATCAGGTCATGGATTTATCTGGTTTATCAGGTCATGGGTTTATCAGGTCATGGGTTTATCAGGTTTGTCAGGTCATGTGTTTATCAGGTCATGGGTTTATCAGGTTTGTCAGGTCATGGGTTTATCAGGTTTATCAGGTCATGGGTTTATCAGGTCATGGATTTATCTGGTTTATCAGGTCATGGGTTTATCAGGTCATGGGTTTATCAGGTCATGGATTTATCTGGTTTATCAGGTCATGGGTTTATCAGGTCATGGGTTTATCAGGTTTGTCAGGTCATGGGTTTATCAGGTCATGGGTTTATCAGGTTTGTCAGATCATGGGTTTATCAGGTTTGTCAGGTCATGGGTTTATCAGGGTTTATCAGGTCATGGGTTTATTAGGTTTGTCAGATCATGGGTTTATCAGGTCATGGGTTTATTAGGGTTTATCAGGTCATGGGTTTATCAGGTTTGTCAGGTCATGGGTTTATCAGGTCATGGTTTTGATCCTGTCAGCAATATACTGAAGTAATTCAAAATGGTACTCAGGTAGCATTCTGCTTGGTGCTCAATATGAT
This sequence comes from Solen grandis, assembly GCA_021229015.1. Taxonomy (NCBI): domain Eukaryota; kingdom Metazoa; phylum Mollusca; class Bivalvia; order Adapedonta; family Solenidae; genus Solen; species Solen grandis. The sequence goes on from CM037781.1 coordinate 51,057,935, forward strand.
TAAGAAATAGTTCCAGGACTAATTCAAGCCAGACATCAGGATATTAGGACTGGATATAACGCTACATGTCTAGGTATAATACTGGAATTTGACAGCCCTATGTCTGCTTCTAGTAGTCATGGTCTCTAAAATGATTGAAATATTGTTGGTGGGATGTAGATCTCCAAACCTAACCTCGTCAACATGATTTCCAAGGAAGAGGAACTATTCAGAAAGTTAGAAACATCTGAAATATAAACATGAAAAGGTTCTTACTTTGGTAATGAACAAGGAGATTTTTTAAACACATTGCATGAGAAATTGTCTGCAAAATAATGGAATATTTTGCATGTCAAACCGATTACTTTGGAGCGTCTCTAGAGTTCTGCTGTTTCACACAGATGCCTGCACAAATCTTTGTCTTTTCTGATTCACTCCTGAATTTTAACATGCATTTTAAAGATTTGGAGATGGGATTTCCACATGAATTCAGAACTGTGACTAGGGCTGCCATTAAAAATCTCAATATCAATGTTGACAATTTTTGTCGTCCGACCATCCCATAATTTTTTTTTAAAATACTGATTTATTGTTCTTGAATAATAAAAATAATCCACTCTCAAAATTATAACAATGATTTCAGATTCATGAATTTTTTGTCTGCAAATTAATTATTTCATTAAATTAATGAAGAGAACAACATCAATTATTAATCCCATGTAGCTTGATCTCTCTTGAATGATATTAATGGATTAGAAAATTTTAGTGCAAAGAATTCAGAATTAAAAGCTTTATCTTTTAATTTAAACCTGTAAAAAACGAAAGGAAATAAATCTCTTAAACAATTTATTTTATGTACAAAATGATTGATATTGAAAACCACAGGAAAATTGTAGTTTGAAATTTGACTCACACTTTTCATTTAATTTGCATTCTCTATGCAGACAATAGCTTTGTTCCAGGAGACCTAAGAAACCAAAGCAACATTTAAGAAACTTTTGGTTTAACCCTTTCCCTCATTGACTCATTTTGACGCATCCAGTAGGTATCACATAAAGCCTGACCTGCAGAAAACCACAGTTAAACCTTACCAAATTTAATTACAAAATCCTCATTTCAAGACCACTGAGGAGCAGCGAACAGCATAAAACCTGATCAGCCTGCGAGTTACTCGCAGGCTGATCTGGTTATAAGCTGTTCGCATAGGTCTTTTCATGGTGTCCTCTATGAGAGAAAGGGTTAAAGGGCAGACGGCTTTGTATTTTGGGAAGCTAATTAAGTATTCAATTCTTCATGCCATTCCATTATCACTTGCAGAGGCAACCAAACCAAACTGAAAACCAAATACCAACTCTGTAGCTATATAATGCTTCAATCAAACAATATATTGATGTTAAAAAGGAAGATATATTGCCAATATTCAAATTTCAGTATAGATTATACATTTATTTTCATCAGAGTCTATCAATCTTCTTCCTAAATCATCTCTTATAAAAACATCCTAAGTGACAGGAAGTCTGGCTATTTATTCACTTCAAAGTTTAATTTTAAAGCTCATTTTCTTATGTCAGTATAGGAAATTATTTTTAAAGTTAGTTCTAGTTAGATTAACTTAAAAAGCTTTAAAACAGGCATACCAACTGAACCATCACATTGTCTCTATTAGCACACCTTCATGTTTCTTGTAGCTCCGAAAAAATTCTATTATTTGGTTCAGCATACAATTAACTATTCACACATACAAAGATCAATGCCATTTGTCATAATCACTTAAAATTAGTTTATTAAGGTGTAAAAGACACTAAGTAGGATCATTATAGTACTGTTGCTAAGGTGTATCATATAAGTTAATTAGGAGTTAAATGGTACATGGGATTGACTACTTATTCTGAATAAGTAGTCTTAATGATGTAGAAAATTTTCTAAATGACTGCATTTTCACCTTAATGTCTTTTTTAGCAGAGTAAAAAGCAGAAGAAAACAGGATTTTGTTAAGTGGACACCCACTTGCCCGTGCTGGGTTAAAATCACTGTGGGCAAGTGATTTTTCAAAGGAGATAGCCCGGCGGGCAAGTTTATTTATTTAAATGAATCTTTCGAGTTTTTTTTTTTAATTTTCTATAGTATATCAGGGGAAAAAATGCTTGCAAATTCTCTTTGATACATTTTAACTTAAATCCACCTTAATATTGCACATATTTAGTTTTATACATTAACAAACACCAATTAACTTCAAGATCGGGCAACCTGTTTCCACTGGGAGCTAGTAGATGTTCAAAGTAACCTGCCCCCTGGACAAGTGAAAGTCAAATCCTTAAGTAAAACCCCTGGAAAAGTCACTAGGTCGTCATTTAGATCTACATTAATTTGTATTAAGTACAGCATTGATACAATATTTATGTTTATGATCAAAATTTAACTTATCTTATCTATTCTGTACTTTACTGAGACTCTCTGTATCCTTTATGTCTGATCAGTAATATAAAGTCTATAAACAGTTACAGATTATCAGAGGAAGTCATTATGTCATGAGCAGGCAGACATCATTTATAAGGTCATAAGCAGACATCATTATGAGCAGACGTCATTATCACAGCAGGGAATCATGTGACTTTTGTGGTAATGTGTACTCAGACAATATGGTGAACTAAAACTTTTGATTTTAGACCTATTTTTCAGGTAATTAATATTATATCATTCATTACTTACGTATAGTATCTGCCTTTACTGAGACAAGCATAATAACACTATGCAAGCAAAACTTTAACCAAGTATCTTAGTTAGAAAAGGGTCATAATTTGAAAAAATTCAGTCCAAAAGTTATCTACCTTGGTTCTGTGATGTCCCTGAATACACTCCTTAACTTTCTAGTCAGCACCATAAAAAATTTTGAGATATAAGCTATATAGTCTAAGCTTGTATGCAAAACTTTTTAACCAAAATTTCAAGTTGAAAAGGGGCCATAATTTATATTAAATTCAGTCAAGAGTTATCTAACTTGGTTGTCTGATGCCCCTGAACATATTTATAAACTTTCAAGTCAATACCATAAATGGTTATTGAGATATAAGGTTGATAGTAACTTGCACGCAAAACTTTAACCAAAAGCTACAATGCCAAGGCTGGTGCCATTGCAAGAGCAACTACAATAGCTTTCATATTCTTCGAATAGTCAAGCTAAAAATAAGGTATAACTGATAACAGTTCTGCTTTAGCTGCCACAGGTCTTTTACGTAAGAATAAATGATATTATATAAAATTACCTGAAAAATTGGTCTGAATTGAAGATAAGTCCATCTTATTGTCAGTACTCGACTCCCGTGATTATGTCATGAGCAGACATCATTTTGTCATGAGCAGACAACATTATGTCATGAGCAGACAATATTATGAGCAGACGTCATTATGTCTAAGCAGACGTCATTATGTCATTATGAGCAGATTTTAATGAGTAGACATCATTATTTCATTATAAGCAGACAACATTATGTCATGAGCAGACAATATTATGAGCAGACGTTATTATGTCTAAGCAGACGTCATTATGTCATTATGAGCAGACGTTTTAATGAGTAGACATTATTATTTCATTATAAGCAGACAACATTATGTCATTAATATTATGAGAAGATATTATTATGAGCAGCGTACAGACCTTCAGTCAGGGACTGAATATTAAAAAAAAAAAAATTCAATGTAAACTTTGAATAAGTAAAAAACAAGATTAGATGACTTACACATTTCAAATATTACTCCAGACAACCCAAGAGTTTTGAACTTTAAAAATCCAGTGACAACAGAATTCCTATCAAGTTTTGTTCACTATACCACTTATTTATAGTCACACCTATATTCCAGTTATTCCAATATTTAGTTTTGAATTCTCCTCATCAGTATTTCGAAGAATTAAAAACATCGAACATAAATCCTTGAAAACAGTAAAAATATCAAATCTTTCTGAAAATTCCAAAATGAACCAAGTCTACATTATTCAGTTGCTAATTCCATAAGAAATAATATTAAGAAAATAAAACTTGGAAACACATCTAAGATATCACATTTTGTTATGATTTAAATTCAACTAGACCACATTAAATGACCACTGGCCACATCTGTATTGTGCAGTATGTAGATATTTGATGGAAAAAGGTGAAGAACCCCCGCTGGACATGGCGACCACTGCTTGAACTTCAATGTCTGACCACACCACCACACGGCAGCTTACCAATACAATTGTTAGGTTCATGTCCTCACTGGCTAAAAAAATTCACCACAGGTAATTGAGGAATTGTTTGAACATTTTTTTTTTGTTCCTAAAGAGAGTACATTTTAAGTTATCACGGCTTTTAGACAAAAGGTCTGTTGCCTTGGTTACTTATTTAATCAAACATCAGTTTTGAGACATCAAATAAGGAATTATGAGAAACTGGTAGATGATTTATCTTTGATAGAGTTTTCTCCTGTGTATGCTGCATTGCTTGAGGGCTAAATTAAATGTCTAACCTATTATGGCATATTGGTAAAGTAAGGCCTCTGCTCCTGTAGTGAACCTGGCTCAACTGCATAACTGGAACCTGTTGGAGACAGGTTCAAGCTTCCTTTCAACAATTTTCACTGCTGTTACATTAGTCATGCAGCTGACATAGGTCACAAAGTATGATATTATTAGCACAAAGTCCAGCCCTTGAGAGGAGGTGGAGCCCCCTCTGGTCATGTGATCAGCCTACAGAGGGAGTCTGTGGTTCACACATACCCTTAACCATGCTAAATAAATTTCTTTATTGGATATATCCTTTCCTCATTTTGGACTGTACCATTAGTTTCTTATGGGGATGATTGCTGAAAATTTATAGACCTAATAACAAACAGAGCAGACCATGATCAGATTGCATGGATGTGCATGCTGATCTTGGTCTGCACTGGTTGCAAAGGCAGTCACATCGTAAGAGTTAAACCTAATCTCAAGCTTAAAACTGACCTCAATATTGGAGCCCAGTTATATCCGTGTGTTACTCAGATCTTTCATAGGAAGATGTCATTATTGCAGTTGGCTTGTAGTAAGGTTGAACTCCTCTGATGCCGATCATGTACACATTGTCTGATGCCAGTGTTTTCCATATACCAGTCTGTTCTACAGAAAAGACTAAAACATCAAAGATATTTTAAGCGTTTGGTTCCAATTGGTGTGTATTTTTTCATAATTAGAATTTTTATTCGATTTCAATGTATAAGAAATAATATATCTATTATGCTCATAAATGATGGAAAAATTAGAAAAATAATCAAAGGAAATGTCAATAAATATCACTTCAGATCTAATATGTCAACATTTGACTCTCGTCGTCTAGAAAAGTCAGAAATTGAAAAACTGCAGGAACTACTGTTTGGCTCTATTTCTTACGGTATGTTGCATTAGTAAGAAAATATCGTCAAACAAAACATGTTATTTTCACAACAAAACATGGCAAATTATCATATTTTGCTTATTTCAGTTCAGAGTGAAATATGCTAATGAGTCATTTCAAATTTGAATATTTTATATCTGAACAGTAAAATATGTTTATACTTTGCCTAAATATTGCTTTGGGGTCAATGATAATTTCATATAAAAAGGAAAAATGGTACCCTAAGTTATTTATTAGAGAACACATAGTTGAGTGGAAAACCTAAGTGATAGAAAATCATGTCATGTGAAAATAGTGAACACTTTTAAGTAACTCTTGTGTTTGTCTGGGATATTCTGGCTGGGTATCCAACTTGGCCAAGATATTGTGTCTAAACACATTGTGACCAAGTTTGGTAAAGACCAGGTCACGTTTGTTAATTAGAGTTAAAGAGCAGACAACCTGAGTGGATGCCATCTGCCGCCAGTGAATCCATAATGTCTAGTCATTTTACGGGCATATAAATGAATCTGCCGCCAGTGAATCCATAATGTCTTGTCATTTTACGGGCATATAAATGAGGTCAATCATCCATAGAAAAGGAAGAAATCAGTGCCTCAAAGACCAGCTCCTAGGCAGAACCTCATAATGCCTTTAAGCAGGTGCCATCAATTCTCTATATCCATGCCACAAAAACCTACAGACTACTGATTGTCTGACACAGGTGTGCCATCTTAGTGGGCAAAGGTGAGAAATCCAGACAATTCTCTGAGAAAACAAGACAGGCAATCTGGCAGACAAAAAGTAGGCAGCTAGTCATCTCAAGTACAGTTAGTGTTGGCTAAGTCACTCTTGAATATTTCTGGAAAGTATTGTTGCGCTCTTGCTTCAGTTTGACAGTATATCATGCCACATAGCAACATCAAATCAATTAAAATGACACCACAAGCTTATCCCTGCCCCCAAACATTTGTCAGAAGTTGTTAAACAAAAGTTACTATTGATAGGAAGTTTCATGTGAATTTACTTGTTGGACCTTGAAGTTTAAATTTATTGGTTAAACCATTATGAAAGAATCAGTTGTAACATCAATTAGACCCCGAGTGTATAGCTCCTTAGTAATTCCACCAACCTGGTACAAGCCAAAAGGAACATTTCCTCAGAAGAAAAAGCCAAATAACCAGACCAAGTGCACTTAATAGTTGCTTGCATGAGCAGTTGTACGATTATATTGCAGTGCAAAGAATATAAGCAGGGTAGCAATTAACATGAGATAACAGTCACCTTCATTGAACGCATGGCTGGAATTGGCTGGAATCCCAACTCACTGTGATAATGGGTAAAGTGAGAAACAATAAAATAACTATTACAGGATGTTAAGCATGCCTTAAGTCTCCTGAGAAGTACAAGCAACTGCCTATGGGCCTGATTTTTGTCATTTACGTCGCATCTGTCTAAAAATTCAAGGTCGGAAAATTTTTCCATGCTGCACTCTACCCCTTTGTGTCTGGCTGCATCAAATGATGTCAGACACACAGGTGTCATGTCTCGATTCAGTGCGGAAATTCAGGTCTAGTGTGGCTGGCTACAAGGTCTTGTATCACCTGTGACATCCCGCCCAAACAATTAACACTATAAGACACTGGAGACAGATTACCCATTTACAAGAAAAGACATGCAGAATTGATTGGGGGATAAAAATAATAGAGAATGTAAATCGGTTATATAATTTATGAATAATTACGTGTGAAGTGTTTCATTCTGGGAGATCAAAATTATAAGGTATAGAATCTGATAGATACTCAGTTTGGTAAAGTGTCCCCTCCACCCCAATCAGCTGAGAAGATATGAAGCAGACTATAACTATATTTCAGCCATAAGGAGACAGTGAAACAGACTATAATAAGCTACAGATATATACAATGTTTGGCCCAGTACCAGTCTCAAATTGTGTCTAAGGCAAGTGTTTTGTTAAAATAATTACATATATCAAAGAAATTGTAATTTAGCCATGATTATTTATGAAAATTTCTTGAATGTACCAAGCACAAGAGTATGTCGTCTGCTGAAGCATGATGGAAAAAGTGTGACTTACAAGTGTGACAGAAAAAGTGTGATGGACAGACAGACAATGGAAAAGTGATCCCCATGCGTCACAGGTGATACAATAAGTATAATTTAGCTACATGGTTGTCATATCAACAAGCAATATCA
>CM037781.1:51065611-51115611 GCA_021229015.1 Solen grandis
TTTTCTACCAAACCAACTTCTACTCTGCCCTATTCTTCTCCTATGTTTTTTTTTTTGTTTTTTTTCCCTCAGTATCAAGGTCATTTGATGTTTTTTTGTGTCAGTTCTTATGTAATTCGGTGTCTTTTTCAACATGTAATGAGCTGGATTCTGCTTTAAATGACTTATATACAGTCGCTTAACTCAAAAACATTAACTTAAGGTGGTCCATCTCTTACACAATGCATTCAAACTGACTGAAGACTAGATTGCCCACCAACAATTAACTGTTTATTCCCCCCTTAGGAAACGTAACAATATTTGCATGCTTATATATAGCTGCTAGCTGTACATAATTGCTGTTTATTTTATTGTTACTTATTTTCAGTTTAAGCTTTTCATACATCAGGTGATGTGAATATTTGCAATTGAAAAGCCTTTTTTTCACACTTGTCAAAAAAAAACATGTTTGAAGAATGATGGCATAAATTCAAATTCTAGAAAATGTAATACAGTAAAGACTGTCTACATTGACTTTTATAGGGAGACAGAAGAAAAGGTCATTGTACACAGGGAGTCACAATACAAAGACTGTTGTTTTAGGATGTTTACCACTGGCGGATTCATGAGGGACACACCCAGCACGCTACCCTCTAAAATTCCCCAACCATACATAAATGTAGACACACATTCCCCCCCAAAAAACTCACAAAAATGCACTATTTCACAGCTTTAAATTTAAAAAATTTACTTCGGAGTTCCCCAGCCGAAACTACATCCTTCTTATGGCTCAGGCAAAGTGGCCGTCACTGCCTAATTTTTTTTTAATATAGCTTGCCCCCCACAACCTGAACTCCTAGATCCAGCTCTGTTTACTATATAGAAATTAAACTTTTCTATAGTTAAATTATTTCATTACAGAAAATATTAATTTTTTTTGTTAAATATGTATATTATTTCTATTTTTTAATGATTTAATTTTGTAAAATCTTCCACGAAATTAGTGACTCTTGAAAATAAATGGTTGCACATTATATTGCTTTGTTCCTGTTTGCTTTGGTCGTGTCAGCAACAGAGGCTCTATGTAAGGACCACACAAGTGTCGATCATACTGTTTTACTCTTGTGAAAAGATATCAAAAGTATCTATAAAAAATCTGAATCCTCAAATTGAATTCTTTACAATTTTTTTTTTAAGTACCATCATAATCCTCCAACTTTAAGGTGGCAGGGTAGGGGGTATTTCTGATCACCTGATTAAGATAATACAAACATCCAGTATCTTCTATATTTGGAAGCTTTGAACAATGTTATGCATTTGAAATATGGAATATATTTACATAATATCATTTTATCTATTACTGTATCTGTTTGCGTCAATGCACATTTGTCTAATTATGTAGTTTTATTGTCCTCTGTAGCAGATGTAAGACTGAATTAAATGACTTGTATAATTGCATTTGAAAGCTGCTGGATTCAATCGCTGCCAAAAATTTGATGTTTGGTCCATTTATTTGGTGTCTGTAACTTATCTAAGCTATATTGTATGGCTGCACAATATACAAAGGAAAATTTTCTTTTAAGACTGTTTGTATGTTTATCTGTCTTTAATCAATGTTTTAGCAGATATTTAAATAAATTTGTTACACATAATATGTCCAGTATTCATTTAATTTGTACATGAATATTCATGAGGCAAAGGGTGAATGAACATGGTCAGCATGTACAATGTAGATACATTAGATCAGTTGCATATTATAATATATGTCAAGTATGAAATACCCAGGTGAGCCAAGGCCCCATTTTGGTCCCAAATGATAAAGAATTGACCTTGACAAGGAAACCATTCTTTTCAATTGATATCAAAATAGGTCTGAGATTTTGGGTCCTTTTTCAAGTGTGTGCACATTTGAATTTGAAACTTCTGCCGTTTTAGCTCTCTGGTAATGTCAAAATTACATACTTTCATGTTAACTAAAATCCCAAATGACTATTAGGTTTTATTGGAGAGACATTTCAACCAAAGCAATTTAACAGACAACTGTTCTTGCAACTTCATTTTGTTATTATTTGACAATCTTGTTGAAACTTGAATACAAATTTGATGGCCATATCTCAGGTGAGTTTTGTGTCAAATCTCACCTTGTTATAGAATCCTTACTGTTGTCTTTCACTGAAACAACCATCTTGACCTAGTTTGTTTCGGATAAGAATGGTCGTGAGTTTTTGCTCTAAAATCATAAAACAGATATAAATTTGTACACTCTCAAGCGGGGCCGCCGTGGCCAAGCAATTACAGTCGTGGAAAAATCTCTCAGCCCCTCACCGCTGTGGGTTCAAATCCCAGTAGGGACTTCGGATTTTTCATGTGAGGAAGCCTTCCAGCTGTCTTGCGGTAGGTCGGTGGTTCTACCCGTGTACATTTGTGTACTCGGGGTCTTCCTCCACCTGTTATTAGCTGGACGTCGCTATATGATTGAAATACTATCGAAGCTATTAAACATATAACAAAATGCTGGTTTTGGTAATATTGAAACTGACCGCTAAATGCACGTTGAAAACTTTAAATACAGGTGGACACAATTATATAATTTTACATTTTCAGTTGTTTTTGAGTTTGAGCAAGATATTAATTGCGCTTAATTATTTTTAAAGAACTTTCGCCCTCTTGCTGTAAGGTTGCGAACCAAATAGACCCACCATTGTGCTCATGTCTATGCAGCTTTTGGCCTACACCATATGCTGGTACTTTCTGTCCATTCCGGACCATTTTTTGTGTCACCTGTTGTAAGCAGAGGTGACACATAGGGATCACTTTTCCGTCATTCTGTCTGTGCATACGTCAGTCTGTCTATCCGTCAAATTTTTTCAATCACGCTTCAGCAGGTGACGCACGTGTTCCAAAGAACACTAACAAAAGATTTCTAGAAACAAGACTATTGCTTTAACCTTTTGCCTTGTAAATATCCATGTACAAATTTATGATTTGATAAATATTAATAAATGGATCTTTTAATGGTTTACGAAAATAATGGATTTTTCTTTGCCACAGATGATCGACTGTGTAGAAACTTAGTTACAATATTGTATGAGCAAACAGCAGAGACCCTGATCAGACAGCTCCTTTGGGTCTGCTCTGTTTGCCTTTGTGGCAAAATGAACCTACAATATATGAAGTAAAGATTTAAGCAGTAATTTCAATCCAATTAGCATGCCTCAGTTCCCCGCTCTCATTAGAAGACTTCAGACTCTACTAAGAATCTCGTAAGACTGTAAATGATAGGCCATAACAAATTCATCCTTAGAAACCATGAAATATTCATGCACACACATTGCGTGTTCGTTGTACTCTTCTTAGTGCTAATTGTGATCTTAAAATTCTTTAATTAGGTAGATGTGCATTCCTGGACCATTCCTGTTTTATTAAATGTTAAAGTACATTACTCAGCCTTAATAACAAGCTGTATTTGAAAGATTAATCGTTTGGGGACTTTTAAGCTATCAGAGAAACATGGTTGATGAAATTTGCCTTTTAAGGCATTTAAGTAATTATAACTTTGTTCTTAGTATGGTTGCAATAAATACTAAGTGTATACCTGTCTGTCCTAGAATCTGGAGGTCGTGGGTTCCATCCCTGGCCGAGAGGTTCATGTTTATACCAATTGAAACAAATTGGTACTGATGTAGCTCCTTTGCCTGGCACTCAGCATAATTAAAGGAATAGTGTCGAGATTTGTTGGCCTGGTGTGACTGGGTGTGGTATCATGCCACATGTCTACATGCCGTGATCCAGTGGTAATGTATCCGATTACGGATCTGAAGGTTGTGGGTTCGAACCCCATTGGAGGCAAGAACTCTTCATGATCTTCCCGGGTGCAAAGTACTGGTCCAACCCAGGAACCGTCGAGAAGGATTAGTATAAGTCGTAAGAACTTGTTTCCCAATCGATGTAAAATAGATTAGTTTAAACTAAACTAAACTACAGTGTAATACTGTAGCGTGGCAGCACCATATCTGTTTCAAGTGGACATAGTCTCCAAATGACTGAAATATTGTTTAAGCGATGTTAAACCCAACAAAACAAATAAAAGATGTGTGCACTTAGGTTTTTGATGATTAAGATTAATGTTTTATTTCTTTCATAAATATGTTTGGATATCAATCAGTTTCCTAAAATATAAATTCCTTTGAAATAAAAAGAAAAGAATATCGTGTTTGACTTACTATAATAACACTTTTTTATACCAGACATGCTATGTTTTAGAAAGAAATTATGCATTCATGTTTTTGAATGCCTGAGAGCAACCTTTCATTTGCAGTTCTGTATATGATTATGTGATTGCTGAAATATTTATGCAGTATAGGTCTACTATCATTTTTAATTTCATTCAACCAGTAAAAACTCTCAAATGTTTATTTTGCAGTTTCTTCTTTTCATTTAACCCTTTACTATAAATACATGTTTAGATACATATCAGCCAATTTGGTCAGGAGTTATGCCCCTTCTAGTATTAAAAAATGCCAGATTTCACTGTTTACACTCTAGTATTTTCATTTCTGAAGCTATCGTTTTGAAGTTTAACTGACAATGTTTAAAGCTATAATCTCTCAGTGAAGCTGGACTTCAAATTTTAACTACAGGCACTGTTTAGTTAGTGGAATTGAAATGATCTCAAGGATTATGTATTCAGTACAAGTTTGCTATAATATAGTAACTTGTACAGGCAATGAAGGCATTTTTTCTCAGGTGAGTGTCTTTAGGGCCATCTTGGCCCTCTTGTGATTTTATGTTAACTGCTGCTACATTTTTTTTATAAGTTAAACAAAGTAGTCTCAGTAGATCTTTATCATCACACAGTGGGATATGGATAGATCATAGTATTCATCAGTTAGCATAAAAAATAAGTTGGTAATATGATGTTAGCAATTTGAATGAGGTTTTACACTTGGACCTCAAACATAGCATTATACCTGAGTTGCAAATGTAAGTGATTTAGCTCAGTATCTCACAGAATTGTGAGCTTGTGTCTCAGATTCATTTGCTGGTTATTTTTTTTTTACGTCATAGATTTATGACTTTAGTCATGGTTTAGTTGGAAAGAAAATTGTGCAGAGCCACAGACAGGCTGTCTCTGATTTAGGCAAAATGTATAATATATTACTCAATTGCAAATATAAAATACCAAGTTACTTTCTAATGGATGCACAACAAAATGCTATCAAGATATAAGATAGTGTGTACTGAATTTTACATTCCATGTGCAGCATTAATCACATCCGCTTCGCTAATCAGTGCATTTCCAAATCGTTAGATTGTCAGCGAAAGAATATTGCAAATGTGTAAATGTTCATATAAGTAAGTAGTCAAGTGGATGAAAAACAAAACTCGTCTGCTTGAATGATTATATGATACACAAGAAATTAGAGATGTTGCATTTCCAAAGTAAACATGGCACAGTCAAATCCTGTCTGGACTACCTTACGATGCTGTGGGTAATTGGGACTGCCTTTATTTGCAACCAGTGCAGACCAAGATCAGCCTGCACATCCATGCAGTCATGGTCTACACTTGTTTGCTGTTCAGTAAACTAAATTCCAGTGATACATCCCTAAAAACAACTAATGGTGCAGTCTAAAATGGTGAAAGGACAAATCAAATTAAAAAAATAGCACTGGTATGGGATTGAAGATTCAAAAGAAATAAAGAAAGAAGAAAAAGTCAATTAAAGTAATCCATTGATCATTCATTTGTGATTATGGTCCATCCCATGACCATAGAAATTTTATAGAAAATGCAAGCCTTTATAGACTTTGATCAATCGGGCCTGTAACTCTTCAAGTTAATGGATGCTTGCATCTGCAGTGAAGTTTTATTAAGCATTTGAAGGACCATGATTATGATTTAATGATGGATGGATTACCTTAAGGGTCTGCATGGCTGAATGAATGTAGTTGCTGACTTACTTCTGTATAATCCCTCTCTGCTTTGAGTTTGAACCCGTCTGCTCATTAGATTTTTTTTTTGTGTGAGGAAGAAGGAAGCCTTCTAGACGGCATGCAGTTGATCAAGATTAAACTTGTGAGCCTCTTTCCACTTGTGGTCTTCCTTCGCATGTAATCAATACAGTTGAATAATGCTGCTGTCTGACCTCAACCCTTTACTTCATGAATATTCATGAACAAACGTATGAATTAATGAGTTTTGATTTATTGAGCTTAAAATAGCATATGAATCTATGGAATTTTTCTCTGCTGTACAGACAGTGAAGAGTCTGAGCTATGATATTTTTAGACTGGCAAACAGAGGAGACCCAGATCAGACAGCTCCTGTATCTCCTCTGTATGCCAGTCTTATTTGAAGTAAAGGGTTAAAAACTGTCCTACGTCCCACAATTACTTCCAAACAATAGCAATAAATACAATTTTTTAATTCTCAATTTGAAAACTTTTTTCTGTTTCAGTTCTGAATGAGAATGAGAGGCACGGCCAAGCCCACCATTACCATGGCAACCAGATGTACCTAGACAACATGGTCATCGGCAGTCCTTCTGGGCCAATGTTACCACCTATGGAATCAGACATGCACATCGGAACTCCAGACATGCATTACGACATGCATATGAACATGGGGGACCGGGCGATCAGCTCGAGCACCGGAAATGATACGAAAAAGAAAAAGGGCGCGGGCATGATTGGGAAAAGTATCGAGGAGGAATTGTGTCGTATATGTGGTGACCGTGCATCCGGCTATCACTACAACGCTCTTAGCTGCGAGGGCTGCAAAGGTATACAATATTCAACTTATTTTGGCTCACTTGACTCACTGTAATTTATTCCTTTCACAAAATTTGTTCAGTTACTCTCCATTCATCAGCCATGGGATTTTTAACTAGCATGTCAACATTTTTATGCATAAAGCATGAATATATTTTAAGCAAATAAAATGATGTTTTATTTTTTGGATACTCTTCTTGAGGTGAAAAGGAGATCAGAGGTAGTGGGGGTATAGGATTTTACAATATGAGCATTCAGACAAGGTTGCTTTGCACCCAATCAGATTACTGTATTGGTTTTGGTTTAAACATTGAAACAATAGTTAAAAGCAAAACAAAAACAAACATTGGTGACATATGAAGAGTAGTGTAATTAGTTATCCAATTGTTTTATTCCATCCTGTCACTTCCTGTTGTACAAAGAATTCGTCCCAGCATGCCCAGCATGTTTCCTTCCATCCTGTCACTTCCTGTTGTACAAAGAATTCAATATTGTTAAGTCAGGGCACTGTTTTTGTATCACCTGCTTTAAGCAGATGTAACCCATTTGGGATTTCTTTTCCGTCTGCCTGTCCATCATGCTTTTTCCATCACGCTTCAGCAGGTAACCATGCGTTTCAGAGAACACTCTTGTTAACCCTTTCCCTCATATAGACTCATTTTGACGCACTCAATAGGTACCACATTAACCTGATCTGCAGAAAACCAAATTAAATTACAGTCCAGTCCCGTTACCTCGATATTGAGGGGACTTTACTTTTTGATCGAGGTATGACATAGAACGAGCTATACGATGTTTTTATATATTTGGGATTTATTCTATAGTTAATTACTTATAGGGTATCGGAGAAAAACATTAACTCGATATTTATTTCTTACATGTATTTTAATCATATTAATCAACTAGAAAACACATTGTAAAAGAGAAAAAATATCAAAGCACAAACGAAAATGCATTAGATAATGTTTAAAAAGCACATCTTTATAAAACACATTTAAGGGGCAACATTTACATTGTATATAAATGTACGTACATATTACAAATGGTGGACGCCGTACAGGTGATCGTTAGATAAACACAACCATGACGTTTACCCTTAGCGGCTTGTAAACTTCACAAAAAAGTCCTTAATTGACAGATTTTCTTTTTCTATCATAGTCAAAATTGTGTATTTCTGCTCATACGACTTAGCTTCAAGCTTTTGTTTTACACCTCTACGTTCAACCGATCCAGTTATCCTCCCGGGTTGAGTACCGGGCCCTTCACTGGATTGTTCTGCTGGTAGTAGTGTATCGTTGGTAGACATCGTTGAAAAGTGGAGGAATTACTGATGTCCACTGTATATAAACATATTTGACACCAGACAATAATCACTCATGTCAGCAATTAATGCGGACTGCTTGTTACCGTCTGTCATCAGTTTGTTTTCACGAGGTGTTTTTCTAACGGTGCGAAGTCTCAGCTTGGTAATTGGCTTTCACACTTCGGCGGTAGAAGCCAATCAACCTAATCGACTTACAAAGGGTAATTATGTCTGATTTATCAATGTCGGGACCGGTAAATTAAATCGAGGTATGATTTAACATCATTTAGTACGATATCGAGTTATAAAAATATTTTAATATGGGATATATAGGCAGTAAAGTTGGGACTGTCACTCCTGATCGACGTATGCATAGAAATCGACTTATCAAAGATCGAGTTAACGGTACTGGACTGTATAAAGTCCTCATTTCCAGACTCGCAGGCTGATCTGGTTTTATGTTGTTCGCATAGGTCTTTTCATGGTTTTCTCTATGAGGGAAAGGGTTAAGGTTACTTATCATCTTACATGAAACACAGTGGTTTTTAACTTTTATATGTTAGAATATTTTTCTGCATTGGACAACTTTGCATTTTACTTAATAAAATGTTCCCTCCTTTTTATGACGCAAAGAAATAATTTCATATTTTGTTCTCTATATTATCTCTGAGTAATGTTATATTCTTTCTTTATTTAGATACAGTTGTGTTATTGAAGTCAAAACTGGGTTGAAATTATGATCTTAATTCTAAGATATTTGGTAAACTGTAATCAGAAAAAGTAAATCAGGAAGGAATCAGTTGCAGTTAATTCACAGATATTTAATTATTCCCTCATCTGTACTAGTTTTATTCATCATGACATTGGATATAACTGCATTGCTTGAAAATTTGACTATTATTTATCAAACTTACTACTAAAATATAATACATTATAAATCTTTTCTCTCCATGCTTTCTGCACTTTGATTTTTTTCTCAGTAAATGTTAGCAAGAAGATAGGATGAACGTTTACACAAAAGTTTATTCATATAGGTGTTTTTGTGCTGTAACAATATTGTCAATAGCTGCACCACTCTGTTGTTTAAGTGTGCTGTCAGAGTTCCATTAGTTGATCAGGTCTTTTTCTCTGTGACATCCTGAATAGAAGGAAATGACTGCGAATTCTGAGACTTTCAATTCTGTTTCACACAAATGATCAATTTTTAGGCCTTTAACATATTTGTTTAACCTTTTAGCTCACCTGAGCACTTGTGCTCAGGGTGAGCTTTTGTGACTGCTTCTTGTCCGTCATGCGTCGTCCGTTATCCGTCGTCTGTCATCCGTCGTCAACAATTGCTCGTGAACACTCTAGAGGCCACAGTTTTGGCCCAATCTTCATGTAACTCTGTCAGGATATTTGTCTACATGATATCTCGGATGAGCTCGAAATTGGGTCATGTGGGGTCAAAAACTAGGTCACCAGGTCAAATATTAGAAAAATCTTGTGAACACTCTAGAGGCCACAGTTTTTGCCCAATCTTCATGAAACTTGGTCAGGATATTTGTCTAAATAATGTCTTGGATGAGTTTAAAAATGGATAACATGGGGTCAAAAACTAGGCCACCAGGTCAAGTCTTAGAAAAACCTTGTGAACACTCTAGAGGCAACAGTTTCAGCCTAACCTTTATGTAACTTAGTCAGAATGTTTGTTTACATCAAATCTCGGATGAATTCAAAACTGGGCCACATGGAGTCAAAAAGTAGGTAACCAGGGCAAATTTTAGAAAAATCTTGTGAACACTCTGGGGACCTACATTTTTGTACCAGTCTTCATTAAACTTGATAAGAATGATGACTGCATGAATTCCCAGTTGAGTGCAAATTCAGGTAGGACCTTGACTTTTACATATTCTTGCTGTAACTTTTGAAAACTTTAAAACATCTTTCATTTTAGAACTGTTGTCAACAGTGCACTGATATTTCACTTGTGAATTCCTTGAAACAAGACCTTTCCATCAATGTTACAATTTTGACCTTGACCTTTGACGTATTTTTAAAATGTTTAACAAAAAACTTTGGCGTTGGCCGTAATTTCTTTACTATTTGACATACAACTTTTATTTTTGATATGCAAATTCAACTAAGCAAGGGCTATTCAGATAAACCTCAACATTTCATCTATTGACTTTGACCTTGATCTTTGACCTATTTTTGCTGTAACTTTTGAAAACTTTAAAATGCCTGTCATTTTAGAACTGTTATGAACAGGGCATTGATATTTCACATGTGAATTCCTTGTTGCAAGACCTTTCCGTCAATTTTATACTTTTGGACTTTTGATCTTGACCTTTGAACTTTAAAATTTAAAGGGTATGGTACATCAACTTTGCATTTAAAGGCTTACAGTTTCAAGGTCAACTTTTTTAAATGTTTAACAAAAAAATGTAACATTGGCAAAAACAGACAAGCGTTAATTTGCACCCGCATTCGGTACTCTTGTTTATTTTCTGACACATGTTTCTGTATTTGTTCGTAATACAACTCAGCCATGTTTTTTCTGTATTTGTTCCAGGGTTTTTCAGACGCAGCATAACCAGGGCAGCCACGTATCAGTGTAAATATGGAGGTAACTGTGAGATGGACATGTGGATGCGACGCAAATGTCAGTCGTGTCGGTTACGGCGATGTCGAGAAGTTGGGATGAAGGAAGAATGTAAGGGTTGATCTCATTGGCTAATATACATTAAGTACCTTTTATTTTTTTTATTTTTTTTTAGATTCTGTCTGTCCCTCCATCACATCTCAGCTTACCTTTGTGTTAAATTTTTTTCTCTTTGAAGATTACATCTTATCTTCATGAAACTTGGTACACATGTACATCATACGAACTTGATTTAATTTTTGAACAATATTTTGGCTTTGACCTATATTTCGTGGTTGAGTAAACATGGTAAAATTGGTTGCTCTGCCTCGGAATTACCTTTATTTATAAGCTTTTTTTTTTCTATGAAGATGACTTCACAACCTTGATACTAATATACACCAAGACATACCCTTTTAAAAGTAAAAATAAATATTAATTTTTGACCAAGTATGTTACAAAACAAATCTCATTAAACAAAATTCTTCCACAATTTTGAAGGTTTTAAGTTTTATTGGCTTTTGATATTGTTTCATTAATGATTAATAGTTGTGTTTATTCTTGTGTATAAAGTACAAGGATTAAATACATTCATGTAAACATATTAACTCCAGTGTTTGCTTAATTTTTTTTTATTAATAGTTGTTAGGGGTGGCTTTCAAATGGGTTTATAAAATGGTTATATTTTTAATTTCCTGAAATCATTAAGTTATTCTGACATTGGAAACATAAAAGAAATCTATTAATTTCTTTGAGTCAAGTTGAAATTTCAGAATAATTTCATTTGGTGTCGTGGGGGAATTTAAGTAATGGTATGCAAATCTCACAGAATTAATTACATATCTCAGATTTTTAATTGCATTTTGTTAGGTATGCATCAATTAATCAACCGTTTTAAATTTCATGAGTATGCAAATACACAACTGTTTATTCCTTTAACATCTGAAACTTGTTTATCATCAAAATTAAGGGTAGAAAAAAGTCTGCCTGTTATGAATAGCATGGTCTCAAACACCATTGTCAACAAATTCTGAAGAAATTGATGAGTGCAAAATTTAAAAATAAAAAATATGCCATACTTCAGTCGCCAGTGCAACACATATAACCATTGTTCATTTAATGGAGGTTGACAATTGTATGCTCCACAATAAGATGTTTAAGCTGAGAACACGTGTAATGTCAAACCACTCTGTCTGTGACCCATCACCACTGTTGTTGTGCAAATGTATGGCACTTTAATTGATGCAAGGAATGTCACATAATTTTAATGATTTTAATAATAATTAGACAATTTGATATTGTTAGTGTCTATAAATCATTTTTAGCTCACCTGAGCACAAAGTGCTCAAGGTGAGCTTTTGTGATCGCCCTTCGTCCGTCGTCGTGCGTCGTGCGTCGTCCGTCGTCCGTCGTGCGTCGTGCGTCGTGCGTCGTCCGTCGTCAACAATTTGCTTTAAACGACATCTCCTCTGATACCGCTGGACAGAATTTAATGAAACTTGGCAGGAATGTTCCTTGGGTGAGGCTCTACAAAAGTTGCTAAAATAAAGTTGATCCATGAAGAATTCTGGTTGCCATGGCAACAAAAAGAAAAATAATTTGAAAACTTTAAAAATCATCTCCTTCAAAACTACTGGCCAGATTTCAAAATAAATTGGTACAGATGTTCCTTGGGTCAACCTCTACTAAAGTTGCTAAAATTATTCCGATCCGTAAAAAAACATGGCCGCCAGGGGCGGGGCTTATTTGCCTTATATGTATATAGAGAAACCTTTAAACAACATCTCCTCTGAAACCACCGGACAGAATTTGATTAAACTTGGCAGGGATGATCCTTGAGTCAACCTTCACAAAAGTTGCTAAAATAAACTTGATCCATGTAGAACTCTGGTTGCCATGTCAACAAAAAGAAAAAAACTATGAGAACTTTAAAAATCATCTTCTTCAAAACTACTGGCCAGATTTTAAAATAAATTGGTACAGATGTACCTTGGGTCAACCTCTACCAAAGTTGCTAAAATTATTCCGATCCGTAAAAAAACATGGCCGCCAGGGGCGGGGCTTATTTGCCTTATATGTATATAGAGAAACCTTTAAACAACATCTCCTCTGAAACCACTGGACAGAATTTGATTAAACTTGGCAGGGATGATCCTTGGGTCAACATTCACAAAAGTTGCTAAAATAAACTTGATCCATGAAGAACTCTGGTTGCCATGGCAATAAAAAGAAAAAAAAAAAATGAAAACTTTAAAAATCATCTTCTTCAAAACTACTGGCCAGATTTTAAAATAAATTGGTACAGATGTTCCTTGGGTCAACCTCTACCAAAGTTGCTAAAATTTTTTTATATAGAGAAACCTTTAAACAACATCTTCTCTGAAACCACTGGACAGAATTTGATTAAACTTGGCAGGGATGATCCTTGGGTCAACCTTCACAAAAGTTGCTAAAATAAACTTGATCCATGTAGAACTCTGGTTGCCATGGCAACAAAAAGAAAAAAAAATGAAAACTTTAAAAATCATCTTCTTCAAAACTACTGGCCAGATTTTAAAATAAATTGGTACAGATGTACCTTGGGTCAACCTCTACCAAAGTTGCTAAAATTATTCCGATCCGTAAAAAAACATGGCCGCCAGGGGCGGGGCTTATTTGCCTTATATGTATATAGAGAAACCTTTAAACAACATCTCCTCTGAAACCACCGGACAGAATTTGATTAAACTTGGCAGGGATGATCCTTGAGTCAACCTTCACAAAAGTTGCTAAAATAAACTTGATCCATGTAGAACTCTGGTTGCCATGGCAACAAAAAGAAAAAAAAAATGAAAACTTTAAAAATCATCTTCTTCAAAACTACTGGCCAGATTTTAAAATAAATTGGTACAGATGTACCTTGGGTCAACCTCTACCAAAGTTGCTAAAATTATTCCGATCCGTAAAAAAACATGGCCGCCAGGGGCGGGGCTTATTTGCCTTATATGTATATAGAGAAACCTTTAAACAACATCTCCTCTGAAACCACCGGACAGAATTTGATTAAACTTGGCAGGGATGATCCTTGGGTCAACATTCACAAAAGTTGCTAAAATAAACTTGATCCATGTAGAACTCTGGTTGCCATGGCAATAAAAAGAGAAAAAAATATGAAAACTTTAAAAATCATCTTCTTCAAAACTACTGGCCAGATTTTAAAATAAATTGGTACAGATGTTCCTTGGGTCAACCTCTACCAAAGTTGCTAAAATTATTCCGATCCGTAAAAAACATGGCTGCCAGGGGCGGGGCTTATTTGCCTTATATGTATATAGGGAAAACTTTAATCAACATTTCCTCTGAAACCACTGGAAAGAATTTGATTAAATTTGGCAGGAATGATCCTTGCGTAAACCTTCACAAAAGTTCCTAAAATAAACTTGATCCATATAGAACTCATGTTGCCATGGCAACAAAAAGAAAAAAAAATGAAAACTTTAAAAATCATCTTCTTCAAAACTACTGGCCAGATTTTAAAATAAATTGGTACAGATGTTCCTTGGGTCAACCTATTTATCTCAGGTGAGCGATTTAGGGCCATCATGGGCCTCTTGTTTCTTTAACTCTTCAAGAATGAATGTGCTGTAAAAAAGGACATTTATCAAGGTCATTGATATACTGTATTGGAAAGGGGAAGGGAGGTAACATTCAATGATTTAATATAACAGTAATGCATGAGTTTCTTCCCTTGCACAACTTGACTCTTCACTTCTTGGTGTGTGTTCAATGCTGCTTTACCTAAGTTAATCCCCTTCATAGATAAAGAACCTAGACACCCATAAATAATCTTTCTATAGATTTTCATCAAATATATAACAGATGTGTTTTACCATAGCAAGAGGAGAAAGATCATATCTTGATCAATGTTAGAATGATTATCCTGTATTAACAACATCTTGCATTTGTTAATTTATGTGAGCTTGACTTTAATCTGAATTTAAAATAAGAAAACAACAAGTGTTCCTTGGAACACAGGTGTCACCTGCTTAAAGAGGCACGACCAAAAAAAGAATGATCCAGTTTCACAGCTAGACGATGGAGAAATGATCCCTATGTGTCACCACTGCATAGTGTCAGCAGGTGACAAAAAATATCTGTAACAATATCAAAATAAAACATTTCTTTGTAAATTCTAGGTCTTCTGTCAGAGGAACAATGTAAAGCGAGAGATGTTAGAAGAAAACAAAAGACGACAAAACATAAAAAAGTTGACAGCAGTCCGGAGACGATGTCTCCGAAGGAGGACAAGTGTGAGCCTGAAGTGGACAGTAAGGCTGATGTGAAAAGTGCCGCAAACTTGCGGCCTGAGACTGTGATTGATGATTCACCATTATCGAAAGTGAATGAAGACACAAAAAAATTAGTGGAAAAAGTGGTGTACCTTCAGGATAAATATGAGTTTGCTGACGAAGAGGTGATTCGCAGTGTTAGTGTAAGTATTTCGGGTCAGACCATTGGTCAAAAGCATATACACAGTTTAAAGAGGAGGTGTATGCTCTGGCTCTCGGTAACTCAAATGTATATTTTCTTTTCTCGTTTAATATGTAAAAAAGGTAATTTCATGGTTATATAATTATTTGTGTGGATTCATCAACATGAAGTCTACTAAATGAACCGTTCTTGTGAAATTAAGATTTATGGATAAAACTAACCTGGAAATCCTTGAAATTAGTCCTGAATGATTTTATTTTATTGCTTGAATTTTCCTTTGATTCTTTCTTCTTGTACAAAAATCCAGTCTATTTGACAAATTAATTAAAGCAGTTCGCTCACAGATGAACAGTGGAAGTAAAGAAAAGTTTTTTTCTTTCTTCCTGGTTAATGTTGGTGTAACCTTGCTTTCTGACAAATAATCTTAGCAAGTAAAGGTCACATTGCATGAGAAATTGACATACACAAGTATACGTAAATGCCAAATCAGGGAAAACTGTTAAAATTGTTTAATATGAAATACATTATCCCCAAAGCAGGTACTTGCAGTACCATGTGAACACTTTGCAACATTGCATCTTCACCAGTTCCAATTTAAGGGAATTTGTAAGTTCAATCGGTGAAGTGATCGAGTGCTCTGCTAAGAGTGAATATAAGTCAAGTGACTGCAAATGAAAAAAAAAGAAAAACTAAATCTAAGTTTTTATAATTTTGAATGTAGTTCCTATACTGTTCATAATGCTTATTCCTGTGATGAGGTAACCAACCATTTCTTTTACGATCACAAATGTTTGCATTGGGTGTCTGTAGATGGGTATTGATAGACATAAGACATACATGTAGTTTAAAGTCATACTTCCAATTATTGGGTATTGATAGACATAAGACATACATGTAGTTTAAAGTCATATTCTTCCAATTACCATCTGTGAAAGAGTTGCTGTAATGTCATGGATTTTCTTGGTTTTCATCTGGGATGTTTATTTTGGCCATTTATCAAATCCTCATCGTAATGCTTATACTCTTTGTTATTTAAGTTTTTTTTTGTTTTTTTTACAAATTTTGTCACTTATTACTCTTTTCACTTTAAAATATAACTGGAAATAAAAAGAGGAGCAAACTTCCGTAAAATCTTATCTGATTGTCTGGTATAGGCTATTAAATGCCAAACATGGGCATTTTATGATAATAACAATTATTTTATCAGTAGGGCTGTCAATCAAATATTTTCAAAAATGTATCAGCATTTTCTGTTATCCCTTTCCCTCATAGAGGACACCATGAAAAGACCTATGCTAACAGCATAAAACCAGACCAGCCTGCAAGTAACTCGCAGGCTGATCAGGTTTTATGCTGTTCGCTGCTCCTCAGTGGTCTGGAAATGAGGATTTTGTAATTAAATTTGGTAAGGTTTAACTGTGGTTTTCTGCAGATCAGACATTATGTGATACCTACTGAGGGCGTCAAAATGAATATATATGAGGGAAAGGGTTATCCAATACTGCATTAAGGCAATCTATCATTAAATTGTGATCATTATAACCCATCATGTGACTGGGGAGTTTTATAGTAACTGCAAGCATTTATTAACTTAAGAGAAAAAACAACAACTTACACAGTAGTCCTGCGATTCCTAAAGGTTGGCAGGGTCAGCAAAAAACTCAAAGAATTGCTGTATTTGAGGAATCATTCAGAGGTCAAAATCTAATTGTGGGATTTGTTAATACTTAAGTTATAAATGTTGTGTTCTCATTACCGATCATTAATTTGTTACGTTTAACATTTAATTGATAGTATTCTTTAACTATAAAATATGTTTTGCTATAAGAAAAAAATACTAGGAGCATGACTTTGGTGCAAGAACAAAGTCGGAAATAAGTTTTAAATTTAAGTTTTAAGTTTATTAATTTATTTTTTTTTCAATTTACCAATCACTTGATTGACAACGTCTTTTTAGTTTCCTATATGGCAGCGATATACTATTTTCACATGCTTGGAATAAATGCTAACTATTATGCCTTGGTTTGTTTGACCAAGTTTAGCTCTCTTTCTTTCCATCTATCTTTCTCAGAAACAAACAGATTTGGTACAATTAATGAAAGTTGATTAATCAGGATGACCCATTATAGTTCGTAACTTGATCAGTAGGTGTGCAAATAAGTTTCACATGATCGTGTTCATATTATGATTCTCCTACTTACTCTCTAGAGGTTTGAAGATGTCATAGTTTTACTATATGCCACTGTTGACACATATGACCTTCTTCAGAGTGTATTATAAACAAACAAACAAACAAACAAACAGAAAAGGACTAAATATCATAAACAACAACAATCACGACACCAAATCTTTACATACAATATCACCAGGCATACTAATGAAGTGTAAAAGATCCATTTTGTGATTCCTTATCAATATAAAATTAATTTTCACAGAAAGCCTTCCTTATCAGCCATGTTTGTAAGTGCAAGCATGTTCTGATGCAATCTGATATCACTTCATTTACACTTGAGAATCCTTATCAAACTTGGAAACAATGTTTATGACCGCACTATATTAGCCATTAATTAGTTTTACTTTCATTAATATTGTACCAGACGGTCAAAAGTTGTATTCCGTTAATCATTAAAAATGTCAATTTTCAAATTGTTTACAGTTTTCTCTGTGTCTGTGTTCACATCCATTAACCCTTTCTCTCATAGAGGACACCATGAAAAGACCTATGCGAACAGCATAAAACCAGATCAGCCTGCAAATAACTCGCAGGCTGATCAGGTTTTATGCTGTTCGCTGCTCCTCAGTGGTCTGGAAATAAGGACTTTATAATTAAATTTGGTAAGGTTTAACTGTGCTTTTCTGCAGATCAGGCTTTATGTGGTACCTACTGAGTGCGTCAAAATGAGTCTATATGAGGGAAAGGGTTAAACAATCTTTATATGACATTAAATATATATTTATAGCCATGACAAGACTAAAATGGAGTCTCAATAAGTAGATCTGGAATTACAATGAGAGATATCAGGTGTAATTAAAACACACTCAACCATTCCAGTTTTAAATAAACATTTAGTCTATATATAATTATAAAATCTCACCCAAGCTCACAGCACTTAGTTGACCTTAAAATCATGTTCCAGTTTTAACTTTGTTGTGAATGGTTGTGTCTTGAAATAACTTGGCACAAGTGCATGATCTTAAGGACAGAACCAGTGTGTTGCGGACAAGAACCAGGTTGCTAGCTTCAAAGTCAAGAACACAGCAGTTAAGTTTAAAATTTGCATAAGCAGTCCTGTCTGGGTTGTATCTTTGTTGTTTAAAGACATGCTTTGAAATAACTAGGCACAAGGATCCTTAGGATAAAATACTGTCACAAAGCAAGTACAGGTTGCTGGCTGAAGGTCAAGGTCACAATACTTGGTTGTGGTCAGGGTGACAGCACTCATTTGATCTTAAAATCATCTTTTATATTTCCAGTTTTTAAAGTTCACTGACAATAATTTCATCTAATAAACATAATAGCTAGGGAATTCGTGTCCTGTGGACACATTTCTAGTTGTGTCTGCATTCGTAAAGGATTTTTTTATACAGACATGTTAGGTCTAGAAAACAGTCAATAGAACCAAAGTAAAAGTCCAACAGAAATGTTAATTTGACTGATTTATTGATGTGGAATAAAATCGCATTAAACTAAAATGCCATGCTGACTGCAGGAAAATATCATTATAATATACTCCTTGTTGCTTCAGCATGCGACAGAACGACTGAACCCCACAGAACCAATGGAAGGAGATAAACTGTTATTACAGCTGGCTAAAATGACTGTTATTATTACACATCTTATCGTGGAGTTCGCCAAGAATCTTCCAGGTTTCATTAGAATAAGTAAAGACGATCAAATAGTTTTATTAAAGGTGAGTTCGTTTTTGAGAATATAATTACTGTTTTAAATCATTGTGAATAAAATCCACTTGTCACACTGGCTGGTAGTCTGAATGTCTGCCTCGTATCCCCTGAGGTAATGGGTTCATCCTCATCCGTATCATATCAGAGTTGTTAAAAATGGTACTGGTATGTTTTCCTGTCCAAGACTGGTTGACTCCATTAAGGATGATGTGCCTTGGTTGTGATACCATGCCACTTGTTTATGGTGTGATACCATGTGGGTTAGCATTGTACCTGTCCTGTTTTATACCATGCCACATGTTTATGGTGTGATACCATTGTGGGTAAGCAAGTGTACCTGTCCTGTGTGATACCATGCCACATGTTTATAGTGTGATACCATGGTGGGTTAGCATTGTACCTGCCTGTGTGATACCATGCCACATGTTTATGGTGTGATACCATGGTGGGTTAGCATTGTACCTGTCCTGTGTGATACCATGCCACATGTTTATGGTGTGATACCATTGGTGTGTGTGTTGTGTGTGTGTGTGTCTCTCAGCATTGTACCTGTCCTGTATGATACCATGCCACATGTTTATGGTATGATACCATTGTGGGTTAGCATTGTACCTATCCTGTGTAGTCATGAACACCCAAATGACTGAAGTTCAGTCAGTGAGATATTAAAACCATACAAACAAAAATAAATTTTTAATGGAAATGGATAGTTTTATTTATCTGCAACACATTTTTGAAGTATGATTTTGTGCTTCATAAACTATGGATAAACCCTAGACATATCTTCATGGATTTATTTAATCCACAATCTACTACTGTTTAGAACCTTAAATCAGAATTGGAGGTTGTGGGTTCAATCCCCGTCCGCGACACACCAAAGTCATAAAAAAGGTTACTGTTATAGCTCCTTTGCTTGGCGGTCAGCATATAAAGGTAGTTTCAGGATTGGTTAGCCCAGTGTCAGGATAATGTGACTGGATGTGGTATCATGCCACATGTCAATGGCATGATACTGCAGTTGGCAGCACTATATCTGTCTCAAGTAAACATCGTCTCCAAATAACTGAAATACTCTCAGTTGGATGTTAAATCCAACAAACAAACAAACCTTTTCAGAGGCGTGGAAGAAAATGTTTGCATTTACTTATCTATCCACTGAAAACGCCTCTTAATAAAATTTTTGTCACCACTCAAAGAAGTGGGAGGGATGGTATTTTCTCAATACTTTTTCAAATAAGAGATTTCCTAGAATCTTTCAGTGAAATATTATAAAGGAACAGGCCAAACCTGGACTATTTTAAGGACTTTTTCACCTCTAGAAAAACTCCACTTTGCCATTCACTGGGTTTATAAAGTGCAAACAAACAATATTTTGAGGTTAGTCTGATGAAAATAGTTTTGCCAACAATAATTAAAATAACCAGCGATAATATTTAATTTAGTGTTGTTGAAACATGCCATGTAAATTGCCATGGTTGTTGTTTACTGGCTGTGTGACTAACATTGTGTTACCTAGGATACAGGTCGCAGTATGCAATTAGGAGTGGTCTTTTTATCAGTGTTAGTAACCATAGAGGTATGTAATGAAAAAAAAAAATCGGGACCCAGATAAAATTGTTGCCGTCTATGTGAGGGCTAAATACTGTTTGTATTTTGATAAGAATTTCAAAGGACGAAAGTATCTTTTTGTTTAGGCTGCAGATCCAAAGGTTATCATGTCAAATCCCATTAGGGGCATTGATTTTTCACAGCCCTACCAGGCACAAAGTACTGGCCCATCCATGGAAACGTCAAGAGATATTATTATAACTTGGAAGAACTTGTTTCCCAGTCAACATAAAGTAAATATGTGTTAAGCAAGGCTTCTCTTATGTGTGGCATTTATTGTACATATTATTTCATAAATTGAGGGTTGAGAGCAAAATTAGGCTAAGTGCTTATATATACATATGTACACCTAGCCTAGTTTTGGTCTCACCCCACGATTAATGTATTTATTTTCAGGCTGCCTGCAGTGAAGTAATGGCTATCAGAGCGGCACGCTGTTACGATCTGGCCACCAGCACAATAGTTCTTGCCAATGGGACGCCGTGCTCTGAGGAGAACATGGTCGCCTCTGGAGGAAGCAAAGAGTACTGGAAACTGGTGTTCCAGTTCTGTCATGCCCTCGCTGAGAATCAGACGGACAACACGGAATACGCCTTATTCACAGCCATATGTATATTTTCTGGTATATATATTTTTGCGGTTTTCCATTGTCCCACAGAGTTCCTCTCTGTTATGCTCAAAATTGTCCATTCTCTTGTTTCGCTAAGCCATTGGCTTGCCATTCTTGCAGGACGGAATATCGCATTTCTCAGACTACCCAAAATAGTCTTGTTACTCAAATATCTGAGTCTCTCCCTATTGTAAAGCTGCAGACATCATGAAACAGTCGGTCTGACGGACTTAACCGATAAATTTTGAACTGGTCTGACAAAAATTAAAGAGAATTGTCCAATGTGTCTGACTATCTTTAATACCTGTGTGAGTAAAAATGTGCTCATAAACCATTAAAAACACTTGTAGTAAATATTTTTCTGCGGTTTATCAGCTATTTTCAATGCAAACACATCAAACATTGGGAATGGCAATGCATTGCATAGGGGCCAACATCCAAACTCCACACAGTGATCTCTCTTGCAAGCAAAAAAAATCACTGCCATCACTAATGTCACGTGATGATGGTAAACTAACAAAATGGCATCTCTGTCTGCTGTCACAACAACAAAAATATTTTTTAAAATGATTTTTTTTTTACCACGAGGCGATATTTGAGGCTTATAAAAGAAAACAAACTTAGGGAAATGACACTCGCAGTAAAATAAATTTTTTGGAAAAAATAATAAAATTAGCTAAATTCTGATAATTTTTACTTGTGGTGGCTGTGGTTATCTGCAACTGTAAGGGGAGGTAACTACTGCTTGGAGTTTGGCCAACATCTTGCAGTTACTTCCATTTTTATTTGCTCTGAAGTCTTTATTTGTAAAAAATGTTCATTATGTATCTTTTATTACATTAAATTTTCAATTAAGATTTATCTTTGTAAATGTTAAATAAGACATGTAAATCTTAATTTATAAACTTCAAAATTAAATAATGCAAGTCAATGGTAATTTATTGCTTATGTTAATTTGCAACACTGCCTAAACTTGAAGGGTAAAAGTTTTTGAAGACACTGGCTATTCAAATCTCTGCAATGTTGTCACGCAACAAAATTAGTTGTCTGTAAAAAAAGTACAATTGATTAAAATGAGAGATAGAGAGGGAAAAGAAAAATACACATATATGTCTGCATGACTTGTATCTTACGAAAAATGGAAGAAAACAGACTAGAAGAAGCATGATTGACTGAACTTAATTGATTATAAATTATATAATTTCCGAATAACCGTTGAATGATAATTATAATGGATTATTGTAAGCCCAAAATAGTGCAACATTTTAGAAAAAAATGACATCTTTATGAAGTAGGCTGTCCCTAGGCCATATTGATGAATCAGTCTACTAAAACACCTTAAATTACATACAAAAAAAACTTTCCAGAACTGAGTGTTAAAGCGTCAGTGCATTTTAGCTTAGAATTTGCAAGGAAAAATATGTTTTTCAAAATTTTAAAATAGCAAAACCTCAAATGATGCTTGATTAAACTCTTAATGTTTAATGAAGCCCACATAATGAAATATTTAATGAAAGAAGATGGGAAATCCCCCGGAATCCTTAGATGTTCAGACAGGGCAATATAGTGAGAAAAATGGGCGGTGTGTGTTCTGAAACACACTGTTCAGTAAAGTCACGGATGTCTCAGTGTACATGGGGTGTTTCAGATGTTCATGGACTTTTGCTTTAGCTTGATTAAATCTTTATACACCATTGTAGAGGAGATATGAAAAAAGTCCACAGACTTCTGAAAGACCTCTTGTATGTTAACTTTATGGTGATGTTGTTTTGAGCTAAATATAGAATGAGACAGCCATAACTTGCAATTTTTCTAATAGAATCTTTTCTGCAAATTAGGCATCAAGGTCTTTCAGGGATGAAATTCACACAGAGGCATATACATTGTAGGTGCATTCGTATATAGCTCAAACAACCATAACATCCTGGGACTTTAAGAAAGAAATATGTTTCAAAAAGAATTTTTATTTGTAACAGTAAATATTCAATTTTAAACTTAAGGAAGGATAACAGCAACAAGATCATGAAAAATAAGTACTGCGACA
This sequence comes from Solen grandis, assembly GCA_021229015.1. NCBI lineage: Eukaryota > Metazoa > Mollusca > Bivalvia > Adapedonta > Solenidae > Solen > Solen grandis. The sequence continues at coordinate 51,088,925 of CM037781.1, forward strand.
TATGAATTCATATTGTAAGGATCATGACTTTAATTATAAAAAAGTAACATGGTTGTCAAAACAGTTGGTTTTATTATTTACTTTTCAGACTAACAGATTTTCTTTCTGAATGACAACTTTCACATTGTCTGAAGCTGATATACCGTCCTGCAAGATGGACCACCCCTTCATTACAAAAAGAGAGAATTTCAGGCCTCATATTGTCTAAATGATTCCTAAATTTTTCAGAACTTGTTTCTCTATCTATAAATGGAGGGTCATGCAATTTGATGCCCTTCTATGTGAAACTGCTTCAACAACTTTCAATATTTTTTGGTCCGGTACTGGTGTTTACACCAGAGGGGACTGACTATAGGTTTGCCCTCCGTCTGTCTGTCCGTCCGGAAATCTGGATCCAGCGATAACTTTAAAACTAATAATTTATGAAGAGTATATGAATAGATGGCTGTATGGAGATTCTGCATGTTTTTTTTTTTCTCGGACCAAAGTTCTGGTTGCTATGGTAACGGAAAAATTATGCATCTCACCAATAGGGGACTCATGTGTTGCATGCAACACAAGTTACTTGTTGGAACAGAAATGGGTAAACCTAGGATTGAACAAGGTTGCATTGGTGGCACAAAGTACAGGTGCAATCCAGGAGCTGGGGACACAAAATAAATGTTTAACCCTTTACTTCTAATAGACAGGGGCTGCCTGTCAGATCAGGGTTTCCTATGTATTCTCACATAATATCACCCCAGTCGGCATACATCTAGAGGACATTGTGGGAAGCGCTGAAATTTCCGATGAAAGTCGCACCCACCATAATATAGAACAAGCTGCAGAACATCTCTGTATATCTGACCTAGCCCTTATTCTTAACTCTTTGCATGGCAAAAAAAAAAAATCCACTGTCTCATCATATACCATTTAGAGTTCAGTTAATTAATATTCATTAAATCATAAATTCTGTACATGAATATTCATGGTTTAGGGTTTCAGGGTTTAAGAAGCATGTTGGTGATAGTCGGAAATGATTTGGTTTGTGATTTCAGAGCGCCATGACCTGAAGAACAAGGATCAAGTGGAGCAGATTCAGAAGATTTATGTTGACGCGCTCATGGAGTACGAGTCTAAGAAACGGTTACACAGCGGCTGTAGTATAGCCCGGCTGCTGGTCCGGCTCAGTGACCTGCGTAGCATAAGCATCGAACACTCGAAAATGTTGACAATGATGCAGATGGACGAGTCTCTTATGCCACATATTGTTCAAGACATTTACATCCAAGATGGCTGAGGGCTCCTCTCAGATTTAAATTTGATATTAAGTAATATTTAGTGTATTGCTCTGCCCTTACATGGAAGTGCTACAGGATGAAGTGCTATGGATCTCTTAATTGCTATGTGGTTGAATTTTCTCTTGATGTGAAATACTCGAGCATGCATCTGGATTAATTTTGATTTTCTTTTATACACAAAATGAGCTTCTATTTTTTAAATACTTTTATTTTTGAATTCAGAAATTGAAAGAATTACATGACTATGCGAGTTTATCTAAATGTATATAAGTTACTACAGGAGCAGGGTAGTCCGTCTGCTGCCCTTTTCGACCCCAAAAAATACCTTTCAGCTGTATGTCAGAACAAGGGTATGACTACATGGAAATTTGTGAATATAGCGCTGATGAAATGCAGATCTTCTTTAGATCGTACTGGATAATCTTACGGTTGAAACCCTGTAACCGGATAAGAGTACCGGACAAGTGTAGCCCCAGTGTGTTAGTGCTTCAATACGTGACGTGAGATAGTGATACTCCAGTGTTGTTCCGTAGATCGTGTCAGTTGTTGCTGTATATATATACATTGTACGAGTGTTTGACACGCAACCACACACATGCCGACCAGCAGAGACTGGTCCACAAAAAAATCATGGATCTGTTATATGGAAAGTTGCGGGTACATGATATGCTCATTCACAATATATTTAAATATATGAACACCACTGTACCAAAACTGGAATTGCTCATAGAAAGTTAATGACCACAAGGAACAGTTGTTAAAATGTTGTTGCACGTCATATCTCATGTGGTTATTCTTTCTGATAAATTGCATTGTGTAAATGAGGGACTTGCTTGCCAGTCACAGCTTAATATTACATTTATTATTTTTAAATTTTCTCGTAATTTATAATGTATAAATTTGTGGATATAGCTGTCCACGAAATCAATGAAAATTAGTCCTCCACGTAAATTACACCCCATCGAAATTTTACTATTTTATAGTTTGTAAAAATTTTGTTATGCTGTTCAGTTCGTCTACTCAATCAATAAACAAGGACATTTTAACACACCCACCTTGAAAAAAAAGTCAAATATTTTATTTCAGACTGTTTAAGATTATTTAGAAATGTAATTAGGCATATTTCAGCAAGAAATTGATGAAAATAAATAACATGAAATATGGAAATATTATACATTAGGCATTTCTTTAAGTTCTTTAGTATATTTATTTTAAACAGTAAATGAAATGCATTAACCCTTTCCCTCATTTAGACTCATTTTGACGCACTCAATAGGTACCACATAAAGCCTGACCTGCAGAAAACCACATTTAAACCTTACCAAATTTAATTATAAAATCCTCATTTCCAGACCACTGAGGAGCAGCAAACAGCATAAAACCTGATCAGCCTGCGAGTTACTCGCAGGCTGATCTGGTTTTATGCTGTTCGCATAGGTCTTTTCATGGTGTCCTCTATGAGGGAAAGGGTTAAGATGATATCAATCTTTCTTAATTATGTTTGAATAAATATATTTATTTGCAGAGCATTTTTGGTGCATTAAAATTCTAGCTTATTTTTTGTTAAGTTACTGCAAGAAGATTTAGGCAAAACTTCTTGTAATAATGGCGTACAGTTCACACAATGACCTTTTCCACCTGATTTTATTTCTATTTTTGTATCTTAATTCACCATGAATAACAAAATTATTAGTAATTACAGGAAGTAGTTTAAATTTTTTTTTTTCCATTAGGATCTGACATGCTGTCCTTTTGTCCTACATAACTTGGTCTATTTTCCCCTTGAAACACTAGGCTGTTTGTAACAGCTAGTAGGCTTATGATTCATGTAAATTCTTCAGTTTGAATTATTAAATTTTGTTTTGACACAGTTTTATATTTTAAATAAATATTTTATTGAAGTTTGGTTTATACAAATCTTTTACCGAAGTAGGGTTCATGATAAATATTTTACTGAAGTTTGGTTTATACAAATCTTTTATCGAAGTAGGGTTTATGATATATATTTTACTGAAGTTTGGTTTATACAAATCTTTTATCAAAGTAGGGTTTATGATAAATATTTTACTGAAGTTTGGTTTATACAAATCTTTTATCAAAGTAGGGTTCATGATAAATATTTTACTGAAGTTTGGTTTATACAAATCTTTTATCAAAGTAGGGTTCATGATAAATATTTTACTGAAATTTGGTTTATACAAATCTTTTATCAAAGTAGGGTTATGATAATATTTTACTGAAGTTTGGTTTAAAATCTTTTATCAAAGTAGGGTTTATAGTAAGGTTTGTTACATATCTTTACATGAAGTAGGGTTTGTAACAAATTTTACACTGAAGTAGGTATTTTCTGATATAGCTGGGGTATTTATCACCTTCAGTTATAGCTCAGTTTCTCTTATATGAACTGTTCAGCCTGTAGAATTGCCCTAAAAAATTCCTTAACCTCATAGAGGACACAATGAAAAGACCTATGCGAACAGCATAAAACCAGATCAGCCTGCGAGTAACTCGCAGGCTGATCAGGTTTTATGCTGTTCGCTGCTCTTCAGTGGTCTGGAAATGAGGACTTTGTAATTAAATTTGGTAAGGTTTAACTGTGGTTTTCTGCAGATCAGGCTATATGTGGTACCTATTGAGTGCGTCAAAATGAGTCTATATGAGGGAAAGGGTTAAAATAACTGATAAAATCATCCCAACCACTACTGGTACTTTTAAGTAAACCAAAATAATCACATAAGTAAGATTAATTCTAATGTGTTAATGTCATGTTGCAAACTTGGTTCACCTCAATGAACTTGTATGTGTTTTCAAAGGTCTCATCATTTGACACCAACAGGAAATTCCATCGACTGTCTCCTAGCAACCAGATGTCATTGTCAGACACCCACCTCATTTGTTGTGATACATTGAGAAAAATAGAGTGGGTTGCTTGTGGATGTCTGAGGATGCCAGCAGGTGCAAGTACTAATGAAAATCCTTCAGTTTCTGTGACATTCCAGACATGTTTAATGGTATGAAAAGACTGTTGGTATTGTTGATTCACTTATTCTGCTAAATGGTGCATTAACCCTCTACTTCATGTTGACTCCTTTTGACGCATTGGCAAACAGAGCAGACCCTTTCAGGAGCTGTCTGATCAGGGTTTCCTTTGTTTGCTCATACAATGTTGAAGCTCAGATTTTACACAGTCTGCAAGTCAAAGAAAAATCCTTTGTTTCATAGAGCCTTTTGTTAATTAACATTAATCAAGTGATAAATTTGCTCATGAATATTCATGAGGTAAAGGGTTAAGAGTACAAGTGACATGTAAAACATTTGTTCATTCATGATAAATGCTGGAGCAGGTTTTTTCTGTTGTTTTTTTCTTTGTTAGATTTAAGGTAATCCACCCATTATTAAATTCAGATCATGGTTCATCAAGAAACCATGGGAATTTTAGAATAAGTGCAAGTCTCTACAGAATTTGCACAAAAGAGCCTATAACTCCAAGTCATTTAATGGATGCATGCATCTACTCTGAAGTTTTTTTTTAAAGCATTTGGAAGGACCATGATTATAATTGACGATGGGTGGATTACCTTAAGCAAAGCTTCTATGGGGGAAAATGCAAAATCTTATCATAAATGAAATATCTGATCTGCTGGTTAGCAGTTCTTTTACAGATGTTGCTTTATGGCAAAAAACTGATTGTTGAGCAGGAAATATTGATCAGATTGTTATTTTGTGCTTTAATTATGATGTTCCAAATGATGCTGTACCTCTAGAGTGATGTGCTCACTATGTTTGTTTTAGAAAAATGCTGGTAAGTGTATCCTTAATTGTTAATTTATTGAAAGGTGTGTCATAATGCTGCTACTCACTGTTATTATTGTATATACTGTTGTAATAGGTTCTGAATATTATTTCAGACCATTGAGAAAGTAGTTGTTTTGGAAAATAGTGCTAAATATTGAACTCATTCATGAAAATAATCATCGTAAATACTCAGTCAACCCATATATGAAATGTCCTGAAAGGTCAACTTGACTTCTTTTTAAATGGGTCATGTAAAAAGATCTAATCTAAGTGAAATGGAGTGAATTTTTTAAAAGTTACTTGCGGCAGTTTTAACAAGAGACGAACTAGACATGAATAAATTAAACAAATGAACAGTATCAGTATCTATCATCTATCATTTACAAACATATCAGTGGAGAAATACGTTATCCACAGCTTTAACCTTTTGACTTTTGTTCATGGTGCTTTGAATGAGATGAAAATCAACCCAGTTAATTATTTCAGGCCAATCTGAACATGAACCTGGTTAGATGTCTTAGGCCAGTCTGAACATCCACCAATCTGAACACCATCTGGTTAGATATCATAGGCCAATCTGAACACCGTCTGGTTAGATATCATAGGCCAATCTGAACACCGTCTGATTAGATATCATAGGCCAATCTGAACACCATCTGGTTAGATATCATAGGCCAATCTGAACACCGTCTGGTTAGATATCATAGGCCAATCTGAACACCGTCTGGTTAGATATCATAGGCCAATCTGAACACCGTCTGGTTAGACATCACAGGCCAACACCGTCTGGTTAGATATCACAGGCCAATCTGAACGCCGTCTGGATAGATATCACAAGCCAATCTGAACGCCGTCTGGTTAGATATCACAGACCAATCTGAACGCCGTCTGGATAGATATCACAAGCCAACACCGTCTGGTTAGATATCACAGGCCAATCTGAACGCCGTCTGGATAGATATCACAAGCCAATCTGAACGCCGTCTGGTTAGATATCACAGGCCAATCTGAACGCCGTCTGGATAGATATCACATGCCAATCTGAACACCGTCTGGTTAGATATCACAGGCCAATCTGAACCGTCTGGATAGATATCACAGGCCAATCTGAACACCGTCTGGTTAGATATCACAGGCCAATCTGAACGCCGTCTGGATAGATATCACATGCCAATCTGAACACCGTCTGGTTAGATATCACAGGCCAATCTGAACGCCGTCTGGATAGATATCACAGGCCAATCTGAACACCGTCTGGATAGATATCACAGGCCAATCTGAAAACCGTCTGTTTAGATATCACAGGCCAATCTGAACGCCTTCTGGATAGATATCACAGGCCAATCTGAACACCTGTGGTTATCAGAACACCAACCTAGTAAGATATCTCAGGCCAATCTGAACTAGGTTAGATGTCACAGGCTATTGTTTGGTCTTTCACTTGTAATTAGGTGGATATTGCTATATGATTTGAAATAGATGTGCAGTGCCAATACACTTCAAATAGTAGAGTATGTTATAGTCATCAATGTGTATCTCTCAAACAAGAAGGTCAATGGCTGATGATGACATTTTAGATCTTGTTTTACATATTATGATTGGTTTACTCTATACTCAATATGCTACCAGTTTTTACTACTTTTGTGACCCAACCAGGTTTGTAAAATTGGTTCTCATTATAAATTCACTGCACAAGTTTCAGAGGAAAGAAGTCATTTTGAAATTAGTCTTTATAGACAAGGCAATGTATCATTATCACAAACAACTTTATATAGTCAGTATCACAATTTGTACAATTTGCAAAATAAGGTGCATGTTCTTGAAAAAATGGAAAACAAACCCATTTATTTAACATGCCATGTTGATTGTTTTCAGGAATGCAAACATCGATTTATGATCTATAGTTATTAATATAAGTGTTCTAAATTTGATAAAGTGTTAATTGTTTGACTTTTAATGCTGTAAAGTTGTATGAAATATAAGAAATTTGTAATGTATAGGTAATATATATAAAAGTCGGGTGCTTTTTTAGTGTGAAAGCAAAGTATGTTAACGCGTCAAATCTAAGGCTTGGCTCACACAATTTTTCTTGGGTTGACATGCAATGCTATTATACTGTCTGGCATCTGATATTTGTGTTATTATTCCAAACAGTATAATTTTAAATAACTTACTTTTTTGCCTGGTTAATTGATGAGTGTTGGAAATCATAGAGTTACATTTATTTCACTTAGCACCTAGGTAAATGTTGGAGAACCAGTTATCTATTTTAAGATTGTGCATGGGTTAACCTTAAATATTATCAAAAGGTAACATCATGAAGTTGTTCTGCAGTAGAATTTACCTGTTACACAAAAATATACATGTTCTTTAGACAATGTTGGTTGGAACAGTCTTATCTAGAGATCTGTTATTCTAATTACAGTTCTCTTTATCACTTGCTGTTCAATATGTAAGAATCCCCATAAGGGCTGTGCATGTTGAGTTCTTTATTTAGGTATACATAATTAATATTAGCATTGAATGACACCTTTTTTTTGTGAAAATGAAACAAAAATGCTCAAGACTAACAACAATAGGATTTTTCTAATCAGGGTCTCCTCTGTTTGTTCATACAATCTTTTTGTTCAGTTTCTACACTGTCACATGTGACAAAGAAAATCCATTATTTTGTAAACCATTTAAAGGTCAGTCAGTTTATATTCATCAAATCATGAATTTGTACATGAATATTTATGAGGTAAAGGATGAATAACCATCTCATTAGAGTCCTTTACACTTTATCTCATGAATATTCATGTACAAATATTTAACTTGATGAATACTCATAGAACTTTAATGTAATTTGAAACAATGGATTTTTATTTGCCATGGAGACTGTGTATAATCTGAGCTCCAATTTTGCATGAGCAAACAGAGGAGACCCTGATCAGACAGCTCCTAGAAGAAACTTTCTGATCTGGGACTTCTCTGTTTTTAGCTTGACTATTCGAAGAATATGAGAGCTATTGTAGTCACCATTGCATTGGCGTCAGCATTGGGATTGCAGTTTTTGGTTAAAGTTTTGCATGCAAGTTACTTTCAAACTTACATCTCAATAACCATGTATTGTATTGACTTGAAAGTTTATAAATATGTTCAGGGGCATCAGACAACCAAGGTAGATAACTCTTGACTGAATTTATTATAAATTATGACCCTTTTTTAACTTTGAAATTTTAGTTAAAGTTTTGCATGCAATAGAAAATTTTGTTAAAGGTTTGCATTCAAGCTACTCAATAAACATTCATGGTATTGACTTGAAGGTTTATGAATATGTTTAGGGGCATCAGACAACCGAGGTAGATAACTCTTGATGGAATATGTTACAAATTATTGCCCCTTTTTAACTTAGAAATTTTGGTTTAAGTTTTGCATGCAAGGTACTTTCATGCTTATATCTTAGAATCCAGGCATGGGATTGGTTTTAAACATCTTAAATATGTTTAGTGGTATCATACTTTAAAGGAAGATAACACTTGTGGAATATATTAAAAGTTATGGCTCCCTTTTAACTTAGAATTTTGGTTAAATTTTTGCATTCAAGCTACTATCCGCTTATATCTCAGAAATTGTTTATGGAATTGACTAGAAAGTTAAGGAGTGTGTTCATGGGCATCAGAAAACCCAAGGAAGATAACTTTTGGACTGAATTTTTTAAAATTATGGCCCTTTTCTAGCTTAGATACTTGGTTAAAGTTTTGCATGCACAGTGTTATTATGCTTATGTCTCAGTAACTAGGCATGGAATTGATGTTAGACTTCATAAAAATGTTAAGGGGTATCAGACTATCAAGGTATATCATTTTTGACTATTATTATATACAGGGTATGTGAAGGGCGAGAATTGAAATAGATTTCATTTGATTTACCAACAAGCATTTTGAATAGTCGAGCGTGCTGTCCTCTGACAGCTCTTGTTCAATGTATTAAACTAAGTCTACATGAGGTTTCAACTGGTGTACAGCAGAGTTAGAAGGTCAATTCTTTCTTACTGTTTTTTTTTTTTTTTTTTAGATCCCTGTATGGGTAACCCTATTATTTTCCCCATAATAGGTGCAGGTGGAGTCTGGGAACCAACCCCAGCTGACCATTCATTTGGAAATTTGTAATGTTACTGTTATTTATGCGTGTTGAATTCAGGTGAGTGATCAATGGCCATTATTGTCCTCTCATAACATTACATTTACCATTTTGCTCAAAAGGACACTTAGATGTAGATAGAGATCTCAGTCGTAATCCTAAGGGTTTTGGCACAAAGGGCAGGTCATACGCTGACCGATCCTTTTATATATATGAAATATCTCAAAATCTTGGAAATTGTAAGAATCAAATTTTATTTCATTTTCAGGTATGTGAAAGGTGAAAAATATGTGCAAAATTTCATTGAAAGTGGCTGTGAATTACAATGGCTGTAAGCTTTGATGTAAAGCTACCCTCAAAAGTCAAAGTCAAAACAGAAAATTTAAAAAAGTGATTGGTTAGAACTTTCCGTCAGTGTATATCAGTATGCGTATTATATGTATAGTGATATATGACCCACCTCTTGTGCCAGTACACCTCTTTGTCAGATTCCATCTAATTTGCTTCATGTTCTGTTCCATTGATCATTTATAGGCCTATTTCAGGTGTGTATAAGCTATGGTTGCTAAATTCCTCCGTTTCTCCTGGTGTGTTGGCGGGTTGAAAAGTCTAAACGCTATAGACAAATTTTTAACCATAAAAAAAATAGATTGATATGTCATGTTCTGACTTTTTGTTTTGCCAATGCAGAATGCAGTAGCAGTCAGACAAGCCATATCACTTGCTCTCAGTGCTATTGTTTGCACATTAATGTTAAGTCTACCAATCAACAGTGTTTGACATTTACAAAGTCTAGTTCAGTGGATTAGCTACCATCAATCACTGCCACACTGAGTTTCCATGTGACCATGATGTATACCAAAAATCATGCTATTGATAGCATGTGACTTAGCTGAATCTCAGCTATTATTAAACTCACTGTGGCAGAAGTCTGTTGGAGATCTCCTTTGTTGTAGATTGTGACATTTAGTGTACTGCCCTTCAGAACTGTTCTCTAAATCAAAAGAGAGTTCTGTCCTAAACAAAAGCTGACTTAGACTGGTAGGTGATTGTTTTATACCATTCCACAGTCTTTTATAGGACTTCCCAGTGGTAAAGTTTTCATATTCGAACCAAAATAAAATGTCAGAATTCCTTGCAGGCTTTGTTTCCCTTTAAACTTACAGATAGATCTTGGTTTGTTGCTACTTTTGACATATGAATTGCATTCCATTTGATTAAGCCATGTTATGTGTGTGGAATGGACCCATTTTTTGATTGGATGTCATTGATAGATTTAGGTTAAATACATCATACACTTTTTTTTTTTGAGTGGGGGGGGGGGACAGTTTTCTCTAATTCAATAATCAAGGTGAAAGTGTCTTTTAAGTGGCAAATGTGATCATTTTTAACATATAGAAACACCAGAAATAGGATTGTAAGTCATCTACTTGGGAGGGACTTTCATTTTTATTGTCTGTTTTTTCTGGTTGAAAAATCTGGATGCTGCATATTTGCATAAAGTGTTCAGAGAAAATTCAGATATTTTTCCATCTGGATTGAAAGCTATAGATGAGGAACTTACTTTTTTGAAAAATATATGAATACTGTGGCAACGAAAATAATGCAAACTTTCTGCCTTTAATATTGTTCATAGTCTTACTTATCATCTCTAAAGAAAACTCTTCTTTCAAACACATGCTTTTATATGATTTAATGATAAATACATTGTATATTGTTTTATATATATATATGTGTGTAATAAAAGGGCCATTAATTCTAAAAAAAAAAAACAAAAATGCTTAAATAGTGGCATTTTTACTTCAGGAAAAGAAAATCTGAAGCAGAAATTTACATACAGCAAGCACATTTGCTTGATAGTATCATATGTTTTCTGAAAAAAAAAAAACAAAAAAACACTGGGGACTTCCTGCATTTGTAACTGAATATTTTGTGAATATTTTTAGCAATTAAGAAAATATGTATTTTAGGAATACAATGTAAAGACCATATTTTAAAAGTGAAATCCGGATACTTTGCATATGGTTAGCTTGTTACAGTTTCACATGTTTGTGACAAATTTTTGGCTTGCATGATTTCATTTACTCATTATTTATTTGGCATGTATACAAACAAAAGAAAAAATTGCCATTTTTAAATTTTTTTTGCTTTATAGACAGTAATGTTACTGTTTATAATACTTACAGGAAACTGTGTTATAGTTTACTACCATGGCTGATTTTGAAAAAAATGGCAGAGGGAAAAAAAGTCTTTCTTTGTCATCATTTTTTTTTCCCCTTCTAATAATTGAGAAGAGGGTCAGCATTCAGGGGCATTTTTTTTAAATGGCACAACAATAAAAAGATCTTAACACTAACTATCAACTGAATAGTGAACAATGCAGACCATGATCAGACTGCACAGATGTGCAAGCTTATCATGGTCTGCACTGGTCACAAAGGCAGTCACTATTGACTATGATATTGTATTACTAAAGGACTAATATTGTTTTGCTCATCTCGAAATGTTTCTGAACACAATTGACATTAGTTCATGTTGGTTCAGATATTACTTTAACATTTTAACTTTTTATCATTGTGTGTATTCACATATGATTTGAAAAAAAAAGTTCTGCTTTTTGAAGATAAAGATGTTACACTGTGTATTTACTAAATTAACTAGTGTTGAATAATTTTAAAACATGCATAATTATCAATATATGTACAGAAATTTGAATTTTATCAGAGGGTTATCACATACCTTAAAGAAATTATTTTTCTAATTGTTAAACAATTAAGACAGTTTTTTTCTAGATGAACTTTTTGCCAGAGAGACATAATGGCAAAACGTTACAACAGCAGTGGCTGGCTAGCCTTAAATTATTGATATTATTATTATTGATTATGTTTGTATCATCTCATGGAAAAATCATGAAATGAATATAATTATATTCTTTGATTTGTGTTGTTGTCTTTTCATCCCTATTCATTTAGCAAATTCTTGCACCTGCTGGACCTGTCCTGTTCCTGTGTTCTCGAAAGTAAAATTGGTACCTAGCCTACCTACTTTCATAATCAAACTTTTTCAATAAGTTTTATTAAAGAATTAAGAAAATACTAAAATTTGAGCCTTAGATTGTATTTAAGTATTTTCGAGAACGTGGAGCAAAGTTGAGTAGTGATTAGAGGGTCCACCAACCCTAAAGTAGGAGGTCATAGGTTTGATCCTTGGCTGCGACATAACAAAATTGTTATAAATGGTACATGAACTTGTATAGCTTCCTTGCTTGGTGCTGTGAATATGAGTATTTCAAAGACTGGTAGGGGCGGTGCCGCATTTATGTAACTGGGTGGTATCACACCAGGTAGGGTATAAAACGCAGACAACTGACACAGACAATACCGGTATGAAAATGCAGACAATATGTAACATACAGAGAAGATGCAGACGGGATGCATTTGATTCCCATCCCTGGAGATGTGAAGTTTTGAAATGTGAAGTGTTTGCTCACCAGAGCACAACGTGACGAAGGTGAGCTATCGGGATCACCCTCCGTCCGTTGTCGTCATCGTCAACAACTGCTTGAAAAGACATCTCTGAAACCGTTGAGTAGAAATTGATGAAAAATAGCATGAATCATCCTAGGGGGAACCTCCAATAAATTGCTAAACTAAACTTGATCCTTACAGAACTCTGGTTGCCATGACAACAACCTCATTTTGGGTGCCTGGATAGCGTAATGGTAACGCGCCTCGCTTCCCACCAATGCGTCCTTTGTTTGGTACTTGCTATGTAGGTGAAAGGGTTCAGTGGTCACCCGTTCGTGGATTTATTTCGGGCTCTCAGATTTCCTCCCACAATAATGACCACATGCGCCGCCACCAGAGCCATCGAGAGTAATTGATATAATATTATAAATATATTTAAAAAGAAAAAACATCTCCTCTGAAACCAGTCGTAAGAATTTAATTTCCCTTTGGCACAAATGGTCACCTCATAGTCATCTACCATAATTGTTAAAACGAAGATGATCCGCGAAAAGTGGCACACGTGGTCCCCTAATTTTTCTCAACCATGTATACTAAAATGAAGTTGATCCCTTGGTAAATGAATGAGGCCCTCCCCTACCACCACCACCACCACACACACACACGGCATTGGTTAGTTTCTGTAAGATTAATATTCTAAATAATATAGAATATTGATTATCTCTTTTTATTTATTTATTTTTGCATAGTTGTTTTAAATATCATGAGAATTGTTTCAAAGTGTTTGGTTTAATTCATATATGATATGAATTTTCTTTGAATAAATTGTAAATTACAGCTACACCAGCAGGTGTTGTTTGAGATTTTGTTTTGCTAACTTTAAACCAGGCCAAAAAAAAGTAATATTAAGACAGCAAATTTTAAAGTTATCCACTTAGGTATCTTAACAGGACTGTTAGTGCCCACTACTGCCAATCACATATTCACTAAGGTTAACTGGATATCATACATTTTTCCAGATAATTATGTCAAAAAAATGCTTGTTATCCACAGTATTTAACTGACTAACTTGAACAAAAGGCGAGATATCCAGTTATCTTAAGTGAATATATGGCTGGCAGTAGTGGGCACAAACAGGCAGTTTTGTCCTGTTAAGATACCTAAGAGGATAACCCGAAAGTTTTCTACTTGCCAGATACTAACTGAATATGTGACAAGTTTTCAGAAAAATTTTGACATAGCTAAGTGGCTGGCAGAAATATGCCACCATAGTTGAAACTTTTCTGAAAAATTGTCACATATCCAGTTAGTATCTGGCAAGTAGCAAATTTTCAAGTTATCTACTTAGGTATCTTAACAGGACTTAACTGTCTGTTAGTGCCCACTACTGCCAATCACATATTCACTTATTTTAACTGGATATCATGCCTTTTTCCAGATAAATATGTGAAAAATGCTTGTTATCCACATAATTTAACTGACTAACTTGAAAAAAGGCGAGATATCCAGTTACCTTAAGTGAATATATGGCTGGCAGTAGTGGGCACTAACAGGCAGTTTTATTCTGTTAAGATACTTAAGAGGATAACACGAATGTGACAATTTTTCAGAAAAGTTTCGACATAGCTAAGAGGATAAGTGGCTGGCAGAAATATGCAACCATAGACAAGTACTCTTATTCCTCTAATAACCTGATGTTAAAAAGAATTACGTCAAATGATGCAAAACCAGGTTTTCAACAGTTATTGCAAGTATTTTTTTTGCATGATCATAAACAGAGATGTGTAGCTCCGTGTCATAAAACAATGTGAAGGTCAATATCACTTCCAAAGTTAATGGTTCATTTATTTAGTGTTGGCAACGCCATAAAATGCCAGATTTTTTTTTAATGATAGTGAAAGTAATGTTGCCAGAAATTTTATAAAGCGACAGCAAATTTGGTAATAGCTGAATCCTGACAATATTTTGTCTAGCGAATACGAATAATCTATTTTAGTAACAGTGACCTTGACGGTCCCAAAAGTGATCCCAAACTTCTTCTCCCTATATTGCATATACCTATAAAATTTGTTAATTTAATTCCAACTAAAGATATATAAAAATATATTTTAGTAAAGGTGATATTGACACGATTGGTTCGAAAGCAATCCCAAACTGCTCCCATGCAAAAGGTATCTGCCTACCAAATTTGGTAATAATATCTCCATCCTGATGCAAGATATTTAACAGAATCAAAACTCTAGTTTTACCTTGACATTGATCCGGTTTGCACCAAAAGCAATCCCAAATTCTCTCTTCCCATAAAGTAAGAATCTACCAAATTTGGTAAAAATATTTCCATCCTAACTCAAGATATTTAACGGAAACGCCGTCGACAATGAGAGAGAGTGCCCCCCTTCCCTTACATTTCGTAAGAAGATCTATATCAATGTGTCAACTCCGGTCTGAATCAAAGGTACCCGGTACGTTGCTGCCCATTAAAAAAATCAATGACGTTATATATAATAAAAAGGTATGTTATTTCTTCCACTGAAAACGTACATCATGTTGTTTCAATTGCCGTAACTCCTTTGAAATTTGGTGGATTTTCATAAAATTGGTATTATTTTGCGTGGAAGGGATGAACAAAGACCATCAGGTACAAAAAACACCCCATTGACAAAGGAATCACGCTACAACAATTCACGAAGTCGAAAACGTGTTTGGTCGGAAGAGATTTGACCGACGGAATCTCGCTAATCTCTCCCGTGTAAAACTAAAGAAAAACTAAAGCTACCCTCTCTCTCTCTCTCTCTCTCTCTCTCTCTATATATATATATATATATATATATATAATATATCAAAGATATGTTAAATTATAAGATTAGTTAAAATCAGATATTATTTTGAATCAACCATCTCAATATACCAGCGATTATGATTTATAGCAGAACCACAACACATTTTACATAGTTATCACCATGCAGATTTTTTTCTTCTTTTGTACATCAAATTTCTTGACTTATTTTAATACATAATGTATCATCTTGATGGTAATGTAGCGTTTTCTTGTAAGATACAATTTACTTTCACATATCTTCAATAGAAAAGGAAATATTTGGAAACGTGACTTTGCGAAAATTGGACAATTTGTTACGTGGGATAAAGACACTAGTTGCCAATCTATATTCAAATACACGTATACTTCCTTAAACCTCAGACGTCTCTCAAAGGCGTTTTAGACAATCGACAAATAAGTGCTGATATTTTACAGTATGAAAAGTTAACAAAATATGTGTTCTGTTTATAGTTAAGGTTAAAGTGACCTATAGCATTTGAACCATCGCGGTGAATGACAGCAATGACTTGCTGACGAAGTCGCTACCACTGCGCCACTTCGGAACCTTAATGTGCAAAACGATTAGCATCAATTATAGTATTATCCTAGGCTCTTTGGTAAACGTTTCCCTTCTGATGGAATATATATATATATATATATATATATATATATATATATATATATATATATATATATATTGAAATCACTGGTTTAATTTGATTGTTTAGCTTATAAGGAAGAAATTCGTTGTATTTATAAAATTTAATAAAATACTGAATGTTCAGTAAAAGAAAATTAATAATATCGAAAAACTAAACATGTTAAAAAAGATATATTTTAAACCCGTGCCAAAGTTATAACACAAAAGACTTATAAGGTTCGAATAATTGAGCGAGGTTGCGATATTGCCACGAATGTCTGCACAATATAGACAATGCATATCTCTAATGTTCGATATGGACGAATTTATCCTACCTTTACTGTTGTACAGTTAAGGTCTCAAACAAAGCATGATCCTGGTCGTGGGCGCTCATGCACAGTCACCTTAATTTTATTTTCTTTCAATTTAACCTCGGCTTTCGTTTATATAGTTTTATTTTTAAACTATGGTCAACCCATTCTTCATTATTACCCTCACTCTGATCGAGTACTCAAATTAATTAAAGGGAAATGTTATCCTTTTTGGATTAATTTAGATACAATGTGAAGTCCCTGAAATGGTCCCGCTTTGTGTTGGACCATTTAACCCCTACCAAGGTACCCTAATGGTACCCTGCAGATCGACCGTATTTTTTGGTATTGACCCTGTTATTTCCCTAGCATATGGTTTTTAAAACGCTGTTTTTCGCCACATCCTCTAAAATATAAAGAAAAATAAGAAAAAACTTGCAGGCCTGAATGTGTCTTTTCTATGTAATAGTTTTGCCCCCCACCCCCGCTCATACAGTATATCCCCCCATATATGTCTATATGCAGTACATAAAAAAAATGATATCAGTCTATCACCTTATCCTAATTGCAGCAATTTAGATAATTGCTCGGCTTAACTGCATACAATTAAGTTGAATTAAACAACGTAATTAAATAAATGAAATGGGTTAATTTGATCTGAGTCTATGTAGTACTTCTCTTTCCTTCCCTCATCTATGTGTGTGTGTGTGTGTAAGAGAGAGAAAAACTTTAAAAACGCATTAATTTATAAAAACCATTTTTACTATGAATACAACGAAAGAACCAAACTATTGTTTTTAATTGTGCCTATTAAACATGCATGGGTGTTATATACGGTAAAACCGATTAAGAAATTGTACAATGCAAACAGCTGGTTATGCTTGACGTATTTAGGTATTTTTTTCACGTCGCTCGTCAGTACCATTGTACTCATTCCACGATTGTTCGTCTTCGTCAACGATTCCACGCCACCGGAAGTTGAAGGATCGTCCTCGGCCAGGGCAGCCACGGATAACAACACATCGACAAGACGCCAACATTCGCCGAGTTCACAGACGTTTCCGCTTCCGACCCGCCGCTCAGAGTGCAAGATTGGTATCCGTGGGTAAGTTTTATACCACTTTTAATTATTTTTGATACATGTACTATTTGAAAATACCTTTCGAAGTTAGATACTTTCACAGTGTTTGTATCCATGCCGGAACTGTCATATGAGGCTGCATAATGTTGGACTACATTGTTAGAGACCAAAGAAGGGACATATTCTGACTGACAGACACAAAGCAGCGAATCTTACATGGGCTCGTAGACACCATCGTTGAACCCAACGGCAATTGGGAGCACTTCTTTTTTCAGATGAATCAAAGATCAATGGGGCGTGTGCGGGTGTATCGTGAGAGGTGAGTGGTTCGTTAATGAATGTATACAGAAGGTTAATCGAGGATAATACACACGCTCTTAATTGGGATTTTCAATATTGTGGCTGTTGCTTTTTAATATGTGATATTTCTTTTCAAGATTAATATCTTGACATGAATTTTCCAGAACTTGTTGAACATATATAGAGGTTTCTTGTTGCCAAATTTCATTCAAATATATAAATTTGTACTATGTGTTTTCATTTATTTCATAACTATTGCGTTTTAAAAGTCTTTCTCTTATACATAAGAAAAAAATTGCAATATCATTGATAGTGGCGTGGGATTAAATTTCGCTGATTTCTTTAATTATATAATCCACAAATAATAGCATAGGGAAATAACGTCAGTCAGAAAGTATGTTTCTCATGCATGAATGTGTTGTGTTTTGGAAATATAAGCAAAAATATGTATATATACCCCGAAAATAATATGTCAAAACACACGAGATTTGTAGCGGTTCCATTTTTAACGACTTTGGTGTGTCCCCCCATCAGCCCAACCTCCTGCTTACGGGTCGGACGTGAGTTACATGTATCAGTGACTAATGAAACGCGTTGTTTATCAACGTTTCTCTCTCCAGTGCGAGGTTCATACTGGACTTACAATTATGATAATCATTGATTGTCATTAATCTAATTGCAAAGCCGTTAGCAGAGAAAGTATCACTGTATCCTTGGCCACTAAATATTCATTAACTCAAATAGATATGCAAATTAACCTAGATAAACGCCCTCTCTCGGTGGCGTGATACAAATGTTCCAAACACAGTCATTGACTACAGGGAGGTCTACGTGCTTATAGTCGGTAGGAAATTTACTTCCAGGATGGATGTAAGTTTTATATATTTTTTCGTTATATACAATTTATATTGATTTAATTATCTATATATTCTATGCTTGTTATTCCTTTTTATTTATTCATCATCTTATATGCATTTATTTAATTGTTAATATTTTTAATGCGACGCTTTTGATTTCTCCCATGATCTTTGGCCTTTATACGGCCTCGAAAGGTTTTGATTATCATTTTATAGACACAGTATTTCAGTCAGATGGGGACTAAGTCTATCATTGCAGCCACACGGCAGTTATGGGCATGGACACGTGGAATGATACCACAACAAGTCAAATTATCCTGACACCGTTATATAGAGCGACTTCGATCACTTACCATAGTAACTATGGTCAATGATAGAACGCGTTTTAGTTCATTTATAGTCTGGTTACCCCGTTCAAACTCTTCAGTAGAAAGGAGAGAAACATATAAAGAGGTTACCCGGATATTAACTATGGGTCAACCACCGATTTTCTCTGGTCGTACAATGGTCGATATTCGGAGCACCTCTGTGTAGTCTTCATCCCTCCAGACTGAAGAGTGTGACCAGAGTAACCAGAATATAGATGAACTAAAGTGCGTTCTATCATTGACTATAGTTACTATGGCAGGTGATCGAAGTCGCTCATAATGAGCACTTCATTTCTATATCCGATAGAGTGATTTGGGTCAGAACTTTGGACATATGTTTGCATACATTTGAATGAAGTTGTTTCCCCAAGATCTTTAGCCAATTTGAGTTGTTTATTTGCTGATATGAAATGATTTAAGGAACGTTATGGGAACTCTTTATACAAAAATTTACAATTTTAAATAAATAAAAAAAGATATGTTTTACAATTTGACATGAATAAACGAATATTTGTTACTCGTTCAGCACAACAATGTTATTTTTCTTAGACTAGATTGCTATAGATATATAATACTATGAAGACGTCATATAACCAACGACAAAATTTGTTTTGTATCCCTTTCTAAAATGTTTTTACCATATCATATTGATAATTTAAATCATCATCATCAGCAATATCATCAGCATCAGAATTAAAGGTAATCACAACTGATAAAAAAGCAGACCTCGTTTGCTTTACATACTCTGTTTTTATAAAATCATGAAAATATTGGCGTTTTCTCTGATAGCAGACAGGTTTCATTATAAACTATTTTCGACCTCATAACCTCTCCTGCGTTGTAAAATAGCAATGTTAAAAATCCAGTTACTGTTTTCAGTATTGGTTATTTAAGTATGTTTTGCGCGCGCGCAAAAAAAGGATAACATTAGTGTAACAATAGTGTAGTGACGTTGATGTGCTTGTTTATAATAGTCTTGGGATACACATAGCTGATACACGATGACCTTAAAAACACGATTATAAGAATTATGAGGAGGAGGGGTGATAATGATGATGTCCTGCATAAGAAGAATGTTCGTAATGGTCGAACATCCATATCAATGACATATCAACGCACTTTGGGATGACCCCAAAATGCGTTAGACCGACAGCACTTTGGGGTCAGACCCAATAGTGCGTGAGACGCAAACGTGCGTTCCCACAGAGCGCCAAGCAAAGGAGCTATACCAGTTTCATGTCGAACCCACGATCTCCCGACAAGAAAGTGAAAGAAGCTACTTTCCTGGGACAGGCATATCTTCCTTGTGTCTGGCTCTCAGTTTAAGACTTGTTGGCCCGGTGTCAGGGTGTGGTAACATCCTACTTGCCTACTGTGTTATATCGCAGTGAGGTCGCACTATGTCTGAGTGAGGACAATAGCAGCCGAACATGTATCGCAAAACTGTGGTGAAAAGAAGTAGTGCAGGTTTCCCCTGAATGTGGCCAATAGGAGTCTTGCATGTATCGCATGAACTGTGGTGAATAGAAGCAGTGCATATGTCCCCTGAATGTGGCCAATAGGAGCCTTGCATGTATCGCCAAACTGTGGTTAATAGAATCAGTGCATATTTCCCCTGAATGTGGCCAATAAGTCGTGCATGCATCGCCAAACTGTGGTGAATAGAAGCATTGCATGTTCCCCTGAATGTGGCCAGTAGGATCGATCTTTCTATGTATCGCCAAACTGTGGTAAATAGAAGCAGTTTCTATTTCCCCTGAATGTGGCCAATAGTAGTCGTGCATGCATCCCCAAACTGTGGTGAGTGGAAGCATTGCATATATCCCTTGAATGTGGCCTATAGGAGCCGTTTTTGGATCTTTTATCCGTGGTCAACGCCTTCAGTAATTTTATTTTGAATCTCCTCGGTAGGTCGTGAACAGCACCATCAGTGTCATGCGCACAACCACACCAGTATACACTAACCCCGGGGATGCAGATTATATCGCTGATTGGAAAAGAATCGCGGCTGCAGTGCAAGTAAGTTTCCCGGCGCATACAAATAAGATGTTCGGTCAGGCTTGTCATATTTTACATGTATTCTTGTATTTTAATTCTTAAAAAATGTGTGAATTCACCAAAAAAAAACAAAAACAATGACAATGAATGTTCTTTTGATTATTCACCTCTCCCGATAACTTTTGTGTTATCTCCCCCGAATACTATGAATTATCTCCCATGAAAATTTAAAAGGGTTATTATCTCCATTTTCTACGTTAAGTAAGTTTGAAATAGAATTATATAACGTTGCATTCTATAATTCAATTTCATTTGTTCATATCTAAAGAAAACAAGAAATATCATTAAAAATTTTTGGCGAAAAATAGCACACACAAAAAAAACAACAACAAAGATATGAAAGTTTAAGAAAATAAAAGTGTTACGATATAGAATCTGATATATCTTATTTAATAATGCTGGCAAGTTTTAAAAATTAGATATTAGGCATAGCTAAATAATTGTCAATTGTTAAACAGATTAAAACTACATGTATTATAAAGTTTGAAACGTAAGCAAACCTGTTTTTAAATACCAAGATTTTTGGAGGTATTGTAAAGACTATAACAAATCGGATTTAATTTACAAATTGAAAAAAAGCTAGTCTACTACTTTCCATTAAATATTATGCACTTGCTTACTTTTTTAAAAATAGAGACAATTCTTATGTAACCAAGCAAAATTGAAAGATCATAATTCGCGTATATCCGATTATTGTTTCCAGATCCGCACAATAAACTGCAAAAATCCTCCGCAGAAGTTACCTATCCTGAAGGCCTAGACCACTTTTACAAATTAGGGGAAATTGTGGTTGAAAATTAGACATATGCCTGCTTCTGATTTAGTTGTTTTAAATCATTGCCAAAGCAGCATGATACGGAAGTGTTAGAAATTCATTATTGTTGTTGTAATGGGGTTTACCGTCGCTGCGATAGTATTTCAATCATATAGCGACGTCCAGCTAATTATTACAGGTGGAGGAAGACCCCGAGTACACAGAGGTACCCGGGTAGAACCACCGACCTACCGCAAGCCAGCTGGAAGGCTTCCTCACATGAAAAATCCGAAGTCCCTACCGGGATTCGAACCCACAGCGGTGAGGGGCTGAGAGATTTGTAGTCCACGACTGTAACCGCTCGGCCACGGCGGCCCCCTTAGACTTTCATTAGTGTATTACCTTTCATGTTTAAACTGAATAAGAAGCCTGTGATATCAAGTAGAGAGATATATACATTTTAATTTGGAATATTCTAAATATCCTTAAAAATTTAATCATACATGTCAATGAGAGTATTGCATTTACTCCGGCTTCTCTTGCTTACCAACATTTGATTGGCAACCGATCTCTGGGCCCTTAGTTTACCAGAAGAGAGCTTAACCAACTGCGCTACGGAGTACATAAGGTTTATGTTAGCTACTTATATACTGCGAGTTTTTGTGACTTAGAGGAACGAGTTCCCTATCAATGTTAACTACGTTTTCTTAAGCCTCACAAGTGTTTACTTTTTCCAACTGGATGGTTTTTATGTTAAAATTTTTCAATTGGATGCTTATGTTTAAATACATGTAGGTAGATTAAATGTTATCTGCCAATTGGCAATAATGCAGAAAGATATGCACCCTGAAACTCTGAATTTATGATGGAATATCCTAAAATAGCTATGCAAACCAATGAAACGAGCGCTTTTCCGAAATCTTCGGTTTTTTAACCAAGATTTCATTGGTTCAAGAAATAAGTCAAAATCCATTTTATGCAGCTTACACCGAAAAATGTATAGTTCCAATAGGTTTCAATAATAACTTTAACATGGATTATCTCCCTCAAGTAAAACAAAACTTGGAAAAAAATACATTACAACATTTTTATTTTTAGATATTTTTAAAGTGACGGAAAGCCATAGAAATATCAGATATGAAAAATGGCTATTAGGGTTGGTGTAGCTGAGCTCATTTTAACCCTGAATGCAGTTATCATTTAGCTTTATTGCTGATGATTGGTTTTATTTTATCTGATTGCAATATATTCATTCAAACAAATACGATTGACTTAATTAACTTGTTATGTTCTGAAGCCAATCTGACGTGTTTCGTGCTAATTGTACACAACATTCTGAATGAAACTTCGACCTACCCGCTAGGTATATACATGTACCGATACAAGCTCCGCCGCAGTAGTTACCTCCCCTTACAGTTTTATATAACCACTGCAGCAACAAGCAAACATTAACAGAATTTAGCTAATTTTTCTTTTTTTCAATTTTTTTTCAGTGTCATTTCCCTAAGTATGTTTTCTTTAATAAACATCAAATATCACCACGTGGTAAAATAACAAATCATTTTAAAAAATATCTTTGTTGTTGTGACCGCAAACGGTTGCTAGTTTACCATCATCACGTGACATTTGTGACGGCAGTGAATTTTTTGCTTGCAAGGGAGATCACTGTGTGGAGTTTGGTACCGGTAATCTGATTGTCCGTATTTTTAATGAGCTAACTATTTACCTCATACCGTCTCCATTTGACGCACTGGGAAGGAGATCAGACCCATATCAGTTTTTCATATGCCATTTAAAGTTCATGCACTTATATTCATCATATCATAAATCTGTACATGAATATTTATGACGTAATGGTAAAGATCCACAGCAAAGACATCTTAAACAAAATTTGACAGCTAGTCTAAATCTCACAAAAGCACGCAGCATATTGTCCAATTCTCGCAAAGTCATGTTTTCAAATATCTTCTATTCTATTGAAGATAAACCACAGCTTAAAATAGAACATTACATTACTATCAAATGATATCTTATTTATTTTAAAAAGTCAAGAAATAAAAAAAGAGTTTTACGTAAAAATGGACAAATACATGCATGAAAAGGATTGTGTGTGTGAGTGTTTTTCTCTGATTATTATTCTTTGCATTAGAGAAATGATTATTTTAAGATATAGTTACATTTTTCTCTGTGTTTTTTTCAGTACTGTTTTTAAGTTCAATGATCTGTTTTATGCCTAAAGGCTTTTGTAGGAGTTTTCAATCTCTGTTAAATAGGTCCTTGACATTTTGAACTGCCTGAGTGCTCACAGACACCTTTCAATTTCATTTCAGGTTGTGGTCGACTTGAACGTTTCATTTGCTGTTATTTTGGGATGTGTAAGCTTGATTCTGCTGTCCACCATTTTGCACTCGAAAATTCGACAGGACTCCAAACTGTGGTACTTGTTGCATTTTGCCAGTCTAGTCGCCTACACAGCCCTTTTTATCCACGCTACTGCCGAAATTGCCACCAGGAATAAACTTTTTAATTATGGTGTGTGCTTTTATGTGATCTATTCTTTGCGCTACGTCCAAATGTTTAAAGGTTACAACATTGTTCTATTGAACATAGAAATATATTTTACATGTATATTGCCGCTAGAGAAATGGCAACGGAACAAGTTTTTCCGTTTTATAGTTCTCACCCTCTCTACCTGGATATTGGTGTTGCTGCTTGTAGGCCATTTGATTATCAACAACAACACAAAGAAGTACCATTGTTACACTGTTGTAGAAGAAACAGCAACACGTTCCATGTATGTCCTACAGTCTATTATTCCTACTTGTATAATATTTATGGTTTCTATCGTAGTTTTAGCTACTTACTGCTTGAAACGATACCGTTTTAGCGTAAATTCTGGTGAGACGGTTTTCAGGACGACCGGAAATGAGGACGAAACCGAGTGGGCTCGTTTTGTGCTTATTCTGAACGCAGTATTCTTGATAGAACAAGTGATTGAGATTCTGATTTACTTTGATCAGTTTGAAGCAGTATACATAACAAGAGAACGCTATGTGGAGTCAATTGTTTTGCACTTTTTTCGAACACAAATTATATATTTCATGCCATTAACAGCTTTTCTAATCAAAGATATTCGAATTACAGTTAAGAGCAATGTAATTTATATACTAAATCGCTTACCTTTCGGACGAAAATGGTTCGGGGATGATCTGGAGAACCTTAATGTTAGTACTGGATATTCAAATCAAGAAATCTGAGTTTAACAATTCATGACACAATTTTCAATTATTGTGTTTCAGTTTAATCTTTAGTTGTGTGTGACGTCAGTCACACCAACTATAGTACTACGCTTTCAACCAAGGTTCACCTAGATTTAAAACCGAATAACCTCTGAATGGTGTAAATATGATCTCTACAATATAAGTATACTAGAATGAAGCAAAAATGCTGAAAAATCAATGTTGTGTCAAAAATAAATACTTACAGGCTACAAAGATCACCTGTGACATGAAAACATTATAGGACTCATTTTTCTATGCTGTTGTAACTGCAATCGAATGATGTAACTTTTTTTTTATCACGTAATCACTTACCATGCGCACGAATATAGTTTGTTTCGATGCAAAGGTGGCTCGCAAATAAATTTGATAGTAAATGTGCAGCGTTCGGTCATTTTAGGCTGTTAAAAAAACCTATGTGAAGTCCAAAACAAATCATTGTATTATACTAAAAATCACGTCAATCTATCGACCTCAGATATCTCCGTGGGTTATTTCTTGCTGTAAAAAATGACCGAAACCTGTATATGTACTATCCGAATTGAGTTCGGATCCTTTGACTTGTGCAGAAAAATTGCATAATTACTTTAATCTATAAATAGAGACTGTTGTAGATAAGGTACTGCATGAATACAAATCAAAGCTCTGATAGCACTGAGTGAACAGGAATGCCGCATTTCTTTTGTTTATCAAAGTAAATTTAATTATTGGTGATCGACTTGCAGCTCTTCAAGCACTCTTTCATTTGAGACACACACACACAACTTTAGTGCCTTCAGCGCTTTGATATTTTTGCATTTTTGTGTTTTTAGGAATGGAATAGTTTGGAACTTATATTAGGGAATCAAGAATAATAAAGTTACCCCCTATCTCTTTAAGTACCTGTGTTACTTAGTGCTAATCAATGCTGATGTTTTTCGATGTAATAACTATTTACGATGTATATATACATATCATAAACATGTAGTCTATACAAATAAAATATTGTGACTCAGTCGTTTTCATTTGCCTTAATTTTCACACACATTTAATGGCTACAGCAGATTTATGACGGCTTCCACAATCGAGCAACTTCGCGTATCTCCGGAATCCTCCATAAGATGGATTTGTCTTGACGTCAGAGTGTCCTGTTAATAAAATTTGCCGATATCAAGGAATGTCGCCCATGCTTTTGAACAATTATTTATTTTTTTTTGTTCGGAATCATACAGCACTTAAAATAATTCCAACTATACCCTCTCATAAAATAAAAAAAAAACTGTTCGTTAAAAAAGATCCCCACAAATAAAAGCAACCCCAAATCATGCCAGTCCGGGAATTATATGGACGGCCCTCTTATAATATGGAAAATAGAAATGATAATAAAGATCTCTTGAAGTTTTTATTTATTTATTTTTAGCTTTTCGTCACTTCAAGAAAATGAATTTATGAACAGATTATTTGCTGAATAGGAACATATAAAGCAATTGTGACTTACGAAGGATTTATGCAAAATGTTGTCATTGTCTGTGTATTTATAGAATAACAAAACTATAGGTTAGGCCAAATAAAAAAAGTT
>CM037781.1:51115711-51138348 GCA_021229015.1 Solen grandis
CATGGTCCAGATTAAACATGGATCAAGTTTATTTTAGCAACTTTTGTGGAGGTTCACGCAACGGACATCCCTGCCTAGTTTAATCAAATTCTGCCCAGCGGTTTCAGAGGAGATGTCATTGATGAGGATGCAGGGTAATCACAAAAGCTCACCTTGAGCACTTCATGCTCAAGTGAGCTAAAACTATTTGGAAGAGTTACTGTTCCTGTTTCTACCTGAAGTTTGAGGGACATCCATCGAGTAAAAGTGGAGATAATTGCAATGTTAAACATAACTGCAATTTTTTTTTTCAAAAAGTTCAAAAAGGGCCACAAATATGCAAAGAATTTGGAAGAATTACTGTCATTGTTTCTACTAGTTGGTCTGATGATGATCAAAGCATGTGTGAAGTTTAAGAGACATCCATTGAGTAAAACTGGAGATAATGGCAATGTTAAACGAAAGATTAACATTTTTGCTTAGTCCAAAAAAGGCCATAAATATGAAAAAAAAATTGAAAGAGTTACTGTTCCTGATTCTACTGGTTGGTCTGATTTTTATAAACACATGTGTTAAGTTTTAGATACATTCAATGAGTAAAACTGGAGATAATGGCAATGCTAAACAAAGACAAAACCTTAAAATTTCTTGGGACGCGGACAACGACATGGATGCTGACATTTATATAATTAAAGGGCCATAACACCTGACCTAATGGGCCAATATCAGTCATAATCAAACTTAGCTGAGAGATTATGACCATAAACTTTGCTGTAAACTTTAAGAAGATTGCTTACGAAATGAAGATGTTAGAGAGTTAAAGATGAAATTTGGCATTTTTGGATAAATTAAGGGCCACAACTCCTGACCTAATGGACAAATATCTGTCACTTTTGAACTTGACCAAGAGATTTATGGTCATAGAAGTTGTCATTAAAGTCTATGTAGTAGATGATTGTTTGAAAAAAGAAGACACCAGAATGTAAACAAATGGAAATCTGGCATATTTTTATATAAAAAGGGGCATAACTCCTGACCTCATTGGCCAATCTCAGCCATAATCTAACTCAATCAAGAGATTATCGTCATAAACATTGTCTAAAAGTTTGAAGATGACTGACAAAAAAAATGAAGACACTAGAGTGTACACAAAGAAAAATATGGCATTTTTTAATAATAAAAGGGGCATAATATTCAACCTAATTGGCCGATCTCAGCCATAATTGAACTCGATTTAGAAATTATATGGTAATAAACATTGTCATAAAGTTTAATGATGATTGTTTGAAAACTGAAGATGATAAAGTGTAAAGAAAGAGAAATCTGGCTTTTATTTATAATACAAGAGGGCCAAGATGGCCCTAGATCGCTCACCTGAGAAAAGTATCATTCATTGCCTATACAAAACAGATTGCTTTAGAATTAAGATGATGAGGTGAAACAATGTTCAGGAATTTTCTGACCCCATCCACAAAAGATATCATCATGACAAACATTCTGCCAAAGTTTGAGGATGATTGGACCAAAAATGTTGCCCTCAGAGTGTAAACAAGATTTTTCTCAGATTTGACCGGGGGTTAAAACCCTAGTTTTTGCCCCGGGAAATGACCCTTTTTTTCAAATTTTGGTTCCGGGATATAAAGTAAGCAAAAATTCTAAATCAAATTAATGAAGATTTGGGGGCCCAAAAACTTTTTTTCCTCTAGAGGGGTTAAAACAAAGGTTTTTCAAAGGGGTTTTGACCTGCCGGACCTTTTTGGTTTTTGCCCCCCAGGACCCAATTTTTGGGTTTTCATCCAAGATTTAAATGTAAAAAACTTCTTAACCAAATTTTTTAAGAAGATTGGGTTTAAAACTGTTGCCTCTGGGAGTGTTAAAAAAGGATTTTATCAGATTTGTTTGGGTTTTGCCCTTATTTTTTTTCTAGGCCCACCGGGCAGTCACAAAAGCTCACCCTGACCCCAAAAAGTGCCCCCGTTGAGCTATAAAAAGGGCCTACTTTAGTCAAATTACATTACAGAGTTCCCCCCTCTTGCCTACCCCTTTGGGGAAAGGTGGTCATATAAAATTTTATTCCAAGTTTCAAAAAAATAATTTAAAGGGGGGTTCAGTGAACAAGAGGGCCAAGATGACCCAAAAGGGACGCTCACAAGGGGAGAAAAATTGCCTTAAATTGCCTGTACAAGTTTACTAAAATTATAGCATAGTTGTACTAAATGTTTTTAATCCTTAAGATTTTTAAAATTTTAAAAAAGGGAAATTGTCTTGAATAAAAACAGCAGGGGGAAAAAAGGGCTTATTACTTTCAACAATTGAAAAAGCAATCAGCTCGATAATTTAGGAAAATAAAAGGGAAAATTTAAAAGGGTTTGACTTTTAATCGGCAGATATGGGCCATAGATTTTAATTTTTAAAAGTGAAAAAAAATTTTATAAAAAAAATCAGGGTTCATTTCTTTAACAAAATTTTTTAAAAACATTAAATTGATTCAAGAGATGTTATTTTCATCTATAAAATTTAAAAAAAAGTTTTGGGAAAATTGGGATCACCCTTAAAATAAATATTTAAGAAAAGACCTAACTCAATAAAGATCATATCATGATGTACATGTATACCTGTACATCAAGATGTGAGGTCAACAATGAAGTTGGTAGAGAATAAACAAAGTGAAATCTTGCATTTTTTTGTATTAAAAGGGGATAACTCCTAACCTTAATGACCCATCTCAGCCACAATTAAACTCAATCGAGACATTATGGTCATTAACAATGTCATAAAGTTTGAAGATGATTGATAAAAAAAGGAAAGATGCTAGAGTGTAAACAACGTGAAATATGGTTTTTTTATATTAAAAGGGGCACAACTCCTGACCTAACTGACGGATCTCAGCCATAATCGAACTCAATCGAGACCTAATGGTCATAAGCATTGTCATAAAGTTTGAAGATGATTGCTCAAATGATGAAGATGCTAGAGTGTAAACAAAGTGATTTCTGGCATTTTTTTTAATATTAAAAGGGGCATAACTTCTTAACTAATTGGAGGATCTCAGCATTAATCAAACTCAATCAAGACCTTATGGTCATAAACATTGTTAATAAAGTTTGAAAGATGATTGCTCAAAAGATGAAGATGCTAGAGTGTAAACAATGTGAAATCTGGCATTTATTTATATTAAAAGGGGCTTAACTCCTGACCTAATCAACTGATCTCAGTCGAAATCAAACTCAATCGAGACATTATGGTCATAAGCATTGCCATAAAGTTTGAAGAGGATTGCTCAAAAGATGAAGATGCTAGAGTGTAAACAACTTGAAATATGGCATTTTTTGAATATTAAAAGGGGCATAACTCCTGACCTAATGGTACGATATCAGCCATAATCGAACTTGGCCGTGATTTTATAGTTATAAACATTGATATAAAGTTTGAAGATAATTGCTAATGAAATGAAGATGCTAGAGTGCAAAACAACTTGAAATATGGCATTTTTTGAATATTAAAAGGGGCATAACTCCTGACCTAATGGTACGATATCAGCCATAATCGAACTTGGCCGTGATTTTATAGTTATAAACATTGATATAAAGTTTGAAGATAATTGCTCATAAAATGAAGATGCTAGAGTGCAAAACAAACAAATTGTGGACGATGGACGACAGACGGACGGACGACGGACATCCATCGATCCTAAAAGCTCATCCTGAGCACACGTGCTCAGGTGAGCTAAAAAGTATTTTGATGTTTTCTATATAGAGTATATAAGGAAATTAGCCAACCCCCTAGAGGCCTTAATTTTCAAGGGATCAACTTTATTTTAGCAATTATGGTACACATTCTGAGGTGACTATTTGTGCCAAAGGAAAAAAAATTCTGACCATTTGTTTCAGAGGAGATGATTTTCAAATTTTTCAATTTTTTTTCCTATTTGTTCCCTTGGAAACCAGAGTTCTTAGGGATCAACTTTATTTGGAAATTATTGTAGAGGCCCACCAAGGATCATAAGCCAAGGTTTTATCAAATTCTGTCCAGGGGTTTTAGGGAGATGTTTTTTTAAAAGAAAATTTGTTGACAGGGGGGGGGGGACGCGGTAAAGGGGTGTTTCCCAATAGCTCACCCGGGCAACGTGCTCTGGTGGCTAAAAATCAATGAAGGGGGAAAAATCCCCCACTTCTTTGCACATCTACCCTTATAGTAATGACATTGACCAATTTTTGAAAGATTCATTCAGAAATGTAGGGGGAGTTGCATTCACAAGGTGCAATATCATTCAGCTACAGGAAAAAGTTTCGGGGGACAAAAATCTTGAAAAAATCAATGAAGGGAAAAATCCCCACTTCATGAAATCTCCCTTATAGTAAGGGACATTGCCCAATTTTTTAAAAAAGATTCATTCTAAAATGTAGGAGGGGGGTTGCTTTCACAAGGTGCTTATCAATCAGTACGGACAAAGTTTCAAGGGACACAAATCTTTTTAAAATCAATAAACCCGGAAAATCGCCATTCTGCCACTACCATCAAGTTATAAATTTGAAAAATTTTTGGAAAAGATTAATTCAAAAATGTAGGGGAGTTGCTTTTCACAAGATATGGACGTTGGGACGGACGCGGAGGATGACGCCAATTTACGACCGCCCCCCGCGGTGTATAAAAAAAAATTATAAAAAGGGGTTTGTTTTTCTCAAAGGACATTTTTTGGTCTGAATATCAGGGCCCTGGGGGTTCACTAGACATTTTCTGTTGGTTGGCAGTAACCCACAAAAAAGCATTAAAATTTTTTGGTACATTTGTTTCTATTTATACTTGTTTTTTTAGCTATTGAAAAAGTTTTTAGTTTTAAAAAAAGATTAAAATGGTTTTGCACTTAATCTACCACCAGGTGTAGCCCCAAAAAATCAATCTAAAGGCATGAGCTGTTACGCGTTTCTGTATTTTTTTGTTGAAATTCATATTGGCCGCATGCCTCAACGACAAAAAATTTTTACAAAATAAGATTTATTTTTTGGTATACTTTTGGGAAAAGGTTTTCTTGTTTTTGAAGCATGCGGCCACATTGAATTTTTTGTATCAAAAGATGACATCGCTAATATTTCGTACAAAACGCGCGTAAATTCGGTTAAAGGATTTCAACGGGTATTTTCAAGCAATATTTTGTTCAACTGAAAAGATAAATAGATTTATCCGTTTTTGGTGTTTTAAGGTTTGTTGTGTATGTTAAAAATTGAAAAAAGATTTTCTTAAAGCATTTTAACTTTCCCAAAATTTTAGGCCTTTTTACCATTTTGTAAACATGCCCTTTGATAAATTTTTAAAATAATCAATTATGATGTAAATGTGTACCTAGTCTCATAAAGATTTGAAGTATTTTCTAAAAAAAAGTTTTAAATGCAAAGGAAAACCTGGGTGTGCGGATGGATGGAGGAAGCACAGACCAAAAAAAACTTATCCCCCCTGCCCCAATGGAGTTGGGGGGCTAAAAATATTTTTTTTTTCATAAAAACGCTCTTCTAAAATTCGGGGTTGGGTTTAAATGGAAAAAAAACTTTTTTTTAATTAGGAAAAAACAGATGGTCAGTTCACTAACAATTTTCCCCGGGATTCTACTTCAGCCAACATTCGAGTTAATAACTAAGAACAATGGGGAAATTAATGAATCAAAAAAAAAAAGTAGGTCATTCATCACAGAGATGTCCCAAACCCAGTGGGGATCAAACCACAACCCTTGGCTTAATGTCAGGCCCCAAGGCGGTTTATTTTTGAAAAAACCCCGGGCCCCTACCCTGTTTTTGGGCATGGGGCTGATATGAATTTGTACATTAACCGAAATTCTCTATAACCGTGTTTCTTAAAGGTAGTTTACTGTGTTTTATTTTAAAGTTTTTTGTGAAGATGCAGGTGATACAATAGTGAAAGTGAAAGGTGATTAAAAATTTTGGACCAATTACAGTTAGTTTTTCTTTGGAAACTGCTTTCCTATTTGCAATGATGAATCTTCTACTTTTTTAATTTTCAAATCAATCCATTGACTTTCTTAAAGTTATGATCAGAAAAAGAAAAAACGCAGGGGACTATCCATGGCCAAATAACTCCTATTCAAATTTTTTTTGTGAGTTTAAAATAATCAAATTTTTTCAAATTAAATGGTATTTTTAAAATTTTTTAAAAGCAATTACCTCAAGCGTTTTCTGACCTTTTTGGGAATTTCTAATGACTTGTGCTGCTATGCAGGCATTTATTTGCTGAAAATACAAAATTAGGAAATTTTTTGGAAAAAGACAATGAGGCCACACCCCCAATCTGACTTTAAAATTTCAAAATTAAAACTTTTTTTATAGCTGGTCAATTATCAAAAAAATGTTATAGCTGGTCATTCTTTTTAAAATGTTAAACAAATCTTTGTTCAACATGGATTTCTTTTAATGGGAAAATTAGAATATTTTAAATATTCAAAAAACCAAACTAAAGATTTCCCACAGAGTGGTTTTCCCCCCAAAAAAAAAAATTGGATATATGCCTTTGGTCTCTAGCTTGTTTATTTGAGGGAAATAAAAATGTCCCTTTGTTCAGTGACACTTGAAGATATTGAAAAATGTATAAAAAATAAGTCTCCCAATTTTAGCAAAATTTTTTCCCTTTTCCAAAATTTTTTTTTTTCACATCAGCCTTTAAAAATTAAAATTGTGTTCGAAAAAGATATTAATTTTTTAACAGAAAAAATATTAACGGGCCCCATGAGATACTAAAAATAAATATGCAACTTTATTTAAAATTTTTTTAAAATTTGTCATTTTTAAAAAAGGGGTTTTAAAAACTTCCTGGCTAAAAGCATTTTTTTTTTAGCTACAACTTTAATGTATGTGTACTGCAACCCTTCAGGAAGTCTGAAAAACTCATTGTTCACATTTTCTAGTCTTTTTTTTTCAAAGGGTTTTCCCTATTTTTATGACTCAGTATGGAGATTTATTTGTGTAATAGATATTTTTTGGATTAGGGTTTGATTTTGTGCCAAATATAAAAACCTTTTTATATTTACAGTGGTCTCGCGATTCCTCAACAAGTTAAAAAAACACAACAAAAAACCTCAAAAAATTTCCCATATTCCGGAAATCTTCGATTTTTAAAAATTGTGCTGGTTTTGTTGTAATAAATACTTTGTATTTTTTAATTATTTTTTTAAGTCTTAATTGCACGATAGCTTTTTAAAATTTTAAAATACATATTCCCACTAGAAAAAAACAATGGCATTCTAATTCCCTTTTGGTTAGATTTTTTATTTTATTTTTTTTTTTATGATCTTGTCCTCGGTCATGCCAGTATTCAAATGAATTGCCACATGGGATAGAGCCCCACTGTCCCCAGTATATAATTTTTCACCCCTTTTAAAATTTAAAAAAAATTCTTGTATGCATTGCCTTTTTTTGATGTGGGAGATGGATGGTTTTTAAAACGTGGTTGATTTATTGATACATTTTTTTAATTTAGTTGAAAAACCCCAATTTTTTTTCCAAAAAAAAGTTTCTTTTTGATTCTTAAATCATGCAAAATTTAAAAAAATCTATGAAAGGGTTTAAAATTTTTCTTTTTTTGTTAATAGAAATGTAGAAAACGTAGAAACTCCTTAATTTTAAATGGTATACAACACAAGGATTTTCTTTACTGTGGTTTTCTGTGTGAAAACGCTGCAAATTATTGCAGAAAAGGCAAACAGGAGAACTGTTAGAGGTCCTGTTGTCATTTGGGTAGGCTGTTTGCAAATGCATCAAAACAAGTCTAGGGGGAAAAAGGACCCAAGCCTAGCGTATATGTAGCAATATTAATTTTTGAAAATTGCATATGAGCGCAAACTCCCCCTTCACACACATATCATATAAAGGGAAAGTTTTGTGGTAAGTTTAAACCCAAAATCTTCAGTGGTGGAGGGAGGAGTTGCTTTCACAAGGTTCTGCTAAAAAAACAGATGGACATCGGAAAGACTGCAGCGGACAATGAGGGAAAAAATCGTATAAAAAGAGGGCAAGGGGCCCCTGATCGCTCCCTGGGGGAAAAGTTCTTTATTGCCGTAAAAAAAACGATTGCTTTAGAATTAAGAGATGGGGTTTGAAACAATGTTCAGAATTTTCTGACCCCACCCAAAAAGTATCATCATGACAACATTTCCCAAGTTTGAGGATGTTGGACCAAAATTTCCCCTCAGAGTATAAAATATTTTTCTAGATTTGCCCTATGCCCAAATTTTCTATCGCCCCCCCCATTTTAAAGGTTCGAGATATATCTGACAAAAAAATTGCCCAAGTTTGGGGAAAAGATTGCCTTTAGTGTGTAAACAAGTTTTTTCAAAGATTTGCCTATTGACCTATTTTCGGTCCGGGCCCTGCCCATTTTCGAAAGGGTTAAAAGATATTCAAGAAAAAACATTTGCCCAATTTGAGGAAGTTGGATTAAATTGTAGCCTCTAGTGTGAAAACAAGATTTTTCTAAGTTTGACTATGACCTACTTTTTGACCCAACCTGCCCCTTTTTCGGAAAGGGTTCAGATATCATCAAGCAAACTTTCTGACCAAGTTTGAGGAAGATTGGTCAAATTGTGGGCCTCTGTGTGTAAACAAGGTTTTTTCTAAGATTTGACCATGACCTACTTTTTATCCAACCCTGCCCCTTTTTTCGAAAGGGTTAAAGTATATAAGACAAACTTTTCGCCCAAGTTTGAGGAAGATTGGATAAAAATTGGGGGCTTAGTGGGGTAAACATAAAATTTTGTTGACGGACAAAAGATTTTTCTAATTTTTTGCCCTATTGACCTTTTTTTTATCCAACCTGACCCATTTTCAAAAGGGTTTCAAGTTTCTCAAGACAAACATTCTGAAAAGTTTGGGGAAAGATTGGATAAAAATTTGGGGCCTTGTTTGAAAACAAGATTTTTCAAAGTTTGGCCCTTGACCTATTTTTGACCCAAACCCTGACCCTTTTTCGAAAGGGTTCAAGATATCATCGGACAAACATTTGCAAGTTTGGGGAAGATTGGATCAAATTTGGCCCTTTTTGTGTGTAAACATAAAAATTTGTTGAGGTGACGGACGAGGACAATCAATTTCCCCCAAAAGCTCACCTGAGCTATGCAGGTGGCTAAAGGATTAGCTTAAAAAAGCATTAAAAAAATTAATATTATTTTTATAAAAGTCACAATTGCTTAATTTTTTCTTTTGAAAGAAAATGTCAAGGAACTTAAAGAGAAAAAAATAATCACTGGGGTTAAATGATGTATTTTCATATGGAAGTTGGAAAAAAAACTCTAATCTGGAGTTCTGGGCCCGCCTCTCTGTCTTGCACAACTAGAAAAAAAAAGGGAAATAATTTGTTATTCATCAAAAGAGGGCCATGTGGCCCTGAAGTCCTCACCTGAGAAACTTGCCTTATTTTCGTACAAGTCACTATATTTTGCACAGTCACATAAAATTTTATCCATACGAATTTCAGCAAGTTTATTTCTTCCGACATCGAATGCCTTTTTGGGGCCCAAAAAAATTTTCAGCTTAAAAATCAAAAGAGGTTTGGTCATGGTCAAGGTATCCAAGGTCAAAGTTTAATGCCACACCCAAAAAATGTCCGTGGTCCAAAATTGAAGGCCACAGCTTAAAATATCAAAAAATGGTCACTGGGTCATGATCAAGGTCAAATTTCTCCAAAATTGAAGGTAATTTAGCTCCTAGTAAGCCCCATGAAAAAAAAAGTGAACATTGGGCTGGCCCAATTTTGACCGAGTCATATATTGGGAACTTGGTAAAAGGGCCCAAGATAATGGAAAAAACCCACCAAATATCTAAGCTCAGGCCTTGTTGTTTTAAGAAGTTTGTTTTGAAAATCCTATATAAATTAATAAAAAAAGGCCGATGGCCTGAAAACGCTCACCCGAAAATATTTCCCTTTATTGCCTTTTTCCTAAGTCATCCTGCAAAATACAGCAAAAAAAATTGTAATTCCTAACAAAAAAAAGGGCCCGTGGGCAAATTTTTTGGTTTTTAGCTATAAATAAAGTGACCCAAGTGGCACCAAATTTTTTCCCCCAGCCATGATTGAAAACTTGGTTCGGTCCACAAAGCCCGTTCATCCAAAAATCTAAAATCAATCTTGTGCTTTTTTGGACCTTCTCTCTAAGTCTATGAAATCAAGTGCTCCAGGGCCCTGATTTGAAAAAAAAATTGGGAGATGTCCATTGGGGCCCTTTTACACACCAAAAAAACTTAACTTGGGCCTTGTGGTTTCTGAATGAATTTTTTTTCTAGATTTTCCTATAAAAGCCTATGTAAAATCAGTGAAATGGGGCGAACCCGTTTGACATTGAATACTATATAAAATTTGATGTATAACATCCATTGTCTTTGGGTGTTTAAATGAAAATTTTTTATTTAACCACCTTTTTTCATTTCTGTGAAATGCCCGCTGTGTGACAGTTTTGCCCTGTTTTTTTAAAAGGATGTTTTCTTCTAAGGTTACTTTTTTAACAATGCAGATTTGGTCATGGTGATTTGCAAAGGTTAACAAATTGTTTAGAAATGAAATTTTTTGGAAAAAAAAAAAAATTTAAGGAAATTTTTCAAATTTTTGTGCAGTTTGAACTTATCTTTATGTTCACACATAAATGTAAAATCCTTGAAAATGAGTATAGCTATCAAAAAAAAACATGAGCATCTCTAATGTAACTTAATCCTATGAAATCCCCAAAAATGTTCCCGGAAAAAACCCGGGTTTAAATGCAAATTTTGATTTTCTTTTTATTCCCGAGAATTTGGGGCCTAGGAATAGGTTTTCCTTTTTTTAGCGATCATTTCCCGGGGAAAATTTAGAATTAAAGATAAATTTTTAGAAATGTTATTTTGTTTAATTTCCTTAAGCCTCTAGAAATGCCGGGGGAAATTTTCCCTGAAAAAATAATTTATGTTCCTAAGGTTTTAAATTTCCTGAATATAAGAGGTCCTATGGTCTTAGGAATCTCTGAACAGGAAAAACAAAAACTTAATTATTTGTAAGAATAGAAGTTTAAATTGACAAGAAAAAAAGCTGTGCCCCCTTACATTGCCCCTGCTTGGCTGGAATGGGTGAAATTCCATGGTTTCCTAAAAAACATGGTATTTTCATGGAATTAGCCAACATATGGAAAAGATTCATGAATATTTTTTTAAATGTGGAATATTTTTCTACTAGCATGGAAGGCCCGGTTTTCCACTTAGGTGGGGGAAGCATGGAAATTAGACTAGAAAAAATGGAAAGTTGCAATTAAGTCTTTTTTAAAGGCAGATGAGGTGGACAGTACTTTGAAATATTTTAAGGCATGGAAAGAATTTTGACTTCGGTTTTCCGAGAGGAAAACTGAAGTTTTTAATAAGCGAAAATTTCACTCAGAAAAATTTTTATTTTAAATTGCCAATAAAATGTAAAAACCAGCGAATAAAAATTTTATGGTAATCATAAATGAATGAAAAATATTTTCAAATTTAAACAATTTCAGCAAAAGCAAAAAAATTTCAAAACAGTCTAGTATGTTAATGTTTTGTTTTTAGTCAAAAAAAAGTGAAAAGTTGTTTTCATATTAAAAAAACATTTTATGCAGTAAATTTCTTTGTTCATTAATACAAAATTGACTTGATATGTTCATCAACCCATGAAGTTTCATCCATTTTAAACTTGGGGGTTTGGAGGGAATGTGGGAAAAGACTGCTTCAAAAATACCCAAAAGGGCCTGAACAATGTGATAATATCTGAATTTAAAAAAAATATTGACGATATGCAAACCAGGGTTGTACTTTTTAATTCTGTGAAGTATTATCCTGCAAGACAGGGGGGTTTTGGAGAGGAAGTGGGTATGTTTTTTTAAAAAAAAAAACTAGAAAAGTGTCCCAAAAAACACAGATGCCCCCAAAAACCCGTGGCATTTTCTAAAATAAAAACCCAAAACCAGGAGCGAAGTCATGCCCCGGTAATATATCCCAAAAAGATAAAAGTATGTAGCACAAATACCTTCAGATTTTCCCGGGCAAGTTTTGGGATGGAGAGAACCCGGGCAAAGGCAAATCTTTTACCCCACTTTTTTGGGAGGGGGCTAAAAATACCATTTTTTCAAATAAAAAGGCCCCTAACCTGTCACTTTAACAAAGGTTTTAATAAAAATACCCGGTGCACAAGTTCTGTCCTGATTAATATATCCTGAAGTTTTTAGTTGTGTACAAAAACTTTAGAGTTATGGTGTCACAAAGTTTTGGAGGAAGTTGTACAGACAAATAAAAATATTTTTTAAAAACAAAGGGTTTTTTTTAAATCTGTCAATTCAGTGGGGGGTTTTTTAAAAAATCCCAGGTGCACAAGTTCTGTCCTGAATAATATATCATGAAGATCCCGTATGTGTACAAATATTTTCGGAGTTATGAGTGTCACAAAAATTTTGGACGGACGTAAAGTACAGCAAGGAAATCTATATACATTGCCCAACCCCCCACCCCCCCCTTTTTTTGGGGGGGGCATAAAAATTTAAAAGTTTCTTAGACAAAAGGGGCCCTGATGGCCCTGAAACCTCCCTGGTACCCTTGTTCAACTGTGTCAAGGTTTTTAAACAGACAAGGGGTTCTGATTAACTTATTAAAAACATTTTACCCCCGAAATACTACACACCAAATATTAAAAAAATGGGCCATTGGTTTCAGAGAAGACTTGGGGGCAGGGTATTTATCACCGTAGGGCCCCAAAACTTTGAAAATCT
Source organism: Solen grandis (assembly GCA_021229015.1). Lineage (NCBI taxonomy): Eukaryota > Metazoa > Mollusca > Bivalvia > Adapedonta > Solenidae > Solen > Solen grandis. The sequence continues at coordinate 51,128,439 of CM037781.1, forward strand.
TTGTAATGAACCTTAGATGCTATACTACAAAAAAAATTTGCTCTAGGCCTTTTTTGATTCATGAAGAAGATTTTTAAAAGATTTTCCTATTTTAATTATGTAAAACAAGTGACCCCTGGTGTGGGGTAATTTTCACCATGGGCTAATTTGTCAATCTTGGGGGTGGGCCCCTAGATGATGCTTCATACCAAATATCTAAGTTAGGCCTTTGGATTCATAGAAGAAGATTTTTTTAAAATTTTCCTTATATCTGTGTTAAACAAGTGACCCTGGGGGGGGGTCATTTATCACCTAGGGCTAGATTTTTACAATCTTGGTGTGGCCATAAGATGTGTTATACCCAAAATCTAGCTAGGCTTATGCATTCATGGAAGAGTTTTTTAAAATTTTCCTATATAAAATCTGTGTAAAACAAGGACCCCCGGTGCGGGGGGGCATTTATCACCATAAGCTATGATTTGTTAAAACTTTTGGGAGTGGCCCCAAGTGATCCTACATCCAAAAATCTAAGCCTTAGGCCTTATGGATTCTTTGAAAAAGATTTTTTTTAAAATTTTCCTATATAATCTTGTTAAAAAAGTGACCCCCGGTGCGGGGTCATTTTCACCGGGTATGATTTGTACAATCTTGGTAGTGGCCCATAAGTGAGTTCTACCAAATATCTAAATCTAGGCCTTATGCATTCTGGAAGAAGATTTTTTTAAAATTTTCCTATATAAATCTAGTAAAACAAGTGACCCTGGTGCGGGGTTTTACACCATAGGGCTTGTTTGTACAATCTTGGTAGTGGCTATAAGTGATGCTACATACCCAAAAATTAAGCTCTAGGCCTTATGGATTCATAAAAGAAGATTTTTTAGATTTTTCTATATAATCTATGTAAAAAAAGTGACCCCTGGTGCTGGGTATTTATCACCTAGGGTATGATTTGTAAAATTTGGTAGTGGCCCATAAGATGATGCTACATACCAAAAATCAAAGGCTAGGCCTTGTGGTTTCGGAGAAGAAGATTTTTCAAGTTTTTCCTATATTAGCCTATGTGAAATCAAGTGACCCCTTGGGCGGGGCCAATTTTGACCCCAGGGTCATAAATTTGTTACATTCTGGTAGACAGTCATAAGATCATGCTACATACCAAAAATCAAAGGCTAGGCCTTGTGGTTTCAGAGAAGAAGATTTTTTAAATTTTCATTTTTAAAATCTATTTTTAGCTCCTGTGACCTAATTATGCGATGGACCAGAACCATTTATACAACTTTAGTAGAGCTTCATCACAAGGAACATTCCTGCAAAATATTTTCAAATTGGCCAAGCCGTTTAGGAGGAGATGTTGTTTGAAACAATTGTTGACGCCGCAGCACGCACGCACGGACGCCGGACGCCGGACAAAAGGCGATCAGAAAAGCTCACCTTGAGCACGTTGTGCTCATGTGAGCTTAAAAGAGCAATCAAATGATTGGGACCAACTGCAGAATTGCATGAAAGACCAATTTTAATTATTGTTCATTTTTATATAACTTCCTTATATGACATCTGATTTCAAAAAGCAAGGTACCTTTAGAAAGTCTTTAGATTTCCATTATTTCATTTATTTCATGTGTCCACCTATCTGTAACAGCTTTTGAGATATAGACAGTTAATCCTAAAGAAAAAGGTAAAAATCGGAAAAAAGATATTCATGTCAATACTTCCTGACCATGACTTTTCAGTTAATGTTCCGATTATTAAAATCTGCAAAAAAGGAATTGCATCAAACTATGAATTAATTTTCAAAAAACTAATTGTTTCTTAGAAAAAGGCAATTTAATAACTGGGACAACTGCAGAAGTGCAACAAAGGAACTGTTTGAATTAATTCTTATTTTCATCTAATTTCCTTATATTAAGTCCAGTTTTTAAAAGCTAGTACCGCTGGAAAGGTCTTCAAATTTCCCATATTTAACACACTTAATATTTGGATGTATCTTTAACCACTTTTTAGATATGGGCGGTTAAACCTAGAGAAAAAATGCAAATAATTGGCAAAAATATGTGATTCAGAAGGGTGTTTGCCGAAAAAAAAAAAAAATGCTGAATTTTTTCAGAGAAGTAAGACAGATCTGCCGATAAAATTATTTATGGGACAAAATGGCCGATTGTTTTTTCAGAAATAATGACATCAACGTTTGTCAAAAGTGTTGGGTATGAAAAAAAAATTATTTTTTGTCTTGACGTGCTTTGCGGCCAATTTTTTTAAAAGAAATTACATGTCGATTTTTTGGGTTTTCCCAAATTTTCTAAAATTAGCAGAAAAACCTTTGCGTGTTTAGGCAGGGAACCAGAAAACAAACCCAAATTTCAGGTAGGGGCATTTTCAAAAGTCTTTTGGGGGTAAATTGGGGCGCTCTATAATTTTAAAAATATAAGAAAGCAAAAGTATTTGTTGATCTGAATCAAAAGGGCCCTTCCAAAAAACTTTAAACATGACAAAAGTCAAAGGGAAACGGTTTTTTCTCCCCTGAAAAAAGTTGCCCGAAACAGATTTGTTCAACCCGGAAGATGGCCCGGTTAACCCCAAAATTACCCTAAACAAGTTTAAGACAAAAGGGCTAGTCCCTGTAAGTTCATACCCAGTAATGGCCCAAGTGCGCTCTTAAAGGGCCCCAATTTTCAAAAAAAACCCGAACCGGGTTAGTGAAGTTTGTAAACCCCTCTGCTCTGCAAAAAAGGGTTTCCCGTGTTATGCAAAAAATTTCAGACTTTTTGCTGGATTTTTAAAGAACTTTTCCAAAAAGAAAATTTAGTTTCTTTTGATTTTCAAAAAGATTTTGGGTGTTAAAGGGCCTTTGCCCAACATGGCTTTTTTCCCCGGGTATTTTTTTTGGGTTTTGGGGACAACTAAACAAATGAGTTTATGAAGGCTTTTGCAAGACACCACTGAAGTCGACACTTGCCAGGTTTTGAAAGACTCCCCCTATGTTACTGTCCTTTTTTTGACGAGCCCAAGGATAGAACTGTGAAACATAGGCTTTTTTTTATTTTTTAAGGTTTGGTCAATTCACCCAAATCTGCAGCCCCCCTTACATTTTACATTAAAATGTTCAGGACAGGGCAGGGAGAACGGGGAGCTTTTTTCTGCACCCATTATGCAAAAATTTTTTGACGGATGTAAACCCGGGGACAAGACTTGGTCTTGGAAACATTGCAATAAACGGGTGATTTTAATAAACACAAACAGTATTTTTTTCCAAAAAAAAAAAGTTTTTAAATGTTTTTAATTACAGTTTTTTAAAAACTGTGATAAGTTTTGGGTTTTTTGTTTTTAAAAAAAAAATTGGCTTTTTATCTATTTTAGACTATAACATGCCCTTTTTTTTCCCCAACAAATATGAGCTTTTATTTAAAAATTTTATTTTTTTCTTCATAATCATTTTTTATCAATTTTGTTTTTTTTTTTTTTCACGGGGAAAGAAACAAGGTATACTGGTATGATGTTGAGGCAGAATCCCCACTCATGAATACGCATTGCATAGTCACGGGGCTTTTGTGCATACCCAAACCCCACAGAGGACTACCCCCATTAAGCCCTACCAGGAATCATGACCACCCTTATTTATATTTCAAGTACCCAACTTTGGATTTGGCACGTTTAAAAGGTTTATGAAACAAAATTTTAAGGGTTTAAAAAGGTTTTCAGATTTCCCCCATTATCTTGTTAAAATTTTTTAAAAAAAATGCATATTTTTTAAGCACCTGAAAATATGAAAAGGGAAAATTTATGGGGTTTCTTTATAAATGCCATAATATGTTATCTTTTGGAAAAAAAAATGTTATTTTTTTATTTTTTAAGGAAAATTTCAAAAAATCTGGGGGACTCCAAGCTAAATTTTCCCAAGGGAAAGTTAAATTGTGGGGTTGGATGTCATTTTTTTCCAAACTGGTCCCTGTCCCCCAGGTATTTTAATACGGTCTAAAATTTTTTATTTATTTACAAATCTTTGTTCAAAAAACATTAATTTGTTGTTTAAAATTTCTTTTATTTTGATTTTTAACAAAAGATCTAAGAAAAGTTTTAAAATGATTTTTTTTAAAAATTTTTAATTTAAAATTTTTTTTGGAAAGATGCCTGGTTCCACTGCTCACTTACCTGGCTAAAGCTGAACTTTTCTGATGCCAACCCCAAGGGGCCTTGAAAAAGAAGGTTTTTTTTGTTGAAATAAATTTGATAAATTTTAATTTTTTCTTAAGTTTGTATCATTTTTTCAGTTTTTTTTTGGTTTTATTTTTCATTTTTTGTTAAACCATGTCGGGTTTGGTTGGTCTGTTGACAGCATGCCCCAAATTCTTTTTTTCTGAATAAGTCTGCCTTTGCTGTTCTCTTGAAAAATAGTCATTTATCTTTTTACAATTTCAAAATAGTTCTCTGGAAAAATTTTTTTTTGGCAGGCATTCTTTTTTGTTTTTCAATTAAAAAAATTTTCAAAAAACCCGGGTTAAATTTTTTTATTTTTTGAAACAAAAAACTTTTAAAAAGCCATAAACAAACCAAATTTCAGTAAACTTGTATTAAGGGAGCCAAAAACCCAAGGGGGGGCCCCAATTTGGGTGCTTAAGAAAGTTTGGGTGCTTAAGACAAAATAGGAAACGGCCAATTTTTTATTTACTGTCCCAAAAAGGGGGGATACATGTTGGGTTGGGAGTACGTCGGCATTCGTTAAAGTGAAATTTTCCCCCGGGCCTCGCAAAAAAATCGAGAAAAAAAAAGTTCGGTATATAAATGTCTTAAAAAAAAATACCCGTTTTATCGATTCGTTATATCCAGCAAAATCATGAGAATAATTCGGGTGCCCGTTTTAATTTAATTCAAGTTTAAAATTTTAGTTCGATGTTTAAAGAAAGCAGAACAGTAAACAAGAGGGCCATGATGGCCCTGGATCGCTCCCCTGGTACCATTTCACAACTGATTAAAGGGTTTTTTAAAAAGACAAGAAATTTTATTTAAATCAATCTTAACATTTTAGCCCTGACAATTTCTAACACCCAAAAATATAAGCACTGGGCCTTATGGTTTCAGAGGAGGAAAAACTTTGTGCGGGGTCATTTTTCTTCCCCAAAGGGGGGCCATTTTTGGGAAAATCTTGGGTTAAAAAAACCTTTAGATGATGCTAAAACCAAATTTTCTAAGCTCTAGGCCTAAAAGGATTCCTAGAAAAAGATTTTTAAAGTTTTTCCCATATAAACTCTTTGTTTAAACAAGTGGAACCCCCGGTGCGGGGGCTTTTTTTCCCATAGGGTCTGATTTGTACTTTTGGTAATAAACCCTAAAAATGGGTGTTCTACAAAATTAAACTAAACCCCTAGGGCCCTTTTGGGATTCAAAAAGAAGAAAGAATTTTTTAAAAATTTTCCCATATAACTCTAAAGTTTTAAAAAAGTGGGGCCCCTGGTGCGGGGGGTTATTTATCCCAAGGGGTTTGATTTGAAAATCTTGGTAATGGGGCCCCTAAGAAAGATGTAATACCAAAAAAAACTAAGCTCTAGGCCTAAGGATTCATAGAAGAAGATTTTTAAAGATTTTCCTATATAAACTCTATGTAAACAAGTGACCCTGGTGCGGGGTCATTTATCATCGTAGGGCTATGATTTGTACAATCTTGGTAATGGCCCATAAGTGATGTACATACCAAATATCTAAGCTCTAGGCCTAATGGATTCATAGAAGAAGATTTTTAAAGTTTTTTCTATTATAACTCTATGTTAAAACAAGTGACCATGGTGCGGGGTCATTTATCACCATAGGGTCATGATTTGTACAATCTTGGTAATGAACCATAGATGATGCTTCATACCAAATATCTAATCTCTAGGCCTTATGGATTCATGAAGAAGATTTTTAAACATTTTCCTATATAATCTATGTAAAAAAAGTGACCCCTGGTGCGGGGGCATTTATCACCGTAGGGCTATGATTTGTACAATCTTGGTAATGAACCATAAGATGATGCTACATACCAAATATCTAATCTCTAGGCCTTTATGGATTCATAGAAGAAGGATTTTTAAAGCTTTTCCTATATAACTCTATGTAAAACAAGTGACCCTATTGCGGGGGCATTTATCACCGTTTGGCTATGATTTGAACATCTTGGTAATGAACCATTAGATGTGCTACTATGAAATATCTAAGCTCTAGGCCTTATGGATTCATAGAAGAAGATTTTTAAAGTTTTTCCTATATAAATCTATGTTAAACAATGTGACCCTGGTGCGGGGGCATTTATCACCATAGGGTCATGATTTGTACAATCTTGGTAATAAACCATAGATGATGCTTCATACCAAATATCTAATCTCTAGGCCTTATGGATTCATAGAGAAGATTTTTAAAGATTTTCTATATAACTCTATGTTAAACAAGTGACCCTGGTGCGGGGTCATTTATCACCATAGGGCTATGATTTGAACAATCTTGGTAATGAACCATAAGATGATGCTACATACCAAATATCAAAGCTCTAGGCCTAATGGATTCATAGAAGAAGATTTTTTAAAGTTTTTCCTATATAACTATGTAAAACAAGTGACCCATGGTGCGGGGTCATTTATCACCATAGGGTCATGATTTGTACAATCTTGGTAATGAACCATAAGTGATGCTTCATACCAAATATCTAGCTCTAGGCCTTATGGATTCATAGAAGAAGATTTTTTAAACATTTTCCTATATAACTCTATGTAAACAAGTGACCCCTGGTGCGGGGGCATTTATCACCGTTAGGGCTATGATTTGAACAATCTTGGTAATGAACCATTAGATGATGCTACATACCAAATATCTAAGCTCTAGGCCTAATGGATTCATAGAAGAAGATTTTTAAAGATTTTCTATATAACTCTATGTAAAACAAGTGACCCCTGGTGCGGGGTCATTTATCACCGTAGGGCTATGATTTGTACATCTTGGTAAATGGCCCATAAGATGATGCTACATACCAATATCTAAGCTCTAGGCCTTGCAGTTTTGCAAGAAGAAGATTTTCAAAGTTTGCATTTTTAAAATCTATTTTTAGCTCCTGTGACTACTTTTTTAACCAATCTGAATAATTTGTACAACTTTGATAGAGGGCATCATAAGGATGATTCCTGTGAAGTTTGGTCAAAATCCTTCAGCGGTTCATGAGGAGATGTTGTTTTAAAGCAATTGTTGACGACGGACGCACGCACGCACGCACGGACGACGGACAAAAGGCGATCACAATAGCTCACCATGAGCACGTTGTGCTCAGGTGAGCTAAAAATGCGTTTTATAATATTTATTTACATTTTGTTTTTACTTTTGACGGACAGTTTTCTCTTAGTGCCTTTACCAACGGCGGCTGATCTAGATATCCCCCCGGATTGGTTACCGGGTCTTCTCCAGATTTCTCAGCCGGTGTAAAGTCAAGTGACATTAGAGAGTTGTTGTCTTCAGGAGTAGCCATGTTGGAAATGATGTCCAAGTGCAGTGAGCGTGGTAAAATATATATGGACTGTTAGCTTTGAAGGAGTTCACTCATGAATTTAATGAAAGTCGTCAAGCTAATAACTGTTATGCTAATTAGTAATTAACAGAAGATCGGCTTTATCAAAGCGGAATGATTATGCGTGAGCAGTGACCAACACAGGGATATTCGCACCTCGGCAAACTGCCAAGTAAACTTCGAATTAGAATAATGGTGTGAAATACATACTGCGGACAGGTAAAAAAATCGAGATAGCGAAAAAATCGAGATAAGAAAAATCGAGATATTTAATACTAAATTAATATTAATAAGAAGAAAAAAAATCGGGGACTTTGCAAAAAAATCGACATAGGTAAAAAATCGACATAAACGAAAGTCGACATAACGAGTGCCGACTGTATGTGTATGTATGTATGAATTTTTACCTTTTTGTATGTATATCGTACCTATACACAAGTCTTCCTTCCCCCTCCCCTTTCAATTTTTATCTCTTTCTCTTTCTGAGTCTTATATCCATAACAAAGTAAATATTCAACTGATAAGCACATGTATGAATATATCAAAAAATAATATGTATCTTAAAAAAGGCAATAACTCATAAGTGGGCCAGACACAGGAACTTGTTTTGATGTTGGCGTCCAGAAACCAGCAGTAACAGATACCATTAATAAACGTTGGTTGTTCGCCATGATCTTATTAGCTCTAAATTTTAGCTCTCTTAAACTCTCCAAGTAATTCTGTTCTCTTTTTGAGATATTCTGGATCAGAGTCAAGCCATCGTTAAATTCGCTGCGATTATTCCCGAGTTTTTCCCCAGCTTCGGGAAGTTTCAGAACTTTCATTCTGTTTTCTAGCGTCAGACTTTTCGTTTAGACATGTTGGCATATGCGACTTTTGTTTTTAAATTTCCATTTTATATCACTAGCTATTTCCCTTTTAGCAGCAAACAGTCGGTGTTCTTTGATCAAAAAATTTAAATTAAAAACACCTTTATAACTCTCAAAAAGATAAAATATGTCCACATATAATTATGTATTCATAATTCCAACATTAACCCGATCGGGGGTTTCATCTAGTCAGCCGGCAAATCGAACGTAGCAGAATCGGTGCATAATGTTCTATACATGATGTGTATTTCATCACCAAACTTAAAAACTATGCATAGTTTAAAAGGCAATCGGGAATAATTCAAACACTCACTGATGGTTGATTGGTTAAACTAGCCCTTTGCAAACAGCGTGACGTTAGCAAACAATGTAAGTTTGCCAGGGGAAAGAGTGCCAATTATGCCTGAGGGTGGAGAGCAGGGGATTCATGGGCACACGTTCGATGCGGGATCACACCAGCTGATTGACGTAATTAGGACTCCTTTAAAGTATGATTATCCCCTTTTAAGGTGACCGCTGACCGCTTTATGACAAGTGACCGTTATTTACACGAAAATTTTAAGAAGAATTTGCTCGGGAGGACCTGACATGACCGTTCCCATTGGTGACCACTTTATACACGTGACTGCTATCCACAAGTTTGACTGTAATAAAAAGTTCACAGTTAGCTACATCTTTCTCTAAAATTAATATTTTATCACAGATAGGGACACTTAAGTTCATTTCCCTGGGCCCATATGCTGTTTGGGTGTTATCCCCATTGTGACCAAGCTGAATTGTTCTTTCAAAAGGAGATCACGCATTACATTAGTTAAAGTGTGTTTTTGGCAGTATGTTCAGATTCATTCGCATTTATCTATTTTTTGGCCGTTAGGGGCCCTTTATTTTCACCTGACTTCCTGTGAAATACCAGTAATGAAGAGGAATAAAATTAGGCTTTTCATTTGGGTTTTTATATACTTTGCTAAATTCCCCCTGGTCATTGTAAATTAGTCAAAAGAAAAGAAAGGAGTTTTCGGAAACGAGTTCTTTAGATCTTGTTTTTTTTAAAAATTGAAGTTTTCTTCACCTGCGAACGATTTGTCCGATAGTAAGACACTGCTTTTCAAGGTAAACTGAGAGAGTAGAACGCTAAACAAGAGGGCCCTGATGGCCCTAAAACGCTCACCTGAGATAAATAGGTTGACCCAAGGAACATCTGTACAATTTATTTTAAATTGACCAGTAAATACTGGAAGATGATTTTTAAAGTTTTCATTTTTTTTTCTTTTTGTTGCCATGGCAACCAGAGTTCTATATGGATCAAGTTTATTTTAGCAATTTTGTGAAGGTTGACCAAGGATCATCCTGCAAGTTTAATCAAATTCTGTCCCGTGGTTTCAGAGGAGATGTTGTTAAAAGGTTTCTCTATATAATATAAGGCAATAGCCCCGCCGCTAGCGGCCTTGTTTTTTACGGATCGGAAAATTTTTAGCAATCTTGGTAGAGGTTGACCAAGGAACATCTGTACAATTTATTTTAAAATCTGGCCGTAGTTTTGAAG
>CM037781.1:51138448-51188448 GCA_021229015.1 Solen grandis
ATGGACACGGGTACGAGGTATTTACCCTCGCGACAGACCCCCTGGGCACTGTCCTAGCCAGCTCTTGTAAGGTGCGTCCAAATTGTGAGGGTACAAACAGTGTAAAGTTGTGATCTGAGTTTATCACCAGTGACATTGTTGATTTATAATAATCATCTTTTTAGGCCCCTTTCTTCGAAATATGGAGGGATATAGAATTGCCCTTGTCCGTCCCTTAGTCTGTCCTGATGGTCCCAATATCTCAATCAAAGTACTGCAGGTCCTGATGTTGCATTTAACCAGTAAAGGAGAAAGTCAAGTGGCTTGAAATTTGGAAATATTTTATTTGATTTTCCACATCGAATGGATTTTGTAGCTATTATATCATTTTACTTTGAGGGCTGAACACTCGTTTTTCATTGAAATACCTATTTGATTAAATATTGAAATATTATATGCCAGAGGTATGAGAATTGTACAGTGCACCACAGGCTTACGTCATACAATTTCATTCTTAGTATTTTCATTGATATAACGATGGTACGAGCAAACAGGTGCACATATTGCTTGCTCGCTAGAGGGCATTGGATTTCCGGCTTTTTCATACAAGATTTGCCCTAACAGGAATGTTCACCCGCAAGGGAAGTTGTGCACATAGGGTTTCGTTTCAAATTCATGTAGTCATAGCAGAGTTGTGGCCCCTGACATGGTGAAAGTAGCGTTGAGTGGGCGCATTTTTATTCTTTCATAAATTTGTGCATGTGTGTTTGAACTTATTTGTGTGACCTAAGAGCAAGGAAGGACTCAAAGTTGCATTTTAGGTATTGGACATTCTGTTGAAGTTTCTTGAGATATCAGGTAGATATACTGTGTATTTTAGTAATGTTAAAAAAGAGGGTCAGTCGGGAGACCAGAAATGGGGGGGTGGGGGGGGGGGGCAGGTATCGCACATGTCACATCACATCGAGTTCCGTTCTACACTTGGATTACATAAAGACAAGGTGCATGGGTAAAATTGTTCAGGATTTTTAGATTGCCAAATGACTTCTTATTCTATATAAAACGATATAAAAAATGGCTAACATCAGGATTTTCAGGTTGTGTCTTTTTAATTTGCAACTTATACCCATGAAGGTGGGGGAAGGGGGGGAGGGATATTAATCCCCGATAGTGATAGTTCTAGTTTGTGATACCTTGAGCAATTTTTTAAGTGAAATTTTATGCTCTACCTTTGAGGAATTATCTTCCATTCTGGATTGTCATCTGTTTATAGCAGTGTCACAGATATGCTCACATGCTCTTTTGTGTAAACTAGGTCAGCCATTGATGAAATAAAACATGTTTTGCTCTAGGATAACCTGATTATTTAACCCTCAACCTCATGAATATTCATGTGGAAGTTTATGACTGGATGAATAATAAGTTACTGAACTTTAAATGGTATATGAAATTATGGAGTTTTCTTTGCTATGTTGACTGTGTAAAATCTGAGCTACTGTCTTATATGAGGAAAGAGTCTGTTTGCTATGGTGTAAAAACAAGATTTTATAGGGTAAAAGATTGATTTAACTATAAAATATATTTGTAAACATTGTGGTATCTGTCTGTCCATCCATCTGTCTGTCTTTCACATTTTTTTCTGTCACACTTCAGCAGGAGAACGCTCTTGTTATTGTGTCACGATGTTGAAGCCCTAGTGATATAATTATTTGCACCTGAAAATCTGTCACCTAGTTCTTGCAAAATGAACACCAAGTGGTATCCTGGCTATTTTACTTTAACACTACAATATTACGTTGTCAGCATGTTTTCAATGATAAAATACAATAATCAAAATGCGCCATATGAGTGCACTGCGACCTCTGATCGCAAATTCAAAATGTTTTTTCCTACTTTCTGTATAGATAGAATGATGCAAGTTATGTTAGAATAGAAAAGAATCTTTTTAACAGTGAGTTAAGACAGGGCGTAAAGTTCCCTGCAAATGCTGGCAAGGTCCTTGATTTTATAGGTACATTTGATATCTGCTTGCAGGCCTCAAAGGCTGAGTTTGCATCTGTGATTTTGTGGGACACGGTTACCTGGCAACAGTTGTGCAGTCTGGAAGGTCACAGCCTCACTGTGACACAGATCATGTTCTCCCACACTGGAGAGTATCTGCTGACTGTGTCCCGTGACAGAACCTGGTATCTGTACAGGAGAAAGGGGGTGGACAGTTCAGAATCAGGTGGGTTCTTGAAGGCCATCATTGATAACAATGTTTGTTTGCAATCACCTTTCTACTTACTAAACATTTCTATACCAAATTTATTTTTTACCTCTCGAGTATTTTTATGCCTCTGCCATTCCAAGAATAGTGAGGGGGAATTAAGTAAGAGTTATCCCTTTTCATTCGTTTGTCCATCAATGGATTTTTCATTTTTGAAGGACTCAAAGAATTGATTCATATTTGGTTTATTGAAAAATAATATCAAAATAAAAGCCAAGTTGAATTTTATTAACTATCCACTAAATATTGGTGGAGTTATGGCCCTTTCTTGAGATATTTTAAGGTCAAATTTCAGTTTCTTCTCAATAACATTTAAAAGGACTTGATGTTTTTAATCTACATATGGTTTGTAAGTGTACCATGATTAAAAACAGAACAAGGACAATCTTGACAGTTATGGCCCTTTTTAACCATAACTTAATATAGATAATTTATTTTTGTTCAAAACAGTAATGTCATTTGCTTAATGAGCACTTTTCTTCTTTTACATTTCCAGTTTTTCATCTATTACTATGTCAAAAATATCAATCTGATAAAACAAAATGGCAAAGGAATCAGTGTCTTTTTGTTGTTTCTTTATTGAAAACCAATTTTTCTTCTTGTTTTTTTTTTTTCTCAAGACTTTTTTCAAGCTTTTGGTAGAAATAACATAATTCTTTGGCTGTTTCATTTAAAAACGTTAGGATATGTGATATTTATATTATTATTGACAGACCCATTGTACAGCCAAGTGTCGTTCGTTGACAAGAAGACGTGTGTCCACGCCCGGATCATCTGGTCCTGCTGCTGGTCACATGACGACCACTACTTCCTGACCGCCTCACGCGACAAGAAGGTCATTCTCCATTACTTGTCTACATGATTTTAACTTTTCTGTGTTTGATAGTGTAGTAGTGGTAACACACCTCACATTTCAGTATGTCTTGGGTTCAAAACTTGGTCATACACATGAGAGGGTAGTTGTCTGTCTAGATGTGGGTTTTCCCCGCAGTGCTCTGGTCATGAATAGGGCCACATATGCCACATTTGTTCCGCAAGTTGAGGGCTAGGCAATAGGTCATTAATCAGAGGATTCTTTTTATATTCCTGCTTCACATAGTCTCACAGTACCCAGTAGGTCTTTAACCCTTTCCCTCATATAGACTCATTTTGACGCTCTCAATAGGTACCACATAAAGTCCTCATTTCCAGACCACTGAGGGTCAGCGAACAGCATAAAACCTGATCAGCCTGTGAGTTACTCGCAGGCTGATCTGGTTTTATGTTGTTCGCATAGGTCTTTTCATGGTTTCCTCTATGAGGGAAAGGGTTAAAGGTGGTTAAGGATTAGGTTTAGTTTGGTTTCAGTCCATTCAAGGTTAAACAAGTATTGGATCCAACCCAATGTTTTGAAACATTTCAAATGACCCAATGTATGAGTTTGAAACTCTATGTACTTAGTAACGAAAGAAATTAAATGTATTATTTTTTCCAAAATATATTTTGCTTAGTTTAAAATTTTATGACCAATTTGGGAATATGATGAGCATTTTCTTTATTTTGTTCATTGGGTTTAACTTTTCACCAACAGTATTTCAGTCATTTTGAGACTATGTCTGCTTGAGACAGATATAATGCTGCCACACTGCAGTATCACGCTATAGACATGTGGCATGATACCACACCCAGTCAAATTATCCTGACACCGGGCCAACCAATCCTGGAACTACCCTTGCGCCAAACAAGGAAGCTGTAGCAGTACTATTTTTCATGATTTTGGTATATCGTGGGCGGGGATCGAGCCCACAGCCTCCTATCCTGTGGCAAACGCTCTAAAAACATGGCCACCAGGAAAGTTCTCTTTATTTTGAATGTTGCTTTATTGATGGAGTGTTTTCAGAACAACATATTTCCTATAGAAATGATACATATAAATTAAAATAATGCTCTCTTACTTTTACATCTGGTTTGGAGGAGTATAGCAGATGGTAATTAAGCCCTTTACCTCATGAATATTCATGTACAAATTTATGACCTGATGAATATTAATTAACTGACATAAAATTGCAAATGAAATAATGGATTGTTCTTGGCCACACAGACTGTGCAGAAACTGAGGTAAAATAGTGTTTGAGCAAACAGAGAAAACCCTGATCAGACAGCTCCAATAGCTAATAGGAGCTGTCTGATCAGGGTCTGCTCTGTTTGCCAATGGTCAAAATGAGTTAATTATGTTGTTGAATGAACATGTATATGATTATGAAGGAAATGATTTTAGAAGAATGATTCCTTTGAAATAAGGTGGAACTGACTTGTGTTCATTTAAGGATATTGCTTTGAACAGTTCACAACTGTTAGGGTGTTGGTTCCCTGCTTGCAGTCTATATGCTACGATATAACTGGTAAACAAACACTAACATTAGCGACTGTTACATGTAACTGAATGCAGGACTGGTAAAATGTGGTTAACAACAAAGTCAGATGATCAATCTTGAAACTGGAAAGAAGCAGATATGGAATTTAGCAAAAATTTCATCCTTAGCCAGTACCCAAAATACCTAAGTTAAGACCCTTGCTGTCTGGTCAGTATTTAGAAATAACTGATCTAAAACATTTAAACAGCGTCAAATAACCCCATTCATTGAAAAATGCCTTTATTTTTGTTACCCTGTGCTTCTTTCAGTATGTGTGTTACTGTGTTTGTTTTCTTCTAGTCATTTTATGTATAAATTTCCTCAGGTGGTGTTGTGGAGCTGCCCGGAAACCAGTGGAGGCAGTGTTTCAGTCGTAGACAAACTGGACATGCCCGACTCCGTCACAGCTGTAGATTCAGCCCCGGTCAAGCTGGCTGGTGACAGGTGAGACCAGAAGTTACTTGGGATACTAAAGTACCTGAAAAACTCACGAAGGAAATTATGAAAAGTCAAGAATTTCTTTCAATGTATTTATCATTTTGCTGTAGTTGTTTTGGCTGTAACGGTATATGACTGTTTACTAAAGGATTTTGAATTTATGAAACTTACCCTATATTTTGATGGAAGAAAGGCTGAGGGAAGTTTTAAACTGTTCATTTTAAAGTTATGTCTAAGAGCAGGCCCCATGTTCTTGAAAATACAAGTTTTACTAAATTGAGATTTTCATACTCAAACTCAAACTATGCCCCTAGGGGTTTGAGTATGGTACTCATAATTAAGCCTGAGATTGTACTTGTACTGAAGTATTTTTGAGAACATGGGGCAAGGTTTGTAAGTTGAGCCCAATAGTGATCTCCCCTGTGTTTCAGGTACCTGGTCAGTGTGGGACTAGATAATGGCAAGATCTACCTGTATAGCTGGGCACCTGGGTCACCATGGCAACAGCTGACTGCCCTTGACAACAAGTATCCTTCAGTGTACGATATAACTGCTATTGATGTGCTTATATACTTATATGCACTTAGCATAGTTTCGCTCTCATTGTTCAGTGTGGTCCAATATAGTGTGCTATCTGGGTTTGAACCCCAAATGTAGTGTTATAATGGAACTGCACTGTATAAACTTATATTGTAAAACCTTGAAACATCAAACACCCTGTTTTTTGTTGTTTTTATGAATAATGGATTGCTCCTAATTTCCGTACCATAGGATATATTGTCTATAGATTCAAAGTTCATAAGTTAGATTCTCGGGCAAAGGGCTCAAGACCTTCCATGGGGCAAAGTACTGGTCCAACCGTGGAACCCGAAAGAGGGATCATTACAGGTCCCAATAGTCTTCAAGTTCCTATTAACATAAAAGAAATGTTTGATTTAATAAATTCTGTGGAGTAAAGGATTGAAGAATCACATACCAGATTAATTTAGCAACTAGAATTTTAAAGTTACTGGTATTTGAATGATCATGTATTTAATATTTTTGATAATCTTTCTACTGCCATGTGGTTTATAACTTATTCCATAATCCTTAGGATATCACAGTGATCAGTGATAGAGATTTACTTGGTCATTTAAACAAATGGAATTTAAATTTGTTGTTCTTAATATTTCAGATTTCACATGTGTGAAATAGTGAAAGATTAAAGTGATAAATGAACAAGGAAATGTGTCTCTGTGACACCAATGCCCTGCTGGCATATGCTAGTCAGAATCAAATATTTGATTGCATTTTTTAGCTTGACTATTCCAAGAATATGAGAGCAATTGTAGTCGGCGTTGGCCTTGCAGCTTTTGGTTTAAGTTTTGCATGTAAGTAACTAACAACCTTATATCTCAAGCTACTATCCAGCTTGTATCTCAATAACCATTCATGGTATTGACTTGAAAGTTTATGGATACGTTTAGGGGCATCAGACAACCAAGGTAGATAACTCTTGATGGAATATATTGAAAATTATGGCCCCTTTTAAACTAAAAATTTTGGTTACAGTTTTGCATGCAAGATACTCTCATGCTTATATCTCAGTATCCAGGCATGTGACATCTTTTAGGGGTATCATACTTTTAAGGTAGGTAACGCATGCAAGGTACTTTCATGCTTATGTTTCAGAGTCCAGGCATGGGATTGATTTTAAACATCTTTAATATGTTTAGGGGTATCATACTATCAAGGAAGATAACACTTTATGGAATTTATTACAAATTATGGCCCCCTTTGAAATTTTTGTTTAAGTTTTGCATTCAAGCTACTTTCCATCTTATATCTCAGAAATTGTTCATGGTATTGACTAGAAAGTTAAGGAGTGTATTCAGGGGCATCAGAAAACCAAGGAGGATAACTTTTGGACTGAATTTTATACAAATTATGGCCTTTTTCTTACTTGGATACTTGGTTAAAGCATGCATAGTGTTGTTATGCTTATGTCTCAGTAACTAGGCATATTAGACTTCATAAAAATATTAATGGGTATCAGACTATCAAGGTATATCATTTTTGACTATTACTATGTACAGGGTATGTGAAGGGCAAGAGTTGAAACAGATTTCATTTGATTTACCAACAAGCATTTTGAATAGTCGAGCGTGCTGTCCTCTGACAGCTCTTGTTAATGTTTATATCTTGATGTATATTTTTACCAAGTTTCATGATGATGGGAGGTCATATCTTCATAGAAAAAAAGTTTAAACGTAAAGGTAAGCCTGAGGCAGAACAAACAATTTTACCATGTTTTTTCCTACCATGAAATATAGGTCAGTCATGAAATTGCATAAATATTGAGTAGTTCATTTCATATCTTCATAGAAAATAAGCTTAAACACAAAGGTAAACACGAGGTGTGACAGACGGACGCACAGACTGAAAACCTATATACCCCACACAGTTGGGGGGCATAAAAATGCCAGATATTCTGTTACCTTATATTTATGATTGTTAACCATTAAACTCTGTAAGACGATGGTATTGACCTTGACACTACCCAGCATAGCCCACCATCTCACAGTGAAGCGTTTGAGGTTCCGACCCTGTACAGGGCTGTCTGGTATCCATGGCAACCCCAGGTCTGGATCTGAGGACAAGGACAGAGATGATTGGTTACAGCTGGCCAGCTGTGGAGCAGATCACGCAGTTAAAGTCTTCAACATTCACCTTCCTCAACTTGGAGTGTCCTCCTGAGAGTTGAAAGGTCATATTTATGTTGGATGATTGAAGTCACAAGGTCAAGTGTCATCTGCTAGAGGTCATGATCATGCGCTGGTGAACAGCTCTTGACAATATTTATTATAAAAATGTTTTCATTCAAAGGGTTTCAGTTGTAAATTGTGTATGCCATAATTTAAGCATTTAATATATGTAGTATAAATACCATTTAAGAAATCACTGAAAACTAGTTCCCTACAGAAAATAACGCTTTCAAAGTACTTTTGCCTTGTTACAAATGTTCAGCAAACTGTAATTTTGTATCTCAGTGTGCTACTGGTGCTTTCTTTTTTCAAGTTTTTGAACAGAATTTGTCTGGAAATGGAATAAAAAGAAATATAATGGTTTAAAAAGTGCTATATATTTCAATGAAAGTGGGAAGGGATGTGTATTTTCTGCCGATCGTCGGATTTCCACTTTTTTTCATTTTAATGTGGCCAAGGTAATTTTTGAGATGTGTACCCAGAACAGCCTCTATTTGAGCCTGAGTAGGGGAGGGGCATCGTAAGTTGACGGCATTTTTGGCTGGGTTGAATGAAATACAACGGAGACATAGTGAGGTCAGAGAAAGGTATGGTGGATGGACAATGAGCAGGGACATAGAATATTTATTTCATGTAATCGATTCCTCCTTCGTTTTTCAACAATCTTTGTTATTAGTGTCAAGTTTCAACTAAATCCAGATAGGAGTTATTTAGGGTTTTCCCTTGATATTTTCAAATGGGGGACAAACAACCCCTTGTTATATATGGACAGAGACAAATTTTGAAATATTTTGGGGTCATGTACACAATTTGAGGGTCAAAATGCACAATTATGTGTGCCAGGGAAAACCCTGGTTATGCAATGAGTTCATGACTACACATCTTCCCATATTGAGGAGTGAGAGCGAAACTTTATATATAAGTACTTAGCCTAAATTTGCTCTCACCCTTCGAAATTTTAATTATAATTAGAGTGATTGTTGAGAAGTATGATCAAACCCGTCTTCAAAGAAGTATTTACATTAGTTTTAGTTTCTTGATAGGGTATGACTATTAATTCCCAGCTGAGTTTTCTCAGCCAGAAATAAATAGTCATGGACCCTGCCAGGAAACTGCGTAACGGATTTATTATACTGCGAAGATCAGTCCCATTTCTGCATAAATAAATATAGAAGTAATGTTACTACCTTGTGTCTCGCTAGCGCTCGACACGGTAGTAAATCCGTCCCTATATACTCTATGGAGCAGAGCGGTCGTGATTCACAACCGCTGATTTTTCAAGAAGATGAAGCAAAAATATGCAACTAAAAACACATTGGGCTATCTATTGACATTTAATCTCCTACCACAAAGCGAGAAAAGTATCGTCAATGTCATTTTCGAAGTTTGTAAGCACTTTTTCTGAAACCGACGTGTGTTATTGTGTTCTAATCTGATCTTCCGGTATCATTCAACTCGGAAACGAAATCCGATGATTTTGAAAATGTTTGTGTATTGAAGGGTTGCAAAGGGTTTTCTTTTGAAAATACGACCAAAATCGGTAACACATAAGATACACCGATTTATAGTTGCAAAATCCGCTGTTAAGCCGTATTTACGAAAATCAATTTTGCTCCAATAAATTATGAACATGGAATCGTAACGTCGGTGGCCCGAAGGATTCGCCACAAGACGTTTCGACATCGTAACTAAAATAAATACTGTGAACGCGTCGTATACATATATATGTATATATACCCAGTATTCATGACTTTCTGTTCATGGCTTATTGACCATTCTACCAATTAATGCAATTTCATTGCAGTATAAGAAGTTGTCCCATCATGTCATGACATTACATGTTGACAAGGTTTGGAAGCAAAGTATTAAATCACCATTAGTGATAGCTCCTGATAATATTGAAAACATAACTGTATGGAATCAGACATTTTTGTCTTGGAAGATGACTGGATTTGTAAGCAAGTCTGTCCCTCTTATACCCCTACCTGCACCAAATAAAATTTGAATATGATAATTAGATTCATTGAAAAATCAGTTTATTTTATGCTAACTGGTGAAAGACTGTATTTTACTGGTGAGATAAAATCCATACCCCACAGTGTGAGTGATATACATCTGCTGAAACTATTATTTTTTTTTTTACGTATAAAGGGTACCATATGTAGCAGCATATAGGAAAATTTGTTTTGATAAATATGAAATATATACCAGTAGTGCTCATGAAAATATTAAAATTGTATCACTTCTTGATGAGATGTATCCCATATTCACTGAAAACGATCAAACATACTCTATATACATGTACCTTGTATTTTAAGTTTGAGAAATAGGGGCTGTTTATTGCTATTACGTTATTTATCTAACTTTTGCCAATTTCATGGAATGAGAAATAAAGAGAAAACAATAATAAAGATTTCATTTTTTATCTTTTTTAACCACAATAAATTGTGTTAGAACATGACAACAGTTTACATGTACAAAATAATAAAATATACACTAAATAATATCTATCCCCGTTTGCAGTTACTATTTTTTTCCATCCACACTGCCATGTACAGAAGTTTTCATTTTTCTTAAATTCTCCCGGACAAGTGCCTATTATTTGGCTATTCAAGGAAAATGCAGGAAAATAATCAAAAGTGACACAATACAGAACTTGCAACAGAAAAAAAAAGAAAAGAGATGGACAGAAAAAAAGGAGTACAGAGAGATGTTTCAAAGATGGTATGTATGCCACACCTTAAGATTACAAAACCTACAAAGATAAAATGCAACATTCGCACATATATGTACTACATCATTATTTCTTTAATTCACAATTACTTTCTCTATAATAAATACTTACTGTGTTGCATTAGAACAACTCTGATAAATAAATAAATTTAAAATATGTCACCAAGAGGAGCTTTCATATCTAAAGAGTAACAACATTTATTGCAATGAAGAGATGGTTTGGGGTAAATATGTCCTTAAGGCTTTGAAATGGGCTTTATGGAAGCAGAAAGAGAACTGCAGACTGACACAAACCGGTCTAATATGTATCAAACATACATGTATACGATTTATGTACCGACAATAATGCATTGCGAGGTAGAAATGTCTTCCAACCTTCCTCTGACGGGCTTTCTACAAAGTGAAACTGTTGTTTACTACATGTATAGCCCTTAAATCCCTCAAGGCAATACCTAATGACCTTGTCAGCACGCATTTCTTTATACTGAATATAAACAACCTTTGGACTTGTGTAAAACCTGATCAAACGGAAATGGTCCACCTTGATGGGACAAGGTGTCAAGAGGTGCTGCCTCAGGATCTAGGGTCTCCTATGGTTTGATACATATGACTTGAAACTTTGACACAGTGTATCATGAAGCTGTTATGTGTTATTTGACACTGAAGTATATGACTTTGAGACTTGTCAAATGTATGTCAACACAGGATATATGTTTGTTGATATTTTTGTTGAAACAAGAAAAAAAGTTACATAACCTGTATGAAAAATAAGTGCTCTAACTTTACTATTTCATCAAAATGGTAAACCTTTCATGATGAAATTCATAAAAATTAGCTGAAATAACACTCCATCTGGTCATGAGGCAGTGCAGTTACAATATATTTTGAAAACTGAAACTAACTTTGGTA
This sequence comes from Solen grandis, assembly GCA_021229015.1. Classification (NCBI taxonomy): domain Eukaryota; kingdom Metazoa; phylum Mollusca; class Bivalvia; order Adapedonta; family Solenidae; genus Solen; species Solen grandis. The sequence continues at coordinate 51,149,914 of CM037781.1, forward strand.
CTGAGAAAAACACTTGGAAAATGGTTGTAGATAAGCACTCATTCAGTTAGAAATCTTTTTTTTTTTTCACAGGACGTCACAAAATAACAGATATATCAGAAGTGTGTTCCCATATGAAGCCAGTTACTTTGAAAATTTTGTAATATCTAGCCATAGATGTAATAAGCGCTATGCTATAATGAACGCCATGCCCCCGGGGAGGGGAGGCCTTAGACCTTTGGGGTCAAGGTGATTTCAAGGTCACATGGCTGGTAGAGCTCATCAAGGCGCATGCACCTGTGAAGTTTTGAGGCTGTAGTTTGAAGGACTTCTGTGTTATGTTAAAGTTTTGTGACAAACAGACCAAAAACATTATGCGATTTGATAAGCTGACTTCACATGCATTTTTACATACAATTAGTTGTAATTTGGGCCAGTATGTTGCAATATATAGACATGGATCCCCAAATGTAGTGTTATAATGAAGCTACACTTGTAAATATTTCAGACACCTTTTGGTCGTGCATTTTTTCTCTAATCAGTGCCTATATCTATCCAGGAGTAGACACCCAAATTCTACACATTTGCATCCAGTAACATAGTAACATAATCTTGTACGAGAAACAAAACATTTCAAGAGTCAATCTCAATAAATGAGTAAAAGAATAAACATAAAAACAAAGCATCTGATCATTAACAAGGTACAAAATATGGTGGTTGTTTACAAACAATCACCCCCTGTCCCCAAAGTTAGGGGTGTTTTATAACTTTTACACATTTTGGGATACACTTAAAGCAACTAAATTTAACACTTAATTTCTGTAGCATTAATAAATAACACATTTAAAATGTTTACATCTATCTGTACAGGTTAGTTTGTAATATGCATATTTAAGAAATTATATGTGAAAAAAAAATGTTATTTACGAAATGAGAAAACATGAAATCAAAACCAATGTATTATCTTAAACCAAATAATTAAATCTGTGCAAAACACTTCAAAACATTTTTTTTTTAATTGTACAACCTTAAAATATATATTGGGGTAAAAGCGAGCAACCTTGCCTTTTAATATATCTAAATAAAGAATAAAAAATAGAAATAGTTTAAATATTGATAAAATACACTTGCTCCAGTAAAACGGTTTGTTTTACTGTGTAACACGGTTACAAATCATATACAATATAAGGATTTATATCAAATGATTTCTGCATATAATGTATACATTATTTTTGATTTCACACTTACAGCCTAGTTTGAAAAAAAAAAACAAGTTTTAAATTGAGAAATGAATAATGGTTTGAAAATTGGTGAAAAATGCAGACTGATAAGATATTGCCATTTATAAAAATTAACTTTTAACTAAAAATGAACTAAAAGGGCAAAGTATGCATAATGATGAAATCTAAGCAAATGAATTGCGAAAATCGCAGATGATGATGGTGATGATGATGACAATGTTCATGAACAAAATTGACAACCAAGCACCCTTTTCTACTTATTCTGACATCCTCACCTTGAGCGGGGCTATGTTGTGATTTTAACTACACTGGACTTGGTTCACTCAATATGAGTTATATACCCCATTCATCCATTTTATTCTACCCTAGGTAAAGTGGTATCTCCCTATTTCTCTCTCGATCCAATGTAACATCCTAATATTACTGACCTGGTGACCACTGCTGACCCCGACTTATATATAAGCCCTAAGACTGGATAATGACCTATTAGGCAATATGTGAGTTATTCAGGCCAAGGAACTAACAAACAGCAATATGTGAGATGTTCAGGCCAAAGAACTTAACTGCAAAGTCACAAACCTGCACCTTAGCATTTCAGTAATCATCCTCAACCAAGAATGTTACTTTAGTTTAACCCTTTCCCTCATATCGACTCATTTTGACGCACTCAGTAGGTACCACATAAAGCCTGATCTGCAGAAAACCACAGTTAAACCTTACCAAATTTAATTACAATATCCTCATTTCCAGACCACTGAGGAGCAGCGAACAGCATAAAACCTGATCAGCCTGCGAGTGACTCGCAGGGTGATCTGGTTTTATGCTGTTCGCATAGGTCTTTTCATGGTGTCCTCTATGAGGGAAAGGGTTAATGTCCCATCGACAGTATTCCAGTCAACCATCTATCCTGTAATAAACCACAAGTCACTGCCTCTATGGCTCACACTCATTTAATTTACACCTTCTGAACTTCTGACTCTTTCAAATGATACCTTACCCTGACCCTCCAACCTGTAGGAAACCTACAACACAATCAAAACCTTATCACAGTTCAAAACCTTGATCTCTTAAAAACCAAAATCGATTTCCACCAACTATTCTTAGCACTAAGTAAAACTTAAATACTTAAGGGCGATTTTCATTTAGTCTGTTGTAATACAACATTAAAAATTTACTTATTACTTAGCGCTATGTATTGTTAGTGGAATTTGAGCCTGTCAATTAACTTTTCAAACTTTTTCAATTATTCTTGATCAGCAAAGAGTAGTAAGAACCCTGGATATATCAACAACTCATCATGTATTTAAACATGCTTCTTGGAATATATAGCAATATTTCTCCATTGTTTGTCCAGTATCTACACATGAAATATCACCACAGGAGCCTATTCATTAACCCTTTCCCACATATATACTCCTTTTGACGCCCTCAATAGGTATCACATAAAGCCTGATCTGCAGAAAACCACAGTTAAACCTTACCAAATTTAATTACAAAATCCTCATTTCCAGACCACTGAGGAGCAGCGAACAGCATAAAACCTGATCAGCCTGCGAGTTACTCGCAGGCTGATCTGGTTTTATGCTGTTCGCATAGGTCTTTTCATGGTGTCCTCTATGAGGGAAAGGGTTAAGCATTTCGTATTCTTCATCGTACACACAGCAGGCTTGATCATCATGAAAAGAGGTCCCTATTAACTGAATACATATATCCAGTTTGAATTCCATCATCACTGCTTAGTCTTACGATTTTCTTGCATTAGGAAGAAACACATCGTACAGAATTTTCCTTAAGAGGCGGCTGGTGGCAAATTTGACTACTCAAATCCTTTCCTGGTCTGTTCAAATTTGTCAAATTGTCAAAAGAAGAGAATATTTCAAAGGAAATGAAAAAAAAAATCACAAAAAAATGCAGGACCCCCCAGACCCCTCTGCCTCCTACAATTTTCTACTCTGATTCTTAAGGAAAACCCTGCTTCCACAACTCCTGTTTTACGATAAAATCAAGTACATGACATAAACAATTACTTCATAACTAACACCATTTGTTTGAAACAAGAGGGCCAAGATGTTAGGCATAATGTCAAAAAAATCTGGCATCTAAAAGTGTTTTTCTAACATTTGACTAAGTGACCTACATATTGATCCTACCTGAATTTGCACTCAACTGGGAATTCATGCAGTCATCATTCATATTAAGTTTAATGAACACTGGGACAAAAATGTAGGCCTCTAGAGTGTTCACAAGGTTTTTCTTAGATTTGACCTGGTGACCTAGTTTTTGACCTCATGTGACTCATTTTCAAACTCATCCAATATATCAATAAGACAAACATCCTGACCAAATCTATTGAAGTTAAGGTTTTTCTTTTTTTTTCCATGACCCAATTTCAAACTCATCAAATATCATAGACAAACAACCTGACCAAATTTATGAAGATTAGGCCAAAACTATGGCCTGTAGAGTGTTCACAAGGTTTTTCTAAGATTTGACCTGGTGACCTAGTTTTTGACCCCACATTACCCATTTTCGAATTCATCCAAGATATCATGTAGACAAACACCCTGACCAAGTTTCATGAAGATTGGGCCAAAATTGTGGCCTGCAGAGTGTTCACAAGGTTTTTCTAAGATTTGACCTAGTGACCTAGTTTTTGACCCCACATGACCCAATTTCGAACTCATCCGAGATATCATGTAGACAAACATCCTGACCAAGTTTCATGAAGATTGGGCCAAAACTGTGGCCTCTAGAGTGTTCACAAGCAATTGTTGATGACGGACGACTGACGATGGACGACTGACGACGGACAAAAGGCGATCACAAAAGCTCACCCGAGCACAAGTGCTCAGGTGAGCTAAAAAAGATATATTTGGGTACTTTTGGCAGAGAATCAAAATTGCTGTAATTTCCTCACAAATTTTAAGTATAACTTAGCACTAAGTAATGTTCGTGGAATACTTTACTGATTTTTAGATACCATATGAAGCAATGGATTTTTTTCTTTGCTGTGCAGATTCATGCAATGTTGTGTAGGAAACATAGGTGAACCCTGTGTGTTCTCTGTTTGACAATACGTCATAATGCATCTATAAAAGGTAAAGTGCTAATCTTATCATCCAGTGAATTACTTGGAGGGTCCAGATTGATACTGGCTCAGAGATACCTTAAGATGCAGAAAGCTACCTTAACATAGAGGAGTGACTGCAAATGATGGCTGTTGGGGAAGTATCACATGATTTCAATAGATGTGTCAAGCGTCTGAGTCACAAAGATCTGATCATAGTCATCAGAAAATCCCGGAGTATAAGGCCTTCATACTAAACAACATAAATATTTCCAAGAAAAAATGTCACATTGTCAAGCACAGCAGGTTTTCTTCTATGTATCTTGCATACATACGTGTCCTATATTCTCCTTCTACTTCATCTTACACATTAACTTAGATAATCCATATACATCTTGTTTATTTTAACACATGTCTCGCTTATATCCACGCAAGTTGTCATAATTTTCCATTCAACTCTGAGAATATCATACTGGTTACATTTCTTGTTAGTACTTTCATCTTTCCTTAAATCACTTTCCTGTCAACCTTAATGCCTTCCATTAATGTAAAAATCCATCTTTGTCTGTCTCAAATTTTCAGTCACCAATCTTTTCATTCTGAATAGGTTTTAGGCAAGTTTCTAGGTATGCATTCATGTTTTAGAGCCACACATATTAAAGCTTAAATTAGTTTCCACTTAAAGAAGTGAAGACTTGGAGGATCGTTCAGTTCACTAGGCCAATATATATTCCAAATGGTCATATCCAATACAGCAGAATTTAATGAGCGAATGACACTTCCTTTCCAGTTCAAGGCCTAGTGGAAACGTTGGAACTTTATATTCCCATTCTAACACACTTGGCTCTGTTCACCAGGTCAAGTGACGATGTCAAGGTCAGTATGGTGTCACCTCACTCGATGCCAAAAGTGCTTGTCTCCTCGACAGCGGTGACCAGCTTCTCAAACAGCATGTCAAATGTTGTGTATGGAGGAAGGTCGAGGCGGTTGAAGCAAGTATGGGCCCTGATAGAATGAAAAAAATCAAAAAATCATTTATAGGTTGAAATTGACCATCGAAGTCACTATATACAATTATTGTTTACCTACAATTTATAAAATAAATGCAACACTCTTTTAAAACTATAACTAGAATTTAAAATAATTAATATCCGCATCCCAACTTTTCTTCATGTAAATTGAGTTTAGGACATGAAAAGCATGATTCTTATATAGTTTCAGCAATTGTGAAATAAGGGTATGAAAAATCATCAGTTTAGAACTGGTGTACCAATTCAATAGTCTCTATCCTTCCTTACTTGATTCATAAGCTTTTCTTTGTGCAAACAAGAATGTTCCCTGTCAGGAAACCTTTATCTGAGGAGTCCAGTCAGCAGTAAAAATGATATAAAGTAAAACCTCAATAATACAAGTAACTGGTGTTGCACTTAACACTTGAGTCCCCTACCGGTGAGGTGCATAATTTTTCTGTTACCATAGCAATCAGAATTTGGTTCAAGAAAAAAACAAAGTGACATGCTGAATGTCCATACTATCAAATCATATACCAATTTTCAAAATATTATCTTAAACAGTTTTTAAGTTATCGCGGAATCCAGATTTCCGGACGTACGGACAGACGGAGGGCAAACCTATAATCCCCTCCGGTGTAAACACAGGTATAGGGACTAATAACTGGTTATGGGGCCACAGTCAACTGGTAAATAATGAGGTAGTCTAATGCATGTGTTAAGTTCAGCAGTAAAGATTAGAGACAGTCTAGAAAATCAAGTCTTAACTTTAAGGTAGCCTTTATCTTAAGGTGGTCTTTACATTGGGGTGGTCTTATATTAAAGTGGTCTTTGTATTGAGGTGGTCAACATATTGAGTTGGTCTTTGTATTGAGTCTGTCCTTGTATTAAGGTGGGCTTTGTATTAAGGTCTTTAAATTGTAGTGGGCTTTATACTGAGGTGGTCATTATATTGAAATGGTCTTTTTAAGGTCTTTACTGAAGGACTTTTGCTTTGAGGTGGTCGTTATAGTGAGGTTGCCCTTATATTGAGGTGGTCCTTATATTAAGGTGGCCCTTATATTGAGGTTGCCCTTATATTCAGGTGGCCCTTATATTGAGGTGGCCCTTATATTGAGGTGGTCCTTATATTCAGGTGGCCCTTATATTAAGGTGGTCCTTATATTGAGGTTGCCCTTATATTCAGGTTGCCCTTATATTGAGGTGGTCCTTATATTAAGGTGGCCCTTATATTGAGGTTGCCCTTATATTCAGGTGGCCCTTATATTGAGGTGGCCCTTATATTGAGGTGGCCCTTATATTGAGGTTGCCCTTATATTGAGGTTGCCCTTATATTGAGGTGGTCCTTATATTAAGGTGGCCCTTATATGGAGGTGGTCTTTATATTAAGGTGATCCTTAAAATGAAATAAAAGAAATTTACAATACATTGTACTACATCAGTACATACCTGGGTAGACTGGAGATTTTGCCCCACTTCTCAATACAGAACTTCCTGGGGCCATTACTTCCTCGCAGTGCACTGAATCCTTCGTATGGAATACTGGATGTGCCCGTCACAAACTGAAACATGGGTAACTGCAGATTTACGATACAGAACGTAATTTAATACTTCAATGTTGTAATTGAGCAATAAAATATGTAAACTATATTGGCTGTAAAAAGTGACATGTTAAGCATTATCTGTCTTTTTTTCTTTCTAAATGTCAAAATAGATGCATGAAGAAATTAGCAGTTTAAATAAGAGGAAGAAATGAAAGATGGAGGGTGAACAAAATTATTGAAAAAATATCAGAAAGACAGAGAAGTGAAAGGAGAGCGCCTTCTCTGAGAAAGACATGAGAAATATCAGAAAAGAAGAAGTGAGAGAGATGGAGAGATAGATCAGTGAATGACAAGACAAGAACTACATACCTGCAGCAGACGGAGACGTCGCTCATTGTCAAACTTCTCGATGGCTTCCCAGAACCACTGGATCACCTGGTTCAGGTCATGGTATCCAGATCTATACTCGGTATTTTTCCTCCAGTCCTTGATATCGATCTCCACAGTTCCCGCAATTACCAGCTCCAGCTCGCGGGCGTCGAATATCGAGACGAGTCTGGAGTCCAGGACCTCGTGGAACCCCTTGATGATACTCTCCATCTGCTCGGTGACCCCTCGCTCCAACCGCCACTTGACCATACGTTCCATGTACTCCTTCTTGTTCTTCTCGGTGACCGGGATGTTCTTGCCGTTGGGCTTCAGTTCACGTTCTGTCACCTGCATGAATTCACCAGTGATAGTTTTTTTTAGTACTTTGTGAAAAGGACTGGGTTTCAATTACCTGAGAAAAGTAATAAACTTCACAAAACTAGGGATGGGGGAGGTGTTATAAATTGCAATAAATCATGTACTTAAAAACTAGGTAACTGAAAACAGACATATAAAGTATACATGTTTTTCAAGCATGATATGTATGATTAACACTTTTACTTCATGAATATTCATGTACAAATTTATGGCTGTATGAATATTAATCTACTGAACTTTAAATAGGCATATCAATGGATTTGTTTTTGTCATGCAGACTGAGGAATCCGGAAGCTACGATACTGTATGAGCAAAAGAGGAGACCCTGAAGGAGCTGTCTGATCTGGGTCTGATGTTTGCCAATGTGTCAAAATGCATATGTATAAAGTAAAGGGTTAATAAATATTCATGAGATTATGGGTTAGTTAGGTAAACTCATCCTAAAGCTACAAAGCTATTTACAAGGGAGAATTTCTTCCTGGTTACCAAGCATTACCAGGGACATAGATAATTATCCAAATATAAATGATTTCTATTACAATTTTTTTCTTATGCTTTTAAAACTTGCTTTTAAAGCTGAAATTCTTCCTTCAAACTTTTACCTTTATAGCTTCAAATATATCTTACTTCCATATTAGTGAGTACTATACCCCACCCCCAACAACCCACCTGTCCGAAGACTTCCTCGTTGACAGAGAAGAACATGTCCATGTCCAGCTCCGTGATGTCATTCTCCTTGATCCAGGTCAAACTCTGGTGAAACTCTGCGTCTATTGCCTCCACATCCGCCAGACAGCACGGACTGTTGTACAGAATAGACAATCTTACCAGGGGTCGCAATATTCCGTAAAATTCACCGATTTAAACTGACCAAACAGTGACTGGTTCAAAATGTGTATGTTTATAACTCATTGAACAATGTGTGGAATTTTAGCATGTTTATAACTCACTGAACAATGTGTGGAATTTTAGCATGTTTATAACTCACTGAACAATTTGTGGAATTTTAGCATGTTTATAACTCACTGAACAATGTGTGGAATTTTAGCATGTTTATAACTCACTGAACAATGTGTGGAATTTTACACTAGCATGTAGATTAGTGTTTTAGGGAGTGCTTGCTGATTTACATAGGTTTATGTCTAAATGGTCTATACAAATTATAACTTCCAAGATACTTTCAAGATTTGTATTAAAAAAATCAGGCCTTGCCTCTACCTATTCTTAAAGGGTCATTTTCTTTTTTTCTTTTCTTTTTTTTTGGCTAGTTCAACTTTTCATATGCTTTGCCGTAAGCCATATTGCCTTAAGCATAAACTAATTAATCCATGGTATTCTGGTAATTCAAAAACTTCTTTTAAATATTTCTGTACACACTGAAAAATAATTTTCCCTTTTTTTTCTTATAAATTTAATCATTTAGATCATGTTAACCAAATGTAAAAATCTTCATGCTCTCATGGAAAATTATTTATTAATCAATTTCTAAACTTTGAGTAATTCATATTTTTAATGTTTTATTTTTTAGAAAATACATTAATTTTTAAAAAAAAGTGCAAATAAATCAACTTACACTCTGAGAAGGAACTTATAGAAGGGCCGGGTGAAGAAGGCGTCCAGCAGGTACTGATGAATAAGGGCCAGTCCCAGTACTCGGCCAGCAAACCGGAACCTGCAAAAACACCAACATCTCCTGAATAAGCATCAACCTCATGAATATTCATGTACAAGTTTATGATTTGATGAATATTAATTTATTATTAATCATCGTTTTTATTTTTTTTTTTTTTTTTTAAAGATACTGCCAAAATTTATGACATAATCCTTCATGAATATTCATATACAAATCTATGACATAAGGAATACTAATTTATTCACTAAATTTTCAATGGTATATGAAACACTGAGTTTTTCTTTGCCATGCAGACCCAGTAGAATATGAGCTACAATACTGTAAAAGCAAACAGAGGAGACCCTGATCAGACAGCTTCAAGAAGAAGCTATCTGATCTGGGTCAGCTGTGTTTGTCAAGGCATCAAAACAACCTATATGTGTTAACATTTCGAGTACAACTAAAGCTACCACTGTATATGACTTGAATGTCTCAAACCAGCACTTCGATAGTAACATTATCAATACAAGATATATCGTAGACATAAAAATCCTAGTATATTAACCCTTTTCCTCATAGAGGAAACCATGAAAAGACCTATGCGAACAACATAAAACCAGATCAGCCTGCGAGTAACTCGTAGGCTGATCAGGTATTATGCTGTTCGCTGCTCCTCAGTGGTCTGGAAATGAGGACTTTATAATTAAATTTGGTAAGGTTTAACTGTGGTTTTCTGCAGATCAGGCTTTATGTGGTACCTATTGAGTGCGTCAAAATGAGTCTATATGAGGGAAAGGGTTAAAAGTAAAAACATTTTTTCAAGTCAACATCTGCTTAAACTTACCATTCATGAGCATTCTCCACAAAGGCAGACATAGGACTGACTTGGACCGTGTAAGTATCATTGGCTGAGTATTCAAACAGGCCATAGTACGGGTTGAAGAGTTCCCGTGACAACAGGAAGAAGAACTCACGGGACGGCCCACCATAGTCAAGCCCCTCCTCCCCGGTGAAGGTGATGTACAGCTTGCTCTTCTGTAGTTCTTTCTTTGGTGTAGACATGATCTTGTTGAAGGCATCCTCCAGGACGTGGTCTCGGCGAACCATCAACCTGGGGACATAATACGTGAAATTCTAACTATCTGGAAGCATGGAATTCTAACAATTGTGGTAAATGAAATCTAAAAAACAAGAAAAATGAAATTCTTACTATCAAGGAAAATGCAATTCTTACTATCAAGGAAAATGATACCCAAACAATCAAGAAAAATGAATTTTTATAATCAAGTAAATGAAATTCTTACTATCCAGAAACAAACAATTATAACAACTAGGAAACATGAAATATTTATATGCTTACCAATCATGTTTTTGACAATAATTTTTGCTTCAAAAGGGGTGATGAAATTTATAAGATTGATCTACTACAATTGACATGAAAAGAACAAGGCATAAATATGGCAGTATTTTATTAAGATTAAAAAGTTTTTTTTAATAAAAAAAAAAAGTATGAATTAGATAAATTGTAGAGGTCATGGCTGCTAGAGAAACCACAAACTTTCAGGTATAAACATGGCACTTTACAAGTTGTGAAAATTGCTTTAGAGTTCACATACTTGATAATGAAGGTCACTCATATGTACAACTGTCTGTGAATCAACAGATAGTGGACTTACTTTAATTTGGATGGTCCCTGGCCGTAACCTTTCTGTTCTAGTTTTTTGTAGAAGTTCCTCAGCTTGGCATGGAAGTCGCGTTTATATGGGGCCGGGACTCGAACATTAGACCTAGCTGTGTCCAGCACATGAGTATCTGCAAAAGAAATATATCAGGGTGTGTTTGTTTATTTGGTCTAACGTCCCTCCCCCCCCCCCCACCCCCACAGTATTTCAGTAAACTGGAGACAATGTCTACTTGAGACAGATATAGTGATGCCATACTGTTGTATCATGCAGTAGTGGCATGATACCACACCCAGTCAAATTATCCTGACACCAGGCCAACCAGTCCTGCAACTACCCTTATATGCTGAGCGCAGAGCAAGAGAGCATGTTACATGATAACACACGCAGTCACATTATTCTGACAACAGGCCATCAAGTTCTGTAAATACCCTTAAAAGCTGAGCACCATTTTCACTAACATTCAAAGATTTATATAGTACTAATAAGGTGTCTAATTGCTTGAGAAACAAGTGGGGTTTAAACATATGCACTTTCCAGGTTTTAGCCAAGAACATTTAAGCCATGCCTTTCTAATTCTATGTGAATTGCTCACAAACAGTATAACAAACAAGTCAATAGTTTGTGTGTTAACCAGGTCAACAATAGACTTTACTACAAGCATTCTCTTTCACAAGCAGTAAATGCATTTTGATCATTATTTTTTCATTCTTGTTTCACTACAAATTATACATAACTGAACATAACATCTGCCTAAAATTTCACTGACAGAAGTCAAGTACGGAGGTCTTTTACATCTATCACGACTAAAATAAAACTTACTCAAAAATGTATCAGACACTGGATTGGGCAGATGCTTTTATCACTAGGACATCTGCACTAGTCTGTTTCAACCTGAGGTACTTACTGGGAGAATTGTGTGGAGATTCCCCGGTGGACGAGTCGAGGGGTGAGGCCGACCTGGCCAGAGGGGTGGGGGCCAGGTGGGGTGGTATAAATGACATCACCTCATTCTCGAACACACTGAAACACAACATATGTCTAATTATATGCCTGGTTACTACAGTGCACTAAGCCGAAAACATATGTGGTAACATCTCTACTGATTTATCAGTTTAACTCTCCACTCAACCCATGTTCATAGTGGCTCTAATTTGTAATGCTATATTTGGTGCACCTGAGAAACAGGTAACGTGCATATTTACACAATCATTTAATTAAAAGTAGCTGAATACCCAACTACCTTCACATCAATGGATAATAAAGCTCAATTACTACCTAGAACATCCATTTAATTTGTAAACTTTGTGTAACATTACTATGTCTCTGTGAAATATAAAATGCTTTAACTCCAGAAATTGGAACTGATTCATTGAATATCAGACTGAGATTTGAAAATGATTGGGAATAATTATTTCATGTGGCATTATTAAGTATTAAATACTGTATTATGTTTCTTTGCTTGTTACTCAATTTACACACACACTCACTGGGTACCAACTGCTTAATTAATCAATCATTTTTATGGATACAATTATATTTGAAAGTAATGTGTAATACCCAATTGACCGAAAAAAACATATCTGTTCCTTTGGTGTCCAATTATAGGAATCCCCACTGTAAACTCAACTGCTACAAGGTTAGCTATAGAACTGACCAGGACTGGTTTTATTTCCTGCAGCTAGCAACGTTTTAGTAAGCTTTAGTTGTAAGACCACAAAAGACAAACTTTCAGTTATCTAATGTGAAACTATGCAAGTCAGCTGAATTTAATACCATTTTATTTTGTGGCTTATCTTTATCTCACCAAAATAACACAGTTTATTAAACATTCCACACAGAAGTTTCATGGTGATGATTAACACATTTTCAGACCCCTACCTGAGCATCATGATGAGCTGCAGATCGTTTGAGACCTTGTCTAGTGCCTCCGTCCCGCCGGCCACAATCTTGTGGACCTTGTCCTTTAGCTGGCTAGATGAACTGTAAGGTGGATACTTCTCCCTCAATATCTCCTGGATATTGGGTTGCCGTAGGAACGCCACCACCTTGTCATTGTACGCAGTGGGGACTACCGGGTCGGTGAGAGGTTGCCTGGGGGGTGGGGTGGGCTGGAAAGGCAGACACACGATACATGTAAAGTTGCTATGGTAACCCAGCCCACAAAAGTCAGGCCTGCTGGTTATCTGTATAAACTTTGGATCATAAAATGCACTTGAATGACCTGCATTACAAATGTAATTCTACACAAATTTTCTGACTTAAAAATCTGCTTTTAAATAAAAAGGGAAAATTAACATTATTTTTGGCAAATGTCATAAGAATTTTTTTCTTTTCTAGTTTTTCCATGTTCAGCTATGTATAGTGTAAGTTTGGCAGGTGCTTACCGCCTCGCTGCGTGTGGGCGAGTGCTCCTGACCTCCTGACCTGTGGCGTACCCGTAATAACGAGGTGTGCAGGAAGTCAGGGTTTACAGGGGGCACATCAGCAGGTAGTCGCGGGTCAATAAATGTTGTCCCTCGCAGGTGGTGGTCGATAAAGAAAGACTGGAAATACAGGACACAGAATGACTGTACACAATGAATACCTAGTAGGATTTGGTGAAGGATGAAAACCAATGTAGTGATCTGGAACACATCGTCAGGTACCTATGGTCAATTCATTCTGTTACATTCTATTCAGCAACCCAGGGCTTAGCAAATTGACAATTTTTATGTGTTGAACTCGCATATATTTAAGAAAATTAAGATGTTTACATTTTGAGTACTCTTCAAGTGGAGGTAAGAACGTCAGTGGTGGGGATATAATAGTTATAATGATTATATAGTACAGTCAAACTTGTATTAAGCAGCCACCCAAGGGACGGGCCACAATTGGCTGCTTAAGACAAAATATAGTATCGGCCATTTTTGATAGTACATGTAAATGTATATATGCTTGCTTGAATGTACCGTATACACGGTCAGATTAGGCGCAGCTACGTATAAGGCGCATCCTAACTTTCAGGGTAAAAAAAATCACTTATCGTATCGTATGCGGCGAAATCTTGTTTTGAAATTTGCGCCATCGTACATTTTGACAGACCGAAAGCTATCCGTACTTCACCTGGCTAATCATACGGTGAACCGTTTTATTTACACATGGCATAAGATTACCGTTAGACCGTTACATTAACAACGGGTAGGATAAAGGTGACACATTTTCATAACATGACATTACTCAACCGTGTCCCCGCATTCTAACACTGGGGACCATTGTCACCTGTCAAAATTCTCCCAACTAACAAACATTACGTAACAATTGCCACCTGTCAAGTTTCTCCTATACATCATGAGGTCCCGTAAAATAAACTTATTTGTTTATATTGAAAATGGCTTCCATCAAGTTGTTTCAGTTTCTCACGATCATTTTATCATGAAATATACCTGTAGGATAACTAATAAGAACAAAAGCAATAATCTGGTATTGTTTATCATGGTTTCGTATAGACTTTGTGTCATATTATCCGTATTCATTTGCTTTCAGTATATCCATTTTCTGAGATCTTATACCGGTAATTTTCACTTCTCGGTGATTGAAAAAAGAAACCTGAAAAGCTGTATATCACCATATAAGGCGCACCCCCTCTATAAACTTGAATTATCTGGAAAAAAAGTGTGCCTAATCTGCTGGTGTATACGGTATTTATTTTTACCTTTTTATATGTATATTATACCTATACACAAAATCTTTCTCACCCCTCCCCCTTTTTCAATTTTTATCTTTTTCCCTTTCTGAGTCTTATACCCATAACAAAGTAAATATTCAACTGATAAGCACATGTATGAATATATCAAAAATAAACATGTATCTTAAAAAAGTTAAATAACTCATAAGTGGGCCAGACACAGGAACTTGTTTTGATGATGCGTCGAGAAACCAGCGGTAATAGATATCGTTAACTTAACGTTGGGTGTTGTTCGCCATGATCATTTTTAGCTCTAAATTTTCGCTCTCTCAAACTCTTCAAGTAATTCCAGTTCTATTATTGAGATATTCTTGATCTGCGTCAAGCCATTGTTAAATTCAGCTGCGATTATTCCCAAGCTTTTCCCAGCTTCGGGAAGTTTCAGAACTTTCGTTCTCTTTTCTAGCGTCAGACATATTCATTTAGACGTGATGGCATACGCGGACACATTACCATTATGTTCTAAATATTCCATTTTATATCACTAGCGATTTCTTGTTTTTAGCAGCAAACAGTCGATGTTCTTTGTTCAAACAATTAATAAAAACACTTTTATAACTCTTAAAAGATAAAAGATGTCCACATATAATTATGCATTCATAATTCCAACATTAACACCGATTGGCGATCATCTAGTCAGCTGAGCAAATCGAACGCAGCAGAATCGAGTGCCTAAATGTTCATATACATAATGCGTATTTCATCAAACTTCAAACTATGCATAGATAAAAGGCAATCGAGAATAATTAAAACACTTGATTGATTGGTTAAGCAAGTCCTTCGCAAACAGCGTGACATTGGCAAACACCGTAAGTTTGCCAGCGGAAGTGTGCCAACTATGCCTGCGGGTGAGGAGCAGGGGATTAATGGGCACACGTTCGGTTCGGGATCACACCAGCTGATTGACCGCTAATAAGGACTCCTTTGAAAGATGATTATCCCCTTTTCAGGTGACCGCTGACCGCATATGACAAGTGACCGCTTATTACACGACAATTAAAGAATTTGCTCGGGGGGACCTGACATGACCGCTTACGTCATGGTGACCGCTATCACAAGTTTGACTGTATAGTGAAAATTAAGATACAAGCATTCTGATTGATTAACCCAGGCAGGACAAGGTTATCCTGCATCTAATCAGATGACTCTATCAGTTTTCGATCTAAACGACACAACAATAGTGAAAAATTCCACAGTCAATGTATGGAGAGTAGCATAATCAGCAGCTGTGGATTATCCGACCATGTCTGGTACCAAGTCCTACTATTTTATCTATTAGTGTCTATGATATTTAAATTAATCAGGGCACTGTGGTTCAGTGGTTATGTACACGACCGCTGATCCGCTGACGCGGGTTCAACTCTTTTGGGGACATGAATTTTCAAGTCCTTCCTGGGTGCCAGGTACTGGTCCAGGAACCTTCAAGAGAGATTGGTATAAAAGGATCCAAACTGCACAATTAAGAAATCACAGTGCTAGATCTGACAGCATAATCTGTATGCTACTACTCAGAGATTGAACTCATTTATATTGAGTGTCAAAGGACAGTTTCCTAGTTTAAATCATCAGATATTCATTAATATGTTCTTAAAGGTAGGAAATCATTCTCCAGGGACATTCTAGACTTTAGCCAGATCTGACAAAAGATTGTGAAATAAGAGCCCTATCTGATTTCTTTTCCCTCACCAAGCCACCACATACAACTGAAATTAATCCAATTCATCTCTTAGTATTTCTATCACAAAAAAAGACCACAGTAATAAATTTCCAAGAAATAAAACTTAACACATGAAATATGTCATCCTTGATAACAGCAGTGTGAGATATCAAGTTACCCATAACCTTGCACTAATTCATCTTTTTATGCCAAAAAATCTTTCCTTTTCATATCCATCTATTTCAGGCAAAATCTTTTGACACCTCAAGTTCTAGTTTTTCATATTTCACAACAGAATACTCTAGTATAAATATCAACTTGTACTGCAATTAAACCATACCTTGGAGTTTGTCTTGTCAAATTTCATCTCCCAGCCCTCAGGTAATTCTTTTGTAGTGTCCGCAAACAAGTTCAGAAATGAAACAAGGTCTCGATTATGCTGGTATCTGAAAGCAAAAAGACTCTGGTGTAATTTCTGAAATCAAATTTGTTAGATACTATACAGCAAACCTGCTAAAGATTGTGGTATCTATTGACAATAACTATGGGTGATATACTTTAAAATTTTGAATTTTCGTTGAAATTCAATTTTATGGCATCTGTACTAAAGTCAAATTCACTGGTACATAAATTATATTCTTGGACTAATGTCCTAGAAAACCTGAAATCTATAAATAGACAGTTTTCGTGGAGATTTATATTTGTGGAAAAAGCTGTCAACGAAATCAACGAAAATTAATCAGGCAAATTTTAACTAAGTTAGTTGCAAACTAAGGTGTTCAACTGTGTGTCAATTCATCTATCTTTTTAGTCCATATTTTTATTTGATGGGAATGGACAGGACATGACAGTCATGTGACAGGACAGGACAGTGATGTGACGGAGAGAAACATGACGAGCACAATTCCTATCAAGCCTCCCACTAACTTCTGTAAAGATGGAATATGATGGATCCCATCATAGGAAGAGGGCCTGTATCCATACCTGTCAAAGTTGGCTGGGTCCTTCCTGATTTTGCTGATCATGTGTTTGAGGGTGTGGTTCCTATTGTAGTCCATCATGGCCAGCTCGTTCGCCTGCAGCAACGGGAAGAAGTCCGAGCGCATGAGGAACTTGACCGCCGGCTGCCGGTACGAGGTGCGACTCTCAGACGTGGCCATCATGGTCACAGGGGCCGGTATCACAGTCTGGGCTGAGGTCTGGGGACTGTTGTCACTGCCACCACTCGCTCCTACAGGGAGGGAAATACAGTAAACTGATGCACAAACTTTACTGAAATTTAATGGAATTTCAGAGGCTCCTGCTATCTAATATGAATTTCCTTGTTTTTTTTAATTCCATGGAAAAGTATTCACTTATTTTAGCCTTGCCTGAAAGTTTTTAATACCTTGCTATTTTGAAGGTAAAGAAAGAACCCCAAACAGCTTGGTAGCTTATTTTATTAATCTATCCATCACCACCACACCCACAAACAGTATTTCAGTCAATTGGAGATATGTTTACTTGAGATATAGTCCTGCCACACTGCAGTATGTAGCATGATATCACACCCCATCACATTATACTGACATCAGGCAAATCAATCTTGGAACTTGTATGCTGAGCACCAAGCATACCATTTTAAAGACTAAGAAATGTTGTAATCATGAATCAAACCCATGACCTCTCACCACAAAGGTGACGCTCAACCCACTCGGCCATGGGGGATACCCTCAAACCACTCGGCCATGGGGGATAGTAGTTCAGCTTGAAATCATCTTATCAGACAGTAGTCCACACACCTGAAGATGAACTTTCTGCCGAATTGCTTGTGGGTTCTGGCTCAGGTCTCTGCCGGATGGTGCGGCGGATACTCTGATAGCGACGATCCATCTGTTGACGTTGCTGTGAGCTGATGGTGGGCCGTCGCTGGACCGACCTCTGACCTGCATGTGGCTTCTCCCAGGTGGTTGTCCGGTTGACATGGTCGATGTAAAACACCCGGGCATGGGAATCAACACGCGCTTCCCAACCTACAAACAGAAGGAACTAAGTACATACTGTGCAGTTCAATTTTAACGCTGTTTTTTGGGGGGTGCGTAGGGGGCTGGGTCTAAATTTTGCTGCCT
The DNA here is from genome assembly GCA_021229015.1 of Solen grandis. Lineage (NCBI taxonomy): Eukaryota > Metazoa > Mollusca > Bivalvia > Adapedonta > Solenidae > Solen > Solen grandis. The sequence continues at coordinate 51,168,288 of CM037781.1, forward strand.
TGTCATATGGACTGTATATTAACTAAATGACAAATTACAAAATTTTGAGTTCAAGGTTTGAACTGTATAAACAGTGTTTTATTATGGAGCATGTTACAATGCAATTGTGATCTTGTGTTCAAATGATGTTTTGTATAATGGATCTGGATGTGCTACCTTCTTAATCTGTGTCTGATTCAATGTTATGTTGTATATATAAGCTATTCTCACTAATGAGTTAGTACAAAGAAAAATAAGATGCCTTCAAACTAGAGAAAATGACTGACGAAAGTTTGAGAATTTGCACACAAATGGCCATATCAATTTAACAATACCAGGTCATTTTCATTGCTGGCTGATTTGTGTGTACAACTGTTGTCCTTCCAATAGTAGGAGTTGGAACCAACAGAACAATGTAACCATGGTAACACATACCTGGAGGGAGGGGATCATCCCCTGGGTTAGGTTCGACCCTCAGATACCGACGTCTGGCTGGCAACTTGGGCAGTGGGGAAGAAGGCGGCACCTGACTGTCAACTGGAAACATACACAACACCATAATCATAATATCAGGCTCCAATTCTGAAGTCCTACCTTGACAGTTCAAGGGTTGGACCAGTACTTAAACCTTTTGCCCCATGTACAAGTTATGACTTGATGAAAATTTGTTTATTTAACTCCAAATGGTATCTGAAACAATGTTTTTTTTTTACAGTGTAGTATCTTAGCTACAATATTATATAATCAAACAGAGAGGAGACCCTAATCAGACAGTGTCTCATCTGGGTCTGCTTTGTGTTTGCTAATTCATCAAAATGAGTCTATATGAAGTAAAGGGTTTAACCTGGGAAGGTCATGAAAGAATGTTCTACAAAAGTTCAAGTCATAAATCCATGACCTACCTTGCAAACATTTCAAAATCAATTGAGAAACTGACAATCACAGCCCATATATAGTTTAGATATTTGAAACATTACTTAACAAATGATCTTACAAATTACATTTACACCTATGTTTCAATGTATATTCCATGCTATTCAACATTTAGCAAGTCTACATATTTCAGGGATTAATACTGGGTTCGAATTCACAAAGCAAATAAGTAAATTTTCAATAATTTCTGATGGACTGTTTCTGCTTTATCATTCCTAAATTTCGATAAAAATATCAATTATTCCTCCATCTGGTAAATTAGCTGTTAAGTTTGATGGGAGTTAAATATTTCAAGGACAATAGAATAATTTAAATTTCACATAGCCTTAGATTAAGGTTTTTTGTGAATATAGTTTGGAATGGAATTCCACCATCAATACTAGGCCTTTTAGTAATACCTAGATTCTTACACCTTTACCTAATGAATATTGACATCAATTTATGAATGATCAATATTAATTAACTGAACTTTGAATGGTATATGAAATCATGATTTTTTTGTTTTTGCCACATGACATGGACTGTGTAGAAACTAAGCTACAATATTGTGGGAGCAAACTGAGGAGACCTATAGGAGCTGTCTGATCTGGGTCTTCTCTGTTTGCCAATGCCTCAAAATTAGTCTATATATGAAGTACAGGGTTAAATTAGTTTGAAACACATTCCACCATTTGTTTTACAAAATATTCAAGTACAAGACAAAAAATTACTAAGTTGATTTAAATTAATATCTTAACATCTAACAAATTTGAAATATCTGGTTAGCTTTATTAAAGAAATTCACACATATTAGTATTCAAGAATTACTAAACCTTAAGTGAGAGGTTGGTGGAATTCTCAATTAACATTCAAAAATGCTCTCATATACAAATCTTTCACCACATGCAATTTTATTTGTAAATGTGCACATCATTCTACTTTCACTTTCGGTTCTCTCTCTCCACTACAGAAGTAACAAGAGGGCTGGTACCCAAAACTTACTCATATCAATACTGGGCGGGGGCTCAGACTCTGTGTTGCCATGACGAAGCTGCCACACCACTGAGTTTGCCGGCGTCGGTGAAGGTCGGCTTGAAACTGACGATATTGCACATTGCCCTTGTGTAAACATCCCTCCTTCCGCCCCAACAACCCCCTCCGATGTCACCACATGTGAGCCCAAATCTTCACTGAAAGACTGCGACATTGATTGGGACATAGAAGTGGACGGGTTCGAAGAATCATCAAACACCACCCACGGACAGTGTCCATTGGTTATACTGCGCGTCTCTGAAGTGGGAGAGGCAAGGTCTATATCACCCGATTCGCTTCCAAAACTTGTGTTAGCACGGTCTTTGTGTTTCTGCGTCCATTTTTGTAAATGTAAATGTGTGGTTTGTCGGTTCTGCTGTTTTTCCTCCTCACTCAGGATTCTACCCCGGGGGTGAATAATTGGAGGGGAGGGAGTATTCTCCCTAGCTGGACCCTGGGCCCCCAATCTGGGCGGGGTCTCTGGCCGAGGTGGGGCTGGTATAGGTGATACACTAGTAAACCCCTTCTGGGGCACTGATGAAGACCCTCCCACAACTGACCTGTCATTGGACGGAGGATCTACGAGTCGTCTGACCGCCGGACTGAGAGATCGACGGACCGGTGGTTTCTGTAATCCGAGCTGTGACTGAAACACGCTTCCGGTGGAGGAAGCCTGGCTGTCACTAGACATCTGTCGATCTAGATTTCTTGATGAATCCGAAGAGTGCTGACGGCAGTATATAGGGGGCTGTAGGTCAAGCACAGGGCTGTAAATATTTTGCCCCTGACTGTCCGTTAGGTTTTCAGTATGGCTTGTAGAAGTTAGGGTGCTATCACTTGATAAAGAATCGTTATTTGGGTGGCGGTCCAAGTATGGAGGCAAAGATGGTGGCATATCAAAACTGAATAGATTTTGTGGGTGTTCATTTGAACCGGAGTGCGAGGAATCTAGGTTGCCTCTAAGTCTATCTACTGGTATGCTATCCACTGACCTTTGCCTATAAAACGGTGGCGGCAAATCAAATGCCTGGTTTCTATCACTATCTCTAGTGTTAGGTCTATGCCTGCCCACAGAATTAGTTAATGTTAAATTGGGTTTGTGCCTATCACTCACAGGTAAATCTAGATTCCTATGTCTATCTACAGTTGCAGATTCTGGTATCCGGTGCCTCTCAACCGGAGGCGGAGTCTCTGAGTGGGAGCCGGACACTGAATCCGAAGACCGATATCGGTCTAACAAAGGGGGAGTGTCACTACCACTGTCTTCAAAAGTTGGTGCAAAATTTAAAGACCTTAACCGTTCCAGATCAAAACTTGAGCTCCTGTTTCGGTCACGAACTGAAGGTGGATCTAATGTCCGCACTCTATCTGACTGAGTGGCCTCTAATGGCCGATGTCTATGAACAATCGGTGGTGGTGTAGAATTCACATCCAGCGAGGATATATCTGTCGATCTCCTCCACTCTGTGGTGGGCGGAGTGCAAGGTCTATGGCTACTGTGTCCACTATCACTAGCTACACCTAGGCCCTGGCCCTGTGCGGATGGCACATTTGAAAGACTATTAACACACTTGCCTTGCGAGAGTCTGTGTAATTTTTTATGTTCCCGTTTCACCACATCTGATCCCAGCCCAGATCCCAGTGACCGTCTCTCGCGCTCCCCACTGCTATCATTTGGCAAACTTTCCCGTGAGCCTGAGAAGGCCTCCATGCTGTCGAAGCTGCGACTATCACTGTCCTCAGTAGAGAGGAGCGACATGGATCCCCCACTGCCAGACTCTGCCCCCCTCTCCCCCGCCCTATCAGGAGTGTGCATATGTATGGGGCTGTAGGTTCGAGGGGGGAGTGGAGGGGGTTCTAGTGGGGCCGTGTTTGTGAACATTTCAAGACTTTCCAATGACCGGTCTGGAGTGGTGGGTGTAGTCACTGTAGGCGCATGAGAGTGGCCATGCTTCTCTACACTTCTTGGAGGCAGGGGTGGGGCCTCACTTGATCTGTTTCGAGGGGGCAGTGGGGGAGCTTTATAAGTCCGTGGGGGTAAGTCAGGGGGGGTCGGATTAACCCCATTTGGTGTTTCTGGTAAACACAGTTTAACCCCATTGCCTAATATTGTCTTGTTTTCCTCGATGGGCGTGGAGCCCTGTGAATGACTCGATTCTGATGCCATATTAACAGTAAATTCAAAGCCGGTGTTTTCAAACAATGCCCGACGCGTTCCATGTCCGATCACAGAATCACCCGAACTATGATCCGAACAAGTAGGCATCACTTCACCCGAGTCAGATAAATCCAGATCATCCATTAACACAGAATTGGAACTCTTTTTCACCACACTATCCATAGCCATTGCATTAGATCCATCCGAATTATCCGCACTTGACGGTAACGCACTATCGTCACTTCGCGATCCTGAGCTACACATCACTGTTGTATTTCCACTCTGAACTGATAAAACTGAACTTTCACATGAGACTACACAGCCGGTTGTTGAGTCTTGATGAACCGGAATGTAACCATCCAAAGGTTTATCCAGGTCGATACCGTTACCAAGTGTAGACATTCCACTCTCAGTCAAATCATACCCACAAGCTGCAGTAGTATAACTCTGCACCATCAAGTCATCTGAGTGATCAAACTCGTCCGATATTCTTAATTCCGTATCATGAAAAGGAGTCGCAGCATTTTCAAATTCTGGCGACTCACTACAGTCTTTACCCATGATTCCATTTAAACTGCTGAGAGCAGGATCCGTGAAGCAGTGGTCTTTGTTTGCATAATGAAACGTCAACTCTCGAGAGTCCATGCTCTCCGGCAACGATGTCTTTCGTAAATCATTGGGCCGTTTCCTTTTTGCTGGAACTGGTTTACTGGATGGTTCTGTAATATGGGTAAAATTACTTTTACAATTAAAACTCACATCTTACTATTATTATAGTTTTTTTTGGCCTTTATCATTTTTGCAACAGTATATCAAATCCTTTAGTACACGAGGGACAAATGGTGTTTATTATCTCTATTTATGGATAAAGTTTAACCCTTTCCCTCATAGAGGAAACCATGAAAAGACCTGTGCGAACAGCATAAAACCAGATCAGCCTGCGAGTAACTCGCAGGCTGATCAGGTTTTATGCTGTTCGCTGCTCCTCAGTGGTCTGGAAATGAGGACTTTATAATTAAATTTGGTAAGGTTTAACTGTGGTTTTCTGCAGATCAGGCTTTATGTGGTACTTATTGAGTGTGTCAAAATGAGTCTATGTGAGGGAAAGGGTTAACTCCCTTACATCATGAAAATTTGTGTGTATTTGTATGCCTTGACGAGTGAAGAATATGAGCTACAACAGCATGTGAGCAAATAAAGGAGACCCTGATCAGACAGCTTCTGGATTGACCAGTCTGTACAGGGTCTTCTCTATTTTCCCACCGTTTTATATTCATAATTCAAAACAACCATAGTTTTCATCAATAAATATAACTTCACATACAGCCTTATAAAATCATAAAATTCAAACATATTTTTCTCTCCAATCGCATTTTATTTCTACAAAAAATACTAAAGAAATCAGAATTTACTAGAGTTATCATTAAAGGTGAATAATTCCCCTGCTACATTACTTTACCCACCACAATAAAAATAGTAAAGACACTAGGTAAAAGTAAGAGTCAAAATGAAAGAGGCCATAACTCTTTAAAAATTATATCTCTAGAGAACTAGTAATGGCCCTTCCTCCAATAAAATGAGTAAAAATTTTTACTGTTTTCTTCTAAGGTATCTCAAAATATTAAACCTTTTGAAGCAACTCACAGACAGGACCATGTTCAATTTCTAAAAACTTAACTTTGTTAAGTAATCAATTCTAAAGCAAAATGATAAAACAATCATGTCCCTTCCTCATTCCAACAGTTAAAGCTATATATATATATATATACGGACTTACTTAGTGGTGACTTGGTCACGCGAACGGAGAACTTCATGGTGCCACTGACACTCTCGCTGGCGTTCCTCCGACTCAGGTCCAGCGATAAGGAAACAGGCCTGAAACATCATACAGTAGCCATTGTACATACCCCTCTGAACACACAATAACAAGAAAATGGTGTTGCATTCAACACATGTGTTCTCTACCAATGAGAAGCATAATTTTTCCGTTACCAAAGCAACCAGAATTTTGGTCCAAGAAAAAACAACAAAGTGACGTGCAGAATCTCCATACTGCCATCTTTTTATATACCATGTTTCATAATATTATTATCTTAACCCTTTCCCTCATGTAGACTCATTTGACGCATTCAATAGGTATCACATAAAGCCTGATCTGCAAAAAAAACCTTCCAAATTTAATTACAAAATCCTCATTTTCAGACCACTGAGGAGCAGCGAACAGCATAAAACCTGATCAGCCTGCAGTTTAGGCTGATCTGGTTTTTATGCTGTTCGCATAGGTCTTTTCATGGTTTCCTATATGAGGGAAAGGGTTAAACAGTTTTTAAGTCAAACACTGGTAGGGGACTAAAAACTACAGAGTCCAAACATTCGTTTTTTTATATAACCTAACCACTCATACATACTGAAAACAAGAAAGCTAAAAGAAGCATAACGGAAAAAGTGTGACAGACGATGGATAAGTGATCCAAGTGTCATCTCTGCTTACAGACGGTGACATAAAAACTAGAACTATCACTGAAGTTGATTAATACCCCTGCATTCCAACTTGACTTCATGAAATGTGAGTGTAGAAAATGACGTGACAACCATTATTCCTAATATATCCCCCACTCATGTGAATTTGGGGTTACAATAAGTTTAGCACGTCCCAATTTTATAGACATGAAAATCTGTTTTTGAATTAATTTTCGCAGAAAATGCGTTCACCCTGTTAAACCAATTGTCGTAAATTTTTGTGGGGAATCCATCTTAATTTGATTGTTGTTTTTTTTTTCCCCATGAATAAATATGCATAAAAGTTTCTTTTTGGTTGTATGTGTTGTTTAAGATTCCACAGACAGTATTTCAACTATTACGAGATTATGTCTACTTTAGACAGATGTAGTGCTGCTACACTGCAGTATCACGCAATAGAATTGTAGCATACCACAAAAGCCACAAAAATGTGCAGCCAAACTGGGACTAAAACCTGGTACCCCTCACTCACTGGTAAGTGCTCTACCAACTGAGCTGCCAGAAAACTCACACAAATCTCTCACCGATATGGGTATTTTATAGGCCTTTAAAATGAGAAAGGTCATACACAAATAATTAAAGGTACAATGTAGCTCACCCTTCATTTCCCCCAGCCTTATCCAGGATGCGCTGCACTGCCACCGTGGCTTTACCCAGGAAGCGGCTCAGTGTGGGCCGGCTTTTCGCAAACTTGTCTTTTATCTCAAACTCCACTATGTCAGTCGGCAGTACGTCCATCGCCAGCGTCTATGGACAGTGCACAAATATTTATACAGGCATACAGACGTATATTAAGAAGGTCTAGGAAACTTTGTTTTCCATGATGCTCAAAATTAACATTATGCCAAACTTGGTGTGTAATATCCCCACCTGAAATATTTGTTGATGGTTATTGAATAAGGAATAAATTGAAAGCAATGTTCACATGCATTTTTTTGTAAAAGGTATGTACACCTTTCCATTGGTTAACAGTTACAAATATTTAATTTAAGGCGGTCTGGCATAAGGTTAACAGTCCAAGAGACAACTAAATATTTCATGTATGTTTCTTTCTCTGTACCCCTGGTATATCATGGTGAAAGAGTGTTGTTTGATTGGGTTTAACATCCTACTGACAGTGTGTGTGTATATATATATGTATTATATATATCAGTCATTTGGAACTTTGCCTACATGCTACCTCAATAAGATATTAAGCCATAGACAAGTGACATGATACCACACCCAGTCACATTATCCTGACACTGGGCCAACCAGCCCTGGAACTGCTCATACATTCTGAGCTCGAAACTGAAAAGCTGTATACCAGCATCGTCTTTAATGACATGTGTTGCGCCTGAGGTTACAGTTGTATATTGAATTGTATAAATAACTGATATCAATTTTCAGTGTAGTGCAAATACATGTCCGTCTGCATCTGTGTGGCAGCACACAATCACACATATATGATACACACCATCTAATTTTATCCTGAAATCAATTAGTACAAATTTAATCTCATGATGATGATGATGATGATGACATGATTATCATTAAGAATTTGGAGGAAAAAATGTTTGTTTGCTTTAACTTTCTGACAATAGTATTTGAGTCATTTGAAGATTTTGCCTACTTGAGACAAATATAGTGCTGCCACACTGCAGTATCACGCCGTAGACATATGACATGATACCACACCCAGTCAATTATCCTGACACCAGATCAAGCAGGCCTGGAACTAACATTATATGCTGAGCACCAAGCAAAGAGCTATACCAGTACGATTTTTTACGACTTTGGTATATCGCGGCTGGGGATCGAACCCACGACCTCCCGCTCCCGAGGCGGGGAAGAAAATGCATGAGAGGGAAGCAAAAATTGGAGATGGAAAAACATACCTCATCGTGCCAGTATGGACATGTAGTGTTGTAGGCTACAGACGAGCGTAGTTCATGCCGATGGTGAGACAGGTGGTGGCACAGTCCCCCGGGCCGGATACTCAGCTTCAGGTATGGATCCGGGTTGAAAAATATACCCTTCTTCAGATTCAATGACTCAAGCTCTGAAACCAACAAACAGTTATGGAAATTATCATAAGGTTGCAAGCCCAAGACTGGTCAAATACTCTTCAGGATTCCTCAAATTTGTAATTTTATATGGTTGAACTTGCTGCAAATATTTTTAGCACTTCACGCATTTGACATAATTATTGGCAAACAGAGAAGAAAAAGGCTGGTCAGGAGGAAGCTCTAATCAGAGTCTTCTCTGTTTGCTTAATTCAAGGGGTGAGAGCGAAACTAGGTTAAGTGCCTATACACACACACACACACACACACACACACATATATATATATATGCACTTTAGTTTAGCTCTCACCCCTCGTTATATCTCATATTCTACCGTCTGCATGGCAAGATACAAGATACATAGTCAAAATCAAGATTTAAAGAAAAGAGTGAAAAGGTCCTATATTAGACACACAAGCAGAAATTCTTATGCCAGTAGATCAAGATACCCCATCTCATCTCTACTCTCAATTGTTAAACCTTAGAATTGCTCAGAGCAAAACTGAGTGAACTGACACTAGTTCAAATTAAACCTGAAAATACTGCTCGAACATCCAAATTTTCCATTATCCCTCTCTTATGCTCACAGAATAATAAGGGTAGTAAGAGCTAGAGTCGTGCATTCTTTCTGCACTCATTTCCATTCCATCAATCGTTCTACCCCTATACCAGTGCAATCAGCAGCCCTGTAGGTACAGCTCACAACTGTCCTGTCATAGCTCTACTGTACACAATCAATCAACCACTGCCATCTCTCATACAGGCTTGGCTGTAACTTCACACCTTCCTATCTCCCTCTGTTTAGTGACGCCTCAAGCTGCACAGCTACCAGGTACCATAGTCCGGTAGTATCCTTCATTGAATTGTTTGTTTGTTTATTGGGTTTAAACGTCCCACTGACAGTATTTCAGTCATCTGGAGACGATGCCTACTTGAGACATATATAGTGTTGCCACACTGCAATATCACGCCATTGGCATGTGGCATGGAACTACCCTTACATGCAGAGTACCAAGCTAGGGAGCTATACTAGTACCATTTTTTACGACTGTGGTATGTCATGCCCAGGGATCTAACCAAAAACTTCCCAACTCCAGAGCAGATGCCTAACCACTTGGCCACCAAGACTAGCTGGTTCACTGAATTGAAAGGTACTGATCCAATCAAGAAATTCAAAATTTCTTGCTTGTGGCCAGGATTTTTTCAAGACCTTTCTAGATGAAAAGCACTGGTTCAACAAAGAATATGTGTAAGTTGTAAAAAATACTGTTTCCCAATCAATGTAAATGAAACAAGCTTAATAAATTTAAATTCAACCATAATTATGGTAGCTTAAATTATACCTTAGATGAAAATAGGACATTTCTTTTTTTTAAACACAGATGGCATACTATATTTCAAATGTTTTTCTGTTGTTGGATGGGGACAAGGCCAGTTCTTATAAAATTTACACTTGCAACCCTTCATAACAGTTGTTGTTTTATAGAACATATAGACTTCCATGTAAATCTGAAAAGTAAGACCTGGAATATAGGGAAGAAGCAGTGTCCACTAAGGAAAAACCCTTTTTCCTGATGAATATTCACAAACAAACGTTTGCCTTAAATGAATATTAATTTACTGAATTTTCACTGAATGGTATATGAAACAATGGATTTTTCCTTGCCGTGCCAAATCTCGGTTTGCCGAGGTGTCAAAGGGTGTCTATATGAGGTTAAGGGTCCAGTACGTACTTGAAAAACTGAAGCTATTTATAAGCATGATGAAACCATTTAAGCACCCTCCTCCTTTCCCATCTAATGTTTCCCTTTTATATCTCATAATAAAAACCTTCATATCCGTTCTTTCATATCTTTTCTAACAGCAATTCTGAAGGATTTAATGACAAGTGACAGGAATTGTCACAAAACCAGGTTTTCTTTTCGCAATGTTTCGTCCCAGTACAGATTATTTGCATCAGTCAAATAATTTTGTGCTCAATGTCTATTAAATCTAATGCAATTCTGTATAAAGCAAACATCAAAAATGGTCAAACTGCAAAACCAATCATTACTATATATTTTAAAATTAAGGAGTTATGCTCCATATCAGGAATTTTTACTAAGGGGCAAACATGTAACTCCAAAGTTATGAACCACAGAGTGAGGTTCCTTTGCACTGCATTCCGCCTCAATGAGATGTATGCACCTATAAAGTTTCAAGTCAATACCTCTTATAATGTAAGAGTTGTGCCCCGGACAAGGAATTTTATCAAAGGGGCATAACTCCATCAAAAATGGTCAAACTGCAAAACACAGGTAATATTCTCCAGGGTGACTTAGTGAAGGTACTTCTGTTAAAGTATGGACAAAATTTATTAAGAAATGTAGGAGGAGTTGCGCACAGAAGAATATTTCCCTATATATTACATATGTGAAACAATAACAAAGGGCCATAACTGCATCAAAAATAGTCAAACCACAAAACCCTAACAATATGCGCCAGGCCACTACGTAATAATGCTTCTGTAAAAGTTTGGGCCAAATCCGTTTAAAAATGTAGGAGTAGTTGCGCACAGAAGAAATTGTTTACCGACCGCCCGCCGACATACCTCAATCTAATAACCAGATTTTTCCTTCGGAAAACCTGGTTAAAAATCATATCCTTAAACTTCATTCTTTTTTCTTTTTTTTAACAATTGGGAAACAAGTCTTTACAAATTATACTTTTCCTACTTGATGGCTTCTGACTTGGACCAGTGAGTTGCCATCAGATTGGGAAGGTTGGAGCTTGAACCCGCAACCTTCATATCCTGTCACGTATGCTACCGCTGGGCCACTGCACGCACAATAACAGTTCTAAATACTCTTAATTTCAATATTTCAATAATCTGCCATACTGTACGTCCCATTTTAGTCAAAATGGCAGACTGTTGGAAGCTAGTACTGACCTGTAAATTGGAGGTGAAGGAACTGCTGGGTTGTCTCTGTACTGTCTTTTGGTTCACCACTAGCACCAATCTGAAATGAGAAAGAAATGCAGTTTGATAATATGCACCAGTCTAATATGTGACAAAAATGTAAACGTAGGATACCAGTCTGAAATGAGAGAGAGATGCAAACTTTAGTAACCAGTCTGAAAATATGCACCAGTCTTACATTTGACAAAACCCGTCCGAAATCCAAAATGAGGCAGAGGCCTGTCAGGCTCATGATCAAATCTTTTCTGTTTCATTTTGTTCTGATGTTGAATTGGATTTCACTGAAGAAAAGCAATTCATTGTAAAGATTGTCAAAAAAAAAAAAGAAGAATTAAAGAATAAGTAAAGATTTGTCACAGCCAAAAACAGACATAGGATAAACACAATCTCACCACATAGACAGCTTAATTCAGAATATCTAATAGGAAAATTGCAGGTTAAATGCTGACACCTGTTTTTGAGAGCAGGCCAAGTCTTTCCAACCCAACTGCAAACATTTACAGTGAACTTTTCTTCCAAGTACAGATGATATGAACTGAGTATAAAATGCCCCCTCCGGGTCTGCTTGACAGGATCTATTATACACGATTTCAATTATCTTCCTAGAAAAAGGACTCAGCTGGTTCTGTTATTTAGCAAATCTGACAGGTCATTTAAAACCTGAATAATTTAAGACAGTGGAAATGATTATATAACTTCTTTTGAAAGAACTGGAGGTTTAAAATGCCTTTTATCTAGTATTTGCCCAACAGGGCACTATCAAATTTCACATATCACTTCAAGCTGTTGATAACCACTGTTTCAATATACTATTGCCACTACTACTTCTACTACTACCAGTTGTGCTGATAACTGTTTGAACTAATTTGGTTTTTCTTGGACTGGAAAAAAATTTCTTACAATTTATGATATGCTGTCTCGACTAGTTCCTGGCTTGGACCAGTACTTTCCACAAAAGATTATTTCACAATAAAAACCAATACCAATCATCAAGACATAGTGTTCTCTTAGCATAAATCTTACCAACCTGGCAGTTAATTGTTTATTTGAGTCAAGGCCTAATTTACATAATTACTTGTATTAGTTCATTTCTCTTTACATCAACTGGGAAACAAGCTCTTACAATTTATATACTTATCCCTCTTAGTAGTTCTTCAGCTGGACCAGTACTTTGCAATTATTATTTGTAGATTAATAGACATACATTTACCTGAAGAGAATTCTCCCTCACACACGCATATGATGTTAAAAAAGTTTGTAATTTACAATTATTCAGTGTGTGATGTGAATTCTACTCTGCCAAATGCAGGTATGGAGATAATTGCCTGCAACCACCGTCACCAGCCAGGTGTATGACACAGGTGTATACGGCCAGGTGTAACGGGATATCTGCCATTTAGAGGCTATCATTTTTAGACCTATTAACTCATAAACCATAATTGGTAATCTACTTATAAATTTTTTTTTTTGAAAATATATTTTTCTCTCCCATCTTTTTTTTTGTGTATGTGCAATAACTCTTAAACTTCTCAGATTGCATCATTAAAAAGCCATGTTTCCATGACAACAAATATAAATAACACTGTACTTCTATAATGTAAGGAAAGAATACAGTAAAGGTATCAAATAACAGTCACTTATGACAATCTAGATGACACCAAAATTTCTGGTTACACAACAATTCAAACAGGTACGTGAATATCAACCACAATGAAATTTTTGGCATAAGATGAAAACATGTTACAATACAAAAAGATGATAACAGGATGCGACAAAATAAAATAATTCAAGTATTCTTTGTGCCACTAAGTAAGGGTCCAGGTTATATAATTAAGATGAGGACAATAAGAATATGATTCTAATATGGACACATTCTAAAGCATTGGCAAACAGGGCAGACACAGATCAGACAGCAACTTCCAGGAGCCGTCTGATCAGGGTCTGCCCTGTTTGCTCATACAATATTTTAGCTCAGATTTCACACAGTCTACAACAGCAAAGAAAAACCCATTGTTCAATAAACAATTTAAATTTCCAGTAAATTAATATTCACAAAGTCATAAATTTGTAGATGAATATTCATGAGGTAAAAGGTTGACCCACAGTATAAGCATCAACAAGACAGCCACCAAATGGCTGGGTCGTTTTCTACTCAACTTGACTCAGTTCACCTGACATAAATCTCAATAAAAAAAACATTCAAAACTCCCATTCTTTAAACAAGATAGACTAAACAGTCTTCTCTGTATTTGAAGCCCCCCTCTTATAAAACATCAAAGCCTTTAAACCACTGCGGTATAATACCCTCTCAACAAGTCATTACGAACATTCAATACAGTTGGGAGTTCAGCCTTAACAACAGCCCTTCAATGTAAATGATATAATGATGTGTACAAATTTGATAGTGTTCAGACAGATATCCTGTAAAAACATAACTAAAACTGACGTTCATACAGCTTTCAATCCACAGTTCCCGCCTATTGTCCAACGATTCTATTACACTAAACCCTACAGAGAATCTCTGTTCCTTTATTCTAAGTCAGACAAATTATAATGATTTTTTTGCTTATTTTGTGTTTATCAGTCCAGCTTATTATTGGTGGAAGAATCCTTGTAGAAGGGGCTATATCCTTGACAGAGTTATCTGCACTTGTCTGCTGATTGGTCTCATGAAAGTCATTGTAATCAACAACAGTTACCAAACTTCTTATAATGTGACATTAGGACAGGACGGGATGGGACAGGACGAGCTTGATTTCTATATGTCCCCCTACTTCATTATGTTTATTTGTTTATTAGATTTAACATCCCACTGACATTATTTCAGTCTTTAGGAAATGATGCCTACTTGAGACATATATAGTGCTGCCATACTGCAGTATCACGCCGTAGATATGTGGCATGATAGCACACCTAGTCACATTATCCGGTCACCGGGCCAACCAGTCTGGGAACTACCCTTCTATGCTGAGCGCCAAGCAAGGGAGTACCAATTTACTTTATTATGTGAAGCATTTTCAATGACTTGACCTGTTTCATAGCTGTAGGTAAGGTGTGCCAGTATCCAATTACTGCTACACAATCAAGTTTTCCAGTACCCTTGTGCTGCTTGCTTGTCCCCTGGTGAAACTGTCGCCTATTCTAGTCTAATCTAGCCATCTATCACTGTACATTGACCAGTACTGCTGACAAGATACCGGTACACCTGTACAACTCTGGTACAACTTCGGGTACAACTTTGACAGTAACTAAGGCTCAAAATACAAGATCATTGCAAGATAAAGGGAAACACATTCATATCTAGCGTTTCATTGCTATTCACAAACCTCAGAACACACTAGACTGAGTTTAAAATAAATTGTGTATAGGTTGCTGACAGATTTCAAAAATCTGAATGAGAAAAACTCCTATCAATCTGTGTATCTAAACTGCACCAGTAATTATGGCTATGGAAGCCTAAGAGAGAGGAAGGTAAAAGTTCTTACTGACACATCAATGTTAAAATGGAGAAACTAATGACTGGAGGAAAAAAGGAAGTGATAATGATAGTTAACCCTTTCCCTCATATAGACTCATTTTGATGCACTCAATAGGTACCACATAAAGCCTGATCTGCAGAAAACCACAGTTAAACCTTACTAAATTTAATTATAAAGTCCTCATTTCCAGACCACTGAGGAGCAGCGAACAGCATAAAACCTGATCAGCCTGCGAGTTACTCGCAGGCTGATCTGGTTTTATGCTGTTCGCATAGGTCTTTTCATGGTGTCCTCTATGAGGGAAAGGGGTGTTGGAAAAGGTGATGATGATGATGATGATGATGATGATGATGATGATGATGATGATGATGATGATGATGATGATGATGATCATCATCATCATCATCATCATCATCATCATCATCATCATCATCATCATCATCACTGATAATGGACAGTAAAAACTGCTGAAAAAGGTTCCTCACAAAGCCAACTTCTTCAGCAAATATCCAATCTGACCAAATCTGCAAGTCATCAGCAGTTAATTACTATAGATGATTACTTTTTGCTAATTCTGAACCTTTCTCTCAAAAATTTGAAGTTAATTTCAAGTCAAAATGCCTAGACTGAGTATAATATCTGAGTTTTGACATAATTAAGATTAATAACTTTGAGAAAAACAATACTTAAAACTAAGAAAGTGAAAGGTGCTGTGTTTCAGTAGTACAGTGCAGGCAGCTGAATGGGAAGGTTGTGGTTTCAAGACCAAATGGAGGTTTTGAAATTACTCCATTCTGTCTTAACACACGAAGAAACATATGTACAATTATGTAATTTGTTAGAAATTATGATTCCACTCATGAAAAATAAAATGAGTTTTAAGATACACCATCTATTTTTCATGTGTCAAAACAGACCCAGTTAGTTGTATGCAGTATGTCCTGATGTCACCTTAAATTGTACCGATGACAGCTGACAGGTGCTCTTATAATTACCCTGCCCACCCACGAAGAGACATGGACCAAGATGCATGCTTATAACCCTTACCATGCCATATTTCTTAATTGGACTTGTCCTTCCTTCATTTTGGACTCTACCACTAGTTGTTTATGGGGGGTACTTGCTAAAAATTCACTGACTGAACAGCAAACAGTGCTGACCATGACCAGACTGCACAGATGTGCAGGCTGATCTTGCTCTGCACTGGTAGCAAAAGCAGTCGCAAGCACCCACGGCATTGTAAGAGTTATGAATAATAACATCCCTCTTTTGCATAACAATAAAACCTGTGTCTCACCTCTACATAGTTTGTAGTACATCCATTCACTTCTCTATTCTGTCATATATTTAAGGAAATTCTTTAATACTCTCTGTTATCATTACATTAATAAACACACGTCTACAGCCGTATCTGAGAACACTATTTGTATATACACTGCTTTATCCTCTGATGATCCTTTGGGCCTTTGGTCAACAATTATCCACACAGGCTTTCCTCATGATATTAGAACCACAAAATCTTTAAACTTTTCATCCACAAATATCCTCAACAGAAGTGTCGCCAACTATTTCAGTCCGAAGTCCATATCAAATTAAAAGGATTTTGATTCCAAAGATATCAACGCTATCTAAGGGCTATTCACTACCTGTATACTTTTTCAGTCTTAAATTCATTAAAGTTTACTCGTCTTGCAGACTGAATCTATTGAATTTGACTAGTCTTGAAGATTTATCGTGTCTTTAGGTCTGAATCTGTAAAGTTGTCTTGACTCATAGATTGAAGCTATAAAGGTTTAGTTTTGTCTTGCAGTCTAAATCTATAAAAGTTTACTTGTCTATAAAAGTTTATATGTCTGTAAAAGTTAACTTGTCTTGATCAAAGTCTGAATCTTATAAAATTTAACTTGTCCATAAAAATTTATTTGTCTATATAAGTTAACTAAAATGTCTTGAAGTCTGAAACTATAAAAAAATAACTTGTCTTGAAGCCTGAACTTGTTGAACATCTCTAGTATCTTCTGAACATAATTATAATCCTTCCAGTTCTGAAACTGCAGCTAGGCTGCAGCTGTAAAACAACAAAATGACTGCATGTGTCACATTATATTCCAGTAATATATCCTCGAAAGAACAGTACAATGTCCAGTGTGGAGATCTGTCCACACCCCCTGGTCCCCCGGGAACAGGAATACTTGTCAACTTACACCTACACTGCTCAGCTAGCTTTGAAAAAAAAAATATCTGTCAAGGAGAAGACATTTATATCAAATATCAGTCTGGCTGACTGGTCGCAATCCAGAGATACTCTTTCGGGTTGTTAGCTGGCTGTCCCCGTTATAAGTGGCCTCAAAAGTAAACACTACCCTGGAGAAAGAATTGATTTTCTTCAATCTATCATAGCGATATTGTAATTTGTAAATATAAATTGATCCATGACTTCAATTTCACACTAGCTCCAAGAGTCTCCCAAAAACTATGATCTAGATAAACTATTAAGTGAATCGAAACCCTTTTTCAGCGTGTCGTGTTTCAACATTTGCATAAGAATGTTTCAATACCGCAAACCACGGCTCTGAAGTGTCATTTCCACAGCCGTCCTCTGTTACACGAGGGATAGAATACAGCAAAGTATTATAAAGAGGCAATTGTATCGGGTACATTACCCGGACAAAAAAAAAAGCCCAACTCAGTCGCTCTGGCTCTGTTACATCGGAGAAGCCCTGCCTATTTCAATAATTGTCTCCAGTGTACAATATGATACAAGTATAGCTTGTGTTTATAATTCAATATTGTGTAAACAGCATCATTCTCATATTATAATCCGACACTTTTTTTCATTGTTTGCATTAAAAGGCTTTGTTAAAATATGACAACTAAGATATTGAATTTCTGGGTGGAGTAAGTCTTCCCACTTCTATCAAACTATTCAGGCACAAAATTTAACGTCTTCTTACTTACATGGGTTTTTACGTCCCACCCACAGTACTTCTGTCCTTAAACCGCATATTTCTCATAAAACCTCTATAATCTCCCTTTCTTTTACCACTGACTGAATCAGAATTCCAAGCTGCATATAGTCTAATTAATTCTCTATATATTTAATATAATATAAATTCGGTCCCTAGCTTTGTGCATAATTGCCACCTCTCATACAGCATACGTTTCTTTATTATGCAAAAATGTGCCATTACAAATCACAAAACTGGTAAATGTTTGTTAACCCTTTCCCTCATAGAGGACACCATGAAAAGACCTATGCGAACAGCATAAAACCAGATCAGCCTGAAAGTAACTCGCAGGCTGATCAGGTTTTATGCTGTTCGCTGCTCCTCAGTGGTCTGGAAATAAGGATTTTATAATTAAATTTGTTAAGGTTTAACTGTGGTTTTCTGCAGATCAGGCTTTATGTGGTATCCATTGAGTGTGTCAAAATGAGTCTATATGAGGGAAAGGGTTAAAACTGATAGTTGCATCCTCAACATGCATGGAAATATTTGCCATTCACTGTACTGAAACCTGTACCAATGTTCAGCCTACACAAGCGTGACAGAGTACATCTTATTCAACAGTGAACAATGACACCTCAACTGCAATAAAGCATGTTATGAATACTGTGATTAACCTGTTAAACACTGGCAAATACCTGACAGGAAGTGATTCAAACGCTGATTGTGATGCTTCTATCTGATAATCCAGATGATGTCATCCTAGTATACTTCACTAATTCTCATAAAATGAATAATTTATCATTCAAGCAATAAATATTTATTCTTGAGATTACACTTAGGATATTGAGATTAGTACTTTAGCAGAAAGTACAATTACATAGTCTTTTAAGGCTCAATATCGCTGTTTTTTGTTGTATTTTTTTTTTTTTTTTTATTCTTGGATTTGTGGCTAAGTAAAATGTAAAATAAATTATAAAATTCACATTTATTTCCCTATGTTAGGTGAATTTGTTTTTTGTTTTTTTTTAAATAAATGTAACAAAAGTAAAAAGTAAAGAACTAAATCAGTTATATAATTAAAGAACAGGGCAGTATAATAATGAAAACTTATTCAGACTGAAAAAATAAGCAAAACATGGAAAAAATGATTTGATAAAATCCATGGTCAAATTGTATAAAGATGAAAAAAAAATATGGCAAAATTACGCATCATAATAGAAGGGATACACATCAAAAATCAATACTAAAAACTAAAGACAGTCACTATTAAATAATTCACAATATCCTTATCGAGAGTAAAACCTCAAATTACTTTCTGCTATGATAAATCAACCCCAAATACTCTAAACCTGTACTGTTAATGAAAATTTTCATCTTGAAATCAGATAACAGATATAAATTTGAAAGCATGCCACGAAATCTGCATACCAAACACTATCTGAAATACTAGGTTATCTAAATAACACATGTAAAGCTAGAAAAACGTGTTATCATTTACAGTGAGATACGAAACATTTTAATGGGATGTTAACATGGTCGCTTATCAGCGAAAATCTCCAGATATCTAAATTCTAATTCCCGGGATGGTATAAAATTCAAGTATGCAAGAGACATATGCTAAATGGAGAAATATCACTCACCAATATTGAGCACTTAAGAATGGCAACTAAGTTTCAAATTTATTTTAATTGGAGGGCAAGAGAGGGTAAGCCTGTATGGCTGCAGGTTGGCTGAATGTATTAGCAGTTGAGATCATTTTTGGCATCTCAGTCCCACCAACCATATATTAGTCATTCTGAGACTGTCTACTCAGCAATATAAGTCAAGAGCTACCACTCCGAAATATCACACTGTGGAAAAGCAACAAGGATAGTTACATATGTAATCCTGACACTGGGCCAACCAAAGTCCTCAATTTACCTGTATGAGTTAACATTCCACCAACAGTATTACAGTCATTTGGAAACTTGGTCTACATGAGAGATATATGTGAAGTGCTGCTTCAATGTGAAATCAACCAACACATGAAGCGAACCAGGTCTGAATCTACCTTCACATAAGGGGGATACATCAGTACCATTTTAACGACATTGGTATGTCACTACCAGGTATCAAACCCATGACCTCT